>CM035151.1:18360069-19080725 GCA_020205615.1 Panax quinquefolius | reverse complement strand
TGCAGATTGATTGATTGATTGAAGGAGAAACGGCGGGTGGGTGATTACGGCGTGAGAACCCTAGAATCCGGGAGCAGGTGTTAGGGTAACGATTCGAAATTCTTGAGTCCTTGAGTTGAGAGAATGTCGCTTTGGTCTTTTAGGTGGAATCTCGAGCCTTTAAGTCAAGGGTCCTTTGATCTTTCAAGTCTTGATCTCGGAAGTCCGCTTTCGAATGGAATGGAAGGGGTATTTATAGGGTTTTACGGAAAGTGATGTCTGAGGCACGTATTGATACCTTGAGTAATTTTACATCCAGCGTATCGATCCTCGATCGATTCCCAAAGCAGAGCCTCCACGAGTCTTACCTTTGAGGGAAACTGAGTCTTCATTTATTTCGACTTTTAGTCTTTATTTCGTTATCGAACCTAATTTGCACCATAATGAAAGTGAACTAATTGATTCAATTAGGTGTGAATAAACATGGACTCACATTTGCCTTGATTTGGTGATCGTGCAAATTTCTTAATCTTTGAGTCATTGATTTTGAACAATATCAGCTCGATCAAGTGAAAACAAAAAAAATTCTTGGAGATTTATAAATATTAAATCTTTAAAATCACGATCTTTGCGTATTTTATATATATATATATATATATATATATATAAACTAAATAATTATTATTTATTTGTTTGTGAATATTTTATTAAAATTTTTAAATTATATTAAAATTTTATTCTTTATATTTGATAATAAAATCAAATTATTATTTTAAATAAATCAATTATAAATCATTTATTTATATTTTATAAATTAATTTGAAAATCAAAAAATTGAAATATTTTTAATAATTATAATTTATATTTAAAATATATTTTAAATAAGTAAAATCTTATTATTTAAATAAAATAAAATCTTTCTTTTAAAATCAAATCATTCATATTTGGAAATAAAAATCAAATCATTCATAATGATCATTTTATATATTTATAGAATAAAATTAGGAAAATTTGAAAAATATTTTCAAAAATTGAAATATTTTTTAAATAGGAACAATTTAAAATAATAATAATACTAATATTATTATTTTAAATGCAAAATCTTTTCCAATTAGTGATATATTAGTCATATGATTGAAGAAATTGATTCCTAAATAGGAATATTTTTTTATTTACAATGATGATTTATTTTTAAAAAAAGAGGGATAATTTAAATTGAAATATTTTAAATAGGAATAATTTAAAATAATAATAATAATAATCTTATATAATTATACTAATATTATTATTTTAAACCTAACGTTCCTGTAAAGAGGATAATTTAAAAATTGAAATATTTTTTAATAGAATAATTAATAATAATAATAATAATTATTATAATAATAATACTAATATTATTATTTTAAACACACGTTCCACTCCTTAAAGAGGGATAATTTAAAAATTGAAATATTTTTAAATGAATAATTAAAATAATAATAATAATACTAATATTATTATTTAAATGCAAATCTTTTCCCAATTAGTGATATATTGTGGTATTCATGATGATTAAATTGATTACTAAATAAGTAAGCAATTGATTTCTTTTTTTTTTTTTTTTTTTTTTTTTTAAGAATTATCTAAAAGACATTTAATGAGGAGTAATAATTATTTAATATATTTAATTTATTAGAAGATTTATGTAATTTTATGATAGGATTTATTTTTTTATTCATTTTTTTCGTTGCTATATATGTGAAGAATTAGTGAGGTTGATTTCGCATTATTTGATTTGTCATTGTTGGTGAATAAAGCAATGTAACTTATAATGGGAGGATTTTATTCATCCATATTCTTATTCATTAGTTAATTTCTTTTCTTTCATGATTTTCATTTTATTATATATATATATATATATATATATATATATATATTTTAGAGTATTTAACTCATTCTAGATTATATCTTGTAGCCTTCCCGCTGCATGTGGCCATTTGGCTTCTCGCAAAGATATCTAGCTTGTCTCTTAGAGATGTTGAGTGCATCGCTTATTTAATGAAGCTTCCAAGCGAGCTCCCAATTATATCTCGCGATTTCAGAAGGTGACATGCCCTCCCAAACTTTGAGACTTCTAACCGCAAAAAAGAATTCCGGTTATCTTGTGCGCTTACTTCTTCAGGGGATTACCAACGGGATACTAAATAGTTCTCGACTATAACATCGTCTGGCCCTCATTTTCTATGAAGAGCCTCATTCTTTTCCCTTTAGCCGCTTATTCGGCTATGTGGTTATCCCGCTTCATTTTTCCCGTCTCCCTGTAGATGGTCCTTCGACTCAGATGTTTGGTTTAGCTTCCATGTTATCTCGAGGTCTAAATGTTCCTCTCGCCTCTCTTCTTTCTTGGAACATTGTATCGCCGTTTGGACGTAAAACTATTCTCGCCATGAAGGAATCATTTGGGAGGTATTCATTTTTCGATTTTTATTAACCTGCCTTTCACAATCGTAATTTTTTCTTATTAATCTTTTGTTTCTTTTACTCGTATGACGTAAATTGCTTCGCCTCCTCGCTCCTTTCTTCAAATCTTTCTCTTGAGCATTTTTTTTGAGATATTCTACTCTTGCACATTTTCCTAAGAAAGCAGATTCAGATCCTTCTTCATCAGGCAACATTGTCCCTCCCAGACAAATTTCATTGGATCGATCACCGATCTAATTCAGATTTACTGACATTTTATCGACGATTCTTCATGCTTTACATTTCGTCCATACACTATTATTTCAGCATATGGCGGTCCTGCTTCCACTTCTATAGGCATCACTTTCGCCTCCTACTCGAGATATCAAATGAATTGAGTGGTTCTTCGTTGTCTTGGTTCTGTCTTCCTTCGTGTCATGGAGCTTCCTTACTTCGTCGAAGATAATGGTTTCAGCTCATGCTTTATTCTCCTCACAGGTCACGAGGCGCTTTTTGCTTTGACCAGAGTCGTCCTTTACACTTGTCAGGAGACTTGTAGTGAGACCGCCTTCTCAACTTTGTCTCTACCTCTCCTCTTTATATGCAGGCATTTCAAGGCCTCCAAATGCTCCTCATAAGTCCCTTCCTTTTGTCACACCGAATGATTCTCTGATTGGGCGATATACTACCAAATGAGCGTAATTATTGGCGTGTCAATCTTAAAAGATGGGGATGATACTTTGGTTTGTTTCTCTACCAGCTTTCTATTCGAACGCTCCAATGGGCTAGGTTGCTATGTTCTCCTCCCTAAGACCACTATCCGCTCGGAACGCTTGGTCAACCAAGAGTCGCCTCATCGAGCGTGAGGCTCGATGCTTAAGTCTTCTCATCCTCGGTCAAGAGGCATTCATCCTCAAGCGACCCAACTATTCTTCGTGCATGTCCCCTACTACCTCCGTGGAGTCTTCCACCACGTGCTTGCCCTCACGATCTCTATCACAGATACCTCCTTCGGCTTCCTCCCCAAGGATCCTCTCGTGTCGAGGAAATGAAATCACCCGTTCTAAAGCGGGCATCTACCACTACTCGATTCCGAGGTGGATCCTCCCATTACTTCTATCGTGTTTCTGTTAGTCGTCTCGCTATTAGGGTTTTCGCTTAAAGCCATCATCGAAACGTCCTCTTGATGATGCTAGTTCTAGTATGCCATAATTTCGAGGGTCCTAAGTTAAGAAGCAACGTAAAATTTGGTAAATTTTTTGTGACTTTTCCATATTTTTTTTTTTTTTTTTTTTAATCCTCAGATGGTTGCTTTCATGTTTCCTTATGTATTTATTTTCTTGATTTTCGGGATTGCAGAGGTCAATGAAGAGGATTATGATGTTCCTTCTTGGGTTTATTTCTCGGTACTACATGAGGTAGTCAATGTCATTTTCGCCAAATGGTGAGCCTTCTCAACCTATCCTTATCGGTGTCGAGTCGCCTTCTTCGTGATAATGATTGGTTAGCCTTGATGCTAAAGACACTTTATCCGATGTAAGCCCAAGTCCCGCTATGGGTGATACACCAATTTCTTCAATCCTTCATATGACTTCTCCATACGATGGGCCTAAAGATGCTAATAAGGCCCTACCTACCTCGGTGGGGGAATCCTTCCGAGACTATTATCGATGTCCATCCTCCCCGTATGAGTCCGCCGAAGTTAGTGATCGATCGTGAGGGCATTATTGATAGTATTTTGATGGATTAAATGACATTCCCGCCTCCGCGGCATCTCCCCGACCTTTTCCATCAAGCTATATCATGAGTATCTTTCTTTCAATATATCATGAGAGATTTTTTTTTTTTTTTTTTTTATAATATATTATGCCTTGACATTTTTGTTTTCAGAGTGAGAAGATGAAAGATTTGCCTTTGCCGCTGAGGCCCCGGGCTTTGTTTTTGATGTTCTCCATCCCATGTCGCCCACTCGCCTTTATAGTGACCTTGGTTATCCTCCAGTGGCCAACGCTTCGAGGAATCATCACCATACAAAGATCTTTCCGATCCTCCATCTCTTGTCTTGTCAAATTCTATGGTGACGCTCTAAAGTGGCTTCTACCAGAGCTTCCTTCAATCCAAGTGGGGATCTTATTCCGTGGAGGGTTTTCGATATCATCTCCTAGTCGAAAATCGAGCGCCTCTAAATTCTGCTTTCCGCAAATACTTCGACCGATTGATTATTAAGATGCCTTCCACCCAAACCTTCTTCTGTACCTTGACTGCAAGCCTTGTTCTCGGTCACACACTCTATCTTTATATTCCTCATGAGTCGAATGACTTGAAGAGGTTTAGTGATGATGTGAATGACCTTGTCAGGGTGTTGACATGTCTCCTTTTCGTGTTAAATATCGGATCTTCTCAAATCAAGTTTTAATCTTGTTTCACTACGCTCGAGGTCATGCAGACGTAAGTGTGAAGATGATTCCTTTTCCGCAGCTTTTCGAGCTTGATGAAGCCGCAAACAAACCGAAGATCCATCCTCAAGATTTAGAGGCCACCGGGATCTAAATGCTAAATATCGATGTGGAGTGTGAAATGACGGACTTAGTAAGAATTCACTCAACAAGTTAAGGAGTTTCGAAAGTCGCAAATCTTAAGGTTCGAGATGCTACTATCACGACTTGGAAGCTTTAGCTATGCCTCTCTTCATTTGATATGTCTCGCCTTTTAGATCATAACTTGTTGTAGTAGTTTTCCGATTTCTCGCTTCGTAAACTCATTTACATGTTTCATTTATCAAATGTAGTTTCTTCAACCTTGTTGATTGCTTTTAATTTGAATGATTCCTTAAAATTCAATATTTATCATCAATCTCAAGTTATTCAAATTAATATTACAAGACAACCACAAGTAAATATGAATTTTATCAAAAACATGTATATATAGTTTTCACAAACCAAAACTTGACTTTATACTCTTAAGAAATTTGAAAATAATATTAAAGTATAAGTGAAAGTTTGTAAATTTATTGATAATAAAATTGCTTTTAACGAAAAGCATAACGTTTCATTAGTAAATCTTGCTTTTGTCAAGAAAGCATAACGATTGTCACTTTTAGAGGTAAAGTGTAACTTTCTTGCTTTTATTTAATAAAGCATAAAGTTTGTCACTTTTAAAGATAAAGCTTAACTTTCGGGTTGAGGGCTTAAACTCAGTGCCCTCACCACTTTTGAAGTTGAAAGTAAATCGCGAGGTCATTAATCGTGTTCCTCGATCACTTTTGAAGTTCAAAGTGTAACTTCCAAGGGTCAGACTTAGTCAGTGCCTCGATTACTTTTGAAGTTGAAAGTATAACTTTTGTGATGCTCTTCTCATGTGTAATATTTCTTTACCCACTTCAAGTTCAATGGGCCTCGAGATAAAGATTCGATCCCACACGAGATATCTTGCAATACCCGCTTTTAGAGATCTCTCGTACTTATACGGGCCTTCCCATTTGGGGTAAAATTTGGTGGTTGGGGTCCCCCTTATGACTTGAGTTCGGCATCTTCGTGATTTTTGCCTTTTTCTTTCTTCTCTTCTTCTTCCATCGGCTTCTGCTTTTTAGAACATTCTCCGTTCGAGGTCTTCTTCTTTTCTTTTTTCACAGCACGAACTTATCTTCCCGCACTTCCTCCCAACTTGCTATAGTCTTAGGGAATCGCAGTCTCTGCAATATGGTTCTCCTCTTCAAATGACATCATCAAAGAAAAGTTGCTTCAGATGATGTGTGCCTCCTCCGTCCAAAGGGATTCCGAGTTCAGCCGTACCTTCACTTCTCCCCTTTCCAAATAGCTTTAAGGCATTGATGAAAGACCGAGGGTACCACCCGTAGTCGCTTTTGCCAAACCCTTCCCAAGAAGACATGATATGATGCATCCACTCGGCAACATGGAACATTACAGCCCTCGAATCTTCCCAACTTGCACGTCCACCTTAACGTGTCCTAGGGCTCGTGCTTTGATTGGCTTAAATCCGTAATGTTCATTCGTTCCTTCACAATCTTCTTCTCTCTGCGAGCCTAATCGTTTGAACACCTGTAGGGCATAATATTTACAGACGCCCATTGTCAATATAAATGCCCTCCTTTCCTCAATGCCGCTGATTCTTCTTTGACATACAACTACCGTTATGCGGTATCTTATCTCTATCGCCTTTAGAGAAAGATATCTTATTTTCTTCTTCCTCCATCGCCTTCATAAATCCTTTGCTTATGGCCACGCAAGTCTCCTCGCGTTTAAGCGACCTTTGATAATTGCCCCGTCGTTGCCTCAATCCTTGCTTCCTCGGCCAATCCTATCTCGATCAAAAAATTTCCGAACTTGGCTCCGCTCATCAATGCCGCCGCACCGCAGTCCGGATCACACTCCTCCTTTTCTTCCATCATCATCTCAACTTCGGGCCTGTGGTTGTGAATAAATGCAGTTGCACGCTTCCTTCCCTTTGTGGTTCGGCAAATTGTCATGAACACTACTTTCTTTTCCAAGTTCAATCTCCCATTTGCCACCTTTTCGTGGAATATCCTCCGCAGCTATAACAATCCATCGCTTGAGTGTCCCGCGATTGGTGGAATACACGTAAGTCCGGTCTTCTTTATTTCTTCCGGCCACGCAAATCTAGGCCTCGGGGGTCACCCACTCCATGTTCAACCCATTGTTCATACAAACCCTCAATGCTTTCTCACTACATGTGATAGCCTCCGGACCGGCTTTCTTGCATATTTGTCTTCAGCTTTCCTCCGCTTTGCTTAAAATTTTTCTCGTGTTTCTCCTTCTTGTTCTCAGGGTTTTGGACCGAGAGTCACCCAAAGCCACGCTTGTCGCCCCTTGCCCTTCCATGTAACCGCCGCATGGTTAGTGGGCAATGTCACGATTCCTCCCAAGTCTTGTGCAAAGATGAGAGGGTCGCTGGGAAGGAATCACAAGCCTCGTGATGAGGTGGGGCTTCGAAAGAATCCAAGGCACCATTGTTGCAAATGTCGACTAAGTTCTTTTTTCAATCGGCTTCACAGACTTCGTGCTCGGGCCCGAACTCACAACATAATCTGACAACTCCTCATTCGGTTTCGCTGAACCGCATAAGCTCCACAATGGTTACCTGCTTCTACATTAGAAAAATTTCTGAAAAATTATAATTTTAAGTCATCCCAATCATGGATCAATTCTTCTCCAAATCAGAGTACCAACTAAAGGCACCATCTCACAAAGTCTTGTTGAATTCCCCGTGATCAACAAGTTGTGGTTGTTCACTTCGTCATATCCGAGCCACGGAGACATCGACTCTACAAACTCCGCAATATGTTCCCTAAAGATTTTTTTTCCCGTCAGATTTTGGAAATCATGGGTGCTCGATATACCCTATCGGGTAAGGTTGCCTCCGAATGTGTGCGGTAAGGAGGAGTAAAGTCCACCAGGGTCGAGATGTCTGCTCACAAAGTTGATTGATCACGCTAATCATATCATCCTTCGTCACATACTGCAAGCTCAGAAGCGTGAACTCTCTGGGGTGTTGTGGATATATCACGCATCGGCAGGTGTGTATGGTAGAGAAATTGGTTGATGGACACTTGCATCATGAACAATACCGCACCGTGGAAGTTCTTTGGCTCATTCACGGACATCGCTTGGAATGGTTGGCATTCGCACCGTGAAAATGATGGAATAAGAGGCGAGATGATGTTCACCGAGGTCGGGCTTGCTTCCATCCTAGGTCAGGCACGTCACCACCGCTCGGGCTTCCAAGTCGATTATTGGAACCAATTGATTTTCCGTTAATGGAGGTAATGATGTGGTTCTCTTTCATTGTTGCTACCATTATTGTTGTCTTCCACACCCGCTTGTTCCCATGCAACCTACACCGGGAACACGGCCTCGAAAGTGGGAATCAGATCAACCGATGGCGGAAATTCCCATCTCCTCTTTGCTTCCTCCTCGCATTTCCAAAGATCATGGCCATCATCATTCTTGCCCTTCTTCGTGCTTCCTTCAATGCCTCGAGCATCTCCAGCTTGCACATCATTCGCTTCTGGTCTCCACCGCATCCTCGCCTTGCCTTCTTGCGTTGGTTTGTTGTTGATTGGCCATATGTGGTGATGTCGAACTTCCTTCCGGCGTCTTCAATAAGTGGTTGGTCAAAATCCGTGTTCATGCGCTTGAAAGCTTGAGTGGCTTGCCTTGGAACCGGATCCGTGAGGTAATGCCGTTTGTCAGTGAAGCAGCTTCTTCCCGTAGTTCTCCCACTTCGAAGTCAGGCATACCCTTCATTTAATTCTACACCTCCCCAAAGCAGAGTCGCCAAATAAATGTGGGCAAGGAAATCGACTTCTTAGGGTTAGGGGTTTCGTGGTTGGGCCGAGGAGGAGAAAATCCACGAAAAGTACGGATTGATTGATTGATCAAGAGGGAGAACGACAGTGTGGTGATTACTCCAACGACGCGTGGCGAACCCCTAGTAATCCGGAACCGTGTTAGGGTAACAGGGATTCCAAGAGCCTTCGAGTCCTTCAAGTTGAGAGAATGTCCAAACCCCTTTGGTGCTTTTAGGTGGAATCTCCAAGCCTTTAAGTCACCAAAAGGGTCCCTTTGATCTTCCAAGAGTCCAAGTCTTCAGTCTCCAGAGAAGTCCCCTTCCAAATGGAATGGAAGGGGTATTTATAGGTTTTCGAAAGTAGTCATGCAAGGCACATGCCATCGTGGAAATTCCAAATACCCTTTAGTCCTTCGAGTAATGCCCATATTGCCTCATCTTCTAGCCACCAATCCAATCCCTCAATCAATTCCCAAAACGAGCCGCCTCCACGAGTCTTCTGCCTCGGGACACGTGGAGGCTTTTCGCAGTCTCTCTCGCACATTTATTTCTCGACTTTTCCGTCTTTATTTCTTTAGGTTATGCGAACCCTAATTTGCA
Source organism: Panax quinquefolius (assembly GCA_020205615.1). NCBI lineage: Eukaryota > Viridiplantae > Streptophyta > Magnoliopsida > Apiales > Araliaceae > Panax > Panax quinquefolius. The sequence goes on along the minus strand of CM035151.1, from coordinate 19,071,380 downwards.
CCCTTAATGAAGCCGTGGAACCCTAATTGCACATTCAATTCAATTAGGTCATGTGAACCCTAATTTGAACATGGACTTACAGGTTGTAAATTAGTGTGAACAAAGTATTATGCAGGTCATTGGAGTGATAAGATTGAAAATTATGGCTAGAACCATATCTAAACAACTAAGAAATTTGGAAATTTAAGCCACCCTCACAAGATGTTTAAAATTTTGTCTCAATGAGAATTTATGCTTAAAAATCAAAAATTAAACAAATCTTGGGGATAAGTTACCTTTATATATGTGTTATGATGTTAACTAAGTTGATTGAGTGAATCAAATCAAGCCCAAAACAAGTTTTAAAGAATTTCTAAAAACTTAAATTTGAAGAAAAAAGTGGCCAACAGGGCATTTTCAAGCCTATGTAATACCATCTTAGCAAACCCAACTTGGTCATGCTATATTTTTATAAAATACAATGATATACTATGTGGAACATATCAAAAGTTAGAAGCAATCGAATGTGTAGGTTGAGAGATATAAAATCACAAAGCAGCCAATCAAAGAATCAAAATCTAGGAATTCTGGACAGCCCCCAGCTCCAGCTTCTGATTTCTTGTGTATATAGTTGGTACTTAATTGGTAGCCTAGGACGGAAAAAATTTATGGCTCCGCCCTTGGCATAGAACGCAGCGTTATTCACCATTTTTCAAAACTTCAACAACATATATATAAACCTTGACATTAACTTCCTCATATCGGCGTAGTCATGTTAGAAGAAGCAACATTTTCTTCTGTCGTATCTTCCCCATCATTATCCCCTGAGGCCTAGCTCCTCAAGCCATTTCCTTTGCCTCAAGCACCAAGAACGTAAATGCCATCCCCAAAAGTTAATAACACCAAGAACAATTAGGGAATTCTTCACACCAATCCACGTAAGGTACCTTTATCAGTCATTTTGGATCAGTACTTAATTTGCGAAGCATATAAAATCCATAATCCCCTACAATAGCTCTAGCCTTCCCAGCTGTCGCAGATATACCGTGCCATGTTGACCTTAACCTAGCTGAAAAACTCTCAGCAGGTACAACAAAAGTTATGACATTTGGTCCAAAATTAGCAAAGAGAAAGTTAATGAGTAAATTACCACAAACCCTATCCGGTTAGCCTTTTTGGTCCAATGATCATAGGGAAAGCTAGGATAAACATGAAAACTGTTATGAAAAAGAACCCCATTAATTAAATAGCAAATCTTCCCATAATATCTATAAATGCTACGATGAACCAATATCCCGGAACCGTACTGCATTGTACAATTAGGATTCCAAAAACCTAAAGGATCACATTCATAGTTTTTGCTGGCGGAATCCATCCTATTGCAGTGAAAATGTCATTTGGGAAAATATTTTGGTCGTAAAAAGCTATGTCTAGCAAAAACCATGTACTACGCAACGATGGAGAAAATGTTTGCTAAATAACCGAATGAATTGCTTTTATCTTGAGCCATATCCGCTACTTTTGCCTCTTGGAAGTCAAGTTCAATTTGCAATACTTCACCTATGTCTTGTGCTACTTATTTGGCATTTTTGGCAATTAACAAGGGAAGTGTACCGAGCGGTTTCTAGCATTTTCATCTGCCAATAGTATGTTAGGGCGGCCGGAAGAGCACCAAGCATTAGTATAATCCGCCAAATATAGTCAGTTTGTGGCACTATGGACCCAATACATCAAATTCATAAGTAAGAGCTTTATATGCATGGTCAAAAGCAATGGATACAATTAGGGCAACTATTCCACCTACCATGATACCAAACCCTTGCATGGCAAAAACTGTCGCTATAAACGCGCCACATGTCTTTTTGTTGGCGTATTCCGACATGATTGTGGGTTGTGCCAGAGAGAGGTGGTAATCGCCGCCTATGCTTATGCCAAAGCCAAGCCAAAACTGGAAGAAACAAAGGGCGGCCATAACACATTTGGCGCTATTCCCATAGTAAAAGTCAGATGCAAGTGAGCAAACAAGCATGAGGACTAGGGTTAGACCATAAACTTTTTTTGTTCCATTTTGTCTCCTAGCCAGCTGAAGAAGAGACGACCGACTATTGTTCCAACAAGGGCGACACCGGTGCCGGAGGCGGCGACCACCGGAGGTATGTTATCAGGTTTTTCAGAGCCATGCTCGTAGTAATATATGCACTCGAGTCACAAAAGTGACGAGGAAATGCTAAAGAGATTGTATGCGTCGGTGAAAAGCCCATTCCGGCATTGATATATAATTGCAGTGAAATGGTAGAGTTGAGTCTTGGCTATATTAAGTGCATTAAGCACTTCTAATTGCTCTCGACCCATGGCCAACTAGTTTGTAGCTAGTATTTTTCCAACAAGTCTTGGAAGCTAACTTTGTTACATGCAATAAAAATTGAGATTATAAGGATATGCATATCATACATTTTGGCTACAGAAATTACTAGATTAATTAAAGCGCATGTATATCATTTTCCAAATACTACTGCATTTTTATTTATTGTTTTGAAAGTACAAAACAACGATTTAATTACTGCATGTAAACTTCATACCAATCCGTTAGCTAGAGAGAGAAATTGTACCGTAAACGATTATAAGATAAACTTAATACCTAAAATCCAAAATCTACACAGAAAATCGAACATCTCTTCTGCGGCTACCACCATCAAACAGATTGTCTCTTCCATGTCCACCACCACCATAGCGACCGCCTCCTCCACGTCCTTCGCCATCGAAGCGACCTTCATCTCTGTCTAAAGCCGCAGTCACCAAGTCATCTCTATGGTCGCGCCATTAATGGTATGATGGTTAGGTTTTTATTTAGGGTTAGGGTTTAATTTATTTTGGGAAATCACTATTAAAACCATCCAAATCAAATCTTATTTCTTACTGCATTAACTTGACGAAATTTGAATTATTCAAAGAAATTTTTGGACTTGGGTGAATCAATTGAGGGAGAAATATTCAAGGTAAACCTCTGACCCATTCGGATTAATAGAAGCCTATATAAAATCTAAAAATATGTGCAACTTACCGCATAAAAGCTTAGGCATGTAATTTGACTTTGTGAGTCCATGTATAAATTAGGGTTCACATGACCTAATTGAATTGAATGTGCAATTAGGGTTCCACTACTTCATTAAGGGTGCAAATTAGGGTTCGTGATAACCTAAAGAAATAAAGACGGAAAAGTCGTAAATAAATGTGCGAGACTCAGCGAAAAGCCTCCACGTGTCCCGAGGCGTAAGACCTCGTGGAGGCTGCTCGCTTTGGGAATTGATTGAGGATTGGATTGGTGGCTGGAGGACAGGGCAATATGGGCATTACTCGAAGGACTAAAGGGTATTTCTCGAATTTCACGAAGGCATGTGCCTCACACATGACTACTTTCCGAAAACCCTATAAATACCCCTTCCATTCCATTTGGAAGGGACTTCTCTAAACCCAAGACTTGGAATCTTGAAGATCAAAGGACCTTTTGGTGACTTAAAGGCTTGGAGATTCCACCTAAAAGCACCAAAAGGATTTGGACATTCTCTCAACTCAAGGACTCAAGAAGGCTCTTTGAATCCTCGTTACTTCTAACACTGCTCCCTGATTCTAGGGGGTTCTCGCCACGCCGTTGGAGTAATCGCCCACCGTCGCTTCTCCCTCTTCAATCAATCAATCAATTCCGTGACTTTTCGTGGATTTCTCTCTCCTCACCAACACGAAACCCTAACCCTAGCAAAGGTACGATTTCCTTGCCCACATTTTTTTTTTGCGACTACTGGGGAGGTGGAGAATTGTGAAGGGTATGCCCACAACTCAAGTGGAGAACTACAAGAAGAGCCGCTTCACCAACAAAACAAGATTACCTCACCGGATCCAGCCCAAAGCAAGCCACTCCAAGCTTTCCAAGGCGCAAACCCGGTTTTCGACTAACCACTTATCAAGACGCTTGTAAGGAAGTTCGACATCACCACATATGGCCAATCAACAACAAACCAACGCAAGAAGGCAAAGCGAGGATGCAGGTAGAGACCCGATTAATGATGTGCAACCGGAGATGCTCAAGGCATCAAGGAAGCACGAAGCGGCAAGGAACGATGATGGCTATGATGCCGGAAATGCAGAGGAAGCAAGAGGAGATGGGGATTTCCGCCAAAGAAATGATGCAGATTCCCACTTTCAAGGCCATGTTCCCGTGAAGTTTGTATGGGGAACAAGCAGTGTGGAAGACAACAATAATGGTAGCAACAACAACAAAGAGAACCACATCAGACTCTCCATTAATCTGAAAGTCATTTGTTCCAATAATCAACTCGAAGCCCGTAATAGTGGTGACGTACACAACCTAGGATGGAAGCAAGCCAACCTCGTGCAAACATCATCTCAATCATTATTCCATCATTTTCACAGTGCAAATGCCAACCATTCCAAGCAATGTCCAAATGAATGAGCCAAAGAATCTTCCACCAAAGGCAACTGCTCACGATGCAAGTGTCCACCAACCAATTTCTACCATACACACACCGATGCAAAGAAGATATCACAACACCCCGTAGAGTTCACGCCACAAGCCCAGATGCGACGAAGGATGATATGATTGACGTGATCAATCAACTACGCAGATGTATATCTCGACCCTGAGTTGGACTTTACCCTCCTTACCCCACATACATTCGGAGGAAACCTTACCCAACAGTAGTATATTGAGCACCCCCGCAATTTCCAAAATACAACGGGAAAAAGGAAATGCTAGGGAACATATTGCTGTGTTCAGAGTCAATGTCTCCGTGTTCTTCTGATATGATGAAGTGAACAACCACAACTTGTCGATGCGGGAATTCAACAAGACTTTGACGGATAATGCCTTTAGTTGGTACTACAATTTGGTGAAGGGGGTCACCCATGATCGGGATGACTTAAAATTACAATTTTTCAAGAAATTTTTCTATGTGCGTAAACAGTAACCATTGTGGAGCTTATGCGGTTCAAGCAGAAACCGAATGAGGAGTTGTCGATTATGTCGACAGTGTTCAGGGCCCGTACGTAAGTCTGCAGAACCCATTGAAAAAAAAGAACTTAGTCAAGATTTGCAACAATGGTACCTTGATTCTTTCAAGCCCCACCTCATCACCAAGGCTTGTGGATTCCTTCACCGACCTCTCATCTTTTGCACAAGACTTGGGATGAATCGTGATATTGCCCACCAACCATGCGACTTGCTATACATGGAAGGGCAAGAGAATAAAGAATCGTGGCTTTGGTCGACTCTCACCAAAACCACAAGGGGGCAAGAAGGAGAAACACGAGAAAAATTTAACCAAAGCAGAGAGGAAAGCTCAAGACAAATATGCAAGAAAGCCACCCCGAGGCTATCATACGTATGTAGTGAGAAAGCATTCAGGGTTTGTATGAACAATGGGTCGAATATGGAGTGGTGAAACCCCAAGGCCTAGATTTGCAAGTGACGGAAGAAATAAAGAGAAGACCAGACTTCCGTGTATTCCACCAATACGCTGGACACTCAACGATGGATTGTTATAGCTCATGAGGATATTCCAAGAAAAGTCGGCAAATGGGGAGATCAAACTTGGAAAAGAAAGTAGTGTTCATGACAAGTCACGCTAAACCACAAAGGGGAAGGAAACGCAACACCGTTATTCACAACACGTGCCCGTAAGTGGAGATGATGATGGAAGAAAAGGAGGAGTGTGATCCGCACTGCAGTGACGACATCGATGAACTGAGCCAAGTTCGTAATTTTTTTGATCGATAGATTGCCAAGGAAGCAAGGATCGAGGCAACCAGTAAGCAATTATCAAGGTCACAAACGCAGGAGACTTGCGTACGGCCATAAGCAAAGGATTTATGAAGACGATGGAGGAAGAAGAAAATAAGATATCTTTCTAAAAGTCGATAGAGAGATAAGATACCCGCATAATAGGCCGTTGTATGTGATGAAGAAGAATCAACCAAGATTGAGGTGCGAGGGCATTTATCGACAATGGAGCGCTCCTATAAATATTATGCCCTACACCGTGTTCAAACCAAGTTAGGCTCACGGAGAAGAAGATCGTGAAGGAACAAATGAACATTACCGGATTCGCCAATCAAATCACGAGAACCCCAGGACACGCTAAGGTGGACATGCAAGTCAAGAAGATTCGAGGTGGATGCATCATCATATCATGTCTCATTGGGAAGGGTTTGGCAAAACGACTACGGGTGGTACCCTCGCCTTTCATCAATGCCTTAAAGCTATTTGGAAAGGGAGAGAAGTGAAGGTACCAAAGAACTCCTAATCCCTTTGACCAGAGGAGGCACACATCATCAAAGCAACTTTCTTTGATGATGTCATTAAGAGGGAGAGAACCAGATCAGTAAGACCCGATTCCCTAAGACTAGCAAGTCGGGAGGAAGTGCAGGAAGATAAGTTCGTGCTCTGCGAAAAAGAAAAGAAGAATACCTCGTAACGCGAAGAATGTTCTAAAAACAAGAAGCCAAATGGAAGAAGGAAGAGAAGAAAAGAAAAGGCCGCAAAGAACTCAAGATGCCGTAAATATAATAAATGTCAAGCTTGGTTGGCACAATCTGAGGAGGGCCAAGACGAAAATGGGAGAGGGTTGTTAAACCCGACGGAAAAAGTGGTGTTTCGATTATGACGATGCAAGGGGAAGAGCCTCGGAAGTGTGTGAACCCAACGGCTCAGAGGTGTCCCCACTCCAAAGAATAATGAAGAAGAAGAAGTCAGACAACGTAAGGTAGAACCAAATCTAGAATGCTTCGAGGATAGGCCAAACCTCAACAAAATGAATTAGAGGAAGTTAATTTGGCAACAGAGGAAGGAACGCCAAGACCGACTTATGTCAACAAGGAATTGGATGTTAAATGTAAGGAGAAGCTCGTATAAATTATCATGAGAATATAGGGATGTCTTTGCTTAGAATTACGACGAGATGCCCTGAATCGACAAGGATCTTGTGGAGCACAATCTAAACATAAGTCCGGAATGAAGCCAAAGAAAGCAAGCACCTCGTAACTATGCACCAAGTAGAAACTCAAATAAAGGAAGAAATCAAGAAGTTGTCGGAAGTAGGGTTCATCAAGCCAATTCAACATCCAATATGGCTATCCAAAGATTGTACTTCTAGAAGAAGTCAAATGGACAACTACGTAATATGTGTGGATTTCAAAGATTTGAACAAGGCATGCCCAAAGGACATGTACCCATTACCCAACATAGACACTTTGGTAGATGCAACGGCTAATCATGAGATGATGTCATTCATGGACGGCTCATGGGTTACAATCGATAAAGATGTCCGTAGAAGATGCAGAGTCGACAAATTTTCGCACTTCTGTTTGGGAATTTCTACTATGTAGTAATGCCATTCGGGTCAAGAATGCGGGGCAACTTATCAAAGGGCAATGCACGCCATATATTTCACTTTACATGATTCATGATATAGTGGAGGACTACGAGATGACATAGTAAGTGAAATCCAAGAAGGCGATAACTCATGAGGAGGACCCGAGGAAAGTGTTCGAGCGGTCGTCAAGGTATAAGTTGAGGATGAATCAAAGAAGTGCGCCTTTGGGATGACTACCGAAAATTCTTGGGCTTCGGTGCACAATAGAGGCTTAGAGGTGGACCCAAGCAAGGAGAAAGCAATCACAGAGATGCTCCCACCAAAAACGCAAAAAAACAAATAAGAGCTTTCTAGGAAAATTTCATACATGAGAAGATTCATGCCAAAGATTAGCCGAGGTCACGTAACCTTTTGGCAAATTGCTAAAAGGAAAGGCACAATGGACTGGGGCAAAACCAACAACAAAGCGCTTTGAGAAGGTGAAAAGAATTTTAGCTTCAAAGACAAACAATGGTAAAGCCACAAAGAGGAATACCGTTACAGCTTGTACATCACATCTACCAAGAAGTCCATAGGTGGATTGATCACGCAGAGGAGGATTAGAGAAGAAAACTCAGATATTACATTAGCCGATAATCCGAGGACCAAAACCGTATTCACAAGTGGAGAGGCATTGTCTAGCATCGGTATTCATCATACAGAAAATGCGGCATTATTTTTTAGTACACGAAATAAAGCTTGCAACAAAAAACCCATCCAATCGATACCTATTAACTAAGCCAAAGATTTAGTAGGAAGACCGCCAGATGGATGATGATTCTTTCAGAGTACGACATCAAATGTAACAACACCAAAGGCGATCCAATGTCAAGCTCGCGCACTGGCCGCTCAATTTCCAAATGGAGAATATGAACCCCTTCCGAGGATCTTCCGGTGAAGAAGTAGAATCAATCGAGTTGAAAAATGAGGATCCGTAATGGTGGAGTTTGGCTTTTGATGGATCATCCGCAGAAGGTAAAGGCGGAGCAAGAGTGGTGTCAACCACTAAAGAAGGAAATGAAGTGGCCTTGTCATACAAATTGATTTCCACTCATACAAACAATGAAGCGTAATATGAGGCGCTCATACTAGGATTGTTGGCACACAAGAATCGGGAGCCAAATATCTTAAAGTAAAGGGAGATTCAAACCTCATAAAGGCAACAGATATAAGAGGCCAATTTGGAGTGAAGGAACCTATCTTGGCGCCATATCGAATCAGAAGCACAAAAAGGTGATGGAGGCTTTCAAGAAGGTGGTGATTGAATATGTGCAAGAGGAGATGAATAAACAACCCGATGCACTAGCAACATAGCAGTAGATCTCGAGTCTATGTCCAAGGTGAGAATTTGGATGTAAAGGTAATGAAGAGAACCTCCCAACCACGAAGCAAGCAATTTGTTCCCCAAAGATATAATAGATGATCAAGTATACGACATCTCCAATCAATTGAAAACAAAGGAGGAACAATACCCACCGTAAAGTTACTGTATACAACATCATCGAAGGTGTCTTGATCACAAAGAAGCGTATGGTGTGTCGACACGATGCTTAGGAAGGCGAGAAGCGATAGAGTCTTGCAACAAAAATGACGAGAACTGTGGATCAAGCATACATAAAGATCAGATCGTGAGGTTGCGTTGTCAAGGGTATTATTGGCCCGAAATGAAGAATGAAGCGGATGCCCTACAACGCCTAATGTGTTTCATGCCAAGAATACCTTGGGAGGATGAATGCGCCTTCATCAAGATATAGTGGATCATGAATCCCTTTATGTGGAGTTCTTGCAAAGCGGGACTCTTCCGAATCAAAAAGAAAGACACAATTATAATCAAGAGGAAGTCACAACGCTTTCTTCTTGAATGGAGAATTATTTAGAAGGGGATTCAATGGCAAGCCCCTATGGTGTCCGGAACTAGGTGAAGCCAAAGATTTGGTTTACCAAATGCACAAGGATGAACACTAAGGGGGAGCCAAGTTAGACAAACAACTTATCGATCATGGTTACTATCGGCCAAAGATGGAGGGAGATAGTCTAGAATTTGTTAAAAGTGCCACATTTATCAAATACATGGAAACTCGATCCATGCTCCCGCCAGTGGATTTGGCGAACCATGGCAACACCACGGCTCTTTTTACATGGGGGAATGGATCTTATAGGTCCTGTTTCACCCTAATTCCAAGGGTAACATATGGATTTTAACTGCGCCACCGAGATGTACACAAAGTGGGTGGAGGTAATACCAAGAAGGCCACGAGACCAAGAAATGGCCAATTTTATCAAGGAGCACATCATTTGCCGCTTTAATCCTCAAGATAATTTTATCGGATAATGGAACTCCTTTCATCAATAGGGATGTCAAAAATCATGGAAAGATACAGGTGAAACATTACAAGTCATCACCATATTACCCGAAAGGCAACGACAAGCAGAGGCTACAAACAAAACCTTGATAAAATTTTATCAAAACCCTAGACGATCATCCAAGACATGGGCGTAATAATTACCAATAAATAAGTATGGGCATATCGAACTTCAAAAGGAAGCCTACAAAGTGAGACCCCATATGCTTTGGTTTATGGTGAAGAAGTTTGCTTTGCACCGAATAGAATACCTTCTACTCGAATGAGACTTCAAGCTTGGTCGAGGAAGAAAACTGACCAATGACCACGGAGGCATTAGTTGACTTTCGAGATAAGGCTAAAGAAAAGCTTGAATAAAGATTTCACATGAAAGATCATGACGACAATACAATACCGCAGAGAGATTACGACGAATTTTGGTGGGGACCCGGTACTCAAAACGGCAACTCAAGTCATGAGGGGGACCCCAACCACCAAATTTTACCCCAAATGGGAAGGCCCATATAGGGTACGAGAGATCTCTAAAAGCGGGTATTACAAGATATCTCGTGTGGGATCAGATGCTGTCTCAGGCCCATTGAACTTGAAGTGGGTAAAGAAATATTACACATGAGAAGAAGAGCATCACAAAAAGTTATACTTTCAACTTCAAAAGTAATCGAGGCACCTGACTAAGTACAGCCCTTGAGAAGTTACACTTTCAAACTTCAAAAGTGATCGAGGAACCTGATTAACAAAGACTCGACAGCTTACACTTTCAACTTCAAAAGTGACCGAGGCACTGAGTTTAAGCCCTCAACCCCGAAAAGTTACACTTTATCTTTAAAAGTGACAAACTTTATGCTTTATTCGACAAAAAAGCAAGAAAGTTACACTTTACCTCTAAAAGTGACAATCGTTATCAGTAAGACCCTCAAATTTTTTTAAATAAAAAGGAATTTCCTTTATTTATTATTTTGAAATAGTAAGGGTTGATTTGATTAATGTGGATAGTTAAGGGTTAAATACGCAAATATTTCAAAATAAGCAAGTGGTTATAAAATATTCATTTTTGTTTGGAATATTCGTTTAGTGTGGAATATTCGGGAATATTCGTATTTGACGAATATGCTTTAAGCAATGCATGTGGGCCCCATAACTTGGAAAGTGATTGGATGAGGAAAACGCATAAAGTTTGGGTGGTTATAAATAACGGCGTAGTTGTTACCAAGTAAGATCATTGGAATACCCGTGGTTAAAATACAATGAATACGTGGTGGTCGCAAAGAAGACACCAGATTGCACAAGTATTGTTGAATTATCGATCCTTACGTAAGAAGGCACTCAATAATTTTCACAGAGAATTATTGCTCAATATTTTATTTTATTGATTCAATAATTGTCTGCGTTGGTATTTTATATTATCATTGCTTCAATAATTGTCAATCGCACAAGATTTTTCCATTATCGATCAATAATTCATATTATTTGAATAATATTATTAGATAACATTATTGGCAATGTCTAGAAAGTTCGCTCAAGGAGAGGTTTGGTCACCTAATCATGCGCCAAAGAAGGAGAGATCCTTATTGAAAGCCCCTCTTTCCGGGAACCGCTCGTCATTATAATTGTGATTCTCGTAATATTATTTATGAATAATTAATTATTGATTCATATGATAAGGAAATATTTATTTTATATGAATATAAATGATGGATTTATTTATGTGGTTATTAATGAAGGAATTAATGCCGAGATGTTTTATTTGTATTTTGTCTGATTGGAGGTATTAAAAGATCAAATCGGTGTTATTATGCTTTATCAGTGAGTTATAATATTTAATCCGACCGTTGGATCGTTGTAATTTTTGGATATGTTATACATATATAAGTTGAGTATATGTCCACAAATTTTGAACCGTTAAAAAAATGAGCGATAATTTATTATGAATTTTAAGAGGTGTCTAATTCGTAAATTAGGTTATAAATGATTTTGGTGGAAAATTCTAGAATTGGTGGGCCCCACTTTTGGTTGGTGAGAAATGTGCTCAATTGAATTTTCAAATGTGGTGGGTGGGAATAGTAGCGTAAAGCCATCAAAGTTGCGGTGTTAAGTCTGCCTTTGAGATGCTAACATTTTCCTATAAATAGAGAGCTAAGTTAAATTGAAAATCACACCGTAAACAAAGTTTTCTCTTTCTCTCTATATATTATTGAGCGATTTTGTGAGTATTTAGATACTTTGAGAGTTCATTGTTCAAGATAAAGTTTCATTCAAAGATCACTTCCGACCTTTCCTTCCTTCCAAGCATCGATTCTTTGAGGTAAGGGATATTATTTTTTTTCAGAATGATATTATTTCTTCAATATCATTATCTTTGAAATGTTGATATGAAGTTTTATCAAATTTGGAACTTTTTCATGCTCGGGTTACTATTCATGAGTTACTATTCATGAGTTACTATTCATGAGTTACTATTCACGAGTTACTATTCACGAGTACTATTCATGAAGCGTGAAAATGTTTTTTTGTGGAATTTCTATCTTTTGTGTTTGAGTTACTATTCATGTATACCAAGACTATTCACGATACTATGACTATTCACTTAATACTGGATTATTCAATCTAAAAAATGAAATTTCTTCTTTTCGTCCAAAATATCTATTCGGATACTAGCTTTGATTGTATCCAAGTTTTGATCATTCTCGAATTTACACCACTATGATTATTTTTTGAGGTATTGTTGGACATGGATAAACAAAGTACGAATCCTTAATCCTTAATCCTTGTCATTTTGTTTCACCGGATTCGTTCTTTAAAAATATTTTTCATCATCCTCGGTCTTAAATGATGATATTATTGAATATCTTTGGCCCGTAGTGCAAAAGATGAATGATTTCAAGAATAATATCTTTGGCACAAGAGTGCAAAGATGAACAGTGTTGAGATGAACACGACCAATCGATTAATATCTTTGGCCCGTAGTGCAAAGATGAACAGTGTTTAAATGAATATGACCAATCGATGAATATCTTTGCCTGTAGTGCAAAGATGAATATTTGATTTGAGATGAATATTGATTGATGTTACTGAGGGATAAAATATTGATGATGGATCGTTAAATTCATAGATTATAGTAGATTTCATTCTCTACGTAACTCTTCTATGAATTATTATTTCCGCTGCGAATATTGATCCGAAACTTGTTGTCTATCAGATTCTATCGATTTTTCCTCGTTGAGACTAACGATAATTTATTGTATATTATCTTAGTCATAGTATTCTTTATCGAGCTAGTTGAGCTCACCCTTTTCTTTTTTGTTCCATTCTTCTCGGAGGCGAGAATATAGCAAGTACGAGCCTGGTATGGAATGGAGGTTTTAGAAAGGATTGTTTAGTAGTCCTCACCATTTTTGTAAAATAATGTATCAATAAATGTGATGAGGATTTATTTGAGTATAGATATTGTCTGAAGATAATATTTGTATTTAAACTCACAGCCATCTTGTTGTGATAATAAAGTTGTAGTTGTTTACGCACCATGTATTTGGCACACTCGTAATGGGTGTTGTGTATACCTATTTTGGGGGCGTCATAGTTGGTATCGTAGCTTAGGATATGATCTCCATGAGATCTGGAATAGAACTAGGAGGGAGAGACGAGTAAAATCCTTCGCTAGTGTGTCCTACCTAAGCTTATTTGTTGGTTGGTCATAATATAGGGTATTATGTGATTTGTTAATTTATTTAATTAACCCTTGTTTTATGATGATTTTGAGAATGTCGACCGAGAATATTAACAATGGAGTAAATGAGACCGTGGAGATGCCTCAGATTTACCAACGAGGAGAACATGCAACAGTCGGCAATGTACCTCCCATGAAAACAACACCAATCGAGCGAGATGATGAACGAGGGATGTTTAGAAGCTTTTTGCGGTTCATGCAAAATCGCATTTAGGAGACTCGTGTTCAAAATATAGGAGAAAATGATAGCAATTCACGGGTTGTCACAAACCAAACAGCTTCAAAGAGTTGGGACCACCGAATTTAAGGGAAAGCCGATCCGATCATGGCAAAGTAAACACGGGTCAAGCAAATTACCAAGATATTCGATGTCTTGGGATGCACGGAGAGAACAGAAGGTTCCATTCGCCACCTTTATGTTCCGTGGGCGCAGGCAGACTCATCGGTGGAGTCTCAGTGAAGCGCACCCATCCAAACCAAGACTCGGCGTATGTCATGGGAGACATTTCAAATAGCTTCAATGACAAGTACTTCCTCAAAGTATTCAATCATATGAAGGAAGTGGAGTTTATTAGACTAGAAAGCGTAATAATATGACGGTGTCCCAAAGACGAGGCGAAGTTCATGGAGTTATCCAGTTCACCTCTTTTTGGTGGAGAATGAGGAACGATGACGCGGATGTTTCTTAGAGGTTTGAAACCCTAAGATACGCCAAGATCTCATTTCTCATAATTTTCTCTATTCGGATGTTGTCAATGTGGCTCAGCTTGTTAGAGCGAGATAACGAGTACGCTCAACCGAGGGACCATAACCAGATCATACTCAAGATAGCGATCCATCGTAATAACGATAACCAAATGGAGAAAGAAGAATACTTGACAAAGGCTAAACCACTCCGTGGTAATCGTAGCCATGAAAATAGAAGAAAGCGAGCCTGGGAGGAGATTTTAAAAGAGGAGATTCAACAACGACCATTTGAAGACGCTACGGCCTTGAGTTGACTAGTTTTAAGGGAGGAGAACGACCACCCATCAGACAATGTTAAAATGCGGAAAGAGGGATATATCGGCAAACCGCCCACAACAGCTTTAAGGTATGCTATAATTGTGGAAAAGAAGGACATATCGCCGAGATTAGACGATATCGAAACCCACCCAATGGAATGGTGACTCAAAAGGATGTCCTGAAAAGTCAAAGTCAACGGTTCTTGGAAGAGCGTTTGTCGTGGCCGGTCAAAATGCGAGAACCCGAACGAAGTTAGCACGAGTTAGTTAATTATAAATTCTTGCAAGTTTATACCTTACTAGATACCTCTGCCTCTACCCATTCTTTTTATCTCTTTTCTTGCGCAACGTTTGAACTCGACTACGGAGAAATTAGACTTTGACCTATTTATGGAGACTCGTTAGAAGAAACTTTCATTACATCCGTTGTTTAAAAATCTTGCTTGATTCAGTTGGCACTATCACATTACCTGTTAACCTTATTTCCATTGAGATATTTACTTTTGATGTGATTTTAGGGATTGATTGGTTAACTACTCATCATGCCAAATTGATTGCTTTTGTAAGGTTGTTAGTTTTCATATTCCTAAGCAACCTGTTATTCAACTCAAGCAATCAAACCATTGTAGTCAAACATTTTCATATCAAGCCATGAAGTCATTCGTTTATTACGGATGTCAAGTTTTCTTAGTCCATGTTATGGATTTGAATAAAAACACGCCGATTTGAATAATATTCCTGTTGTTATTGATTTTTCCTGACGTATTTCCTGAAGAATTTCTTGGCTTACTCCCAAAGCCCGATATTAAATTTTGTATCGACTTTGAACCCAAAGACAAAACTCATTTCTAAAAGCTCATATTGAATGGCTCTATTGAACTTCGTGAGTTAAAATTCAATTATAGAATTTGGTACCGAGCCTTTATCCGGTGACTTCCTTTGTGAAAGCATCGAAGCTTTACTCGTAGGGGGACGCCATATTTCGCGTGCGATAAGAAATCGATAGGTGTCATTGTAACGTCTATCCAAGGTTGGGATATGAGTCACAGATTGAGAACAACCTAAGCTCGGTAATCAAAATACGTAGCTTTCAGGCTTAGTTGGTTATTATTGAGATTCGTTGAAGGATATTCTCGAATCGCTATTCCATTATCGCAAATTGACTTCAGTAGAGATACAAAATTCGAATGGAGCAAGGAATGTGGGAAGAGCTTCAAGAACTCAAGAGAGACTCATTTCAAAGACATGTTCACCCATGCCATCCTCGAAAAGCGAACGTGGTAGGCGGCGTGTTGAGTAGAAGATCGATATAAGTACGAAAATACGATATTGTCAAAGACTAATTTCAGATAATTTACAAATAATAGAGATGGAGATGAAAACTCTAGGTACCCACGTGATGATATACGAGTATAATCGACTTTAATCGATAAAGTTAAAGTCGCTCGAGCCACCGAATTCCGGAGTCGATGCGTATGAAGAAGAAAGTACAAGAAGGAGCTATTCCTAAGCGAGAATTGATGAAGAAGGAATACTTGAGTCCACTCTAGACTTTGTGTTCCTAACGACTGATTTGAAGTACAAGATTATGATGGAGGCACACAATACACCATTTGCAATCCATCCTCGGAAGTACTAAAATGTATCGTGATCTTCACATACATTTTGGTGGAACAATATGAAGAGAGAGATTGCAAAGTTTATCTCGATGTGTTTAACTTGCTAACGCGTAAAGGCGGAGCATCTAGTACCTAAGGGTCCGCTGCAACCACTTGAGATTCCTGAATGGAAGTGGGAACACATTACCATGGATTTCACACGGGTCTTCCTACGGCTTTCAAGGCATCAATGCTATTTGGGTTATTGTTGATAGATTAACCAAGTCTCGCTCATTTCTTGCCGATACGGAGACTTATTCCTTGAACGTCTGGCTAGTATGTGACGTAAATGAGATCGTGAGGTTGCATGGCATGCCCAGATCCATAGTTTCGGATCGTGACCCAAGATTCACTTCAAGATTTTGGGTTAGCTTGCAAAAAAAGCTATGGGCACGGATTTGCGATTTAGTTTGGCATACCATCCCCAAACCAGACGGACAATCGAGAGGACTATTCAAACTCTTGAAGATATATTAAGACTCAGTGTCCTAGACTTCAAGGGCGCTTGGGATAAGTATTTACCATTGGTGGAATTCTCCTACAACAACAGTTATCGAGCAAGTATAGGTGTGGCTCCATTCAAGCATTATATGGACAAAATGTCGCTTTCAAATATTTTGGGATGAGGTGGGTGAAGTAACATTGTTGGGACCCGAGTTAAGTACGTATGACTCCGAAAAGATCCAAATGATTCGACAACGATATAAAAGCGGCACAAGATCGACAAAAGAGTTATGCGGATCTTCATCGAAAGGACGTGGAATTTAGTGTAGGGATCATGATTATTATTGAAGTTGCTCCATGGAAGGGAGTTACAAGATTTGGGAAGAGAGAAAGCTCAAATCCACGATTTATCGGTCCATTTCAAATTCTTGACCGAGTAGGAAATGTAGCCTATAGACTTGCGTTACCTCCAAGTATGTCTCGTGTTCATAATGTGTTTCATATATCATATCAGAAATATGTGAAAGACCCGAACCACGTTATTGAAAGTTAAATCGGACGAGATAGCAAGACTTAACGTATGAGGAGGTACTGTCCAAGATTTTGGATAGGAAGGAGCATGTCCCACGCTAAGAAAGGTCATACCACAAGTTAAAGTTTTGTGGAGGAATCATGCTATATAGGAAATGACCTGGGAATTGGAAACGGAAATGAAAGCGAGGTATCCTCACCTTTTCAAACACTGTGTACGTACGTCGTCAATTTCGAGGACGAAATTTCATAAGGAGGGAGGTTGTAAGACCTCAAATTTTTTTTAAATAAAAGGAATTTCCTTTATTTATTATTTTGAAATAGTAATGGTTGATTTGATTAATGTGGATAGTTAAGGGTTAAATACGCAAATATTTCAAAATAAGCAAGTGGTTATAAAATATTCGTTTTTGTCGGGGAATATTCGTTTGGTCGTGGAATATTCGGGGAATATTCGTGCTTTACGAATACAGCACCATGTGTGGGCCCCATAACGAAAAGCGATTGGATGAGGAAAACGACAAAGTTTGGGTGGTTATATATAACGGCGTAGTTGTTACTACATAAAGATCGCTTGGAATACCCGTGGTTAAAATACGATGAATACGCGCGTGGTTACGCGAAAGCATACCAGTATTGCATGATTGTTGAATTATTGATCCTTACGTAAAAGGCACTACTCAATAATTTTCACAGTGATTCTTGCTTCAATATTTTATTTTATTGATTCAATAATTGCCTGCGTTGGTATTTTATATTATTCACGTTTCAATAATTGTCATTTGCACAAGATTTCCCATTATCGGATCAATAATTCATATTATTTGAATAATATTATTAGATAACATTATTGGCAATGTCTAGAAAGTTCGTCTCAAGGAGAGGTTTGGTCACCTAATTGCGCCCAGAAGAGAGATCCTTATTGAAAGCCCCTCTTCCTGAACCGCTGGTCATCATAATTGTGATTCTGTAATATTATTTGTGAATAATTAATTATTGATTCATATGATAAGGAAATATTTATTTTATATGAATATAAATGATGGATTTATTTATGTGGTTATTAATGAAGCAATTAATCTTTGAGATGTTTTATTTGTATTTTGCCGGATTGAGGTATTAAAAGATCAAATCTGTGTTATTACGCCTTTATTGTGTGAGTTATAATATTTAATCCGACCGTTGGATCGTTGTAATTTTGGATATGTTATACATATATAAGTTGAGTATATGTCCACAAATTTTGAACCGTTAAAAATGAGCGATATAATTTATTATGAATTTTAAGAGGTGTCTAATTCGAAATTAGGTTATAAATGATTTTGGTGGAAAATTCTAGAATTGGTGGGCCCCACTTTTGGTTGGTGAGAAATGTGCTCAATTGAATTTTCAAATGTGGTGGGTGGGAATAGTAGCGAGTAAAGCCATCAAAGTTCTTGAGTTAAGTCCCTTGGCGATGCTAACATTTTCCTATAAATAGAGAGCTAAGTTAGAATTGAAAATCACACCGTAAACAAAGTTTTCTCTTTCTCTCTCTATATTATTGAGCGTATTTTGTGAGTATTTAGATACTTTGAGAGTTGTTTGTTCAAAGATAAGTTTCATTCAAGATCACTTCCGATCTTTCCTTCCGGCACTCGATTCTTTGAGGTAAGGGATATTATTTTTTTCAGAATGATATTATTTCTTCAATATCATTATCTTTGAAATGTTGATCTCAAGTTTTTATCAAATTTGGAACTTTTTCATGTCGGGTTACTATTCATGAGTTACTATTCACAAGTTACTATTCATGAGTTACTATTCACGAAGTTACTATTCACGAGTACTATTCATGAAGCGTGAAAATGTTTTTTTGTGGAATTTCTATCTTTTGGTGTCGAGTTACTTATTCATGTATACTAAGACTATTCACGATATCTGACTATTCACGAATACTTGGTACTATTCAATCAAAAATGAAATTTCTTCTTTTAAATCCAAAATATCTATTCGGATACTAGCTTTGATTGTATCCAAGTTTTGATCATTCTTAAATTTTACACCACTATGATTATTTTTTGAGGTATTGTTGGACATGGATAAAACAAAGTACTAATCCTTAATCCTTAATCCTTGTCATTTTGTTTCACCGGATTCGCTTCTTTAAAAATATTTTCATCATCCTCGGTCTTAAATGATGATATTATTGAATATCTTTGGCCCGTAGTGCAAAGATGAATGATTTCTAAGAATATCTTTGGCACAGTAGTGCAAAGATGAGCAGTGTTGAGATGAACATGACCAATCGATTAATATCTTTGGCTCAGAGTGCAAAGATGAACAGTGTTTAAATGAACATGACCAAACTGATGAATATCTTTGGCTCAGAAAGGCAAAGATGAATATTTGATTTGAGATGAATATTGATTGATGTTACAGGGATAAAATATTGATGATGGATTTGTTAAATTCATAGATTATAGTAGATTTCATTCTCTACGTAACTCTTATATGAATTATTATTTCACGCTGCGAATATTGATTCGAAACTTGTTGTCATTGTATTCTATCGATTTTTTCTGTTGAAGACTAACGATAATTTGTTGTATATTATCTTAGTCATAGTATTATTCTATCTTGAGCTAGTTGAGCTCACCTTTTCCTTTTGTTCCATTCTTCTCGTGAGGCGAGAAATATAGCAAAGTACAGCTCGGGGTATGGAATGAAGGTTTTAGAAAAGGATTGTTTAGTAGTCCTCACCATTTTTGTAAAATAATGTATCAATAAATGTGATGAGGATTTATTTGAGTATAGATATTGTCTAGAAGATAATATTTGTATTTAAACTCACAGTTTTACTGTTGTGATAATAAAGTTGTAGTTGTTTCTGTACCATGTGTGACGCCCCCAAAATTAGGTATACGTCACCCATCTTGGGTCGCCACTTACATGGTACATAAATTCAAATACAACTTACTAATATAACTGTCGTGTACAATACGACATAAACTGTGAGTTTGAATACAAATGTTGTCTACTAGATATTATACAAACTCAAAAGGAGTCCTCATTACAACTATTATCACACTATTTCACGTAAATAGTGAGGACTACTAATGCTATCCTCTGGACCATTACCTCGCTCCCCGACTCGTCTCAAATATGTTCTCATTTCCTCAAGAGAATAATAAAAGAAAGGGTGAGCTCAACTAGCCAAAGAAGAAATATTATGACTAAGATAATGCGTAATAAATTATCATTAGCCTTCAACAAAGTTAAACCGATAAAATACAATGCACAACAAGTTTAACTCAATAATGAATAAGCAATCCATTAAAAGAGTCAAGTAGAGAATAAAGTCTACTATCTTTTAGGTTTTAAAAGTTTTCATCAATTTTTATCACCGAGACTCACTTTTTAATAAATAAACCACCACATCTAATCATCCTCGTACTACTTGGCCAAGGATTTTCATCAAATTATCAATGGTCATGACTATACCGAATCACCCCTCGGTCATAATCATACCAAAACTATCCATCATCGCATTATTGCCATCGAGGACTTTTGTCACATCATTTATATCAAGTCATGATTATACTTAATGATCCTCGGTCATAATCATACTAAGTTCATCTATGCACGTAAGCCAAAGATAACATAATATAACATGAGGATGATGATAATGACATAATAATTCAATAAAACAAGTTCAAGAATTATTTAATCCATGAATTATTAACGTCCAAATTGTCAACATATCTTATCGTTTACATAGAGTAAAATTCAAGAATGATCGTAAGAATATTTCCGTGAAAAGATATCGGATGAAACGCAAATATCAAGGATATTCTACTAATTTCATGGAGTATAGAAGTCAAAGTTTTAACCAACCGGGTATAATAAAGAATGGAATAACAAAAGAAATCACCATGCATGCGGTACTTGATAGACAAAAGTTATTCCAATGCGAATAATAATAACGGAACGAATCGTGAAATTCACACCGCAAGCGGGATGTTCAACAGAATAATAAAGATGGAACCAGATCCGGTGTAAAACACACGATAGGATATTCCAACAGAATGATAAAGATTTTAACCAAATCCTGTGTAAACACACATGCATGTGATGTTCCAACAGAATAATAAAATCTAACCGTGTCCGGTGTAAAACACATGCATGTGATGTTCCAAATGTAATAATAGAAGAATGTCACCAAGTATAGGTAAACCATGATACAAAGTTATTCCAATGTAATAAATAAGAATGGAATAACATAAGGATTTCACCAAGTATAGGATATGCCATATATACAAAGTTATGTATAGGGTATACCACTTTTACAAGTTATTCCAACAAAATAATAATGAATGGAATAATGTAAGTTCTCTTCAAGAAGAAAGAATAACACCCTCACTAGTAAAAGAACCTAATATAGAAGTAGTGAAGTAGCGAATACTCTTCTTCTTTCTATAATTTTCTCTCTATAAACTTCTCTCTATAATTTCTCTCTCTAGAGTTTCAATGAATTCGTAAGAAAATAATGAAGGAATGAGCTTATTTATAGGAAAATGGAATGCATAAGAATTAATCCATGAACGGTCCAGATTGATTTAATTTAATCGACGGTCCATATTTAAAGAAAAATCTTTTAAATAAAATTTAATATATTCTATTTATATAAAAACATATTACTATGCAAACACTATGCAATACTATGCAAAACACTATGCAAAAACACTATGCAATACTATGCATAATAAAATATAATATATTCTATTTATAGAATAACTTTAATAAAGTATTCTATTTTATATAAAAAGATGTTTCGCTTTTATTACGTTAATAATACTGAATAAAACAAAACGTCATTATCGCTATAATAATTCATATTATTAATCGTGATAATGGAATCAAACCGAGTGACTTCTCACATAAGCATCAATAATCAATACCGTGCTACTATGCAACCACACGATTCTCGTACTTTTACTACCGAGTAGTTCAACAAAGATCAACGGTAAAACTTCCGCCGTTATTTCAATAAAATATTTTTGTCGCTTTCTCAATCCGATAATAATTACATTATAGGTCCACCAATGATTGAGTAGTTGTGCGAATATTCCCCTCGCTAAACCGAATATTCCCCGACCAATCGAATATAATATAACCACTTGCATACTTTGCAAAATTTATAAATACTACCCACAACTATAATATTATCTCAAATTGACACCATAATATTAAAAAATTATTTCGACTAAATTTAAATCTTTATTGATAAAATCTGGGGTCTCACAAGCTATCTCATGTGTAGTACCAGAAATAAACCCAAGAGGAACATCATAATCCTCTTCATTGACCTCTGCAATCTGAAAATCAAGAAAATAAATACATAAGGAAACACGAAAGCAACTATACGAGGGATAAAAAAATATGGAAATGTCACAAAAATTTACCAAATTTCTCGTTGCTTCGATCGGACCCTACCGCCAAAGATACTAGAACTAACATCATCAAGAGGACGTTTCGATGATGACTTTAAAGCGAAGAAGCCTAATAACGGGACGACTAACAGGAACCACGATAGAAGTAATAGGAGGATCCACCTCAGAATCAGTAGTGGTAGATGCCTTCGCTTTAGAACGGGTGATTCTCATTTCCTCGGCACCAGAGGATCCTTGGGGAGGAACTGAAGGTGGTATCTGTGATAGAGATGCATGAGACGAAGCCCGTGGTGGAAGACTCCTGGAGGTAGTAGGGACATGTGCCTGAAGAATAGTTGGGTCACTTCGAGGATGAATGCTTACTGACCGAGGATGAGAAGACTTAAGCATCAGAGCCTCACGCTCAATGAGCCGACTACTGGTTGACCAACGTTCTGAACGGATAGTGGTCTTAGGAGAACATAGCAACTCGCCCATTGAGAGTCGTTCGAAATAGAAACTGGTAGAGAACAAACCAAAGTATCATCCCCCATCTTTTAAGATTGACCGCCAATAATTACGCTCTCTGGTAGTATATAGCCCAATCCGAGAATCATTCGGTGTATGACAAAAGGAAGGGACTTATGAGGAGCATTTGGAGGCCTTGGAAATGCCCACGTAAAAGAGGAGAGGTAGAGACAAAGTTGAGAAGAGCAGCGATCTCATAAGTCTCCTCGACAAGTGTGGCCAAAGGACGCCTCCCAGTCAAAGCTAAACCGCCTCGTGACCACAGTGAGGAGAATAAAGCACAATGCACAAAACCATTATCTTCGACGAAGTAAGGAAGCTCCATGACCAGAAGGAAGACGAACCAAGATAAATGAAGAACCACTCAATTCATTGATATCCGAGTAGGAGCGAAAGTGATGCCTATAGAAGTGGAAAGGAACGACCGCCACCGCGAAAATAATAGTGTATGGACGAAATGAAAGCATGAAGAATCGTCGATAAAAATGCCAGAATTTGAATTAGATCGGTGATTAATCCAAATGAAATGTCACGAGGGACAATGTTAAGAATGAAGAAAGATCCCGAATCACCGCTTTTTTCTTCTTAGGAAAATGTGCGAGAGTAGAATATCTCAAAAAATGCTCAAGAGAAAGATTTGAAGAAAGGAGCGGGAGCGAAGCAATTTACGTCATACCCGAGTAAAGAAACAAAAGATTAATAAGAAAAATTACAATTATGAAAGGCAGCTTAATAAAAATACGAAAAATGGATACCTCCCAACAGATTCCTTCATAGCGAGAATAGTTTCATCCAAACGACGATACAATGTTCCTAAGAAGAGAGGAGCGAGAGGAACATTTAGACCTCGAGATAACATGGAAGCTAAACCAAACATGCGAGTCGAAGGACCATCTACAGGAGACCCGGGAAAAATGAAGCGGGATAACCACATAGCCAAATAAGCAGCTAAGGGAAAAGGGCAAGGCTCTTCATGGAAAATGAGGACAGACTTGTTGTAGTCAGAACTATTTCCGTGTCCGGGTCGGTAATCCCTGAAGAAGTAGCGCACCCAAGATAACCAGGAATTCTTTTGCCGGTTAGAAGTCTCAAAATTTGGGAGGAGCATGTCACCCTGAAATCGCGAGATATAATTGGGAGCTCGCTTGAAGCTTCATTAAATAAGCGATGCACTCAACATCTCTAGAGACAAGCTAGATATGCTACAGAAGCCGTCTGCAACAAAGGGAAGGCTACAAGATATAATCTAAAATGAGTTCATACTCTAAAAATATATATATATATATATATATAAATATATTAAAAAAAAAATTAAAAAAAAAATGAACGAAATAAAAAAAAAATAAAAAGATTACTGGTAAATGGCATAAACGTCCTCTAGAGTTGGGGTGAACTCCACCCAAGCAGTGACAAATGTGCATGTGGAAGAACACCAGCGTGAAATCAAGACGGTAAGAGCATTTTGGTCCTGTCGAATACGAAGATCCCTGCATAATTGAATGCAACGCAAAATGTCGGCCCTCTTCAGTATATCCACATAATCAGAATTTGCGAGAACCTCATCGGTCTAATGTTGCCACCCCCGAAGACGATTGGATGAGTCGATATGAAATGAATGGGACCGTGTAGGGTATTCTGTTTTTCATACACATACGAGGAATGCGGCGGTAGCAGGAAAGTCATTCTAAACTTATGTAAGCCGTAGCATATAGAAATAAGCTCGCTTTCTCGAGAGGAGGAAAGGTTTTACGATCATAATTCTTCACTTGCTCCCAGAAAACGTCAGAAGACCCATAAAAGGGAGCCTTTCTCGCTGATGAAAGGAACCTCTTTAGTAGTTTTCTGGTCTGTGGAACGTTCACTGAAGTTAGCCTGCAACAAGAAAATATAACATGAGAATTCTAGAAACAAGGAAAGAAAGTGAATGAGCATTTGAAATTAAGTGCTTACCATAACAAGAGAGGGGGTATGAAACTTAAATAAGAAGATTGAATTTGGGAAAGGAAGATCACGAACACCTGAAAGAAGAAAAAGAGCACAAGCATTAGGAGCCATTCAAATAAAAAGGGTAAAAGAAGAACGGGGAAATGTGAAAAAGGAGGCCATTAGGTTGGTTCCCCTAAGGGTTGACCGTAGGATTTAGCCACCCAAGGAGCTCTCCCTTTACATTTAACTTCTCTTTACTCGTCAGATCAACTGATTGGAATGAATGCTACTTCACCGGAACATCCGAACTAAGATCCTTGTTAAGGTGAAATGGCTCGGAATAAATTCTTCCTCCTTGCGATGTTGTCCTTTCTTTCAAAATATCCGAGCCAATGACCTTGTTAAGGTGAAATGGCTCGGAATAAATTTTTCCTCCTTGCGATGTTGTCCTTTCTTTCAAAATATCCGAGCCTATGACCTTGTTAAGGTGAAATGGCTCGAAATATATCCTTCCTCCTTGCGGTGTTCCTTTCTTCCAGAATATCCGAGCCAATGACCTTGTTAAGGTGAAATGGCTCGGAATAGATCCTTCCTCCTTGCAGTGTTCCCTTTCTTCCAGAATATCCGAGCCAATGACCTTGTTAAGGTGAAATGGCTCAGAATAGATCCTTCCTCCTTGCAGTGTTCCCTTTCTTCCAGAATATCCGAGCCAATGACCTTGTTAAGGTGAAATGGCCCGGAAAAGAAAAACTACAATCACCTGAAAAGAGAAATCGATGAAACAATTAAGAAATAATCACGAAGCATCAACCAAACGATGTCTACATGGACCACCCAACGGTGACCAATTGAATTTCCAAATCAGACTAGCTATCACCAACATGGCATTCAAATATCCAGGTATGGTACTGTTATCTATTATATGCATGTAATTCGCAGTGTGACTGCTAGTCATGGTAGATAGATTAATTCTTATATTATCCATCCTGCTATCCATAGAATTATAGACCTCCTGATATTGCAAAGCTTCAAATTTAGAAGAACATATGAATATTGCCCACACAGAACAAATAAAATCATCTTTAATGAAACCATAAGTGAAATGAAGTGTCAACCGTACATAGCACAAAAGTTATAATAGATGACATAGTAGTGAAGCACAAAAGAAGTGCTTGATATGTTATCACAGAAACAGGGTTTGCTGTTTTTTGAAGTGCTTGATATTTTGACTTTTTCAAAATTTCCAGGCGTAATAATCACCTTGATTATTATGTTATCCCTTAATTTCCAGTGCAATATTCAATTTCAAAAATCATAAGAAGCATTATATTGGAACTTTTTGTGAAATAAAATTGGAACTTTATAAATTTGGAGGACTAAAAAATAAAAAAATAAAAAGGTTAAAATAATAATATATCTAAAGTTATAAGGGGAAAAGAGGGAGAGGGGCTGAAGCTCTGCTGGAAACTTTATAATATAAATACTCTCTTCCAAAATATAATATCAATTGTCACATGTAATCTTATATTTTGAAAGAGAGGGGTATATAGGTAGTACTTGGTAATATATATGTAGTCAAATTTAATTGACACAAAAATATATGTAGCCATAGTATATATATAACTCACGTACCATTAATTAAAAAAAAAATGGTCATCAAAATCAAACCGGCAAAGCAGTCCTTGCAGTTTGTGCTGCGTTTGGGTTGGTGTTCGAAGGGGTCGGTGAGATTCAAATCCCAAAACACAATATTGGCCAATATATATATATATATATATATATATATATATATATATATATATATAATGTATGCAGGGTTGAAAACTTCAAATTGCCTTTGGAGAGCCACATGTATATATGTTTCAATTAAAAAGGTGATTGTCATTTGTTTACCTTCCACGAAGCTTCACGGTCACCACTGTTATGCAATTGCTGCTTTTCTTTTTCGCTTCTTTTCATCCGTCTCCCTTCTCTAAAATACTAGTATGGTGAAATCAATTGATGTACTTACTTTTTTAGCAATATCAATTTCTTTCAATCACCTTGAATGATTTGATTATTATTATTATTATTTTACAAAATTAAATTATTCATATTTAAAAAAAAAATATTTCTTAATTTTCAGAAAATATTTTTCAAATTCCTTCCTAATTTTATTCTATAAATATATAAATAGAAATGATTTAATTTTTTTCAAAATATGAATAATTTGATTTTATTTTTCAAAATAAAATAAGATCTTAATTAGCACGGAAATTCCTTTCAATCACTGTGCATAATCACCGTGCATATCACTAAGATTGAGGATATTACTTTGAATATATGCATGCTTCAAGGCACCTAGCTAGCCCATATAATCAAGTATACATAGGTGACCTTTTTTTGCTTGACTAGAGATCACGGTTAAGTTTATATCATGTATACATATAGATTAATTATACTTATTTGCACATTTGATCATAATAAGACTTGGATATATATATATATATATATATATATATATATATATATATATATATTAAAATTTGATCCTTGTTTTCAAAATAAAATAAGACCTTATTTTATAATTTGATTTGTCTTGAATTATTTTCCACAAAAATGTATATATTATCATTAATGATAATAATAATAATAATAATAATAATAATATATATATATATATATATATATTATGGAATCAAATATTCTATTTCTAAATAGAAATGATTTGATCTTGTTTCCAAAATAATGTAAATGTTTTGATTTTACATAAAGAGACTTTATTTTATTTCTCAAAATAAAATTTGTTTGCACCAAAAAAGAGCCTCCAATCCATATTTATGCATTAGATAGATAGATATACTGGTATGTGTTATGTGATTGATGGATATGGATGTTGCTAGTCTTAAAAGTTTTAATCAAGTACATCCATATGTATATAATGCTGAGAATTAAATTTATAGAACGTGAAGCACGGAAGTAGATTTGTCATGTAGTGTATACAGACGGAATAAGTATTTTCACGACTTCAAATCAATTCTCACTATTGGTCTATCTTATCATAAATATACATATACATATATATATATATATATATATAAAATAAAATCGTTATGTACATATATATATGTATATTTGAAGGAAACAAAGAGTGTGCAGGATTTGGAGAATATTTTTAATATTTCGTGGGTGAGCTACCCTAAGGGGTCCCCTCTCCAAGAATTTTTTGTTTTCAAGACTTGCAAGATCGAGCTCCGCACATTGTTCAAAAATTTGAAACATGACTCAAAGACTTGAAGAAATTTGCACGATCACCACTCCGAAGGTGTGACTGACGTGCAGGGGGCAAATGTGAGTCCATGTATAAATTAGGGTTCACATTACCTAATTGAATTGAATGTGCAATTAGGGTTCCACGGCTTCATTAAGGGTGCAAATTAGGGTTCGCATAACCTAAAGAAATAAAGACGGAAAAGTCAGAAATAAATGTGCGAGACCTGCGAAAAGCCTCCACGTGTCCCGAGGCAGAAGACTCGTGGAGGCGGCTCGTTTTGGGAATTGATTGAGGGATTGGATTGGTGGCTAGAAGGACAGGGCAATATGGGCATTACTCGAAGGACTAAAGGGTATTTCGAATTTTCTCGAAGGCATGTGCCTTTCTTGGCATGACTACTTTCCGAAAACCTATAAATACCCCTTCCATTCCATTTGGAAGGGGACTTATCTGGAAACTGAAGACTTGGAATCTTGGAAGATCAAAGGGACTCTTTTGGTGACTTAAAGGCTTGGAGATTCCACCTAAAAGCACCAAAAGGGATTTGGACATTCTCTCAACTTGAAGGACTCAAGAAGGCTCTTGGAATCCTGTTACCCTAACACGGTTCCCCGAATTCTAGGGGTTACGCCGCAGCGTCGTTAGAGTAATCGCCCACCGTCGTTCTCCCTCTTCAATCAATCAATCAATTCCGTACTTTTCGTGGATTTCTCTCCTCCTCATCCAACACGAAACCCTAACCCTAGCAAGGTACGATTTCCTTGCCCACAGACTTGAATATAGTAATATTTGGTTTGATTTAGCTAAATAATTACCTTATGTGCTTGTATTTTGATATGAATAAATGAAATTTTGGATGAGTTTTGTTGAAGAAAAGAAACATATGTTTATTTGTTTTTCTTAGTTTTTTTTTGGTTAGTCATATGGTGAAGAGAATCATTGATGGTATGCTTTGTTAAATTTGAGGGAGATATTAGAAGGAATTAAAGTCATTGTAATAATATTTTTTTATTACTAAATAACACTTCACTCATTTTTTGGAAAGTGAGGCCAGATATAAATGATCTCAGGTGATGACTCGATAATTTTTGAGTCACATATGGTGACTCAAGAATTGGTGTAAATCACATGCAATTTTTTGAATTTTACACAATTTATAAAGAAAGAAACGATCTCTTTAGCCTTCAACAAAATTAATTGGCAAAAGATGGCATATTGTTCTTGTTTCATTGTAAAAAACGCAAATCACATACTTGATATTAGTTGGGGTGTGATTTGATGAGACCAAAGGGTTTGGGGGGACCTGTGCCACGTGGCAGAATATTACAGTCAGAAAATTTGACATTCTAAGAAACTCGTAGTCCTAATTGATTTGTAGCTTCCTTATTATATATATTTTCCTACTTTTAAGGAAACCAATTTTATTCCATTATGGAGGTAGTGTTGTCTGGATTAGTTTCGACTTCCCATTCTTAAGGAGATTGAATCCCATCTAAGTATGGTAACTGACGTAATAAGGAGTCATATTCAGGGAGGCATAGAAAATTGAGGAGATGTGATCAAATATAAATAGACGGCCATAATTCAGGTTCCAGGTACCTTATAACTTACTTTACGCACTAGAGCAGTTTCAAATACATCCATTGTTGACGTTTTTGGCCTGAAAGTATTCTCACACAAGAGCTATCCCCCGGCGGACCCTACTGTCATGCTTCTCAGTGTGGTCTTTTGTTTCCTATGCAGGTTTTTCGTTCATTGTTTGTTGATTTGGCGAGCGGTCAGAATTTGACTTTAGCATTGGCGTTGGAAGGAGGGATTCGTTCTAGTGCCGAATTAAAATAATAGATTCACCAGCAACTCGACGTTGCACCGCGCCCCCGCGCACCGCAACGCATGCCCTCATCGGCTATCTCAGGCGCCTTCTAGGTTGCCCTCGTTCCCTCACCGCCTCGCGATGCCCTCGGTTGCCTCTAACTCCCCAATCGCCCCGTGATCTCCAAGGCTTCATAGGCAATTTTCTATGATCTTTAGTGCTCCCATTGGCAGTTTTCTATAGTCTTCAGTTGGTAAAGGAGAATTTTTTTTTAGACAAGATATAGAGTTAATTGGTATTTTATTCAGGCAGAATTGGCTAGGGGGCAGAATGTACAAGCCTTGTGACGCCCCCAAATTCGGGTACTTGAAACCCTTATTCAGTGCTCACGATATAAAACTTCCAGAATATAATAAACATAAACTTAATAAAGTTATTACATGAAAGTTCTTCTAATCCCAGGTACGCAAACCTTTAAGCATTTATTACATGATAGTTTAATATTTACAAACATGAAAACTATCTATTACAACACTCTTCAGCTATTCTCCTATTTTTCCTTTTCCCTTGTCTTTTCCGCACCATCTTCCGCCTCGAAAGTCTGCTTTCAAATTGAAAACATTTAATAAAACAAGTATAAGCATTTAATTGCTCAGTAAGTAATAGCATTCTTTAAAGCTTAAAAAGAAATAAATGTTTTCTTTGAAGCATGCTTTAACAGTGAATCAAAACTGTAAAGCAATAAATCTTGAATCATTCACATTTTTGAAATATCATAACAACATTGAATAACTGAGAGGTTTTAAAACCATGAACATATTTTTCTTTTCTTGAAAAGGTTCAATCAGAAATATTATCAGATGAACCGTCTTAACTTACGAGCACGTAGGGTGATCATCCCTTTATGCCCTGTATTGATCAATACTATCTTTTTCAGAACAATTTTCATGTTCTACATCACCACTCCCAGAGTGCAATAAAAATATCCCATTTAAGGGTATGTTCATTCTCAGTTTTAGATTCCAACTACAACAATATAGTTGGACAGCTTAAATCATAGCACAATAATATTTCAAGATATAAAGAAATTGAAATATTTTACATCTATGTCTGGCCAGAAGAAATGGCTCAGACTTCTCTGCAATTTACTTATGTATATCGAATATCTTTTGATACACATGATAATTCATTACCCAATCTTTTGAAGCTGATTGGAATAAAAGGTTATTCAACCTTATAATATTCATAAATAAGGAAAGACAGGTTCAAAAATTAAGGAACTCATCAACATATGAATAATCTCCAAATACTTGCTTCAATAAAGAGTAAGATTTAGATACTTGCCTTGTTAAGTAGACTATTGATAAAATTCAAATTTTAACTTGATCTCACAAAGCCTACATAATTATATTTGCATGTATAAGTATATTAGCCAAACATACAAGTCATATAGTTTGTATTTTCATATATCACATAATCACATTGATTATATTTTTAGTTGATATTCTCATACTTGAGATATTTATTTACATTTTCAAATATCTCACCATTTCTTACAATAGCCTTTTCTTTCTCATTATAGGGTCCTATATAAACTTTTGCTTATATTTCTTTTACTTCTTTCTTTTCCCATAAGTATACTTTGTAATCTTCTTTATAACTTAGGTATTCAAGGTGAATCTGAAAGGTATTTCATGTTTCACAAGGTAACTTGATAGTATATTTTATACATTAAAGATAATTTCCACTTGTATGGTTATTCCATGGTATTTTCCATGATTTATAGATTCATTCGATATCTTTATCTTGTTACAAAACCTTGTTTTATCTAGAAATACTAATCCAACCTTTTGAGGTTTAATAAAAGCGAACTCAGCTTTAGTACTTTCAATCTTTAATCATGATAATTCTTTTTATTGAGTTTGCTAATTTACTTCGCTTGTATTCTTTTTACTGAAGAGTCATTAATATGGCATTTGCAAAACAATAGTCATAATGCTCATTCCATTTGTTAATGCTCTTGATATCGATTATATATGGCCCTTTTTATACAAATCCTTTCTTTTCCTCATTACCCAACTAATTAAGTTATGGTTTTATTATATATTCTATATATATATATATATATATATATATATATATATTCTAGAAGTTAAGAGTTATGAGTAAACTCTTGAATTACAACACAATAAAATGGCTTATTAGTGCAAAGAATAGCAATTTCTTTTCATTGCTTCAAGCAAGCATGATCCCATCATCCCAAATTCCTTATTTTAAGAGATCATAATTTCCAACCTTTTTTTTTGTCCATGTGTTGCACATTTAGAATATCAGATGGACCTTTAAGAGAGTAATAGCCAACCGATACGGGTTACTACCGATTAACATCCATAAGAGCAAGAAAGACCACTTTTGTGTTGCCCAAAATAGCCAATCTTCACTGCTAGTTAGTTAAAGCGTCTTTCCAAGTGCTTTGCCCCAAATTTTCACCCCTACATGAATAACTCCTTTTACACTATGTTTTGGACATTACACAACCGGTATTTACACTTATTACAGAGCAATAACAATTTGGGTTGTCTTAGAAATTATCTACACTAAATGAAAGTCCAAGAAGCCCCATCCGGTTATAAATGCATACATGGTCGCCACTTGCAAGGCAATGACGACCTCGCTTCTTATATAATGCCATTTTGGCAACCATTTGGTAAATTAGTCACAACCTTTTATCAAAATATTTACATAATACACCCCACCTTAAAATAACATGCAATCTATAATCTCTACACATAATATGCAATCAACTTGGTGGTCGCTCCAAAACAAAGGAGTAAAGGTGCTTATCAAGCTAAATTCTAGTATTTAGTTTTAGCTTAAAAATTAGTTTCCATTTCATTTAACAAGGCACAACCTTTACTTACCCTTAAGCATGGTATATATATATATATATATATATATATATATATATATATATATATATATATAAGCTTTAATTCTAACAAATAACAATTATTAAGCAAAAGCAGTTCATTGAGGAATTTTATCAAATACCTTGCGAGTAATCATTTTCTCAACACAAAATCATAGCTATTTATTTTCATTAAATTCCCAATTTAACTCCCGTATTACTCCACAACCCACTTATCTCCTTGTGCCTAAATTCAGACCAAAGCACGTACAAAACATGAAGATTCAACCAATTATTAAAGTAACAATTTTTTTTTTCAAAACTTACTGTTCTGTTCTAATGCTCAATGCTTCATCCTGCTTGAATAATTAGACCAACAATAAGCAACTAGTTGGTTTATATACCTTCTGATTTTTTTAACTCATGCAAACCAAAATAATAATACTTTCCATACATATCATAAGAGCTAATGATCTCATAATTTTCATTTCAGGTTTATGAAACCTCACTAGCTAACTCATTATACCAACATCTTTAGATTAAACACATAATAAAAATGAATAAATTGTAATACCTTTGTTTGCTTTGAATTCTTGTTAATCTGCGATCCTAAACTTCACATTGACGAATAATACCGTAGCTTCAATTGTTAATCTTTTCCTTATGTTAACTTAACAATTTCTTTGGAGATTTACATGGAACAACTCAATTGTGTTTAGGCACGGAGAGGTGTCCAGAAATGGTCTTAAGCAAGGAACAAAATCGGATGGGTAGAGAAAAAAAAGAGAAACCATTTGAAATCCTTGCTTTCGATCGTAATACTACTTATTCTCAGCATCAGATAGCTTAAGCTGAGTAGGCTAGTCTATGTAAAAAGCGTAGAGGACAACTCCTACTTACGTAAAACCGACTCGCTTAATTTCCTCAAATAATGACAAATTATCTGCTAATTACATAATGATAAGTTTAACTTAAAGCGTTGTTTGATTATCACATGGGTATAACCCATTTCTTTTCCTCTGCATTTTACACATCTTGTCCCATATTTTGGTTACCACAATAATATTATATATACAATACAATAAATCAAATATTTAGAAGTTGATCTCTTTTCATCATAATATGCTTCTCATGATCTATTAAGTATAATAAATTTTAATTATTATACTTATCATAACACCATATCACATATTATACTGCACATGATAAACTATGCAATATAATAACACCTACATAAATAAAAACAAAAAAAATTATTTCAATATATTCATATTTTATTTACTCAGGAAAATGCGATTCGCTACATTTTCCCTCCCTTATAAAGATTCCGTCCTCGGAATCGTAAAGTACAATTACCCGAACAAATGCGGATAATTCTTTTTTATTCTTTCTTCTAATTCCCACGTTGCTTCTTTAGCGTTGTGGTTTCTCCACAATACCTTTACTGAAGATATTGTCTTATTTCGGAAAATTTGCTCTTTCCTATCCAATATTTGCACCTGAACCTCTTCGTAAGTTAAATCTTTCTCAAATTGGATAGGCTCAAATTCGATCACATGTTTATAATCTGTCTTGTATGGTCGTAAAACTGACACGTGAAACACATTATGAACATGTTCTAGTTCCGGAGGTAAAGCTACTTCATAAGCTACCTCTCCCACTTTTCTTAAGACTTCAAACGGTCCTATAAAACGAGGACTCAATTTTCCTTTCTTTCCAAAATGTACCTTCCCTTTCCAGGGGAATACTTTTAGAAACACATGCGATCCGATTTCAAAATCTATTTTCTGTTGTCAGGTAATCAGCATACTTCTTCCGGCGATCTTGCAAGTTTATTATTAGTGATTCAGATCAACTTAACTACTTCGCAGCTTGTTGTACCGGTTCCGGGACCTAATAGACGACGTTACCACTTCTTCATCCCAACACAAAGGTGTTCTGCATTTTCTTCCATACAACGCTTTATAAGGCGGCATGCCTATACTAAGCGTGATAGTCATTTGTTGTCAGATGCAAATTCTATCGAGGTAAGTGATCGTCCCAACTTCCTCAAGTCCATAACACATGCACGTAGCATATCCTCCAAAATCTGTATTGTTCTTTCGCTCTGTCTATCTGTCTGTGGATGATAGGCCGTACATAATCTTAACTGTGTCCCCAAGTGTTCTTGTAAACTTTTCCAAAATTTGAAGTAAATCTTGGATCTCTCGTCTCAAATGATGGATACTTTGGCACTCCACGTCGGGATATAATCTCCTTAATGTAGAGATTAGCTAAATCGGTCTAGATTATATCTCGATCTTAATTGGCAAAAGTGTGCCGATTTTGTTAATCGATCAACTATAACCCAAATCGCATCAAATCCTTTTTTAAGTCCTCTGAGTCCTACCACAAAATCCATTGTGATATGCTCCCATTTCCATTCGAAATTTCCAATGGTCGTAAAAGACCACTAGGTTTCGATGTTCACTTTTCACTGCGTTGACAAGTTAAACATCTCGCTAACATACTCGCTAACATACTCGCTGAACCTCGCGTTTCATATTAGGCCACCGAAGTGTTGTTTGAGGTCTTGATACATTTTGGTATCGCCAGATGAATTGTGTATCTTGAACAATGAGCTTCTTGTAGTATTTCTTCTTCCGGCCCCAGATTCTATCGGAACCCAAATTCTTCCTTCAAATCTAATAATCCCATCCTTATCGATATTAAACTTTCCTTCTTTTCTCGATGAGATTTTCTTTTTCAATTTCTCACATTCCCTATCTTTAAATCAAGGCTCGATTGATTCTATCCAAAAGAGTTGAAAGCAAGTCTCTATCAATACAACTTTTCATTTGATTCTTGTGGAAGTTTCACTTCCAACTCTATTCTTTCCATTGTTGTTACTTAACTCATCTTGAAATCATCAATAACATCAATTTCTCGCGACCTTTTCTCGCTTAAGGCATCACCACTACCACATTTGCTTTACCGGGTGATAAAAGATTTCACAATCATAATCCTTAATCAATTCCAAATCTTCTTCTTTGTCTCTGTTGAGCTTTTTTTCGTGTGAAAATATATTTTACTTTTTATGATCTCAGATATATTTCACATTTTTCTCTATACAAATAGTGCCTCCAAATTTTAAAGCAAACACCACTACCGCCAATTCTAAATCATGAATAGGATACCCTTTCTCATAATCCTTTAACTGCCGTGATGCATATGCAATAACCTTGCCATCTTTGTATAAGGACACACCCTAAGCCTTTATGTGATGCGTCACTATATACCACAAAATTCCTCGTTTACCTGTAAGGTCAACACCGGAGCATTACTTAATCTTTTCTTGAGTTCTTGAAAACTCTCTTCACATTTTTCATTCCATACAAATTTAATTGTCTTCCTTGTCAGGTTAATTAACGCGGTGGCTATCTTTGAAAAATCTTGAATGAATCTCCGATAATATCCCGCTAACCCTAAGAAGCTACGTACTTCAAGAGAGGCGCCTTTTGGTCGCCTCCCCAGCTTATAATCGCTTTACTTTCGGATCCACAGATAATCCATCTTTGTCAATCACGTGCCCCAAAAATTGAACTCTTTCTAGCCAGAATTCACACTTACCGAATTTTGCATATAACTTTTCCTTTCTTAGTGTTTCTAACACTATTCTCAAATGGTCAGCATGATCATTCTGTGTTTTGGAATAGATCAGAATATCATCAATGAATACTACCACAAACTTATCCAAGTATGGTTTGAATATTATGTTCATCATATCCATGAATGCAGCCGGTGCATTCGTTAATCCAAAAGACATAACCAAAAACTCGTAATGACCATAACGAGTTCTAATGTCAGTTTTGAAACATCTTCATTCCTTACCTTCAATCGATGGTATCCAGTTCTCAAATCTATTTTTGAAAAATATTTTGCCCCTTTCAGTTGATCAAAAAGATCGTCGATCCTGGGCAAAGGATATTTATTCTTGATTGTCACTTTGTTCAACTCTCTGTAGTCAATACAAAGTCTTAACGATCCATCTTTCTTCTTTACAAACAACACAAGCGCTCCCCAAGGAGATGTACTGGGTCGAATGTATTTCTTATCCAGCAATTCCTGTAACTGTAACATTAATTCCTTCATTTCTACAGGAGCCATTCTGTACGGTGTTTTTGAAATTGGTGTCGTACCAGGTACCAAATCAATAACAAATTCTATTTCTCTGTCTGGCGGCAGGCCTGGTAACTCATCAGGGAAAACATCTACAAACTCATTTACTACCACAATGTCTTCTATCTTTGCTTCTTCTTGTTGAGTGTCTACCACATATGCGAGATAACCCATACAACCTTTTGTAACAACTTTTGCTGCAGATCATCGTTAAGCATCATTTCGCTTTGAGTGATTTATCGCCAGTAAAACACGATCTTCGGTTGCTTTGCAGGGTTTAAAACTCACAGATTTTCTTTGGAAATCGATGGTTGCTCCATGTTTAAACAACCAATCCATTCCCAAAATAACATCAAATTCCCCAAGTTGTATCGGAATTAGATCTACTGTAAGTTCACATTCTCCTATTTTAACGCAACAATACTTATAAACATGCTCTACAGGAATCACTTCCTTATTAGCCACTTCTATAACCATGGGTATTTCTAAATTCAATAAGGGCATTTCTATGCGTTTAGCGAATTCATGTGATACAAATGAACAGGTTGCCCCAGAATCAAATAATACATAAGCATTAATATTGTTGATCGGGACAATACCTGAAACCACATCCTTAGATGTTACCGCATCTTTTGCCGTCATATTGAACGTTCTAGCAGTTGTCTTCCTTGGTGTAGCTGTGCCAATTGTTAGTGCTTTAGTGCCACTGTTTCCTTTACCACTGCTTCCTCCCTCTGCTCCTTTCTTCGGACAATTTCTGGCAAAGTGATCCATCGATCCACAAACATAACACCCAGAATTTTTCTTTGGATTTGGACAGTTAGGAGAAATGTGTCCCTCCTGTCCACACTTGTAACACACCATTTGTCCCTTTAGACAAATGCCCAGATGATTCTTTCCACACTTCTTGCACGCTTCAATTTTCTTCTTTGGTTGTCCACCTTGAACACTACTCGTGCTCCCAACATTATTCCATTTCCTTTTCTTATTCCACTTACTAGTACCCTCTGGTTTAACCAATCCTTCAAACTGTCCTTTATTCTTCTTATCCTTGTTATACTTACCTCCTCGATTCGCTACCACTTTCGCTATTATTGCTTTCTCAAGGAGTGCGGCAAAAGTTCCAATCAGTAAGACCGATAAACCTATTATAGATCCAAGGCTTCAAGCCTAACTCAAACCGCTCTTGCTTTTCATTCTTCTCAGATTCACTTAATGTGGAGCGAATCGTACTAACTCATCAACTTGGCAAAGATACTCGAGATATGACCATATCACCTTGTTTAAGGTCAAGGAATCGGACTTCCATTCTGCTTTGATTCCGGGAGGAAGTAATTTTCAAAGAAAAGTTTCTTAAATTTGGACCACCTTATTACACCTCTGATCAGCTCTGGTTTTATTCGCTTCCCACCAAAAATTTGCTTCCCTTTCAAAGATATATAGGCAGAAATGAAGTTTTCGCGCTTTTTACTTACCCCGCTATCTCAAAGGCTTTCTCCATTTCTTGATCCACGATCGAGCCTCATTGGTTTGGTAGTCCTCTAAACTCGTGGAGGTCCTACACTTTTAAAATCTTTGAAGCTAGCCCGTGAACAATCAAAAGTGGTGGTGGAACATTCGCATCTCGTGGTGGAGCATTCTGCTTACAAAAGCTTCCATCATAAAACGCGTGCAAATTCTTGTGATAGGATTCTCTTGGGCTTCATTCTGCTTTTCATTTTCGTTTTCATTATGAACCTCTTCGCTTTCTATTCTCGGTGTTAGGTTCCACATTAGCATTTCTTCGCACTTAGTGTATTCTTCCTCCTCTAATTCTAGGTGGCATTTTATATCCGCTTTAATAATATGTATATTATAAAACCATTAATTACTTGAACATTCATACAAATGTAAAATTACATTCATATCTATAACAAATATTTAATACTATTATATACTAAACATGTTCTTACATTGCCTTGATCATTTCTATCCTCATAGCTTTTTTTAAATTACATTACATATTCACATTTACTATATACATAACATTGCTAGCAAAAGATTTACATATACTAATCCTTAACCATTTTCAGGTTAGGATTCCCCAAAAGATATCCCCATAGAGCTACCAAAAGTGGGATACTTTTACATCCTACACATACGAACCCATTTACAGTATTAAAATTATTATAGATATACATGCCATAAACATCTCCAGACTGACACTCAAATATCCCTATCCCGCACTGGAGTGATGGAACGCACGCGTTCCTCTTCAGTAATAGCCATAACCCTGGCTCGCGAAATAGAATATCTAGTCTGTCCTAGCTCCTGGGGGTGATTCCAGACAGCTGTCTGGACCCTTTCCATGGAATGAATATATACAAAATTCATCATTTCCTTTTGTCTTTTGTACTCATCCAACCGACCCTCTAAATGGTGAATATAATCATTAGAGGCTGTCATAATATTTTCCATTCCATGTCGTTCTTCATGCAATCCCTGGATCTGTTCTTCCTGATTCTGGACCTTATCTTCAGATATCTGGAGTCTGGCTAACAATTCATTATTTTGATCCATCAAATAATGGATCATTGCTCCTAGTCAGATTATTTCTCTTCCATTTCGCTCATTAAGGGCCCATCATCCGCAACCTCATGCATCTCCTCCTCTGGATCCTCCTCTTCTTCTGTAGGTTATGGATCTAAATCTATCACTTGCACTGGGGCTACTGGTGGTGGAGCGATCTGCTCCTCAATAAAAACTAATTCCTCCTGAATCTCTGCCATCCTACACATAAACAAATAACTTGATTAATACATAATACAAGTTATATAACAAATAACAAATAACAGTTATTTTTAAATTATTTTATATTCACATTTTAAAATGAACTTCCACAGCTCACTTTCTTGCAACTCTATATGAGTTATTTATTTCATGTCTGTCTCCCTAACTTAAAGTTATAACCCCAGGTTTCCATCCTAAGGATTCTAACTTAAAGCTTTGATACCAACCTGTGACGCCCCCAAATTCGGGTACTTGAAACCCTTATTCAGTGCTCACGATATAAAACTTCCAGAATATAATAAACATAAACTTAATAAAGTTATTACATCAAAGTTCTTCTAATCCCAGGTACGCAAACCTTTAAGCGTTTATTACATGATAGTTTAATATTTACAAACATGAAAACTATCTATTACAACACTCTTCAGCTATTCTCCTATTTTTCCTTTTCCTCTCTTTTCCGCACCCTTACGCCTTTAGTCTCCTTTCAATTTGAAAACATTTAATAAAACAAGTATAAGCATTTAATTGCTCAAAGAAGTAATAGCATTCTTTAAAGCTTAAAAGAAATAAATGTTTTCTTTGAAGCATGCTTTAACAAAGAATCAAAACTCGTAAAGCAATAAATCTTGAATCATTCACATTTTGAAATATCATAACAACATTGAATAACCGAGAGGTTTTAAGACCATGAACATATTTTTTCTTTTCTTGAAAAGGTTCAATCGAAATATTATC
Source organism: Panax quinquefolius (assembly GCA_020205615.1). Lineage (NCBI taxonomy): Eukaryota > Viridiplantae > Streptophyta > Magnoliopsida > Apiales > Araliaceae > Panax > Panax quinquefolius. Next base: position 19,030,749 of record CM035151.1, on the reverse strand, counting down.
GGATGAACCGCCTTAACTTACGAAGCACGTAGGGTGATCGACCCTTTATATCCTCAGATTGATCAATACTATCTTTTTCGTAACAATTTTCATGTTCTACATCACCACTCCCAGAGTGCAATAAAAATATCCCATTTAAGGGTATGTTCAATCTCAGTTTTAGATTCCAACTACAACAATGTAGTTGGACAGCTTAAATCATAGCACAATAATATTTCAAGATATAAAGAAATTGAAATATTTTACATCTATGTCTGGCCAGAAGAAATGGCTCAGACTTCTCTGCAATTTACTTATGTATATCGAATATCTTTTGATACACATGATAATTCATTACCCAATCTTTTGAAGCTGATTGGAATAAAAAGGTTATTCAACCTTATAATATTCATAAATAAGGAAAGACAGTTCAAAAATTAAGGAACCTGTCAACATATGAATAATCTCCGAATACTTGCTCAATAAAGAGTAAGATTTAGATACTTGCCTTGTTCGTAGACTATTGATAAATTCAGCTTAACTTGATCTCACAAAGCCTACACAATTATATTTGCATGTACAAGTATATTAGCCAAACATACAAGTCATATAGTTTGTATTTTCACATATCACATAATCACATTGATTATATTTTTAGTTGATATTCTCATACTTGAGATATTTATTTACATTTTTCAAATATCTCACTCATGTTCTTACAATAGCCTTTTCTTTCTGTTATAGGGTCTGACATAACTTCTGTTCCTATTTCTTTTACTTCTTTCCTTTCCCTTAAGTATACTTTGTAATCTTCTTTATAACTTAGGTATTCAAGGTGAATACCGAAGGTATTTCATGTTTCACAAGGTAACTTGATAGTATATTTTATACATTAAAGATAATTTCCACTTGTATGGTTATTCCGTGGTATTTTTCATGATTTATAGATTCATTCTGATATGCTATCTTGTTACAAAAACGTTGTTTTATCTAGAAATACTAATCCAACCTTTTGAGGTTTAATAAAAGCGAACTTCGCTTTAGTACTTTCAATCTTGCCCAAGTAATCATGATAATTCTTTTTATTGAGTTTGCTAATTTCTTCGCTTGTATTCTTTTTACGAAAAGTCATTAATATGGTACAGCAAAACAATAATTATTAATGCTCATTCCATTTGTTAATGCTATCTTGATATCGCTTATATGTGGCCCTTTTATATAAATCCTTTCTTTTCCTCATTACCCAACTAATTAAGTTATGGTTTTATTATATATTCTATATATTTATATATATATATATATATATATATATATATTTTTTTTTTCCGAAGTTAAGAATTATGAGTAAACTCTTGAATTACAACACAATAAAATGGCTTACTAGTGCGTGATAGAATAAATTTTGTCATTGGTTGTCATTAAGCAAAGAAATTCCATCATCCCAAATTCCTTATTTTAAGAGATCATAATTTCCAACCTTTTTTTGGTCCATGTGTTTGCTACATTTAGAATATCGATTGGACCTTTAAGAGAGTAATAGCCAATCGATACGGGTTACTACTTGATTAACATCCATAAGAGCAAGAAAGACCACTTTTGTGTTGCCCAAAATAGCCACTCTCTTTGCTTAAGAAATTTCCCCAAGTGCTTTGCCCACTTTTCACCCCTCTACATGAATAACTCCTTTTACACTATGTTTTGGACATTACACAACCGGTATTTACACTTATTATGAGCAATAATAATTTGGGTTGTCTTAGAAATTATATACACTAAATGAAAGTCCAAGGAAGCCCCCATCCGAAGCCATAAGCAGAGCATACGGGTCGCCACTTGCAAAGCAAAGCAGCCCTTCGCTTTATATAATGCCATTTTGGCAACCATTTGGTAAATTAGTCACAACCTTTTATCAAAAATATTTACATAATACACCCCACCTTAAAATAACATGCAATCTATAATCTCTACACATAATATGCAATCAACTTGGTGGTCGCTCCAAAAACAAAGGAGTAAAGGTGCTTATCAAGCTAAATTCTAGTATTTAGTTTTAGCTTAAAAATTAGTTTCCATTTCATTTAACAAGGCACAACCCTTTACATACCCTTAAGCATGGTATATATATATATATATATATATATATATATATATATATATATATAACCCAAGCTTTAATTCTAACAAATAACAATTATTAAGCAAAACAGTTCATTGAGGAATTTTATCAAATACCTTGCAGGCACTGTTTCTCAACACAGGTGTCATAGCTATTTATTTTCATTAAATTCCCAATTTAACTCCCGTATTACTCCACAACCCACTTATCTCCTTGTGCCTAAATTCAGACCAAAGCACGTACAAAACATGAAGATTCAACCAATTATTAAAGTAACAATTTTTTTTTTCAAAACTTACTGTTCTGTTCTAATGCTCAATGCTTCATCCTGCTTGAATAATTAGACCAACAATAAGCAACTAGTTGGTTTATATACCTTCTGATTTTTTTAACTCATGCAAACCAAAATAATAATACTTTCCATACATATCATAGTAGCCATGATCTCATAATTTTCATTTCAGTTTGCGTAACCTCACTAGCTAACTCATTATACCAACATCTTTAGATTAAACACATAATAAAAATGAATAAATTGTAATACCTTTGTTTGCTTTGAATTCTTGTTAATCACGATCCTAAACTTCACAAAATTTGAAATAATACCGAGCTTCAATTGTTAATCTTTTCCTTATGTTAACCGAACAATTTACTGGAGATTTACATGGAACAACTCAATTGTGTTTAGGCACAGAGGTGTCCAGGAAATGGTCTTAGCAAGGAACAAAATCGGATGGGTAGAGAGAAAAACAGAGAAACCATTTGAAATCCTTGCTTTCAGACGTAATACTACTTATTCTGTACTGTATAGCTTAACTGAGTAGGCTAGTCTGTGTAAACTGTAGAGGGACAACTCCTACTTACGTAAAACCCGACTCGCTAATTTCCTCAATAATAATGACAAATCATGCTAATTACATAACCGATAAGTTTAACTTAAAGCAAATTTGGATTATCACATGGGTATAACTCATTTCTTTTCCTCTCGCATTTTACACATCTTGTCCCATATTTTGGTTACCACAATAATATTATATATACAATACAATAAATCAAATATTTAGAAGTTGATCTCTTTTTCATCATAATATGCTTCTCACAATCTATTAAGTATAATAAATTTTAATTATTATACTTATCATAACACCATATCACATATTATACTGCACATGATAAACTATGCAATATAATAACACTTACATAAATAAAAACAAAAAAATTTATTTCAATAAATTCATATTTTATTTACTCAAAAAAATGCGATTCGCTACAAGCCTGATATAAGCTTTGACGGTCCAAGATGATCACTCGTGACACTTTGGACAACCACAACCCACTTCAGACGTTAGTAGTTTACTTTGGCTTCATTATGCCTTCGACTGTTCCAAATTGTCGCCTTCACAATTTAATTTTTCTAAAACTTAGAGATCCATCTTCGGACACACATATGAGGAAGATAAGGTCGGTTATACACCTATGGCGGTATAAGGTCGGATGGTTCTTCGGAGCCTTTATTTAAAGCCTTTTTTTGAACGGGGGTCGAGAGCACTATTATGACGATATAAGGTCAAAATTTCTTCGTGAAGGACTCAACATTCTCCCGAAAAGATAAACGTTCTTTGGAAAGGATTGAGCGTTCTCCCGAAAGAACAAAAGGTCTTCAGGAAGGACTCAACGTTCTCTCGAAAGGACAACGTTCTTCGGGAAGGACTTAACGTTCTCCCAAAAACATAAACATTATTCAGGAAGGATTCAATGTTCTCCCGAAGGGACAATTAACGACGTTCTTTGAGAAGGACTAAATGTTCTCTCGAACAGACTAAACATTCTTCGACAGTAATAAGGTCAGTAATTCATCTTTGGTTGTAATAAGGTCGGACATTTCTCTGCAACCTCTATTTAAAGCCTCTATAGGGGATTAAGAGCACTGTTATGGCGGTATAAGGTCGGACGGTTCTCCGGAACCTCTACATAAAGACTCCCTAAGGGTTTGGGGGTATTATTACAGAGATATAAGGTTGGACAGTTCTTCAGAACTTGGATCAAAAGCCTCCTTAGAGGTCAAGAGCCATATAATGACGATATAAAAGCGGGTGGGGTCTTTGGATCGAGATTGAAATCTTAAATAAACAAATACGAGTGGATCATTTTCTAGCATTACTCTCCTATTATAAATTCTTTATTATAGAATAGTGGGTGGCTATGTTTGTGACGCCCCCAAAATTAGGTATACGTCACCCATCTTGGGTCGCCACTTACATGGTACATAAATTCAAATACAACTTACTAATATAACTGCGTAGTACAATACGACATAAAATCGTGAGTTTGAATACAAATATTGTCTACTAGATATTATACAAACTCAAAAGGAGTCCTCATTACATCTATTATCACACTATTTCACGTAATAGTGAGGACTACTAATGCTATCATCCGGACCATTACTCTGCTCCCCGATTCGTCCCAAATATGTTCTCATTTCACGAAGAGAACGGTGAAAAGAAAGGGTGAGCTCAACTAGCCCAAAGAAGAAATATTATGACTAAGATAATGCGAATAATTTATCATTAGCCTTCAACAATGTTAAACCGATAAAATACAACGAATAACAAGTTTAATCATAAATGGAATAAGCAATCCATTAAAAGAGTCAAGTAGAGAATAAAGTCTACTATCTTTTAGGTTTTAAAAGGTTTTTCATCATCATATAAATTTGAGACTCACTTTTAATAAATAATACACATCATCAATTCACCCACGCACTACTGCCAAGGATATTCATCAAATTATCAATGGTCATGACTATACCGAATCACCCCGGTCATAATCATACCAAAACTATCCATCAACGCATTACGAATATTGAGGACTTTTATCACATCATTTATAACAAGCCATGATTATACCGAATGATCCTCGGTCATAATCATACTAAGTTCATCTATACACGTAAGTCAAGATAACATAATATAACATGAGGATGATGACAATGACATAATAATTCAATAAAACAAGTTCAAGAATTATTTTATCCAGAATTATTAACGTCCAAATTGTCAAAATGATCTTTGTTTTGTAGAGTAAAATTCAAGAATGATCGGAAGAATATTTCCATGAAAAGATCTCGGATGAAGCGCAAATATCAAGGATATTTTACTAATTTCATGGAGTATAGAAGTCAAAGTTTTAACCAACCTGGGTATAATAAAGAATGGAATAACAAAAGAAATCACCATGCATGCGGTTTCGATGCATAAAAGTTATTCCAACGAATAATAATAACGAAACCAGTCGGTGAAATTCACACCGCGGGATGTTCCAATGAATAATAAAGATGGAACCGGATCCGGTGTAAAACACACGATAGGATATTCCAATGTAATGATAAAGATTTTAACCAGTGTCCGTGTAAAACACATGTATGTGATGTTCCAACAGAATAATAAAGACGGAACTGATCCTGTAAAACACACAAACAGGATGTTCCAATAGAATAATAATAAAGATTTTAACCAGTCCCAATTGTAAAACACACGACATGATGTTCCAATAATAATAATAAAAAGATTTTAACCAGTCCGGTGTAAAACACATGAGCATGGATGTTCCAAATGTAATAATAGAAGAATGTCACCAAGTATAGGGTAAACCACGTATACGGGTTATTCCAATGTAATAATAAGCGATGGAATAACAGCAGCTTCTCTTCATGAATAAGAAAGAATAACACCCCTTATGGGTACAACAAAATAATATTCCTTACCTTAGAAGAATCGAATATTGGCGAGGTGAAGTAGCGAGAATACTTTTCTTCTTTCTCTATAGTTTCTCTCTCTAGAGTTTCAAAGGTGAATTCGTGAAAATAATGAAGCACTAGGCCTCTATTTATAGAAGATTTCTAGCTTAAAGACCGCCCGTGTGAAAAGGCAAGTGGCTCGGCGACCGTGATGTGAAAAAAAGTGGTTTGTCGCTTTGTAATGTGAAACGACAAGTGGTTCGGCCTTTTGTAATGTGAAACGACAAGTGGTTCGGCGCTTTTGTAATGTGAAACGGCAAGTGGTTTGACGTCTGTAAAGGTAATTACTATCGACGGAAATTACTATTCACAAGGTAATTACTATCGACGAAGGTAATTACTATTGACGAAGATAATTACTATTCACAAAGGTAATTACTATTGACGAAGGTAATTACTATTGACGAAGAGACTCTTAGATGATGACATATGGCCCCCATAAAAAATAATCAAACTTACCACAAATGTCTCATAATGAGACTCTTTATATACATCAAGGATTGAATAAATATTACCACAAATCATTTTATTTTTAATCAACACATATTTAATCTTTCAACAATTATTAATCATTTATAACTTGTCATCTAAATTATTGATTTAATACTATAACATATTATACACATGATAATCGTGACAATAATTATATCAATAATATAAGAGATATGATGCATCAATTCTCAGTAGCAATAATTGAGCATAGGTGAGTGACTTCTCACGTAAAGCATCAATAATCAATATCGTGTCTTCTTTATCTAACTACGCCAGTATTCTTGTATTACTTTTACTACTGGGTAGTTCAACAGCTTTTAACGGTAATACCTCGGTGTTATTTTTATAGAAAGATAATTTTGTCGTTTTCTAACTACGACAATACTTCCGTTAATGGGGTCCACTTAATGATTGAGTAGTCGTATTTAATATTCCCCGATAAAAGAATATTCCCCACCAAACGAATATTTTATAACAACTTGCATACTTTGCAAAATTTATAAATACTACCCACAACTATAATATTATCTTAAATTCACACCATAATATTAAAAAATTATTTCGACAAAATTTAAATCTTTATTGATAAAATCACGGGGTCTCACAATCTCCCTCCTTATGGAATTTTGCCCTTAAAATTAGGGTACGTACCTGGTATGATAAAGAGGTGAGGATACCTTGAATACCTTTATCGTTGAAAACATTAAATTCATCTTTGCAATCCTACCAAAGATATTTATTCACATTCATCTTTACTACTTCTGAGCCAAAGATATACAACCTAAAAACCAATAATCTTTGAGGTACGCAGCAATTAATAGTATCACGACCACGAATTATCCACGCACCACTGGCCAAGGATATTCGTGTTTTCATTTACGGTCATGATTATACCGAATAGTCTCTGGTCATAATCATACCAAGTCCATCTATGCACTACAGGCCACAGATGACTTTCAACATAATATAAGCATGAGGATAACGATATAAAGAATCAATCAAATGAGATAAAGGATAAATATTAAACATTTATAATATAATTTATCCAGATTCAAGAATATCCCCATGTTATCAATCACTTAATAATCTCATAATCTAATATCATTAATATTATAATAATATTTTAATCACTTCTTAAATTTATAAACAATTTATCTCAATTGTTTACACTTTACCATATAATGCATTTAATCATTCAAAAATGCCATACTCATAAGATATCATCACCAATTATCAAATCCTCATCAAAAATATGCATATATTCTATATAGGATTCTCTAGCCATAAAATCCTATTTTCAACTTTTACTTTCACATAACATATTTAACTCATATGTTCAGTAATTAAACTATTTTCATGAAAAATACCAAATCAGTCCCAAAAATATTTCTTTTCTGGGTTTTAGCATAATATAGTCCCATAATGAAAATATATTTTCTCGGAATTTTTAAAATTCATTTACTATTTTTCAAAAATCAATTTCTAATTAATTCCTTAAGAAATTAGCTACCTCAAGTTTAACTCCAAAATTCCTAAATCTTGGCAGGACCTTACACATGTTAACGTGAGCTTCCAGTTTAAATTTCATGGTCATCGGAGTTATAGAACTCAAGGTTATAGCGTTTTTCGTCGAAAAAACCTAAATATTGAAATAGTCATAACTTGCTCATTTTAAGTCGGAATGAACTCATTTTTGGACAGGAGGTACTTTATACCATATGCCTTCATGTCCCAAAAGGCCAAAATTTTTCTCATAATTTAAGTGGCCAAAACAGCCCGTCTAGAATCATGGCAGCGAGACTTTTTCGTTTTTTTTTGCAGCTTTTGCCCTCCTTTGCTAAAATCAGTCCACACAAAAATCTACAACACCTTTTCCAGTAATTCCACTTGGATTAGTTAGGTAACTCATAGATCTAACTCTTGGACTTGACCACACTCAAAAATTCAAAATATAATAGGAGATATGGTCAATTGAATTTCATGTTACGCTTTTCACCAAAATCGATTTTCAACTCTTTGTGATTTCTAAGAAACTTTCATGTTTTCACATACTAACCAACATAACTCATCTTAAAACTTACTAATACTTCATATACCCATGATTTTCATCATTCTATACTTTTATTATGACTTTCATCATAATCCACGTAAATGATCTTTTAGTTGAAGAAATATTTGAGGGTTTAAGAAATGGGTTTTTGTCTCGGGGTCAATACAAAATTCGATTTCACGTTCTAGGGTAGGCTAGGAAGTCTTCAAGAATACGCCAAGAAATTTATTAATGATAGAAATATCATTCAAAATCTATTACTCTCGTCCCAAGACTTGGATAAGACGTCACATTAATACCAATCGTGACTTCTATCCCTTAACACGATAAAGACCTCACAACGATACCTATCAACTTGTCATCTTCATCCACGACGTCGCCTACGTAAAAATCCGACTTGATGCATTCCACACAAGGAAGTCAACAACGAAAGGATCGGGGATCTTTACTTATGGCTTGATATAACAGTGATTAACTTTAGGGTTTGGTTACTTTGAATTTGTATAACAGGTTTGTTAGGAATATGAAAGCTAACAACCTTACAAAAAAAATAATGAGTAGTTAATCAATCATTTTCAAAAATTACCTTAAAGGCAAGTATTTTCAAAGAGATAAGATCGTGAAAGTGTTTATTTGAAACAACAAAATTAATAAACAGTGGAGGTAACGAAGGTTTCTCCCAACTCCTACTTACAGAAAACTGACTCAGTTAATTTCCCTCAAATAATGACAGCTCATGCTGCTAATTACATAACTGATAAGTTTAACTTAAAGCAGCGTTTGGATTATCACATGGGTATAACCCATTTCTTTTCCTCTCAGATTTTACACATCTTGTCCCATATTTTGTTACCACAATAATATTATATATACAATACAATAAATTAAATATTTAGAAGTTGATCTCTTTTCATCATAATATGCTTCTCACAATCTATTAAGTATAATAAATTTTAATTATTATACTTATCATAACACTATATCACATATTATAACGCATATGATAAACTATGCAATATAATAACACTTACATAAATAAAAACAAAAAATTTATTTCAATAAATTCATATTTTATTTACTCAAAAAATGCGATTCGCCATGAAGCCCGATATAAGCTTTGACGGTCCAAGATGATCACTCGTGACACTTTGGACAACCACAACCCACTTCAGACGTTAGTAGTTTACTTTGGCTTCATTATGCCTTCGACTGTTCCAAATTGTCGCCTTCACAATTTAATTTTTCTAAAACTTAGAGATCCATCTTCGGACACACATATGAGGAAGATAAGGTCGGTTATACACCTATGGCGGTATAAGGTCGGATGGTTCTTCGGAGCCTTTATTTAAAGCCTTTTTTTGAACGGGGGTCGAGAGCACTATTATGACGATATAAGGTCAAAATTTCTTCGTGAAGGACTCAACATTCTCCCGAAAAGATAAACGTTCTTTGGAAAGGATTGAAGCGTTCTCCGAAAAGAACAAAAGGTCTTCGAGGAAGGACTCAACGTTCTCTCGAAAGGACAACGTTCTTGGGAAGGACTTAACGCTTCTCCCAAAAACATAAACATTATTCAGGAAGGATTCAATGTTCTCCCGAAGGGACAATTAACGACGTTCTTTGAGAAGGACTAAATGTTCTCTCGAACAGACTAAACATTCTTCGACAGTAATAAGGTCAGTAATTCATCTTTGGTTGTAATAAGGTCGGACATTTCTCTGCAACCTCTATTTAAAGCCTCTATAGGGGATTAAGAGCACTGTTATGGCGGTATAAGGTCGGACGGTTCTCCGGAACCTCTACATAAAGACTCCCTAAGGGTTTGGGGGTATTATTACAGAGATATAAGGTTGGACAGTTCTTCAGAACTTGGATCAAAAGCCTCCTTAGAGGTCAAGAGCCATATAATGACGATATAAAGCGGGTCGGGTCTTTGGATCAGGATTGAAATCTTAGCGAAACAAATACGAGTGGATCATTTTCTAGCATTACTCTCCTATTATAAATTCTTTATTATAGAATAGTGGGTGGCTATGTTTGTGACGCCCCCAAAATTAGGTATACGTCACCCATCTTGGGTCGCCACTTACATGGTACATAAATTCAAATACAACTTACTAATATAATCATGTGGTACAATACGACATAAATCGTGAGTTTGAATACAAATATTGTCTACTAGATATTATACAAACTCAAAAGGAGTCCTCATTACATCTATTATCACACTATTTCACGAATAGTGAGGACTACTAATGCTATCATCTCGGACCATTACTCCGCTCCCTGACTCGTCCCCCAAATATGTTCTCATTTCACGAAGAGAATAAAGAAAAGAAAGGGTGAGCTCAACTAGCCCAAAGAAGAAATATTATGACTAAGATAATGCGAGAATAATTTATCATTAGCCTTCAACAAAGGTGTTAAAACGATAAAATACAACACAACAAGTTTAATCACAGCTTAATAAGCAATCCATTAAAAGAGTCAAGAGAGAATAAAGTCTACTATCTTTTAGGTTTTAAAAGGTTTTTCATCATCATTATAGTTGAGACTCACTTTAATAAATAATACACATCATCAATTCACCCCGCACTACTGACCAAGGATATTCATCAAATTATCAATGGTCGTATGACTATACCGAATCACCCCCGGTCATAATCATACCAAAAACTATCCATCAACGCATTACGTGCCATTGAGGACTTTTATCACATCATTTATAACAAGCCATGATTATCTGCCGAATGATCCCCGGTCATAATCATACTAAGTTCATCTATACACGTAATCGAAGATAACATAATATAACATGAGGATGATGACAATGACATAATAATTCAATAAAACAAGTTCAAGAATTATTTTATCCAGAATTATTAACGTCCAAATTGTCAAAATGATAATTGCTTTGTAGAGTAAAATTCAAGAATGATCGGAAGAATATTTCCATGAAAGATCTTTGGATGAAACGCAAATATCAAGGATATTCTACTAATTTCATGGAGTATAAGTCAAAGTTTTAACCAACCGGTATAATAAAGAATGGAATAACAAAAGAAATCACCATGCATGCGGTATTTGTGATGACAAAGTTATTCCAATGTAATAATAATAACGGAACCAGTCGTGAAATTCACAACGGGATGTTCCAACGTAATAATAAAGATGGAACCAGATCCGGTGTAAAACACACGAGATAGATATTCCAATAGAATGATAAAGATTTTAACCAGTCCTGTGTAAAACACATGAGCATGGATGTTCCAACAGAATAATAAAGATTTTAACCAGTCCTGTGTAAAACACACGCATGGATGTTCCAATAGAATAATAATAAAGATTTTAACTAGTCCCAAGGTGTAAAACACACGATGGATGTTCCAATGTAATAATAGAAGAATGTCACCAAGTATAGGGTAAACCACGATACAAAAGTTATTCCAATGTAATAATAAGCAATGGAATAACAACATTCTCTTCATGAATAAGAAAGAATAACACCTGCTATTCACGGCACAACAAATAATATTCCCTACCTTAGAAGAACCGAATATCGGCGAGGTGAAGTAGCGAGAATACTTTTCTTCTTTCTCTCTATAGTTTCTCTCTAGAGTTTCAAAGAATTAAGTGAAAATAATGAAGCACTAGGCCTCTATTTATAGAAGATTTCTAGCTTAAGACCGCCATGTGAAAAGCGCAAGTGGCTTGACGAATTGGTGATGTGAAAAGAAAAGTGGTTTGGCGCTCAGTAATGTGAAACGACAAGTGGTTCAACGCTCAGTAATGTGAAACGACAAGTGGTTCGGCACTGTAATGTGAAAAAATCAAGCAAGTGGTTTGACGTCTGGTAAAGGTAATTACTATTGACGAAGGTAATTACTATTCACAAGGTAATTACTATTGATGAAGGTAATTACTATCGACGAAGATAATTACTATTCACAAAGGTAATTACTATCGACGAAGGTAATTACTATCGACGAAGAGACTCTTAGATGATGACATATGGGCCCCCATAAAATAATCAAACTTACCACAAATGTCTCATAACGCACTTCTTTATATACATCAAGGATTGAATAAATATTACCACAAATCATTTTATTTTTAATCAACACATATTTAATCTTTCAACAATTATTAATCATTTGTAACTTGTCATCTCAATTATTGATTTAATACTATAACATATTATACATACGACATCTTGTGACAATAATTAAATCAATAATATAAGAGATATGATCAAGATTATCTTTATAGTAATAATTGAGCATAGCTAAGTGACTTCTCACGTAAGCATCAATAATCAATATCGTGTGCTTCTTATACAACTACGCCAGACATCGTGTCTTTTTTTACTACCGGTAGTTCAACGCTTTACGTTAACACCTCTGTTGTTATTTTTATAGAAAGATAATTTTGTCGCTTTCTAACTACGACAATACTTCCGCTAGGGGTCCACTTAATGATTGAGTAAAATCGTCATGAATATTCCCAAAAAAAAAGAATATTCCCCACCAAACGAATATTTTATAACAACTTGCATAATTTGCAAAATTTATAAATACTACCCACAACTATAATATTATCTTAAATTCACACCATAATATTAAAAAATTATTTTGACAAAATTTAAATCTTTATTGATAAAATCTGGGGTCTCACAATGTTGGGGTGTGATTTGATGGGTTCGAAGGGTTTTGAGGGACATGTACCACGCGGCAAAATATTACAGTCAAGAGGCTTGACATTATGAGGAATCTGTAGTCCTAATTGATTTATAGCTTCTTTATCCTATTTTCCTACTTTTAAGGAAACCAAATCTAATTCCATTATGGAGGTGGTGCAGTCCGAATTAATTTCGACTTCCCATTCTTAAGGAGATTGAATCCTATCTAAGTAAGGTAATTGAAGTAATAAGGAGTCCTATTCAGGGAGGGTGTAGAAAATTGTGGAGGTGTGATCATCTATAAATAGACAACCATAATTTAGGTTCCAGGTACGTACCTTACAACTTACTTTACGCACTAGAGCAATTTTAAATACCTCTATTGTTAACGTTTCTGACTTGTACTTATTCTCACACCAGAACTATTTCTCGGCTATCCCGGCTGTCATGTTTCTCAGTGTGGTCGTTTGTTTCCTGTGTATATTTTCCGTTGTTGTTTGCTGATTCAGCGAGCGATCAAAATTTGGCGTTAACAATATTTTTACAAATGGTGACATATATATACATTGCTTGCCCCATCTGAAATCTACATACATATATGTATGTATGTATATAAAATTACCAAAATAACACTTTGAAATTAGAAAGTTTCATAGACTCTTTATCATCCAAACATTATCAAAAATTAATTGTTATTTTGAGCCAAATTATTAATAAATATACAATTATTTGAGACATAAACCCAATCCAAAAGTCTTTGCAGAAGGGAGAGTAACATTACAATTAGTTTATAACCAAAAAAATATAAGGGGGTAAGCTTTTATGTTCACTTGAATATGTATTTTAAAAACTTGAAACATTTTCTTAATTCGTGGTGACTTTGCACATATTGGCTGCCATCATGCTCAACTCATTTGATGTGAACAATGATTTAACATATAATATCAAATAATGATGCATACATATTTATATTAATTTACATACATACATTTTATCATCTTTTTTAGTCGCTTCATTTCAAATAGGAACTTATGTAGCTCATTTCAAATTCCAAATGATTTGATCATATTGTACCAAGAAACCTCAGGTCCTTTGACATCGATCCACCTTCTGCTCTATGTACCACAGATTGAGGACTGCATCCTCCACAGAGATCTCGATACATTACAAATGCAGTCAATATATCATACTAACGAGCCAAGGAACTAATGACTGGAAATAAGCGAAGGTACTATTATCATCCCATCAAGGTGGTTATATTATTTTGAAATTAAGTTATATTCTGTAAGGGCCGCGTGTTCTTAATAAAGGAATAAATTGTGCTAATAAAGTTAATGCTTAGACATAAGTTTAGTATATTATTCTACATTTTCTCACTATATGACAGCGTATCATTTCACAAAGCTTTCCACGACTCAAATACACATATGTTGGTAATTTCTTGTAATGTGATACACAAGTATATAAAAGAAAAGTTACAATTCAAAATACAAATGTATATATATGTGATAAATTAAAGTAAATCACATAATAAAACATTAAACAAATAAAACTGTATATCTGCATAGACGACTGCATACATTATTGTTCATTTTTTTTCATACCTACAACAACACATATACCTTGATCTTAAGTACTTCTTCATACCGGAACAGTCCTGTTAGAAGAAACAACATTTTCCTCCATTGTATCATCCTCATTCTCCCCTGAGGCCTCTTCAAGTGATTTCCCTTTCGCCTCAGGCACCAAGAACGTTAATGCCATCCCAAAAAAGTTAACAACACCAAGAACAATTAGGGAATTCTTCACACCAATCCCCGTAGGGTACCCTTTATCAGTCTTTTTCGGATCAGTACTTTGCGAAGAATATAAAAATCCATATGCCCCCACTATAGCTCCAGCCTTCCCAGCTGCCGCAGATATTCCGTGGCATGTTGACCTTAACCTAGCTGGAAAAATCTCAGCTGGTACAACGAACGTTGTAGCATTTGGTCCAAAATTAGCGAAAAAGAAAGTCAATGAGTAAATTACCACAAACCCTATACGGTTAGCCTTTTTGGTCCAATGATCATAGGGGAAAGCTAAGGCAAACATGAAAACTGTCATGAAAAAGAACCCCATTAATTGAATCGCAAATCTTCCCATAATATCTATAAATGCCACGGTAAACCAATACCCTGGGACAGTACTGCATAGTGCAATTAGGGTTTGTGCTTTCGAGATACGATAAACCTCGTGGATGGCATTCATTGTTTTTGCTGGTGGAATCCAGCCTATTGCGGTGAAAACGTCCTTCTGGAAAAGATTTTGGCTGTAAAAAGCAATGTCTAACAAGAACCATGTACTAGTAGTTCCAAGTAAGTGTAGGCCGTGGCGATGGAGAAATTGTTTGCTAAACAACCCAAATGAATTACTTTTATCTTTAACCATTTCCACTACTTTTTCCTCTTGGGGGTCAAGTACAACTTGTAGTACTTTACCCATGTCTTGAGCGGCTTGTTTGGCGTTTTTGGCTACTAGAGCAGTGTACCGGGCGGTTTCCGGCATTTTCATCCGCCAGTAGAACGTTAGGGCTGCCGGAAGAGCGCCAAACATTAGTATAATCCTCCAGATGTAGTCAGCTTGTGGCACGGTGGACGCCAAAGCATCAACTTCATAAGTAGGGGATTTATATGCATGGTCAAAAGCAGCGGATACAGTTAGGCCAACTATTCCTCCAGCCATGATACCAAACCCTTGCATAGCAAAAACAGCCGCTATAAACGCGCCACGTGTCTTTTTGTTAGCATATTCTGACATGATTGTGGCTGACAGAGGATAATCGCCACCAATGCCAAAGCCTAGCCAGAACCGGAAAAAGCAAAGGGTGGCCATAACACCTTTGGCACTATGCCCAAAGGAAAAGCCGGATGCAAGTGAGCAACCAACCATGAGGATTAATGTTAGGCCATAGACTCTTTTTCGTCCCATTTTGTCACCCAGCCAGCCAAAGAAGAGCTGGCCGGCTAGGGTTCCGACGAGGGCGACACCGATGACGGAAGAGTAGACCACCGGAGGTAAGACACCGGGTTTTTCGGAGCCGTGCTCGTAATAGTATATGCGTCCGAGTAACTTTGTGACGAGGGAAATGCTAAAGAGATCGTAAGCATCGGTGAAAAAGCCCATTCCGGCAATGATAATTGCGGTGAAATGGTAGAGTTGAGTCTTGGCTATATCAAGTGCATTAAGCACTTCTAGTTGCTCTCGAGCCATGGCTACCTAGTCTTTGTCCCACAATTCTTGGAAGCTAGCTACCTTTGCTGCAGTAAAAAGAAAAAATAAAAAAGAATATAAAGATATATATATATATATATATATATATATATATATATATGCGTAATAAATTTTGGCTAAAAGATGAATTATAAAGAAAAGTTGAATGAAATTTCGTCCATAATTCTCATGATGATTGATGGATTGCGAGTAATTTTGATTAATAAAGATACTTTTCTTTTATTAAACATAGATTAATATATTGACTCTAGAAGGAATATATATACTTTACTTTAATTCTTTTCCTAAACATACATGTTTTAGTCAAACTGAACATTTTATCCCACAGAAAATAATTAAGATAACATTGTGGATGAAAACTACATAGTTGACCGATACTTCCTCTTAACATTTAATATGTTTGATTTTAAAATTTATAAGATATAGTAGATAAATTAATTAATATCAAGGTCTATTATAAACAAAATATATAAATTGTATTTAAATAAAGAACAGTTGTTGGCAATACTAGTTGATATTCCAAGGGAATCAATTTCCTTGTTTTCTATCAGTCTTTAATTTAATCTATGCAGGGACGTAATAGATGGATCGCCAACTAATTTCGTATTATTCAAACTAATGTTCGATCTGTATGATACGTTTTTCTATTATCAGACTGCATAAATCGATCAATAATTATGTATTTTGACTGTCGTACATTAACTATTTATTTTGAATACAATACAAATATCAATTCTTCCTTGTAAGATAATGTATTTATTAAATATCAGCTTCTAGAAGAAAAATATAACAAATAAATCAAGAAGATAAACTAAAAGGCCGGCAGTGCACATGATGACCTAATGAACTTAATTTTTTAAATTATGACAACACAGGTTTGAATATTGTTCAGGTCTAGATCAGCTAGCCACTTCAAAATATGAATCTTTGTCTAATAGTTTCCTAAAACTCTATTAATTAAGGAGGGATCTAGTAAATACTTCCTCAGTTCCAAAATTAAATAAATATTTAGATTTTTTGAAATCAATTAATGAAATTATAAAATTTTAAATTGCTAGGACTTCATTTCAATTTTGAAAAAAAAAAGATCATAATTAATTAATAATACTTTATTGTTATAGTTGTTGTATTAAAATTAAATATATTTTTGAGAATGTGAATTTTAGAATTTCGTGAACATTTGACTCTAAAAAATTAAAATGTATCTTTAATTCTAGAACAGAAGAAGTATGTTCTTAATTAAATAAATTGACAATATTTAATTCTCTAGCTATTTGGAATATATATGTATATATATAAACTAAACTATAAATATGTTACGTGGACGTTCTGTTTATTATTTACATATTGATTAAATAGGGAGTATAGAGATATGGAATTTAACCCCCAACATTACAAGGAAATAATTTCATAACGAGTTATAAAGTAATGCCTCCAGATCACTCTCTTTAATAATGGGAGAGTGATACTACTTGAGCACAAAAAATTACTAGATTACTAAAACCAGACTGCGCAAAAACTACACACAAACACAAATACAAATACATGTATAAATGGAAAAAAATAAATGAAGAGTCAAGAAAAAGACTTGATAATTAGTGACTGTACTAGTATTGTAATTTGTGGCATGGAATTTTATTTTCAAGGTGAACTAAGTAACCATATATATAGATTTGTGTGGCATATATAGCTGTTCAATTCATAAATGAAAATATCAAATAAATAATATATAAAAAGAAATCAACTCAAAATATATTCTAGAGATCGAGAGAAATGAATATGTATACCTGCTTCTGTAATTAGACTTTGAGTGAAAGAACTCAAGGAATAGAGAAGGGAGGGATAGGATATGAGAGATGGGGTGATCAGGTGATGGGTTGGTATTTAAGGATGCACCTGAGTTTCCATTTTCATAAACAAGCAGAATCTAATCCGGCATATTTTCGGATATACCTTCTTCATTTGTCAACACTTTCATATTATATTTGACGTACTAGCTTAATTAGCTCCATATAGTTTCCTTCATTAAAGAATTGTGCTTTGTGTTTGGTCTATATGTTTGGATGTCTTTGCCAAATGCCAACCAATCCTATTTATTTTTAACTATAGATTTTAAATCTATATATGTTAATATAAAAATAAATGAACGATCCATATAATATCAAAGATAATGATGTGTTTTCATTCCATTCCTAGCTTAGTCCCAATCATTTTGGAATAACGGAAGGAGTCATTTAGGTCAGATGGAGAAAGCCAAATTAAAGAGGGCTCCTTGGATGATAAGTTAGAAAAGGGAACAATAAAATTTATATCCACTATATATTTTCTTTGCAATTTCTCTCTATAAGAGCATCCAAAACAATTAATTCTATTAAATTGTTTTCTTCATTGTTTTTCCTCTATCGATCAGTACGAAGACGCGAAAAGAAAATTTTATTATACGGAAATCTGCAAGTAATTGTTATGACATTGATTTATTGATACAAAATTAATTAGGTCACGTACTGTATTCCTATTGTCCAAATAAACTAAAATTAGTGCAATACTTTAATTCACAATAATATGGACTGGCCTAATAGAACCAAAGGTGGGTATATATATAAGCTATATATAGTTTGGTAACGGTGAAAATAAGTCATTTTTGTGGTTGACATTTAAGTTTAGTTAGGAGGCAAAAGCTAGCAGACATGAAAGGAAGGTGGCCAGAAGTTATGGGCTGGTGACCTATAATTAATTAATTAAGTTCTTTAAATGATCTGTGAGTTAATGTAAATTAAATTGAAATGTTTAAACCGAATTATGTCTATGCATACCTTAGACATGAAAACCATACCATGCACGATTAATCTTTGGTAATTAACTCTTAGTTATGATGAAGCAACTAGTAATATTCATATAATAATTTTAATATGCCTAAAGGTTATGTAAGCTTCATACATACCCTATATATAGACCTGACAAAATATGGTTATGGGTTGGTTTTGGTTTTCAAAATATGGTTAACCAACCATTTAAGAACTAAAACCATATTAACCATTTTTAATATGGATAATGTGAGTTGGAACCATATGGTTATGGTTAAAAACCATATTAACCATTTTAAGATGTTTTCACTTTTAAACAAAATTTTAAAAAAATGAAATTAATATATACTATAGATAGAGGCATTTATATAAGGGGTGGAATTTAGAACTTCTTAAGTAATCTTTATGAAATATACATAATCACGTAATATTTTTTTTTTTGGTGAGGGGTAGGGGTGGGGGTGGGGTGTGGGGGTGGGCGGGTGGGGGTAAGGGGTGAATACATAATCACATAATATTATTTTTTTGAAGGGTAAGGGTGGGGGTGGGGGTGGGGGTGGGGTGGGGTGGGGTGGGGTGGGGTGGGGGTGAGGGTTGTATACATAATCATATAATATTTTTTTTGGTGGGTTGGGGATGGGGATGGTGATGGGGATGGGGATGGGGTGGGGTGGGGGTTGGGGTAGGGGCCTAACTTGTGTGCTTTTGATTCACCAACAGTGATAATATTAGACCAACAGTGACCACAGGAACTAGCAGCATGACACCAGGGTATCAACAATTCATGTTGGAAAATTAAACAAATTAAAGCAGTGTCCTTAACAAATTTAATTTGTCTGTCCCTTTTCACATACATGTTTCTTAATTAATTGGAACTAACATTCGGTAAAGCAGGGGGGTAGGGGTAGGGGTGGGGGTGGGGGTGGGGTGGGGGTGGGGGGGGGGGTTGGGTGGGGGTGGGTGGTTGAAACTTGAATATGTAAATATGGGTGGAAAAAACTACTTTTGATTTAGATTTGGAATAAAATATGGGTCGAAAAATGGTTAACCGGGTCGGAACTATATTTCTTTTTTAAAATATGGTTCCAAACTTTAACAACCCATATAAATAAATATAATTAACCAGCCCATTTGGTTCCGGTTAATATGAGTTAACCCGACAGTTAACCAATTATATTGCCAGGTCTACCTATATATACATTAAAGCTCTAGCTTAGTTGGTGGACTAAGTCTTCTGCACACACAGGAGGTTGCAGTAACCAAGTAGATTGTGTAATACACAGAGAATCGTTCCAGAGCCTGAATCAGGCCAACAATTTTTGCGGTTACTTATGTCAGTAGCACAATTTGAAATCAAGTGTATTAATTAGAGAAATAATGTATGTATGATATTTGTCTAATAAAGTGGCTAGGGTTGCAAGAAGGCCAGTAGCACAATTTGAAATAAAGTATATTAATTAGAGAAATAATATATGTATGTTATTTGTCTATTAAAGTGGCTAGGGCTACAAGAAGTCAGTCAGTTGACTTTTCTGAATCCAACACCTTTCGGTACACCAATAGCCATTAAATTATTGTGAAAGTGAGGTAAACAATTGTTTTGGTGGCTATATATATATATATATATATATATATATATATATATATATGGTTTTTATTTTTTGAACATTTACAAAAGAGGTAAAATTTCAGGTATTTAATATTCAATTAGCTTCAAAGTCTATGATCAATTTATTAAGAATTATTAGAGAATATTATATATGATAATTATGGAATAGTTATAGATCATATTAAGTGGTTTAATTAATAAGATAAGTATTTATCGCCTCTATCATCAATATCATTATCATCAATGAGAAAACGTTTAGATTTGTTATCCAAGAACTTGTTCAGAATAATCTATAACTAATCCATATTTATCATATAAAATATTCTCTAATAAAAATATAAAAACTAAATCTCTTGAGAAATGAGACACTCGCTTGTATATTTTTATTTTCAAAAGTCATTTTGATCATGCAAATAATGATTTTGATATTTTGGATCGCAAGGAACTTCCGCAAATTTAGAATTTTAAATACTAAAACCCAATATAAAACCAGCCGAAAAGGAAAATAAATCTAAATATATACTAATAACATATATAGATCAAAGTTTGGGTTCTGCGTACAACCAAGGTATATAATATATATTTGGCAAAATTAAATTCAAATAATAATTTAATTATAAGTATATATTACGAGTTATAATTAGAACGATAATATACCTAGTTAATAATAATATTTTTACTTTTTGCTCGTTCATCTGTCATGCAACTGAATTTTGTTAGTAGACTTTTGTTAGGTTTTAAAGTATAAGTGGTTGCATATTCTCAACATTATGTACGTGTTTGCAGTGATGAAGCCAGGATTTTTTGTTAATGGAGTCGAAATTATTACTTAAGTCTGAAATAATTTAGCGAGGTTTAGTAAGCAGCGCTTAGCATTAATTTTTTTTAATACTTTATACTTTCGGTATATATATATATATATATATATATATATATATATATATATATATATATATTTCAATGAAAATATAATGAGTAATAATATATGATATATATACACTATATATATTGATTCATACTAGACTTTTTTAATGTTAAATGTTCATAAGTAAGTAATTCATTATTTATTTTTAAAAATAATATAAATTAGATTATTATTTAATTTAAAATATTATAGAGAGATACATATATTAAGCGAGATATGAGTCATATGTGATTGACAAAGTTATAAATTTTCAATTTGACCCAAAGATAATAGAAAATTTATAAAAAATTTAAATAAATCGAATTTATACATAATACTTAAAAATTTTAAAATTTACCTTACATTATAAAACAAATTTTTTTTTCAGTGGGGGCGATTGACCCCATAATCCTCCATGTGGCTTCGCCACTGCGTGTATGGAAATCTAATCGTAACTTGCAAGCTAAGTTGTTTATGCGTAGGCATTCATGTTATATATATATATATATATATATATATATATATATATATATAAAGGATAAAGTCATCATTTTTATCTTACTTCTGTCGTCTCACCCCCTTTAGCGACGGATCGGTCATACAACCGTCGTCTATACTTTTAGCGACGCTATATGTTGTCCGTCGCTAAAAATATAGACGACGGTTGTATGATCGAACCCGTCGCCGGGTCCGTCGCTAAAAGGAGGTGAGCACAGGTGAGTAAGATAAGGGGTATGCACTTGATCCTTGCTATATGTATATAGGTAAAGGTGCAAAAATGACGTTTGATGTTTATTCGGATGTCCCACTTGCATTTTATACTTTTTTTTGTCCAAAAGTACACTATGTGCCCCTCTGCCGTTAACGGATCTGCCAACTAGACTAACGTAACTAACACCTCATCTAAATTTGCTGACAAGTCATGAACACCTCATCTACTTTTACTGACACATAATAAAAATAATATTTAATAAAAAAATTATATTTCTTTACCCTCTTTTCTCTCTCTAATCTCCTTCCTCTATTCTCTCTCTCCTCCGTCTGCCTTATCAAATTGGGATATCATCATCAACAAGAACATATGTTTTACATTAATTTATTAATGTAATATATAGTTAATATTGTAAATAATTTAAAAAATATTATTTTAAAATTTACAAGAAAATCACATCATAATTTAAAATACTACAATTTCGCAAATTAACGAAGGTCAAAATTAAATGTTACTAATTTTTTTGTAAAACAGAGAAAATATTTTAAAATAAAAAGAATTTTAATTATTAAAAATAAGTAATTTATCAAATATTAAATATTGGTATACTTAATCAGCTTTTGGGGGATGGAGGGCCGGAATGCATACTACAGTAGTACAAATATCTTACCTGACACCATCACCAACTCTCCCATAAAAATCAAAGAATTAAAATAACTGAAAACAATGTAATTTATTGAATCACTGAAAACAATGTTGTTGTCTGGTCCTTTATAAACATTCATTAAAATCAAATCATTGAAGATTATTCAAGCTTCGTTTACAATACCTTTTGTAATTCTCTGCACTTTCCATTTCCATACAAAAAGAATGGGTCCGTTTAGTACTGGACAAGAATATATATATATATATATATATATACGGAGAAGGCTAAGTAAAAAACTTTCAAAATGAAACCCAAAGCATTTAACTAAATGTTTTTAGTGTCTATAATGACAGATTAAATAAAATCGCCAAAGACTACATGGCTATGGCGACGGATCGAACCGTCGCCATATAGACACCAAAAAGACGACAGTTAAATGCTTTGATTCGCTCTTTAAGGTTCGACTTTAGAGGCGGATATATATATATATATATATATAGAATCTCCATCCACAAAGAATAGGTTGTTGGGAAGCCTTTACCCCAAATTTTCTGACCTGTGGCGAACATAAAAAAAAAAACTAAAAATAGTAATGGCTACATTGATCAGAATTTGGGCTAAAGTTCTTTCCCCAACAACCTATTGTTGTGGATGGAATCCCATATATATATATATATATATATATATATATATATATATATATATATATATATATATATATATATATAGGTATATTATATATATATATATATATATATATATATATATATATATATATTTCTAATGAGTACCAATTTGTCCTAACTCCTAATGAAAGATTTAAAAAATACATCCAAAAAGTTCCCATGAACATGCTTATATTAAGGAGTTGGGAAACCAGACATCAAACATGCTTCTATTTCAATGATCTCAATTCATTAAAGAGACGAATAGAGAAAAGAAATCTCAAAAAGCTGCATGGAAAAGAAAGACATATGGCAACTACAGTCCAATTTTTCAATTCCAACAAAGATTTTCTTAAAATCATTTAGCTCAATTTCTTGTGCATTACAAATATAAACTGATGCAACAAAAATCTACCCTACATTTAGCAACAAAAAAATCCCAACTTCCAAAAGTGAATGAAAAATCTATTGAGATCATCCATAAAGTTTGAAGGTTGAGGCACTTTAAAATCAGAGAGCTCTTAATCCACTTCCTAATTTAGATTCTAGAAGAATAAACCATAGGAACATAAGAATTTAGATCTGAAAACTCACTTGCTACGAAGCCATGTATATCAATCTCCAAAGATTCAAATAGTCAAGCAAACCCAATCTCTTAGTAGTCACTACAATCAACAAAACAAATCAATATTCAAGATATATATAATATATATAGGGGTATATATACACACCAATTTAAGAATTAATTTTCTGTTCTATTAGCCCAATCAGTCATATTAGTAGTTTAAGAATTAATTTTCTCTCTATCCCCTTGTATGCAATATTGGGTTTTTATGGAACATGTTTTGTTGAATATTTGGGAAGATGGACATTGCAAGTCTGCACCCACATTATGAGGGTTAATGTTGTTGAAGATTTCTATTTACTCGATGGAAGAAATTACTTGATCTTTTAATGGCTGTATTTTGTTTCTAGTTTACATAGATAGAAGGCTTTTAAGGAGAAGTACCAAATTCTTTTCTTTTAAAGTTTTTATATTTTTTCCCCTGCATGTGAGAAGACTAAAGCTATATTTAGAAACTTGATATGAAAAAGGATCCCGTTTGAGAGTTTCTAATGAGGAAAATAAAAATTTTCAAAATTCATAAACGCAAAGAACAGAAGCAAAATAAAAGAATAGAACATGAGATTATTTTCCTTTACAATCAGTTAAAATCTTATGAATTGTGAATTAACTTTTATTTACCTTTAATTTAGGGAAAACTTTTTCTTCTTGTCTCTCTTTTATTTTTATTTTAACAAAAATACTCCCAGGTGAAATAGAATGAAAATTGATATTTTCATTTTATTTCACAACATGAGGGTAAATCGTATTTATTATCAATGTGATCACAACTTTGCGAAACTAAAAACATCATTTCCTAATAGAACATAAACACCAAGTACTTGTTCACTTGAAATTTAGTATTAGTATTTTATTATGAGTACTAAGTTGACAATGAGTAGTGAAGCATCAAGCTTTAAGAGAAAGATTTGTTTGAAATTGAATGAAATAAAAAGAAAAATGTTACCTTTTCAGAAGAAAAAGAAAAACTTGAATGTGTTCCTACTTCCTAGTGAGTCCACACCACAGTCCCCAACTTCCTCTGTCTTATGTTAATTGGGTAAATCAGTAACCCTTTTAAGCTTTTGGGTCTCATAGTTCACACCCAATTTTGGTAGTTTGTTTAATGGGTGCTCAAGATGTTTACATATCAAGATGTTTAATGGGTCTCACAGAATCGTGGTTTTGAGGATAGCATGAATGGCGGTGCAAAGGTCTCATTGTTCACACCCAATTTTTGTTTTACTATCATTATGCTACTAAAGTAGGAATTCAAGCTCACAGGTAAACCAAATTAAACATACCTCTATTCACAGATTATTCAAGACTATGCATTGAATGTGAATTAAACATATCTCCTCTTCCATTGTCGTCCACCAAATGCCCCAGATTATTCAAGACTCTACATTGAATGTGAATAATAACATTAATAATTTGAGTTCTCTAAAATCAGAATTCTTTCTTGAAACAGTAAAACTTCAAAAGAAAAACAAAAACAAAACCAAAATGAGAATCCAAATCAAGGTGATTAGGAAAAAACATGTTGCACTCTACTAGACCCAGGTTCAGGCACACTCTGCATTAATTTTTTCAACAATTTATCACCTCAAACAATCATTTCCCCCCGAATTTTTAGGGTTCTGATTAATGGGATTCATTTCTTCCTCTCCTTTTGACTCCATTTTTAGCATTATCAGAGTAATAAGCGACACACAGACATTTCTGGATGCCACTGTCGAAGAGTTGGATTTCTCTCTCTTGGAGTTCTTCTTCTCCACCACAAACTTCAACGACGGTGAGGCAACGGGTTTAGGGTTTTTTGAGACTGATTTATAGGACTTTTTGGAATCGATTCAGTTTTGGATCTTTCACGGGGGTGATTGTTCCGGAGTTCTTGCCAATAAAATCCATCCGTTGAAAAATAACAAGCAAAAGAAGAGTGAATGTCAATAAATGAATGAGGTTGAGGAGAGGGTTTAGAGAGAGAGAATGGGGGTGTGGTTAGTGTTTGATGAGATGGGGAGAAGAAGAACGGTGTACTGGGCGGGATTTTTTTTTACTGGGCGGGATGTTTTGTTGGATTAGACAAAATTTGAGCCTTTAGATTAACTTAAAATCAATCACAGCCGTTCTTGTGCTTTAAATGGGAATAGATTCAAATTTGGTTGTGTTTTATTATGTAAGACCCCGAAATTTTTTTAAATAAAAAGGAATTTCCTTTATTTATTATTTTGAAATAATAAGGGTTGATTTGATTAATGTGGTTAGTTATGGGTAAAATGCGCAAATATTTTAAATAAGCAAGTGGTGATAAAATATTCATTATCATCGGGGAATATTCGTTTGGTCGTGGAATATTAAATCGCTTCGGGGAATATTAAATGCGACAGCCGTAGTCTTTTGTGGGCCCCATAACGAGAAGTGATTGGATGAAGAAAGCGACAAATATAAGTTGTTTATAAATAACGGCGTAGTTATTCACAATTAATCTTGTTGGAATACCCGGTGGTTAAAACACACTAATACGCTGTCTGGCGTTGTTGAGCGATGCACATGGTATTGCACCAATTATTGATTCTTACGTAAGAAGGCACTACTCAATAATTATTACGATAATTCTTGTTTCGATATTTTATTTTATTGAGTTAATAATTCTTTGCGTTGATATTTTATATTCTTTGTTGTTTCATATAATTGTCATTACACATATTTTTCATTATCGAAGTAATAATTCATATTATCTGAATAATATTATTAGATAACATTATTGCAATGTCTAAAAAGTTACATCTAAGGAGAGGTTTGGTCACCTAATTGCTTGCGCCATGAAGGAGAAATTCTTATTGGAAAGCCCCTCTTCCTGAGGCTGCACGGTTGTCGATATTGTGATTACATAATATTATTTGTGAATAATTAATTATTGATTCATATGATAAGAAAAATATTAATTTTATGTGGATATAGATGGAGAAAATTTTAATGTGACAATTGTTGAAAATTGAAATTTTATCTTTTACGATAAAATAATTCATTTAAATATATTATTATATTTTAATAATATAATAATGGTGATATTTTTACAACGAATGTGGGATTTATGAGTATACGAGGAGGAAGAGTATTTTTGTTGCAATAAATGTTTAAAACATGTTAAACATGTTGGTGGACCCCATTTATTGACTGAAATTTGATTATAGCTTGTAAAATCACCCGTTTATGGATTTCGGTCAATTTTTATTTGGAATTTGGAAAAACTTTCTTCTGCAAAGTTGTAGAGAATTGAATTTCCTATAAAAACTCGCGAGATTCGAATTTTCTGATGAAAGGGCTATTTATTATGAATTATTGAAGTTCCGAAGGCTCGAAATAATTGATTTTTGGAAGTTTAAAATATTTTAAATAATAAAAACGTTTTTTGTTTGTTTTGTGGGCTACAACATGTGCATAATGAGCTGAGATCAGATCCAAGAAGGTTGGCGAGAAAATTTTAATATATATATTAATATTTTATTAAATTTTACCGCTTTGGTGTTCTAAGCAATTTCCTATAAATAGGGTCTTGGGTTAGAATTGAAAATCACACCGAAACTCAAGTTTTCTCTCTATATTATCGAAGCGTATTCTTGTGAGTATTTTGAGTATACTTTGAGTATTGTTAGACGGTGCAAGTTCCTTCAAAGACTATATCCCAGATTCCAAATTAGAAATCTTATCTTTTCGAGGTAAGGGATGTTATTTTCTTCTCAAATGATATTATTTCTTCAATATCATTATCTTTGAAATATTGGTTGGAACTTTTTATCAAATTTGGAACTTTTTCATGTAAGGGTTTACTATTCATGAGTTACTTATTCACGAGTTATTATTCATGAGTTACTATTCACGATTCTTATTCACGAGTACTATTCATTCGTAAGCGTGAAGATGTTTTTGTGGAATTTCTATCTTTTGGTGTCGGAGTTATTATTCACGTATACGGATTACTATTCACGTATCGGCACTATTCAATAGAAAAAATAAAATTTCTTCTTTTTGTCCAAAATATCTATTCGGATACTAGCTTTGATTGTATCCATGTTTTGATCATTCTTGAATTTTACACCACTGTGATTATTTTTGAGGTATTTTTGGACGGATAAAACAAAGTACGAATCCTTAATCCTTAATCCTTGTCATTTTATTTCACTTTGGATTCGTTTCTTTAAAAATATTTTCATCATCCTCGGTCTTAAATGATGATATTATTGAATATCTTTGGCACGTAGTGCAAAGATGAATGATTTCTGAAGAATATCTTTGGCTGTAGTGCAAAGATGAGCAGTGTTGAGATGAACATGACCATTAATATCTTTGGCCTATAGTGCAAAGATGAACAGTGTTTAAATGAACATGACCAATTGATGAATATCTTTGGCTGTAATGCAAAGATGAATATTTGATTCCGGATGTATATTGATTGATGTTACGGGGATAAAAGATGAGCGATGAACTTTTAAATTCATACATAGAAGATAGTAGTTTGCATTCTCTACTTAACTCTTCTAATGAATTATTATTTCATTGCGAATATTGATTTAAAATTTGTTGTCTATTGTATTACATTAGATTTTTCCCTGTTGAGGACTAACGATAATTTGTTGTATATTATCTTAGTCATAATATTCTTTACTTGAGCTAGTTGAGCTCACCCTTTTCCTTTTTGTTCCATTTTTCTCGGGAGGCGAGAATATAAGCGAAATGCAGCTCGGGGTATGGAATGAAGGTTCTAGAGAGAGTTGTTTAGTAGTCCTCACCATTTTTTATAAAATAATGTATCAATAAATGTGATGAGGATTTATTTGAGTATAGATATTGTCTAGAAGATAATATTTGTATTTAAACTCACAGCTTTCTTGTTGTAATAATAAAGTTGTAGTTGTTTACGTACCATGTATTGACAACTTTCGAATGGGTGATGTATACCTATTTTGGGGGCGTCACGGTTGGTATCGAGCTTAGGGATATGATCTCCGCGGAGATCGGGGAATAGAACTAGGAGGAGAGAGAGTAAATCCTTCGCTAGTGTGTCCTACCTAAGCTTATTTGTTAGTTGGTCAAGATATAGGGATATTATGTGATATATTGATTTCCTTAATTAACCCTTGTTTTACGATGATTTGAGAATGTCGATTGAGAATATTAACAATGGAAATGAGGCCGTGGAGATGCCTTTGTACTCACCAACGAGGAGAGAACGTGCAACAGTTTGGCAATGTTCCTCCCGTGAACAACACCATTGAAAGCGATGATGAACGAGGGGATGTTTAGAAGTTTTTGCGATTCATGCAAAAAATCGAGACGAGGAGACTTCGTGTTCAAAATACGAGGAGAAAATGATAGCAATTCACGGGTTGTCACAACCAAGCGATTCAAAGAGTTGGGACCACCGAAATTTAAGGGAAAGCGGATCCGATCATGGCGGAAACATGGGTCAAGCAAATTACCAAGATATTCGATGTCTTGGGATGCACGAGAGAACGAAGGTTCCATTCGCCACTTTATGTTCCGTGGCGAAAGCGGACTCACCGGTGGGAGTGCGTGAAGCGTACCCATCCAAACCGCACTCGGCGTATGTCTTGGGAGACGTTTGAAACTATTTAATGACAAATACTTTCACGAAAGTGTTCGTCATATGAAGGAAGTGGAGTTTATTAAACTGGAGCGAAACAACATGGCGGTGTCTCAATCGAGAGGCAAAGTTTGTAGAGTTATCCAGTTTGCACCTCATTTGGTGGAGAATGAGGAACGTGATGACGCGGATATTTCTTAGAGGTTTGAAACCCGGATACGCCGAAGATCTCATTTCTCATAAATTTTCTCTCTATTCGGATGTTGTTAACGAGGCTCAATTATTAGAAATGAGATAATGAGTATAGTCCAACCGAGGGACCACAACCGGGATCGTACGAGATAGATAGCGATCCAATGTAATAATGATAACCAAATGGAGAAAAGCGAGATGGACAAAAATGGTAACCACTCGGTGGTAATCATAGCCATGAAAATAGAAGAAGCGAGTCGGGAGGAGATTTTAAAAAGAAGATTTAACAACGACCATGTGAAGGCGAGCGGTCTTGGCAAGCAAGAATCGGGTTCTAAGGGAGGAGAACGACGACCACCGGTCGTATGCTACAAATCGGAAAAGAGGGACATATCGGTCCAAACCGCCCTAGCAGTTCAAGGTATGCTATAATTGTGGAAAGGAAGGACATATCGCTCGAGATTATCTGATAGCGAAACCTAGTTCAATGAGACGGTGACTCAAAAGATCATCCCGAAAAAAAGTCAAAGTCAACGATTCCGAGAAGAACGTTTGTTGTGATTGTCATAATGCGAGGAACCCAAACGAGGTTATCACGGGTAAGCTATTTATAAATTCTTGCGAAGTTTATACCTTACTTGATCTGGGTGCTACCCATTCATTTATCTCTCCCGCATGTGCTCAACGTTTAAACTTGACTCGAGAAATTAGACTTTGACCTATCTGTGGAAACTCAGTTAGAGAAACTTTCATCACATCCAATCGCTTATAAATCTTGTTTGATTCAAGTTGGCACCATTACCTTACACCGCCGACCTTATCTCTTTAAAGATACTTGCTTTTGATGTGATTTTAGGGATTGATTGGTTAACTACTCATCATGCCAAAATTGATTGTTTTAAATAAGGTTGTTAGTTTTCATATTCCTAACCAACTTTGTTATGCAATTCAAGCAACTAAACCATTAAAATCAATCACCGTCATATCTAATCATAAAGCTATTCGTTTATTGAAAAAGCGGATGTCAAGCTTTCTTAGCCCATGTTATGGATTTGAATAAAGACACGTCAAATTTGAATAATATTCTGTTGTTATTGACTTTCTGACGTATTTCTGAAGAACTTCCCGCCTACCCCGAACGTGAAGTTGAATTCTTTATTGATCTTGAACTTTGTACAAAGCCCATTTCTAAAACCCCATATCGAATGGCTCCTATTGAACTTCAGAGTTAAAGGTCCAACTACTGAGAATTGTTGGACATTGGTTTCATTCGTCCCCAGTACATCTCCTTGGGGTGCTCTGTTTTATTTGTAAAGAAGAAAAAGGCGGGAGTATCGCGACTTTGTATTGACTATCGGGAATTGAACCATGTCACCATCAAGAATAGGTATCCTCTACCTCGTATTGATGACTTGTTTGACCCGATTTACAAGGGGCACAATTCTTTTCAAAAATCGATCTTAGATTACGAATATCATCAATTGAAGATTAGAACCGAGGATATTCCAAAGACCGCCTTTAAATCGGTATGGGCATTATGAATTCTTAGTCATGTCTTTCGGACTAACTAATGCTCCTGTGGCTTTCATGGATATGATGAACCGAGTATTCAAGGAATATTTGGATCAGTTTGTTGTTGTCTTTATTGATGACATCCTTATATATTCCAAAAGTCGTGAAGATCATGAGCACCATTTGAAATTTGGTACTCCAAAGGCTTCGTGAAAACAAACTATATGCCAAATTGAAGAAATGCGAGTTACGGCGAGGAAGTAGCATTCCTTGGGCACGTGGTGTCGAAACATGGAGTATCTGTTGATCCGGCGAAGATTGAAGCAATACAAAGTTAGAGCAACCGAAGTCGGTTGATCAAGACGTAGCTTTTTGGGCTTAAATTGGTTATTATCGGAGATTCGTGGAAAGGTTTTCTCGAATCGCTACTCCATTAACTCAGCTAACTTTCGAAAGGATACAAATTCGTTTGGAGCGAAGAATGCGAGAAGAGTTTCCAAGAGCTTAAGAGGAGACTTATTTCGCACTGTTCTAACAATACCATCTGGTTGGGATGGATTTGTTATCTCTGACGATGCTTCGAGCAAAGGGTTAGGATGTGTTCTCATGCAACGTGGGAAAGTCATAGCCTATGCCTCGCGACAACTTAAAGAGTATGAGAGGAATTATCCTACTCATGATCTAGAGTTAGCGGCGTGATCATTTTCGCGCTAAAGATATGGAGGCACTATCTATATGGGGAGAAAGTGGAGATATATTCGGACCATAAAAGCCTTAAATATTTCTTCACTCAAAAAAACTTCAACATGCTGCGGCGGACGTTGGCTCGAACTATTGAAAGACTACGACCACACTATTCAATACCATCCCGGTAAAGCGAACGTGTAGTAGGCGACGCGTTGAGTAGAAGATCATATCACGAGGAGCGAAGTGCGATGATGTCAAGTATCGCATAGAGCCAACTTTAATAGAAAAAGTTAAGGTTGCTCGAGCCACCGGCAAGACTAATCGTATAAAGAAGAAAGTACAAGAAGGAGCTATTCCTAAGCGAGAATTAATGAAGAAGGGATACTTCGAGTCCACTCTAGACTTTGTGTCCCTAACGACTCTGATTTGAAGTACAAGATTATGATGGAGGCACACAATACACCATTTGCAATCCATCCTGGAAGTACTAAAATGTATCGTGATCTTCGACATACATTTTGGTGGAACAATATGAAGAGAGAGATTGCAAAGTTTATTTCGATGTGTTTAACTTGTCAACGTGTAAAGGCGGAGCATCTAGTACCTAAGGGTCCGTTGCAACCACTTGAGATTCCGAAATGGAAGTGGGAACATATTACCATGGATTTACGTTCTGGGGTCTTCCTACGGTTTCTCAAGGCATCAATGCTATTTGGGTTATTGTTGATAGATTAACCAAGTCTGCTCATTTCTTGCCGATACGGGAGACTTATTCACTTGAACGTCTTGCTGGTATGTACGTGAATGAGATTGTGAGGTTGCATGGCATGCCTGTATTCATAGTTTCGGATCGTGACCCAAGATTCACCTCAAGATTTTGGGTTAGCTTGCAAAAAGCTATGGGCACGGATTTGCGATTTAGTTCGGCATACCATCCCCAAACAGACGGACAATCGAGAGGACTATTCAAACTCTTGAAGATTTATTAAGACTACGTGTCCTGAACTTCAAGGGCGGTTGGGATAAGTATTTACCATTGGTGGAATTCTCCTACAACAATAGTTATCGAGCAAGTATAGGTGTGGCTCCATTTGAAGCATTATATGGACGAAAGTGTCGCTCTCCAATATGTTGGGATGAGGTGGGTGAAGCAACATTGTTGGGACCCGAGTTAGTATGTATGACTACCGAAAAGATTCAAATGATTCGACAACGTATACAAACGGCACAAGATCGACAAAAGAGTTATGCGGATCTTCATCGAAAGGACGTGGAATTTAGTGTAGGGGATCATGTATTGTTGCGAGTTACTCCATGGAAAGGAGTTACAAGATTTGGGAAGAGAGGAAACCTCAATCCACGATTTATTGGTCCATTTCAAATTCTTGACCGAGTAGGAAATGTAGCCTATAGACTTGCGTTACCTCCAGTATGTCTCGTGTTCATAATGTGTTTCACATATCTGTACTTATCAGTAAATATGTGAAAGACCCGAACCACGTTATAAATTAGAACCCGGATGAAATAGCCAAGACTTAACGTATGAGGAGGTACTGTCAAGATCTTGGATAGGAAGGAGCATGTCCTACTACTTATGAAAGGTCATACCACAAGTTAAAGTTTTGTGGAGGAATCAAAAGTAGTATGCACACAAGCCAATCATGTTTGATGATAAAGCATATACTTTATAACAATCTTATTCATTTATTAATAAAAAGTATTAATTTATTAAAGGCCTTTTAATTATCTACATGATCTTTGTTTTATAATATGTGATAAACCCATAGTTTTAAGCAATGCTTTTAGAATAATGATGATGATCATTCTAATGAGATCTAAATTCTTAGAAAGCTTAAAACTAAAATAGTTCCCAATCATTGGATTACTAAATTGGGGATTAGTGAATCCGGATAGATTGGTACATCGTTGCTTGCTCATTGGATGAGGATGATTGATCTCATGATCATTTGTGTGGAGACACTAAAAGCAAGTATGTAGGTGCTTATTAGAGAATAAGTTCATTTGAGCGTTGGCTCGCTAAGGAATACCTAATGGAGTTTTATTTGCTGTCGATAGGAATTCTGTAGTGATAGTAGTCTGACAAGTAATCCTTGGACTTGAGATCATCATAGTATCTTGTGTATGATGAGTTATACTTTGACTTATTCCTTAAGACCCTTAGGGTATATCAAAGGGTATGCTTGGGTATAATAAGTTGTACATGGAGATAATGTATGATCGATAAAGAATCTACCACTTCTAATAAAGAAGAGAAATGTCTATGTGATTCGATAAATGACAACCCAATAGTCCTTGGCGGCGCGTAATGAAATTAGAAAGGAGTTTCTAATTTGCATTATTTGGAGTTGTGCATTTAAGGATCGAAATACATATAATTAAATAAAATAAGACTTGATAGTAATTCCATGTCTTATATTTAATTGGGACATTGTATGGTGGAAGGATTGAATTATGCGGTAACTATTTACTCAAAGGTTCTTTAATGATTAATGTTGAAATCTATATTATCTGGAAAGTCGTTGATCGCTTGGGGAGGCTTATCCCTATTGTAGAATAAATATTATTTAAAATAAATTAATTGTTTAATTTATTTATTTAAATAAGATTAGAATTGTTCTAATTGATTTATTCACAACCTGGGTTTAATATGGAGAACCTAAAGGGTCACACCATAAAAGGAAGAATAATTATTTAAGAAGTAAATGGCATAATCGTAATAATATATTATGTATATTTAATTTAATCTATGGTGATAGAATAAATTAAATAGCTTAATATTATTATTTAATATTTTAGAAATATTAAATATAAATTAATAAGAGGAGTCTTATTAATATTATTACAATTATTATTATTTTAATTTCTAAAAGAGTTTAGGAATTAATTTAATATAAGTACTCTCATTTATTCCTAATTGGATTAGGAAGAAAATTAGTTAAAGGAGTTTAATTAATTATCCCTAATAAGATTAGGGAGCTTAATTAATTAAAAGAATTAATTAATTAAAACCCAATTCCTTAATTGTTAAGGTGGGTTGCCCACATCTATAAATAAGAGGAGTCTTATTATGGGTAGTATGGGTTGTTGATTTTTCAACATACGACATAATTCCAATTGTTGGGAGAGTACACCTTTTCTATAGAGATAGAAAAACTAGGGTTTAGCCAACCACCCTTCTTCTTGAATTTTCTTCTTCCTTGGTGGATCACCTCTAGAGGCCAAACATTTGGGTGGCTAACGTTGATCAAAGGAAGGAACCAAACCCGGTGGATTCAAGTTGAACGCGAAAAGGATTGGAGGTGAACTTGTACCTGAGGAAGCTCGATCTTCAAGGGTATGATTCTTCTTTATCTTTTCGTTTAATTAATAATTGTGCATAAAGGGTGATCCGGGTATATGGTTTGTAAATTTTTTAAACTCTGATTTAACACGCTTCCGCTTAATTTTTGCAATTTGATTGCGTTGATGAATATTACAAACCTAACAGTGGCATCAGAGCCAAACCTTTATGCGAATTATTAATTGTTCATATTTGATATGTATATTGATATGTGTTTAGAACAATTTAATTGGGCATAATTTAATTGTATAAAATTTAAATAAATAAATAAAAAAAAAAAAAACATGAAGATGGAATTCGGCAGGATTCATTTTTTTTTTTCGGTAATCAAAGTTCAAAAGCAACATGAAAATAAAGGAAGGAAGGAATCTGTTTTTTTTTTTTAAAGGTACAGAACTTTAAAAAAAAAAAAAAAAAAAAAAAAAAAAATTCTAACTTCTTTTTTTTTTTATTAATTGCTTTGCCATAAAAAACCGCAATAAATAAAAAGAAGAAGCGAGAACGGATATATATATATATATATTATGGTTATATATATATAATATATATTACGAATATATATATACATATATATTCTTAATTATTATATATAATTAAAATAAAAGTTTATTTTAATTTTAAAATAAAAGGTTTATTTTAATCTTAAAATAAAAGGTTTATTTTAATCTTAAAATAAAAGGTTTATTTTAATTTTAAAATTAAAAGTTTATTTTAATTTTAAAAATTAGATTTCATGCTAACTAATTAGAATTGGAATTGTATTCCATGCTAACTAATTGGAGTTGAAATTGGATTTTATTTTGCCTAAAATAAAGGAGTTTATTTGTGAATAGGGAATAAATCCATCTTTCCTTAAATAAAAGAGTTTATTTAGATATGAAATAGGATTTCATATTATTCAAAATAAAAGAGTTTGTTTGTGAATAGGAAAGATAATCCGTGTTTCCTTTAATATTTTTTTACATGGAATTGGATTTCATAATTAATTAAAATAAAAGAGTTTATTTTAATTAAAGACTTTTTTTACATGGAATTGGATTCCATAATTAATTAAAATAAAGGAGTTTATTTTGATTAAAATTTTGATTAAAATAAAATAGTTTATTTTATTCAAAATTGGATAAATTAAAATAAAATAGTTTTATTTTGATTTAAATTTGGATTAAAATAAAGGAGTTTATTTTGATTCAAAATTAGATTTTATACTAACTAAATTTGCCCATTAAATGATATCAATATATATATTAAATGTTTATTATTCATAAGATGAATGTTATTTATTGATGCATATGATGATGTGTATGATAATAAATGGGATTGATTATGGACTATTGACGATATGATTGGATTTTATTTTAGTTGGATGCATGAATGTATGGGTTTTATTAAATGGGGTTCTGCGTACCTCGTCTTCTCTAATTTTTCTTAATGTAAATTCTATCTCCTCCTATGTACTTCCCTTATTGCGATCAAGGTTTCTATTTATTTTAAATAGTTTTGTAATAGGAATAGTTATAATTATTTTGAAAAATTGGAGATCAAGAAACAAGGCGCTTGAAGACCCGTTTGTAATGGAGCCCGGTTTAAATGTAATAGTTATATTTAAATATTATTTCTTGCACCCCTAGGGTTTGACCTTTTGGTTCACTTGGTGGCTCTAGTGAACCAAACTAGAATAAAAGTTCATAATCAATCCGGGTAGAATATAGTATTTTATATGTGCATGCTTATACTATATATATATATATATTATGCAAACATGCTTCGCATGTTCATTAATATAACGTATTTTATATATATATATGCGTATGCGCTAAAAAAATGAGACAAATTAATAACAAACCCCTCAATTTTTTTATTAAGTCTAGCGTTCAAAGATATTTGGAATATCGAGCGTCAGCTTTCTAGCATGATAAAATTAATAGAGTATTAAATATTTAATATGAGTTTGTTGTGTCACCACAAGGCAAGTATTAAGTATTTAAGATGTTAATTTATCACATTTGATGCTTATAAAGAAAATTGAACAATATTATTTTGTTGTGTCACCACAAGGATGATATTTTCTTTTTGAATATATATGGAGTGCTAGGTGGGACTTAACTTGGATAATTTTGATTCGGATGTGCCACCACTGATCAAAATAATCTAAGAGGCAAAAGACAAGGAGTTGCATAGTTGATGTAATTGACAAAAGTTGTCTACCTATTTATTTATATATAGTTTGTTGTGTCACCACAAGGCTATATACATTTGAAATGGGATCCTTATTCTCACTAGCAAATCTTTAATTAGATTTTGCCGAACTATATAAGTGAGGGTAATATAGTTTGAAGAAAATAGTGGGAGATACCAATTTAAAACAAGACCTAATTTATTTTGGTAATTAATAAAAAAATGTATGTTAAAATGTTGTTAATTACAAATTCATTTACAGAATTTTGCGATGTCTAAAATTACTATCACTGCGAAGCATATTAGATGCTAAATTAACCAGACTGAATTAAACGGATTGGTTAAGGAATTTGAGAATAGTTCTCATAGCTGAAAAGCTATCTTATGTCCTTAATCGCCTATCCCTACAATGGTTGCGCAACACAATGCCTCTGAGGAAGAGATTGCTACTTTTAGAAAGTGGCAAGATGATGCACAGTTGGCTCAATGCATCATGCTCGTATCCATGAATAACAAGCTTCAGCGTCAGCCTGAAACTATGGATACTTCTACTATATTCCTGCACATCAAGTAGTTGATGGTGAGGAAAGTAGGACTGATAGATATCAGATATCTAAGGAGCTCTTCCGATCTAGAATGGCCAATGGCACTATAGTACAGACAAAAAAGTTCTTAACATAATCAATTTGATTGATCAATTAGGACAACGAGTTTTGTCATGGATGGAGAGTTGAGCTAAGATTTGATCTTGCACTCACTCCCGGACTCCTTTCACAATTATTGTGAATTTTTCATATGAATAAGCTAGATATCAGCCTCGCTGATTTGCTTAACATGTTAAAAAATGTTGAGAGTCACTTTCCAACCAAGAAAGACCGAGTCTTACTGGTAGGGGCCAAAGGATCTTCTGAAAAGAAGAACGATTCTAAGAAGGTAAATATAGAAAGGCAAAAACAAAGGATAATAAGAACAAAAGCGTCACGGATAGCAAAGGAGTTTGCT
The DNA here is from genome assembly GCA_020205615.1 of Panax quinquefolius. Classification (NCBI taxonomy): domain Eukaryota; kingdom Viridiplantae; phylum Streptophyta; class Magnoliopsida; order Apiales; family Araliaceae; genus Panax; species Panax quinquefolius. Next base: position 18,991,881 of record CM035151.1, on the reverse strand, counting down.
TCCCTTTACAATAAGCTTTGGACACTTTGGAACGAAAGCTGCGAGAAGCATCTTGCAGAGGCTAACCAAGGAAGCTTAGTGAAGTTTCGGTTAAAAAAATAAATAAATAAAATTTTGTTCATGATTTAAAATAAATTTTTCTTTAAGTCAAGGTTCTACTTGGGTATTGGATACCGACTTTGGTTATCATAAATATAGATTTATGAAGGACCAAGCAGTAGAAAACTAAACAAATATAAGTAATCCTATGTGTGAAAATGAAGCAAAGGTTTCTTTGCATTAGCCATAGAAACTTATAATTTAACAATGCCTACAGGCAAATCTATTAAGTCAATAAATTGTTATTGTATTCCAGTTCTTGTTAAAAATATTATTTCCATTTTATTGTTGGACAATAAAATTTTTGGTATTATAATTAAGAACAATTGTTGTTCTATTTATAATAATAATGTTTTGTATAGAACTGGAATATTACTTAATAAATTTTGTATACTTGACTTACATGAAAATAATTTTGCATATTGAACAAACTAGTATAAGAAAAGGAGATGATCATTCAAAGAGTTGAATGTATGTATTTGTTGAAATACAAGTGTGAATTATTTGAAAGGTTCAAAGAATTCAGAAGTGAAACAAATTGGCAATGTATTAAGATTCTTTGATTAGATCAAGGAATAAATACTTGTGCAATAAGTTTCTAGATCATCTCAAATGGTTTTCTCATAATGGACACATCATCGATCACGCAATAATTGATTGATGTATCCGAAAGGAAAAATCTTACCTTGTTGGACATGGTGCGGTCCATAATGATTTTACTGACATTCCAAAGATCCTTCTAGATCATGTCCTAGAAATGGTACGCATATCTATGAAAAGGTAACCTCAAAATCGGGCCCCAAGACTCCATAAAAGTTATGGATGGGGAGGATTCTAATCTTAAGTATGTTAAGATAAGGGGTTGTCCAACTTATGTGAAAAGGTTTCAAAGGATAAGCTTGGGATAAAATTTGACATGTGTCTGATTTGTGGGACATCCTAAAGTAAGTTTAGGGCATATGTTCTATAATCCTACATAGCAAAAGGTGTTTATTACGAAACACGCTGCCTTCTAAGATAAAGGTGTTTATCATTGAAGGGGCTAGTGGGAGGATTATAGATCTTGAAGAGTTCATGAACCACAAAACACTATAAGTCAAATAAGAGGAACCTGTAGATAGACCTATTGTACCACAACCGAATCGTAAATCTGGAATAGTACCAAAGATACCTGGGAGGTATGGATTCATCATGGATGATGAAGATGAGGTACACGTCATAGAAGATGATGATCCAGTTACATACGATGAGGTAAGTGTTGTAGACACTCAGAGAAATGAATTGAAGCAAGTTTCTCAAATATGGAACATTCGTTTTGATGAGGAAATCAAAAGAGTTTGATTTTATCAAAAATAAGAATGAACCTAGTGTGTACAAAAGGGTCAGTGGGAGCATCGTGACATTCCTAGTACTACATGTTGATATACTATGGATAAGGAATGACATACCAATGCTACTGATCAAGTAAAGATAAAGTTGTCTAAACATTCCTCCATGAATGATTTGGAAGAGTATCTTAATTGGGGATATAAATCTATATAGATAGATTTAAAGGATGTTCGACTTAACCCAAGGAATGTATATTCATTTGATGCTAAAGTCGTTTAGCATGGAAAACTCAAGAGATGTCTCATGTCGATGAGCTATGGAGTGTATCTCTCTTAATAGTCCCCACAGACTCACGAAAGAGAGAGTCGCATGAGTGACAATCATGTATGCAATGAAATATCTGAGACACGATGTTGATCGGTCATATTATGGAGAAGTTCACTATGAGTCGGTGAAAAACATCTTAAAGTGCTTAACCGAGCACTAAGGATGTGATCATATTTATGGTGGGTCTAAATTAAAACTAGAGGGCTTAGCGACTCAAGTTTTTCAGACGCAGACCAAGATGACGAAAAATCCACTTTAAGGTAAAGCGTTATCTTGAGCAGTTGGTGCGATGAATTGGAAAGGTTCCAAACAAAGAAAAGAGTTCTTTGGTTTAGTGATAAAGACAAAGTATATAGCTATAAATGAAGCTGCAAGTTAATTGTTTGGATTAAAAGTTCATTCTGAGACTAGGAATAGTTCTAAGTCTCATCTTGGATCTAAACATGTGTTGTGGCACTTTCATTTGATTATTAGAATCATTGAAGATGGGAAATCACTATAGAGATAGTGGACTCTCAAGAACAACATTACATATCCATTAACTAAAGCTTATCCAACAATGGGATAATAATCATCACTTAGAGAAAGAAGAGTATAAGATACCATGACGATTGGCTTTAGTGCAAGTGGGAGATTGAAAGTAGTATGCACACAAGCCAATCATGTTTGATGATAAAGCATATACTTTGTAACAATCTTATTCATTTATTAATAAAAAGTATTAATTTATTAAAGGCCTTTTAATTATCTACATGATCTTTGTTTTATAATATGTGATAAACCCATAGTTTTAAGCAATGCTTTTAGAATAATGATGATGATCATTCTAATGAGATCTAAATTCTTAGAAAGCTTAAAAACTAAAATAGTTCCCAATCATTGGATTACTAAATTGGGGATTAGTGAATCCGGATAGATTGGTACATCGTTGCTTGTTCATTGGATGAGGATGATTGATCTCATGATCATTTGTGTAGAGACACTAAAGCAAGTATGTAGGTGCTTATTAGAGAATAAGTACATTTGAACGTGGCTCGCTAAGGAATACCTAATGGAGTTTTATTTGCACTGTCGATAGGAATTCTGTAGTGATAGTAGTCTAAGTAATCCTTGGACTTGAGATCATCATAGTATCTTGTGTATGATGAGTTATACTTTGACTTATTCCTTAAGACCCTTAGGGTATATCAAAGGGTATGCTTGGGTATAATAAGTTGTACATGGAGATAATGTATGATCGATAAAGAATCTACCACTTCAATAAAGAAGAGAAATGTCCTATGTGATTCGATAAATGACAACCCAAGTAGTCCTTGGCAAAGCGTAATGAAATTAGAAAGGAGTTTCTAATTTGCATTATTTGGAGTTGTGCATTTAAGAGTCGAAATACATATAATTAAATAAAATAAGACTTGACAATAATTCCATGTCTTATATTTAATTGGGACATTGTATGGTGGAAGGATTGAATTGTGCGGTAACTATTTACTCAAAGGTTCTTTTATGATTAATGTTGAAATCTATATTATCTGGAAAGTCGTTGATCATTAGGGAGGCTTATCCTATTGTAGAATAAATATTATTTAAATAAATTAATTGTTTAATTTATTTATTTAAATAAGATTAGAATTGTTCTAATTGATTTATTCACAATAGGTTTAATATGGAGAACCTAAAGGGTCACACCATAAAAGGAAGAATAATTATTTAAGAAGTAAATGGCATAATCGTAATAATATGTTATGTATATTTAATTTAATCTATGGTGATAGAATAAATTAAATAGCTTAATATTATTATTTAATATTTTAGAAATATTAAATATAAATTAATAAGAGGAGTCTTATTAATATTATTACAATTATTATTATTTTAATTTCTAAAAGAGTTTAGGAATTAATTTAATATAAGTACTCTCATTTATTCCTAATTGGATTAGGAAGAAAATTAGTTAAAGGAGTTTAATTAATTATCCCTAATAAGATTAGGGGAGCTTAATTAATTAAAAGAATTAATTAATTAAAAAACCAATTCCTTAATTGTTAAGGTGGGTTGCCCACATCTATAAATAAGAGAGTCTTATTATGGGTGGTATGGGTTGTTGATTTTTCAACATCGACATAATTCCAATTGTTGGGAGAGTACACCTTTTACATAGAGATAGAAAAACTAGGGTTTAGCCAACCACCCTTCTTCTTGAATTTTCTTCTTCCTTGGTGGATCACCTCTGCAGGCCAAACATTTGGGTGGCTAACGTTGATCAAAGGAAGGAACCAAACCCGGTGGATTCAAGTTGAGCGAAAAAAGGATTGGAGGTGAACTTGTACTGAGGAAGCTCGATCTTCAAGGTATGATTCTTCTTTATCTTTTCGTTTAATTAATAATTGTGCATAAAGGGTGATCCGGGTATATGGTTTGTAAATTTTTTAAACTCTGATTTTCCACGTTTCCGCACTTTTTTGCAATTTGATTGCGCACATAAATATTACAAACCTAACAGAATCATGCTATAGAGGAAATGACCTGGGAATTGGAAACGGAAATGAAAGCGAGGTATCCTCACCTTTTCGAAACACCAGGTACGTACGTCAATTTTGAGGACGAAATTTCATAAGGAGGGGAGGTTGTAAGACCCCGAATTTTTTTTAAATAAAAAGGAATTTCCTTTATTTATTATTTTGAAATAGTAAGGGTTGATTTGATTAATGTGGTTAGTTATGGGTAAAATGTGCAAATATTTTAAATAAGCAAGTGGTGATAAAATATTCATTATCGTCGGGAATATTAGTTTGAAATGTCGTGGAATATTAAATGCTTGTCGGGGAATATTTAATGCTGACAGCCTTGATCTTTTATGGGCCCCATAACGAAAGCGATTGGATGAAGAAAACAGCAAATATAAGTTGTTTATAAATAACGGCGTAGTTATTCTGCAGATTATCTTGTTGGAATACCGGTGATTAAAATACACTAATATGCGTTGTTGAGCGATGGCACACCAGTATTGCACCAATTATTGATTCTTACGTAAGAAGGCACTACTCAATAATTGTTACGATAATTCTTTATTCGATATTTTATTTTATTGAGTTAATAATTGTTGCGTTGATATTTTATATTCTTTGTTGTTTCAATAATTGTCATTACACAATATTTTTCATTATCGAAGCAATAATTCATATTATCTGAATAATATTATTAGATAATATTATTGGCAATGTCTAGAAAGTTACATACAAGGAGAGGTTTGGTCACTAATTAATTGCTGTTAGTAAGGAGAAATTCTTATTGAAAGCCCTCTTTCCTAGAACCGCCTCAGTTGTCGATATTGTGATTACTGTAATATTATTTGTGAATAATTAATTATTGATTCATATGATAAGAAAAATATTAATTTTATGTGGATATAGATGGAGAAAATTTTTAATGTGACAATTGTTGAAAATTGAAATTTTATCTTTTTACGATAAAATAATTCATTTAAATATATTATTCTATTTTAATAATATAATAATGGTGATATTTTTACAACGAATGTGAGATTTATGAGTATCTGAGGAGGAAGAGTATTTTTGTTGCAATAAATGTTTAAAACATGTTAAACATGTTGGTGGACCCCATTTATTGAATGAAATTTGATTATAACTTTAAAAATCGCCCGTTTGTGGATTTCGGTCAATTTTTATATTTGGAATTTGGAAAACTTTCTTCTGCAAAGTTGTAGAGAATTGAATTTCCTATAAAAACTCGCGAGATTCGAATTTTCTGAGGAAAGGGCTATTTATTATGAATTATTGAAGTTCCGAAGCTCCGAAATAATTGATTTTTGGAAGTTTAAAATATTTTAAATAATAAAAACGTTTTTTTTTGTTTTGTGAGCTACACAACATGTGCATAATGAGCTGAGATCAGATCCAAGAAGGTTGGCCTAGAAATTTTAATATATATATTAATATTTTATTAAATTTTCTGCTTTGGTGTTCTAAGCAATTTCCTATAAATAGGGTGCTTAGGTTAGAATTGAAAATCACACCAGAAACTGAAGTTTTCTCTCTCTATATTATCGAGTGTATTCTTGTGAGTATTTTGAGTATACTTTGAGTATTGTTAGACGGTGCAAGTTCCCTTCAAAGACTATATCCCATTATTCAACTTAAAATCTTGTCTTTTCGAGGTAAGGGATGTTATTTTCTTCTCGAATGATATTATTTCTTCAATATCATTATCTTTGAAATATTGGTTGGAACTTTTTATCAAATTTGGAACTTTTTCATGAGGTTACTATTCATGAGTTACTATTCACGAGTTCTTATTCATGAGTTACTATTCACGAGTTCTTATTCACGAAGTACTATTATGCTGAAGCGTGAAGATGTTTTTTTGTGGAATTTCTATCTTTTGGTGTCGAGATTCTTATTCACGTATATCGGCACTATTCACGATATCTGACACTTTTCACCGAAAATAAAAATTTCTTCTTTTTGTCCAAAATATCTATTACGGATACTAGCTTTGATTGTATCCATGTTTTGATCATTCTTGAATTTTACACCACTTGATTATTTTTGAGGTATTTTTGGGCGTGGATAAAACAAAATACTGAATCCTTAATCCTTAATCTTTGTCATTTTGTTTCACTAGATTCGTTTCTTTAAAAATATTTTCATCATCCTCGATCTTAAATGATGATATTATTGAATATCTTTGGCTGTAGTGCAAATGAATGATTTCTGAAGAATATCTTTGGCACATAGTGCAAAGATGAGCAGTGTTGAGATGAACATGACCGGTGATTAATATCTTTGGCTGTAGTGCAAAGATGAGCAGTGTTTAAATGAACATGACCAATTGATGAATATCTTTGGCTGTAGTGTAAAGATGAATATTTGATTCGGATGTATATTGATTGATGTTACGAGGATAAAAGATGAGCGATGAACTTTTAAATTCATACATAGAAGATAGTAGTTTGCATTCTCTACTTAACTCTTCTAATGAATTATTATTTCATTGCGAATATTGATTTAAAATTTGTTGTCTATTGTATTCTATTAGATTTTTCCTGTTGAGGACTAACGATAATTTGTTGTATATTATCTTAGTCATAATATTCTTCTTGAGCTAGTTGAGCTCACCCTTTTCCTTTTGTTCCATTTTTCTCGGGAGGCGAGAATATAAGCGAAAGTGCGAGTCGGGGTATGGAATGAAGGTTCTAGAGAGAGTTGTTTAGTAGTCCTCACCATTTTTGTAAAATAATGTATCAATAAATGTGATGAGGATTTATTTGAGTATAGATATTGTCTAGAAGATAATATTTGTATTTAAACTCACAGTTTTACTGTTGTAATAATAAAGTTGTAGTTGTTTCTGTACCATGTATTGACAACTCAGAATGGGTGATGTATACCTATTTTGGGGGCGTCACATATTATATATATATATATATATATATATATATTTCGCTTCTCCAGCGAATCAGAAAAAACGGATAAAAAACAAACTGGTTACAACGAAGGGTTTTTCTATCGCTATAGCATAGATAACCGTCGCTATAGCCGGCTATATTTAAAGCGACAATTCGAATCGTCGCTATATTCAAAAAACCGTCCTTATAGTCCGATTCATCTTTAATTCGTTGAAAAAAAAATTATATTATAAAGCGCGAGGGCCTCCCGCAGTAAACAAACAAAATGAAGTTTATTTGGTATTTCTAAAATTGCTCTTTGACTTTTAAAAAAAATTCATCCTTTGTCCTTTTTTATTATTTTTTAATTTTTTTATTTAGTCTTTTAAATTTAATAAAATTCTTATTTTATTCCACATAATTTACAAAATAGGGTACTAGAGTGAAAGAGAGAGTTAGTAATGCAATTTATAAAGAAAGAAAAAGTCTCCTTAGCCTTTAGCTAAATTAATTGGCAAAAGATGGCATCTTGTTCTTGTTTCATTGTAAAAAAACATACTTGACATTTTTACAAATGGTGACATATATACATTGCTTGCCCCAGCTGCAATCAACATATATATATATATATATATATATATATATATATATAGAGAGAGAGAGGCCGGATCCTGTCCGGGAGCTCGAACAAGTTTAAAATTCGGATCTTTTTTTTATTTTATTTTTAAAACAACTAAAAAAAAGTTTAATATTTTATGGAACTGGAATTTTTACATAATACAGTGTTTTGGGTGTGTTTTGGATATATATAACAAAACATGTATGTACATGTTTTGTTATATGTACCCAAAATATTGTATTATGTAAAAATTTCAGTTCCATAAAATATTAAAAAAAAAATTTAGTTGTTTTAAAAAATAAAAATAAAAATTGGGGTCCGAATTTTGGTCAGGTCCGAACTGCCGGACCTGATCCATTATATATATATATATATATATATATATGATATCGCATAAAGTGTGAGACCCCAGATTTTATCAATAAAGATTTAAATTTTGTCGAAATAATTTTTTAATATTATGGTGTGAATTTAAGATAATATTATAGTTGTGGGTAGTATTTATAAATTTTGCAAAGTATGCAAGTTGTTATAAAATATTTGTTTGAGTCGGGGAATATTCTTTTTGTCGGGAATATTAGATACGACTACTCAATCATTAGTAGACCCCCTAACGGAAGTATTGTCGTAGTTAGAAAAGCGACAAAATTATCTTTCTATAAAAATAACGGCGGAGAGGTGTTACAGATTAAAAGCGTTGAACTACCCAGTAGTAAAAAAATGCGATGTCTGGCGTAGTTGTATAGTAGCACACGATATTGATTATTGATGCTTACGTGAGAAGTCACTCGATTTATGCTCAATTATTGCTACGATAATTAACGCATCATATCTCTTATATAATTGATTCAATTATTGTCACGATATCATCAGATAATATGTTATATTATTAATTGAGGCGACAAGTTATAAATGATTAATAATTGTTGAAAGATTAAAAATGTGTTGATTAAAAATAAAATGATTTGTGGTAATATTTATTCAATCCTTAATGTATATAAAGTGCACATTATGAGACGCGTTTGTGGTAAGTTTGATTATTTTATGGGGGCCCATATGTCATTATCTAAGAGTCTCTTCGTCAATGATAATTACCTTTGTGAGCAATAATTACCTTCGTCGATAGTAATTACCTTCGTCGATAGTAATTACCTTTGTGAATAGTAATTACCTTCGTCAATAGTATTTACCTTCGTCAATAGTAATTACCTTTGTCAATAGTAATTACCTTTACCAGACGTCAAACCACTTGTCGTTTCACATTACAGGCGTCAAACCACTTGCCGTTTCACATTACTGAAAGTAGTATGCACTCAAGCCAATCATGTTTGATGATAAAGCATATACTTTGTAACAATCTTATTCATTTATTAATAAAAAGTATTAATTTATTAAAGGATTTTAATTATCTACATGATCTTTGATTTATAATATGTGATAAACCTATAGTTTTAAGCAATGCTTTTAGAATAATGATGATGATCATTCTAATGAGATCTAAATTCTTAAAAAGCTTAAAACTAAAATAGTTCCCAATCATTGGATTACTAAATTGGGGATTAGTGAATCCGGGATAGATTGGTACATCGTTAACTTGCTCATTGGATGAGGATGATTGATCTCATGATCATTTGTGTGGAGACACTAAAGCAAATATGTAGGTGCTTATTAGAGAATAAGTTCATTTGAGCGTTGGCTCATTAAGGAATACCAAATGGAGTTTTATTTGCTGTTAATAGAAATTCTGTAGTGATAGTAGTACTGAAGTAATCCTTGGACTTGAGATCATCATAGTATCTTGTGTATGATGAGTTATACTTTGACTTATTCCTTAAGACCCTTAGGGTATATCAAAGGGTATGCTTGGGTATAATAAGTTGTATATGGAGATAATGTATGATCGATAAAGAATCTACCACTTCTAATAAAAAGAGAAATGTCCTATGTGATTCGATAAATGACAACCCAAAGAGTCCTTGGCGGCGAGAATGAAATTAGAAAGGAGTTTCTAATTTGCATTATTTGGAGTTAATGCATTTAAGAGTCGAAATACATATAATTAAATAAAATAAGACTTGACGATAATTCCATATCTTATATTTAATTGGGACATTGTATGGTGGAAGGATTGAATTGTGCAGTAACTATTTACTCAAATGTTCTTTTATGATTAATGTTGAAATCTATATTATCCGGAAAGTCGTTGATCGCTAGGGGAGGCTTATCCTTATTGTAGAATAAATATTATTTATTTAAATAAATTAATTATTTAATTTATTTATTTAAATAAGATTAGAATTGTTCTAATTGATTTATTCACAACCGGTTTAATATGGAGAACCTAAAGGGTCACACCATAAAAGGAAGAATAATTATTTAAGAAGTTAATGGCATAATCGTAATAATATATTATGTATATTTAATTTAATCTATGGTGATAGAATAAATTAAATAGCTTAATATTATTATTATTTAATATTTTAGAAATATTAAATATAAATTAATAAGAGGGTCTTATTAATATTATTACAATTATTATTATTTTAATTTCTAAAAGAGTTTAGGAATTAATTTAATATAAGTACTCTCATTTATTCCTAATTGGATTAGGAAGGAAAATTAGTTAAAGGAGTTTAATTAATTATCCCTAATATGATTAGGGAGCTTAATTAATTAAAAGAATTTAATTAATTAAATAAAACCCAATTCCTTAATTGTTAAGATGGGTTGCCCACATCTATAAATAAGAGGAGTCTTATTATGGGTGGTGTGGGTTGTTGACTTTTACAACGACATAATTCCAATTTGTTGGAGAGTACCCTTTTCTATAGAGATAGAAAACTAGGGTTTGAGCCAAAATACACCATCTTCTTGAATTCTTTATTTTTCCTTGGTAGATCACCTCTAGAGGCCAAACATATGGGTGGCTAACGTTGATCAAAGGAAGGAACCAAACCCGGTGGATTCAAGTTGAACGCGAAAAGGATTGGAGGTGAACTTGTACCTGAGGAAGCTCGGATCTTCAAGGGTATGTTTGTTCTTCATATCTTTTCGTTTAATTAATAATTGTGCATAAAGGGTGATCCGGGTATATGGTTTGTAAAATTTTAAAACTCTGATTTTTACACGTTTCCGCATTTTTTTGTAATTTGATTGCGTTCATGAATATTACAAACCTAACAGTGGTATCAGAGCCAAATCTTTATGCAAATTATTAATTGTTCAGATTTGATATGTATATTGATATGTGTTTAGAACAATTTAATTGGGCATATTTTTGTTGTAAAAAATTTAAAAAAAAAAAAGGTTTAATGATCACGTGATTGTTAATTCAAAAGAAACTCGGCAACATAAAAAAAAAAAAGGTGAATCACGTGATCCTTTATTTTGCTTGACTCGACTTCCAAGTAAATGCAAATGAATCTTGGTGGATACTACCACCAATTTCTAATTGAATATGTACAATTGCATCGAGTGTGACCAAAATAATGAGCTAAAGAATGATGATATCAAAAAGCTATGATTTAGGTTATTTTTCATTTTTGCCTTGAAATTTGGTTGGGCTCTTATAAGCGACCCTCATAAAGTTACTGGCCAATTTTTCTTGTTTTTTTTTTGAGTTTCAAATCGCATGGTTTTTATATATATATATATATATATAGTTATATATATATATACTATATATATATATATTCTTAATTATTTTATAATTAAAATAAAATGTTTATTTTAATTTTAAAATAAAAAGTTTATTTTAATATTAATATATAATTTTTATTTTAATTTTAAAATTAAATTTCATGCTAACTAATTAGAGTTGGAATTGGATTCCATGATAACTAATTGGAGTTGAAATTGGATTCTATGTTTTCTTAAATAAAGGAATTTATTTAGATATGAAATAGATTTCATATTATTCAAAATAAAAAGAGTTTATTTGTGAATAGAAAAAAATCGATCTTTCCTTAAATAAAGGAGTTTATTTAAATATGAAATAAGATTTCATATTATTCAAAATAAAGGAGTTTATTTGTGAATAGGAAAAGATAATCCATGTTTCCTTTAATATTTTTTTATATATACATGGAATTGGATTCCATAATTAATTAAAATAAAGGAGTTTATTTTGATTAAAGATTTTGATTAAAATAAAATAGTTTATTTTATTCAAAATTGGATAAATTAAAATAAAATAGGTTTATTTTGATTTAAATTTGGATTAAAATAAAGGAGTTTATTTTAATTCAAAATTAGATTTTATACTAATTAAATTTGCCCATTAAATGATATCAATATATATATTAAATGTTTATTATTCATAAGATGAATGTTATTTATTGATGCATATGATGTTGTGTATGATAATAAATGGGATTAATTATGGACTATTGACCAATATGATTGGATTTTATTTTAGTTGGATGCATGAATGTATGGGTTTTATTAAATGGGGTCTGCGTACCTCGTCTTCTCTAATTTTTTCTTAATGTAAATTTTATCTCTCTCCTATGTACTTCCCCTTGACTGCTGATCAAGGTTTCTATTTATATTAAATAGTTTTGTAATAGGAATAGTTAGAATTAATTTTGAAGAATTAGAGATCAAGGAACAAGGAGCGCTTGAAAACCCGTTTGTAATGGAGCCCGGGTTTAAATGTAATAGTTATATTTAAATATTATTTCTTGCACCCCTAGGGTTTGACCTTTTGGTTCACTTGGTGGCTCTAGTGAACCAAACTAGAATAAAAGTCCATAATCAATCCAGGTAGAATATAGTATTCTATATGTGCATGTTTATACTATATATATTATATATTATATATTATGCAAACATGCTTCGCATGTTAATTAATATGACGCGTATTTTATATATATATATGCATACTATATTAAACAAGATGAGACAAATTAATAACAAACCCCTCAAATTTTTATATTAAGTCCTAAGCGTTCAAAGATATTTGGAATATCGAACGTCGCCTTCTAGCATGATAAAATTAATAGAGTATTAAATATTTAATATGAGTTTGTTGTGTCACCACAAAGCAAGTATTAAGTATTTAAGATGTTAATTTATCACATTTGATGCTTATAAAGAAAATTGAACAATATTGTTTTGTTGTGTCACCACAAGGATGATATTTTTCTTTTTGAATATATGGAGTGCTAGGTCGGACTTAACTTGGATAATTTTGATTCGGATGTGCCACCACTTGATCAAAATAATCTAAAAGGCAAAAGAAAAGGAGTTGCATAGTTGATGTAATTGACAAAAGTTGTTTACCTATTTATTTATATATAGTTTGTTGTGTCACCACAAGGCTATATACATTTGAAATGGGATCCTTATTCTCACTAGCAAATCTTTAATTAGATTTTGTCGAACTATATAAGTGAGGGTAATATAGTTTGAAGAAAATAGTGGGAGATACCAATTTAAAACAAGACCTAAATTATTTTGGTAATTAATAAAAGAATGTATGTTAAAATGTTGTTAATTACAAATTCATTTACGAATTTTACAATGTCTAAATTACTATCAACTGCGAAACATATTAGATGTTATTTAACCAAACCAATTAAACGGATTTGTTAAGGAATTTGAGAATAGTTCTCATAGTGAAAAAAGCTATCTTATGTCATTATCGCCTATCCTCGCAACGATTTGCGAGATAATGCCTCTGAGGAAGACATTGCTACTTTTAGAAAGTGGCAAGATAATGCACAATTGGCTCGATGCATCATGCTTTCGCACCCATGAGTAACGAGCTTCACGTCGACATGAAACTATGGATGCTCTACTATATTCACCGCACATCAGTAGTTGATGGTGAGGAAAGTGGGACTGATAGATATCGATATATCTAAGGAGCTCTTCCGATTTAGAATGGCCAATGACACTACTGATGCAGACAAAAGTCCTTAACATAATCAATTTGATTGATCAATTAGACAACCGGGTTTTGTCATGGATGAAGATTTGAGCCAAGATTTGATCTTGCACTCACTCCGGGACTCCTTTCACAATTGTTGTGAATTTTTCATATGAACAAGCTAGATATCGACTTCAACATTTGATTTAACATATTAAAAATGTTGAGAGTCACTTTCCAACCAAGAAAAACAAAGTCTTACTGGTAAGGGCCAAAGGATCTTCTGAAAAGAAGAACGATTCAAAGAAGGTAAATAGAAAGGCGTAAACAAAGGATAATAAGAGCAAAACTGATACGGATAGCAAAGGAGTTTGCTTCCACTGCTATAAGCCTGGACACTGGAAAGAAACTATGAGAAGTATCTTGCAGAGGCTAACCAAATAAGCTTAGTGAAATTTCGGTTACAAATACAAATTTGTTTATGATTTAAAATAATTTTTTCTTTAAGTCAAGGTTCTACTTTGGTATTGGATACCGACTTTGGTTATCATAAATATAGATTTATGAAGGGACCAAGCGATAGAAAGCTAAACAAATATAAGTAGATCTATGTGTGGAAAATGAAGCAAAGGTTGTCGTGCATTAGCCATAGAAACTTATAATTTAACAATGCTTACTACGAGCAAATCTATTAAGTCAATAAGTTGTTATTGTATTCCAGCTTCTTGTTAAAAATATTATTTCCATTTTATTGTTGGACAATGAAATCTTTGGTATTATAATAAAGAACAATTGTTGTTCTATTTATAATAATAATGTTTTGTATAGAACTGGAATATTACTTAATAAATTTTGTATACTTGACTTACGTGAAAAAAATTATTTTTTAAATTGAACAAACTAGTATAAGAAAAGGAGATGATCTTTCAAAGAGTTGAATGTATGTATTTATTGAAATACAAGTGTGAATTATTTGAAAGGTTCAAAGAATTCAGAAGTGAAACAAATTGGCAAAGTATTAAGATTCTTTGATTAGATCAAGGAATAAATACTTGTGCAATAAGTTTCTAGATCATCTCAAATGGTTTTCTCATAATGGACACATCCTGATACGCAATAATTGATTGATGTATCTGAATGAAAAATCGTACCTTGTTGGACATGGTGCGGTCCAAAATGATTTTACCGACATTCCAGTATCCTTCTGGGATAATGTCCTAGAAATGGCTGCATATCTATGAAAAGGTAACCTCAAAATCCAGCCCTAAGACTCCATAAAAGTTATGGACTGGGAGGATTCCTAATCTTAAGTATGTTAAGATAAGGGGTTGTCCAACTTATGTGAAAAGGTTTCAAATGATAAGCTTGGGACAAAATTTGACATGTACAGATTTGTGGGACATCCTAAAGTAAGTTTAGGGCATATGTTCTATAATCCTACATAGCAAAAGGTGTTTATTGCGAAACACGCGGCCTTCTAAGATAAAGGTGTTTATCATTGAAGGGGCTAGTGGGAGGATAATAGATCTTAAAGAGTTCAAGAACCACAAAATACTATAAGTCAAATAAGAGGAACACTGTAGATAGGCTATTGTACCACAACCTAATCAGTAAATGCGGAATAGTCTTGAAGATACCTAGGAGGTATGGATTCATCATAGATGATGATGATGATGATGAGGTACGCATCATAGAAGATGATGATGATCGATTACTGCGATGAGGTAAGAGTTGTGAACACTCGGAGAAATGAATTGAAGCAAGTTTCTCAAAATGGAACATTCGTTTTGATGAGACAATCAAAAGAGTTTGATTTTATCAAAAACAAGAATGAACCTAGTGTGTACTGAAAAGGGAGAGTGGGGCGCCGTGACATTCCTAATATTATATGTTGATATACTACGGATAAGGAATGATATACTAATGCTACAATCAGTAATGATAAAGTTGTCTAAACATTCCTCCATGAATGGTTTGGGAAGAGTATCTTAATTGGGGATAAAATCTATATAGATAAATCTACAAGGATGCTCGATCAACCCCAAGGAATATATTCATTTGATGCTAAAGTCGTTTAGCATGGCAAACTCCAAGAGATGTCTCATGTCGATGAGCTATGGAGTGTATCTCTCTTAATAGTCTCCATAGACTCCTGAAAAGAGAGGTCGCATGAGTGACAATCATGTATGCAATGAAATGTACGAGACCTGATGTTGATCAGTCATATTATGGAGAAGTTCACTATGAGTCTGTGAAAAACATCTTAAAGTGCTTAACCGGCACTAAGGATGTGATCATATTCATGGTGGGTCTTAATTAAAACTAGAGGGCTTAACAGACTCAAGTTTTTCGAATGGACCAAGATGACGAAAAATCCACTTTAACGTAAAGCGTTATCTTGAAACAATGGTGCGATGAATTGGAAAGGTTCCAAACAAAGAAAGAGTTCTTTGGTTTAGTGATAAAGACAAAGTATATAGCTATAAATGAAGTCGCAAGTTGATTGTTTGGATTAAAAGTTCATTACGTAACTAGGAATAGTTCCCAAGTCTCGTCTTGGATCTAAACATGTGTTGTGGCACTTTCATTTGATTATTAGAATCATTGAAAGATGGGAAATCACTATAGAGAAAGTGGACTCTCAAGAACAACATTACATATCCATTAACTAAAGCTTATCCAACGGCAGGATATAATCGTCACTTAGAGAAGAAAGAGTATAAGATACCATGACGATTGGCTTTAGTGCAAGTGGGAGATTGAAAGTAGTATGCACTCAAGCCAATCATGTTTGATGATAAAGCATATACTTTGTAACAATCTTATTCATTTATTAATAAAAAGTATTAATTTATTAAAGGCTTTTAATTATCTACATGATCTTTGATTTATAATATGTGATAAACCCATAGTTTTAAGCAATGCTTTTAGAATAATGATGATGATCATTCTAATGAGATCTAAATTCTTAGAAAGCTTAAAACTAAAATAGTTCCCAATCATTGGATTACTAAATTGGGGATTAGTGAATCCGGATAGATTGGTACATCGTTAACTTGCTTTCATTGGATGAGGATGATTGATCTCATGATCATTTGTGTGGAGACACTAAAGCAAGTATGTAGGTGCTTATTAGAGAATAAGTTCACCGAGCGTTGGCTCGCTAAGGAATACCAAATGGAGTTTTATTTGCTGTCGATAGGAATTCTGTGGTGATACTAGTCTGACAAGTAATCCTTGGACTTGAGATCATCATAGTATCTTGTGTATGATGAGTTATACTTTGACTTATTCCTTAAGACCCTTAGGGTATATCAAAGGGTATGCTTGGGTATAATAAGTTATACATGGAGATAATGTATGATCGATAAAGAATCTACCACTTCTAATAAAAGAAGAGAAATGTCTATGTGATTCGATAAATGACAACCCAGTGAGTCCTTGGCGAAGCGCGAATGAAATTAGAAAGGAGTTTCTAATTTGCATTATTTGAGTTGTGCATTTAAGAGTCGAAATACATATAATTAAATAAAATAAGACTTGACGATAATTCCATGTCTTATATTTAATTGGGACATTGTATGGTGGAAGGATTGAATTATACGGTAACTATTTACTCAAAGGTTCTTTTATGATTAATGTTAAAATCTATATTATCTGGAAAGTCGTTGATCGCTAGGAGGCTTATCCTATTGTAGAATAAATATTATTTATTTAAATAAATTAATTGTTTAATTTATTTATTTAAATAAGATTAGAATTGTTCTAATTGATTTATTCACAAGGTTTAATATGGAGAACCTAAAGGGTCACACCATAAAAGGAAGAATAATTATTTAAGAAGTTAATGGCATAATCGTAAATAATATGTTATGTATATTTAATTTAATCTATGGTGATAGAATAAATTAAATAGCTTAATATTTATTATTTAATATTTAAGAAATATTAAATATAAATTAATAAGAGGAGTCTTATTAATATTATTACAATTATTATTATTTTAATTTCTAAAAGAGTTTAGGAATTAATTTAATATAAATAAATACTCTCATTTATTCCTAATTGGATTAGGAAGGAAAATTAGTTAAAGGAGTTTAATTAATTATCTCTAATATGATTAGGAGCTTAATTAATTAAAAGAATTTAATTAATTAAATAAAATCCAATTCCTTAATTGTTAAGATGGGTTGCCTACATCTATAAATAAGAGGAGTCTTATTATGGGTGGTGTGGGTTGTTGACTTTTACAACGACATAATTCCAATTTGTTAGAGAGTACCCTTTTCTATAGAGATAGAAAACTAGGGTTTGAGCCAAAATACACCATCTTCTTGAATTCTTTATTTTTCCTTGGTGGATCACCTCTAGAGGCCAAACATATGGGTGGTTAACGTTGATCAAAGGAAGGAACCAAACCCGGTGGATTCAAGTTGAACGCGAAAAGGATTGGAGGTGAACTTGTACCTGAGGAAGCTCGGATCTTCAAGGGTATGTTTGTTTTTCATATCTTTTCGTTTAATTAATAATTGTGCATAAAGGGTGATCCGGGTATATGGTTTCTAAAATTTTAAAACTCTGATTTTTACGTTTTAGCATTTTTTGCAATTTGATTGCGTTCATGAATATTACAAACCCTAACAATTCTGAGCGTCCAAACCACTTGTCGTTTCACATTACGAAGCGTCGAACCACTTGCTTTTTTCACATTAAATAGCGTCGAACCACTTTTCTTTTCACATCACCAAATAAAGTCCAAGCCACTTGCCTTTTCACATGGTAGGTCTTAAGGTAGAAATCTTCTATAAATAGAGGCCTAGTGCTTCATTATTTTCACTTAATTCAAAATTCAGAGAGAAACTCTAGAGAGAAAACTATAGAGAGAAAGAATAAAAGTATTCTCGCTACTTCACCTTGCCAATATTCATTTCTTCTAAGGTAGGGAATATTATTTGTTGTACCGTAAGGGTGTTATTCTTTCTTATTCATAAAGAGAACTGTTGTTATTCCATTGCTTATTATTACGTTGGAATAACTCGTAAAAGTGGTATACCCTATACATAACTTTTGTATCGCAAAGATACCCTATACTTGGTGAAATCCTTATATTATTCTATTCTTATTTATTCTGTTGGAGTAACTTTGTATATGCTGAATCCCCTATACTTGGTGATCTCCTTCATTATTCCATTCTCTATTATTACATTGGAATATCCTGCATGCGTGTGTTTTACACCGACTGGTTCCATTGTTTATTATTCCGCATTTATTATTACATTGGAATATCACATGCGTGTGTTTTACATCGGACTGGTTCCATTGTTTATTATTCAAAGATTTATTATTACATTGGATCATCCTCGCTTGTGAATTTCACGACTGGTTCCGTTATTATTATTCTATTGGAATAACTCGCCTGTCATCTGGCATCTGCATGCATGGTGATTTCTTTTGTTATTCCATTCTTTATTATACCCAGTTGGTTAAAACTTTGACTTCTATACTCCATGAAATTAGTAGAATATCCTTGATATTTGCGTTTCATCCAGTATCTTTTCATGAAAATATTCTTCTGATCATTCTTGAATTTTACTCTACAAAACAGTATCATTTTGACAATTTGGACGTTAATAATTCCTGGATAAAATAATTCTTGAACTTGTTTTATTGAATTATTATGTCATTGTCATCATCCTCATGTTATATTATGTTATCTTCGGCTTACATGTATAGATGAACTTAGTATGATTATGACCAGGGATCATTCTAAGATAATCATGGCTTGTTATAAATGATGTGATAAAAGTTCACGATGGCACATAATGCAATGATGGATAGTTTTTGGTATGATTATGACCAGGGGTGATTCGGTATAGTCATGACCATTGATAATTTGATGAATATCCTTGGCCGTAGTGCAGGGGTGATTCGATGATGTGGATTATTTATTAAAGCCGAGTCTCAGCTATAACAGTGATGAAAAACCTTTTAAAACCTAAAAGATAGTAGACTTTATTCTCTACTTGACTCTTTTAATGGATTGCTTATTCATTGCAGCTTAAACTTGTTGTCTATTGTATTTTATCGCTTTTAACAACGTTGAAGGCTAATGATAAATTATTCTCGCATTATCTTAGTCATAATATTTCTTCTTGGGCTAGTTGAGCTCACCTTTTCTTTCACCGCTCTCTTCTGAAATGAGAACATAGTTTGGGACGAGTCGGAAGCGGAGTAATGGTCCGAGGATAACATTAGTAGTCCTCACTATTCTATGAAATAGTGTGATAATAGTAGTAATGAGGACTCCTTTTGAGTTTGTATAATATCTAGTAGACAATATTTGTACTCAAACTCACGCTTTATGTCGTATTATACCACGACAGTTATATTAGTAAGTTGTATTTGAATTTATGTACCATGTAAGTGGCGACCCAAGATGGGTGACGATACCTAATTTTGGGCGTCGCGGTTGGTATCGAGCTTAGGATATGATCCTGGCTAAGATGTGAGAATAGTACTAGGAGGGAGAGACAGAATACCTTCGCTAGTATGACCTACCTAAGTTTATTTGGTATTTGATTGGTCGGTCAGAGTATAGTGATAATATGTTGCATGTCAATTAACCCTTATTTTGTGGCAGTGTTTGGAAATGGCAGCTGGAAATATTCACAATGGAGTGAATGTGACCGTTGTGACACCTTTAATCACTAATCAGGTTAATGCAGTGTCAGACGAGGAACAAATTAGAGATATCCACGTAGTGAATGAAGAACTAATTGTTGCACCTTTAGCCTAGTTCTTGAGAGGTAGCAAAATTGAGAGTGAGGAAGAAGAGGAAGAAGAGGAACCTGAGGAGAATTGGTTAGAAGAAGTTTATGATCAAAACTTAGAATTACAAAATCGTGTTCGTGACTAGAAGAACAGGTTGAAGAATGGCAAACGGTCGTGGAACAAAGGGATACAACAATTCAAAAATGGGTTACCCGATATGTGATGCTCGAACAAAATCACGCTTTGGCAGTGTGTAAGATATTAAAGTTGGAATCTAAGAATTTAAAATCAAAGATCAATTGAAAGAAGAAACAAGCGAACGAAAGAGAATAGGCGATGCATGGGTAAAAGGCACTGTAACGTTGATAGTGTAGAAAAAGGCGTCCGATCCAATAAAGCCAAAATAGATGAAATGGACTTTGCTTTTTGGACAAAGAATTGAGAAGAACCAAACATCGAATTCGAATTACCACATGCATAGCGGTCAACCCGAATTCGATATGGATCGAGACTAATGATTCAAATCATGGATCGAGAATCAAGAAGCACTTAAGGGTGGAATGTACCCTATAGTAAAGTCAAACTTCGGTAATTTAAGCGAGAGCGTTTATTCGAGAAAACCCGAACGAAGTTATTACGGGTAAATTAATTATAAATTATTATGAAGTCTATACTTTATTCAATATAAGTTCTACCCACTCTTTTATTCTACCTAGTTGTGTTCAATGTTTAAATTTGACTCAGGAAAAATTAGACTTTGATTTTTCTATCGAAACTTCGTTGGGAGAAACCTCACGTTACCTCCATTTTTATTAATCTTGTTGTTTCAAATAAACACTTTCACTATCTTTTCTCTTTGAAAATACTTGCCTTTGAGGTAATTTTTGAAAATGATTGATTAACTACTCATTATTCTTTTGTAAGGTTGTTAGCTTTCATATTCCTAACCAACTTTGTTATCTGAATTCAAAGTAACCAAACCCTAAAGTTAATCAACTGTTATATCGAAGCCATAAGTAAAGAGCCCCGATCCTTTCGTTGTTGACTTCCTTGTGTGAAATGCACCGAAGCCGGACTTTACAGAAGCGACGCGGTATTTGAAGATGGCAAGTTGATAGGTATCATTGTGAGGTCTTATCTGAGTTAAGGGATAGAAGTCACAGTTGGTATTAATGTGACGTCTTATCCAAGTCTTGGACGAGAATAATAGCTTTGAATGATATTTCTATATGTAATAAATTTCTTGGCGTATTCTTGAAGTCTTCCTAGCCTACCCTAGAGCGTGAAATCGAATTTTGTATTGACCCCAAAGATAAAAACCCATTTCTTAAACCCTCAAATATTTCTTCAACTAAAAGGATCTGTTTACGTGGATTATGATGAAAGTCATAATAAAAGGATAGAACTGATGAAAATCATGGGTATATGAAGTGTTAGTAAATTTTAAGATGAGTTATGTTGGTTAGTATGTGAAAACATGAAAGTTTCTTAGAAATCACAAAGAGTTGAAAATCAGATTTTGATGAAAAACGTAACATGAAATTCAATTGACCATATCTCCTATTATATTTTGAATTTTTGAGTGTGGTCAAGTCCTAGAGTTAGATCTATGAGTTACCTAACTAATCTAAGTGTAATTATGGAAAAGGTGTTGTAGATTTTTGTGTGGACTGATTTTAGCAAAGGAGTGCAAAGCTGCAAAAAATCCGAAAAAGTTACCCATGATTTTAGACAGGCTGTTTCGGCCACTTAAATTATGAGAAAAATTTTGGCCTTTTGGGACATGAAGGTATATGGTATAAAGTACCTCCTGTCCAAAAATGAGCTCATTCTGACTTAAAATGAGCAAGTTATGACTATTTCAATATTTAGGTTTTTCCGATTTAAAACGCTATAACCGGAGTTCTATAACTCCAATGACCATGAAATTTAAACTGGAAGCTCACGTTAACATGTGTAAGGTCCTGCCAAGATTTGGGAATTTTGGAGTTAAACTTGAGGTAGCTAATTTCTTAAAGAATTAATTAGAAATTGATTTTTGAAAAATAGTAAATGAATTTTAAAATTCCGAAAAATATATTTTCATTATGGGACTATATTATGCTAAAACCCAGAAAAGAAATATTTTTGGGACTGATTTGGTATTTTTCATGAAAATAGTTTAGTTACGAACATATGAGTTAAATATGTTATGTAAAGTAACAAAGTTGAAAATATGATTTTATGGCTAGAGAATCCTATATAGAATATATGCATATTTTTTTGATGAGGGATTTGATAATTGGTGATGATATCTTATGAGTATGGCATTTTTGGATGATTAAATGCATTATATGGTAAAGCGTAAACAATTGAGATAAATTGTTTATAAATTTAAGAAGTGATTAAAATATTGTTATAATATTAATGATATTAGATTATGAGATTATTAAGTGATTGATAACATGGGGATATTCTTGAATCCGGATAAATGATATTATAAATGTTTAATATTTATCCTTTATCTCATTTGATTGATTCTTTATATATCGTTATCCTCATGTTTATATTATGTTGAAAGTCATCTACGTGGCACGTAGTGCATAGATGGACTTGGTATGATTATGACCGAGGATTGTTCGGTATAATCATAACCGTAATTGAAAACACGATTATCTTTGGTAGTAGTGCATGGATAATTTGTGGTCGTGATACTAATGAATACACGATTATCTTTGGTAGTAGTGCATGGATAATTTGTGGTCGTGATACTAATGAATACATGATTGTCTTTGGTCGTAGTGCATGGATAATTTGTGGTCGTGATACTAATGAATACACGATTATCTTTGGTAGTAGTGCATGGATAATTTGTGGTCGTGATACTTAATGAATACACGATTATCTTTGGTAGTAGTGCATGGATAATTCGTGGTCGTGATACTAATGAATATCCTTGGCACGTAGAGTGCGGGGATGATTCGATGATATGGATTAATTATTGAAATGAGTCTCAAAGAATGAAATATTAATTCATGGATGTGGTAAAAGTCATCTTTGGTAGTAGTAGACTTGGTATGATTATGACCAAGGATTATTCTATATAATCATGATCAGTAAATAAAAACACGAATATCCTTGGCCGATTGGTGCATGTATAATTCGTGGTCGTGATACTATTAAGTCGCGTCTCAAAGATTATTGGTTTTACAGTTGTATATCTTTGGCACAGAGTGCAAAGATGAATTGTGAATAAATATCTTTGGTAGGATTGCAAAGATGAATTTAATGTTTTCAACGATAAAGGTATTCAAGGTATCCTCACCTCTTTATCATACTAGTAATTACACCCTAATTTCGAGGGCTTAAATTCCATAAGGAGGGAGATTGTGAGACCCCATTTTTATCAATAAAGATTTAAATTTTGTCGAAATAATTTTTTAATATTATGGTGTGAATTTAAGATAATATTATAGTTGTGGGTAGTATTTATAAATTTTGCAAAGTATGCAAGTTGTTATAAAATATTCGTTTGGTGGGGAATATTCTTTTTGTTCGGGGAATATTAAATACGACGACTCAATCATTAGTGGACCCCAGCGGAAGTATTGTCGTAGTTAAAAAACGACAAAATTATCTTTCTATAAAAAATAACGGCAGAGGTGTTACCGTTAAAAGCGCTGAACTACCCAGAGAGTAGTAAAAGAATACGATGTCAGATAGTTGTATAGTAGCACGATATTGATTATTGATGCTTACGTGAGAAGTCACTCACCGGTATGCTCAATTATTGCTACGATAATTCTTTGCATCATATCTCTTATATTATTGATTCAATTATTGTCACAGTATCATCTGTATAATATGTTATATTATTAATTGAGACGACAAGTTATAAATGATTAATAATTGTTGAAAGATTAAAAAATGTGTTGATTAAAAATAAAATGATTTGTGATAATATTTATTCAATCCTTAATGTATTTAAAGAGTCTGTTATGAGACGTTTGTGGTAAGTTTGATTATTTTATGGGGGGGGCCATATGTCATTATTTAAGAGTCTCTTCGTCAATAGTAATTACCTTTGTGAATAGTAATTACCTTCGTCAATTGTATTTACCTTCGTCAATAGTATTTACCTTCGTCAATAGTAATTACATTCGTCAATAGTAATTACCTTTGTGAATAGTAATTACCTTCGTCAATAGTATTTACCTTCGTCAATAGTAATTACCTTCTTCAATAGTAATTACCTTTACCAGACGTCAAACCACTTGTCGTTTCACATTACAAGCGTCAAACCACTTGCCGTTTCACATTACAGGCGTCAAACCACTTGTCGTTTCACATTACAGGTGATCGAACCACTTGTCGTTTCACATTACGGTGATCGAACCACTTTTCTTTTCACATCACCGATCAAATCGAAGCCACTTGCCTTTTCACATGGTAGGTCTTAAGCTAGAAATCTTCTATAAATAGAGGCATAGTGCTTCATTATTTTCACAGATTCAATTTGAAACTCTAGAGAGAAACTATAGAGAGAAAGAAGAAAAAGTATTCTGCTACTTCACCTTGCCAATATTCGGTTCTTCTAAGGTAGGGAATATTATTTGTTGTACCCGTAAGGGGTGTTATTCTTTCTTATTCATGAAGAGAACTGTTGTTATTCCATTGCTTATTATTACATTGGAATAACTTTGTAAAAGTGGTATACCCTATACATAACTCCGTATAATATCTGCATATACCCTATACTTGGTGAAATCCTTATATTATTCCATTCTTATTTATTACATTGGAATAACTTTGTATATGCTGAATCCCTATACTTGGTGATCTCCTTCATTATTCCATTCTCTATTATTCTGTTGGAATATCCTCGTCTGCATGTGTTTTACAATTTTGGTTCCATTGTTTATTATTCCGCATTTATTATTACATTTGGAATATCCTCGTCTGTGTGTTTTACACCTGACACGGTTCCATTGTTTATTATTCAAATTTATTATTACATTTGGATCATCCCAGCCGATGTGAATTTCACGACACCGTTCCGTTATTATTATTACTCGTTGGAATAACTTTTATCATCATCATCAAGTACGCATGCATGTGGTGATTTCTTTTGTTATTCCATTCTTTATTATACCCAGGTTGGTTTAAAACTTTGACTTCTATACTCCATGAAATTAGTAGAATATCCTTGATATTTGCGTTTCATCCAAAGATATCTTTTCATGGAGATATTCTTCCCATCATTCTTGAATTTTACTCTACAAAAGCATTATCATTTTGACAATTTGGACGTTAATAATTCTTGGATAAAATAATTCTTGAACTTGTTTTATTGAATTATTATGTCATTGTCATCATCCTCATGTTATATTATGTTATCTTGACTTACGTGTATAGATGAACTTAGTATGATTATGACCGAGGATCATTCGGTATAATCATGGCTTGTTATAAATGATGTGATAAAAGTTCACGATTGGCTCATGTAATGCAATGATGGATAGTTTTTGGTATGATTATGACCGGGGGTGATTCGGTATAGTCATGACCATTGATAATTTGATGAATATCCTCGGCAGTAGTAGTGGGGGTGATTCGATGATGTGGATTATTTATTAAAGTCGAGTCTCGGCTTATATAACGATGATGAAAAAACCTTTTAAAACCTAAAAGATAGTAGACTTTATTCTCTACTTGATTCTTTTAATGGATTGCTTATTCATTAAGCAGCTTAAACTTGTTGTACATTGTATTTTATCGGTTTAACATCGTTGAAGGCTAATGATAAATTATTCTCGCATTATCTTAGTCATAATATTTCTTCTTGGGCTAGTTGAGCTCACCCTTTTCTTTCACCGTTCTCTTGAAATGAGAACATAAATTTGGAGACGAGTCGGGGAGCGGAGTAATGGTCTGTAGAGGATAGCATTAGTAGTCCTCACTATTACGTGAAATAGTGTGATAATAGTAGTAATGAGGACTCCTTTTGAGTTTGTATAATATCTAGTAGACAATATTTGTACTCAAACTCACGCTTTATGTCAGTATTATGCTACGGCGCTTATATTAGTAAGTTGTATTTGAATTTATGTACTGTATAAGTGGCGACCCAAGATGGGTGACATATACCCAATTTTAGGCGTCACATAAAAGTACTTTCGCATAAAAGTACGAGGAGTTATTTTAAAAATATGATATTATTAAATTTTATTATATTTCTTTATAAATATGTTATCGCATAAAGTAATTATTTTTTTAATAATTAAGTCATATGATTGGTCCACATATTGTATTTATACTTGTATTTTAATTATAGTAATAATTTAATATCAGGTTCTCATAAGAAATTATTTTCCTTTTAATATTATATTATTTAAGTAATAATAAAAAATTAGAAAATATAAAGTTCAACCCCGTATATCTCGTGCAAAGCATGAATTCTTATTTGTTTCTTTAATAATTTAATTATATGATTGGTTAATATATCATATTTGTATGTATATTTTAATAATAGTAACAATTTAGTATTCAGTAAGATGATCTTCATATAAAAATAATTTCCTTCAAAATATATTATTTAATTAATAATAAAATTCTACTTATACTTGAGACATAATTATATACTTATACTTTAATAATAGTAACAAATTCAAGTTGGTTAAAGATGATCTTTATGGGAAAAAATTCTTCTCAAACTATATTATCTAAGTAGTAATAAAATGTTATTTAATAATAGTAACAAATTTATATTTGGTAACATGATCTAATAATTTTTTAAGTGAAAAATGCATTTATTAATGCATTTATATTCAGTTGAACCAAATTACGATAATGTTGACGTTTTGATTGTTTCCTTACTATATTACTAATTTTGTTTCCTTGTAAAACTATGTTACTGATTTTAGTTTCTAATTTGGATATATTAATAAATAATAATGGAAGTTGACTTAACGTAGGAATAGTAAACAATCTAACCAAAAAAAAAGGCGAATAAAAAAAAGAAGACGAATTAAATTGTCTCTAATTAGATAGATAGATAAATTACCGAAAAAATACTTTAAAAAAACAAAGTTTTATCACAAATTAGTTGTTATTTTAAGTATTAATAATGTGCAATTATTTGAGACAAAAACTCAATTCAAAAATCTTTGCATTACAGCAAGGGGACGGTTGTTATCTATTATCTATATATACTAAATCACAGTACATGACATAATAATTTGACATATGTATTAATGTTTTTATTTATCCTTTAGAAAAATGCCCAACTAACAAAACATGTAAGGATCTAAAAAACCTAAATTCATTCCCCTAATTCTGGGATCATACATTCAAATATATTCCGTATTCGTTCAAATTCTTTATAAACATCCTGTATATCTTCTTCTTCTCTCCACCAGATACCCAATAATATCGTCCAAATCTCCTCTTCTGCAAACCCACTTCTCCATTTCTACACCCTCACTTGCAGGCCTCACCCACCCTGATTTAATTGCGCCAGCTCCACAGAATTAAAACCCCCACAAAACCCTTCAATTTCAAGGGTTACATGGAGGAGTCGAATTCTGTTTCTGGTTTTGCTAATAAGGTCATTGGGGCACTCCCTTTAATTGATTTTTTGCTAGGATTTTCAGTGATGTAGGCGGTGTTGGCGATGATATAATTGATTTTGCATAGTTTAGGAGGAGGGTAGGCAATAATTCGTCCCCTCCCAACCCTCGAAAAGAAGATATATCAATATTATGTGTGCGTGTGTGCCTATATACAACGTAGAGTCCTTCATTGCTTGTTTGTTTTCTTGAGTTTGATGATATATAGAAGCTTATTTCAAAGCATTACATTTATTGCTTATAAACATGAATGTGGTAATCTTTTCTATTTCCTATTTTTATCCTGTTGTTTATGGTGGGTGGTAATCTGAGTTTGTCTTTGTCAAAACATCTCTCTACTAAACCTCCCTTGAACACCATCATCTCCTTTCATTTCAATTTTTTTGTGTAGTGCCCTACTTGAAAGAATGTTGGTTTTGATTGGATATAATTTAATATTACTGGTGTAATGACTTGTGTACTTTATTCATGAGTCCTTTGATTCTTCTGTTAACTTAAGATATTTTTTTAGACAAGTTAATGGAAGACTAGATATTTATACATTGATGATATGAGCTTATAGTTAATGAAATGACCTGTACAACTATGTTGCGAGCCATTAGTTTTCTGATGTTTGCCTCTCTTTTTTCCCCCATTGTGGGCAGCAGCTCAATAGGGAAGAAGGGCGTTTTAAATCTGTTACATTGTGTGCAAGCTTGCTCAGCTTTCAAGGCCCGGTTCATGCTTTTGATGATGCCTGGGTGTTGCCAGGACTGGGTCATAACTATAGTCTGGATCTGGAAACAGCTAAAAATGCAGCAGTATTGCACTTCAATGGAAAAATGAAGCCTTGGCTTGAGCTTGGCATTCCAAAGAGCTTTCATTGAATTTCAAGAACGAAGGGTCGCGTATGTGCTTATATTATTATATATATTTTTTGTGGGTTTTGAATTGGGAATTATCATTAATTTATTGTAGCTGGTTTTTCACATATTGTTGTTGTTGTTAATTGCTATGTTTTGGTGTGACCAAATGCTAATATATAGTAATTTCCAGTTTCCTGATTGAATAACATTTTCACTGCGTTTGACTCTCTGTCATCGAGCTTGAATTGTAATTGATAAAGCACATTTGCAATTTAAGGAATTGAAATTTAGTTAAAATTTGGTGGTCCGTTACAATTCCATTTTTGCCTGTTAATTAATTAGGTGATTTGTGTTGTTTTTTGTTTATAGGTAGGCAGGAGATCCTCTATATATGTGTGATAATATGTTGTTGGTTAGCTTATGTTGGTGATCCTCATTTCTCTCAACTAATTTTTGAAAAATATGATTTTTTTTGTTACTAAATGCCAACTCCTTTTGTCCCCCATTATAAGGGAGATCACATGGTCAAATCTTACGTACTCCAAGGTTATCGTCTTCATAGTAAAATAAATAATAGAAATAAAATTTTTGTTGTATTTTTCAAATTGTAATTCATTGTTTGGTTATTTGACCTGTGCTTATTTATCTAAAAAGAAATGTACTATATATACTTGAATTTAACCTTAAATTTATGTTATGGATTTGAAATATATATATTCTTTGTGCTTTCTTGTCAGGAGGAAGAATTAAGAGGTGCTGTCATTCTTATTTTTGCAACCAAGCAGGTTAATTTCACATGATCTGATTTTGATTCATTGTATTTTACACATCAATATCAAAGTAATGCCTATGTCGTGGAGAAGTTGGCCACAACATTGTGAATGTCTTTGTTTCAACTTCATGTCTTATAACATTCATACTAATTATCCTTCTCTTAAATATTGGATTTTCTGGATTATATTATCTTCCTGGTGCACTTGATGATGCTTGTGGACACAACTTTTCTTCCCATCAGTTTGTGCCCAAGAAGAGCATTGCAAGAAAGAAAGCAGCCTTAAACAGGAATATTTGTGGCACAAAATACATGGTTCTGTCCACAAGCTTCATTGGTGGCACAAAATACATGGTTCTTTAAGGTGAGCCAAGAGTTGTTGTTAGAGTATGATGTTGTGGTTATATCATTCACTTTCAGTATTAAAACATCTGTCTCTTGGATTGTTCAATGCCAAAATGATTATTTTCAGACATGTCTTCTAATGAATTGTTTATCAATCCAGATCTTGATTAACTCACCATAAAGGTGGGCTAAGCACTTAAAAAACTGATATGTGCTTTATAATTTTTATTCATTATATTTAATTATAGTAAAAAAACTATATACAATTGCAATATGTATATATTGTATTGTCAACTAATGATACATGTATTGTACATGATTTTCCTTAAAATGATGATCTATTGTTATCAGATCATATCATGTAATATATTATATGTGACATGTATGTCCTCTGAACATGTAATATATTAATATATTTCTAATTCGGTTTCTTCTTTTTTGTCGTCTGTATATCTTGAAATGTTTTCATATTTACTTTTATACATTCCATTGCTATTTGATAATTAATTATTGCTTTTTGAATGTAAATTATGGATTCTGAATATATATCATATGATATTGAACAAATTGGAGGAGGAGGAAAGGTAAAAAAAGATTCAAATCACGATGAAGCATTAAGCGAGATGTGTCATCTCTATGATGTTGTTTGTGTTGATGTTGTGGAAACAACTAATGAGGTGAAAGAGCATGAGTAAGTACATGTAATGATATAATCTAATTTATTACTTTTACTTGAAACTTCTTGCTGATAATGATCCGTTTTTTAATATTTTTTGCAGATACTCATAATTAGAGGATCACAGGATAATGTCATCTTTTCTGCCTCTGTTAAGAGAGTTCATTCCAAGTACAACTTCAGAAATAGAATCTTAAAATTGACGATTACATGTCCAATGGAGGTATATCCATGTATAATGTTTCATTTCATTTCATTTCTTTTTCTGTTTTGTGTTTGGGATCATCAAAAATTGATATTCTTAAATACACCTTTTCTATGTTTAGCAATCTTTCACTAATAATTTGCTTTAGCTTTGGTATAACCATGTGAAACAGCCTGTTGGGCGATAAAAAAACTAGATTGATTAAAAACTAAAAATATATAGTTTTTCTATTTTCCTTTTCAAGGATTGGGCTATAATTACACCTGTGGAAATTTGCATCATTTTATAATATATGTGACATATCGTCACCCTTTTCTTGGTCTCAAGACAGCCTATCACTAATTTTATTCATGTTTTTGTTCTGGTTATTGTAATCGCAGCATCTAAAGATGACTTTGTATATGACTTATATGTTGTGAAGGATGATATTACCATGACTGCTTAAGATGCTTCAAATCCATTTTCTTTGTGAGCTTTTACTCATAGTTTCGTTTATTGGTTGACCTCTTTTTGCCAAGTGGATGACGATGATGGTTTTTATGATGGCCCTGATGGATTACAAAATAAAAGTTATGATTCAAATGGTATTTTTCATTTATATAGGATTGCTGAAGATAACCCTCTGAACGAGTATCTTGACGAGGAGACATCTTCAGCAGTCATGAAGAGGAAACTGAGAGCAGGACCTCTGTTGATATATCAGAAAAAGATAAAAGTTAAGTTACCACTGATGAATTTCCAGGGCCTGAAAGGTCAGGAGACAAAGATTTCTTTAAAGACGAGATTTATGGCATTGATGATTATGAGTATGATGATGAAGATGATGTTGAGTAAATTTATCATTAGCTTTTTGATATTCATATAGCTCAATTTCTCCTTTTCTTGGACATTAGGAAAAGAAGTATGTGAATATTTCCCTACATATTTTTATGTTATTCTTTTGTGTGATCTTAATGTTCTCATATAATTCTTGCTAAAAATCGTACCTTTTTTTTAATGAAAAAATAAAATAAAATACTTGCACCTCGGTATTTATTGCTTTCAGAGTAAGTTTCAATACACACTACGATTTGATTTGATGAATGACAGTTATTAGCATGAATGAATCTGCAGGCAACTGTAAGAACTGGATTACCATTGTTAGGAATTTAAACAGTTTCACCTCTCTTTTTCTATCTAAGTTAATAATTCAATGCTATATTCTCCCTCATCAAATCTTAAACAAGAGGTTATTTGTAATAAAGAAGTAAAATTTCGAGGAGTCAGGGTTCAACATTGGATGGAAACTAGATATAAAGCAGATAAGTTTATACAAATTAAATACAATCAAAAATGGGTGGAAACTAGATACAAAACAAATGAATATACATTTTTTGTTTTTTCTTTCTTGCTTTGTATCTTTAGATTTTAGACTTTAGAATAAGTTCGAAATTCTTAATTCATGCACTAAATATACTTGAAAAAAAACAAAAAATTACTCAAAAGCCTAAAACAATTGTTACAAAAAAAAACCTTTGAACAAAGCAGAAGATGTAATGCATAAACCGGTAAACTCTCAACACTACCCCATACAATGTATATTCATTTGTTTTTCTGTGTAAAATTTGATCATCGCACAACAATTTACCATCTTCTTATTATATTTTAATTTATTAATTGTACGTGCACATTTATTATTAAAAAATTGAATAATCCCGCCGCAACGCGCGGGTTTGTATCTAGTATATACTAAATCACAGTACATGGCACCATATATTAACAAATGTCCTTCTACAAATTCAACATATGTCCATCTTAAATAGTTTTAATTATGTCCCAATTATCTTAATTATATCCTATAATTTTTTAAATTATGGAAAAATAATAACAAACCAATTATCTTAATTATATCCTATCCTTTTTTAAATTATGGATAAATAATAACAAACCAAGTAGAATTTAATCTCTTCAACAGCCAATGAGCAAAATTTTATATGGATAAAACTTCCTAACTGAATTAGAGTTTGAAATAATGTTAATGATCACCTGACCTAATCCTCCATGCATATACATACATACATATATATATATATATATATATACACACACGTATATTAATCAGGTTAATTATTTATTTTCATCAGCTATGGGTGTTTTTCATGGTTTTTAATTAACATAGGGTTAACAGCTAAGCTACTAATCTTTTAAGTTCATGTCGGTCATTGAGTTATTTATATATTTATACCCTTTTCTTCTCTTTTTGTTATGGATCCCTTTCTTTGCAGTAAACAAAATACAAATGTAGTAAAGGACAAGGAAAATAAATCAGTTGGCTACACTTTGGTCAAGAAAAATAGAAAAAAAGAAGAGTAGAAAAAATAATTTGTCTACAAGTTGAGGTCACTTAATTTGCCACGAGCTTAAAAGCAATAGTCATATACTTAGAATGTAATGCACAAACCAGTAAACTCTCACCACTACCCCTATAATGTATATTCATTTGTTTTTCTGTATAAAATTTGATCATCGCACAATAATATACTATTTTGTTATTATATTTTAATTTATTAATTGTACACACACATTTATTATTAAAATTTTAAATAATTCCGCCGCAACGCGGGGGTTTGTATCTAGTATGTTATCTAAAGCGGTCATCTTAAATATTTGGTAATGTGAGATGATTATATTTGTAAATCGC
This sequence comes from Panax quinquefolius, assembly GCA_020205615.1. Lineage (NCBI taxonomy): Eukaryota > Viridiplantae > Streptophyta > Magnoliopsida > Apiales > Araliaceae > Panax > Panax quinquefolius. The sequence goes on along the minus strand of CM035151.1, from coordinate 18,958,330 downwards.
ATTTGTTACAATAATAATTTTACATTCTTAATAATCACATACCCGATAAAGTGTTAAGATTCATGGTAATCAGATGACCAAAAAATATATGGTAATCTGAGATTACCATATAATGGTCATCTTAAAATTTTTATTTAGACAAAAACATCTTTTATATTTAATGATGAAGACATAAATCTCCTTATTAGTCACATAATTTATATTTTTTTTTTTATTTTTGTTTTTCGACATATTTAGTTTAACTAAAATAACTCATTGTCCATACAAAGTTTATGATGTTGTTTGTTAAGTTTACTTTATTATTAACGTCATATTTGAAAATTTTGTATAATTGAATAGATTATGAATTGTTATTTTATAAATATATTAAAAAATATAATACAATTTACTAAGTAATATAATTAAATAGTCGATAGAACTTTGATGATTATTGATTATATTTGACAATAATCATTTGGATGAATCATTCAACTAAAATTAGTATAAAGATATTTTAGTAAACTATTAATACTAGAAAAAAAGATACTCAATAATCTTGAATTCATACCAAACACTTAAAAAAATAATTATCAATAATTAGATATCTTCTACCAAATAAAAATGATATAATATGACTTTTTATTACCGATAATTAAATATATAGTAATACTCCTCCCGTCCTACGATAAAAGTCCTGGTAGACTTTTCACGCATATTAAGAAGATGAATGAAATGACAAAATTATCCATAATAATGTCATTAAATATGGAGAGAGAATTAGAATAAGAAAAGTATGAGATATTTAATGCTACGGGTATAATAGGAAAATATGTGTAAAAATTTGGTTATTAAAGGAAAATGGACATTTAATGTAAGACCCCAACTTTTATGAATAAAGATAAATTTTTCTATAAATATCATTTTTGAATATTAAGGTTTGATTTGTTATAATATTAAAGTTGTGGGTAATATTTATAAATTTTGCAAAGTAAGCAAGTTGTTATATAATATTCGATTGGTTAGGGAATATTCGTTTTTAATAGGAAATATTCGCATGCACGACAAGACAATCATTAGTAGACCCCTACAACATAATTATTGTTTTAATAAAAAAAGCAGCGAAATATCTTTTATGAAAATAACGGCGGAAGTTTTACTGAATTAAGCTGTTAAAATAACCAGGTGTTAAAAGTAAATGAATATCTGGCGTGGTTGCATAGTAGCACACTGTATTGATTATTGATTCTTACGTGAGAAGTCACTCGCTTATACTCAATTATTGCTACAATGAATGTGACACCCCCAAATTAGGTATCGTCACCCATCTTCTTGGGTCGCCACTTACACGGTACATAAATTCAAATACAAACTTAATTATACATCCGTCATGTAACATACGACAATACATAAACCGAGAGTTCTAATAGAAATATTGTCATTTAGACAATATCCATACTCAAGAGTCCTCATTACATTTATTGTCACACTATTTAATGAATAGTGAGGACTACTAATGCTATCTTCTGGACCATCACTCTTTTCCCGACTCGTCCCAAATTATATTCTCATTTCTGAAGAGAATAAAGTGAAAGAAAGGGTGAGCTCAACTAGCCCAAGAAGAAATATTATAACTAAGATAATGCGAAATAAATTATCAATAGTCTTCAACAATGTTAAACCGATAAAATACAATAGACAACCGTTTAAGCTGCGGTGAATATATCAATCAATTAAAAGAGTCAAGTAGAAAATAAAGTCTACTATCTTTTAGGTTTTAAAAGGTTTTCATCAATTTTTATCACTAAGACTCGCTTTAATGAATAAACCACAATATCTAATCATCCTCGTACCATGGTCAAGGATTTTCATCAAATTATCAATGGTCATGACTATACTTAGAATCACCCCGGTCATAATCATACCAAAAACTATCCATCATCGCATTACAGCCACCGAGGACTTTTATCACATCATTTATAACAAGCCATGATTATACCGAATGATCCCTGGTCATAATCAAACTAAGTTCATCTATGCACGTAAGCCAAAGATAACATAATATAACATGAGGATGATGACAATGACATAATAATTCAATAAAATAAGTTCACAAATTAATTTATTCAGAACTAATAACGTCCAAATTGTCAACATGATATCGCTTTGTAGAGTAAAATTCAAGAATGATCGTAAGAATATTTCCATGAAAAGATCTTGGATGAAACGCAAATATCAAGGATATTCTACTAATTTCATGGAGTATAAAGTCAAAGTTTTAACCAACCGGGTATAATAAAGAATGGAATAACAAAAGAAATCACCATGCATGCGGTACTTGCGCAGATGATGAGTTATTCCAATGTAATAATAAATACGTAATAATAAAAAGCGAAACCAGTCCTGTAAAACACACGCATGTGATATTCCAATAGAATAATAATAAAGATGTAATAATAAAGATTTTAACCAGTGTCTCAAGGCGTAAAAGCACATCTGAGGATTATCCAACTAATAATAATATAATAGAAGAATGTCACCAAGTATAGGGGATTTCGCGTATACAAAAGTTATTCCAATGTAATAAATAAGAATGGAATAATATAAGGATTTCACCAAGTATAGGGAGTCCACAGATATAAAGTTATTCCAATGAATAAATAAGAATGGAATAACATAAGGATTTCACCAAGTATAGGGTATCTGGCATATCACAAAGTTATTCCAACCGAATAATAAAGAATGGAATAATGTAAGTTCTCTTCGTGAATAAGAAAGAATAACACCCTTACGGTACAACAAATAATATCCCTTACCTTAGAAGAACTGAATATTGGAAAAGTGAAGTAGCGAATATACTTTTCTTCTTTCTCTATAGTTTCTCTCTCAGAGTTTCAATGAATTCGTAAGAAATAATGAAGGAATGAGCTTTCATTTATAGAAAAAGCGAGGGTGGCTCTTGGTCTTAACGAAGGGTCAAAATGACTTTTGGTAATATCAAGAGACAACTACTATTTGCGAAGGGTAATTAACCCTTGGAACAGAAGAGGCGCTTAACTCTTGGTAATATGAAGGACAACTACTATTTCATGAAGGGGTAATTACAATCGACGAAGGTAATTACTATTCACAAAGGTAATTACTATTCACAAAGGTAATTACTATCGATGAAGGTAAATACTATTGACGAAGGTAAATACTATTGACGAAAGTAATTACTATTCACAAAGGTAATTACTATTCACAAAGGTAAATACTATTGACGAAGGTAAATACTATTGACGAAAAGTAATTACTATTCACAAAGGTAATTACTATCGACGAAGGGACTCTTAGATGATGACATATGCCCCCCCCATAAAATAATCAAAGTTACCACAAACGCCTCTCATAATGTACTCTTTATATACATCAAGGATTGAATAAATATTACCACAAATCACTTTATTTTTAATCAACACATATTTAATCTTTCAACAATTATTAATCATTTATAACTTGTCGTCTCAATTAATAATTTAATACTATAACATATTATACGTGATGATCTTGTGACAATAATTGAATCAATAATATAAGAGATATGATGCAAAGAATTATCATGTAGCAATAATTGAGCATAAATGAGTGACTTCTCACGTAAGCATCAATAATCAATATCGTGTGCTACTACTATACAACTACGCCAGACATCGCTTTGTACTTTTACTACCGGGTAGTTCAACGGTTTAATGAAACACCTCCGCCGTTATTTTTTATAGAAAAATAATTTTATCGCTTTTCTAACTACGATAATACTTCCGCCAGGGGTCCACTAATGATTGAGCCGTCAATGCTTTAATATTCCCCGACAAAAAAGAAATATTCTCCCACCAAACGAATATTTTATAACAACTTGCTTACTTTGCAAAATTTATAAATATTACCCACAACTATAACATTATATCAAATTTATTCCATAATATTCAAAAATAATATTTATAAAAAAAATTCATCTTTATTTATAAAAGCTTGGGTCTTACAGTAATTGTTGCATTATATCTCTCATATTATTGATTCAATTATTGTCACAGTATTATCTGCATAATATTTTATATTATTAAATCAATAATTGAGACGACAAAGTTATTAATATTATTATTTGTAATATTGACGATGTCTAGAAGTTCTGTCAAGAAGAGATTTGGTCACTTAATTGCACGCCAAGAAGGAAAAATCCTTATTGAAAAGCCCCCTCTTTCTTGGGAACGATCTGGTTGTTAAATATTACGAATTATAATAATGATGATAAGTTTTGTTAAAAATATTGAGAGAATTTTTATGAAATATTTAATGTAAATTTTGTTTATTTTATGAACCCCCATTTACCCGTTTTTAAAAATAATCGGTAGAAAATTATTCAATATATATATAATAATTGTGGGGGCTACGAGTGGGTCATGTGGGGCCACATGTTGGTGATAAAAGTTGTCCTGGGGATTTTTCAAAAGTTGATTCACGGGATGTGTGTATATATATATATATATATATATATATATATATATATATTTGAAAAAAATGGATGAGAGGATGATTAAAATGAAGTCACTTGGGGGTGATAACTCATGAACTTATATATATATATATATATATATATATATATATATATATATATATATATATATATATATAAATATTATAAATATTATATTTTATTTAAAAGTTTTCGTTTTATTAGAATATTTTATTGCATAGTATCATTTTCATTCTCTTATAAATAAGATGCTTAGTTAGAATTGAAAATCACACCAGAATCAAAGAATTCTTTTTCTATAATATTGAGGGTATTTCTTTCGAGTTTTAGAAAGCTTTGAGCGTAGAAAACAGTATAAGTTTTCTTCAAGAATATCCCCGCTATACCAGTTGAAATACTCTTCTTTTCAAGGTAAAAAATGTTATTTTTGTTCAATATTCATATAAAATAATATTTTCTTCCATACTGTGTAGTATGTAAGTAATATTATTTCGTTTCAGATTCCGAATTCTATACTCATTTTATTAAAGTTTTGGCTTCTATACTCAACGAAATTAGTAGAATATCCTTGATATTTGCGCTTCATCCAGTATCTTTTCATGAAAATATTATTCTGAGCATTCTTGATAAGTTTTAACTTTTTCATGTCGGGGTTGTAAGACCCCGAATTTTATGAAATAAAAGTATTCAATTTTTCTTATAAAATGGTTAAATTGATAAAAGTTCAAAGTTAAGGGTGATATATGAATTTTTTTTTTAAATAAGCAAGTGGTTATAAAATACTCATTGTTGTCAGGGAATATTCGTTTGGTCGTGGAATATTCTTCCCGCAATAGAAATATTCATACGACGGCCATGACCTTTTATGGGCCCCATAACAAAAGCGATTGGATGAAGAAAACGACAAGTATAAGTTGTTTACTAATAACGGCGTAGTTGTTACCGTTAATACTGTTGGAATACCCGGTGGTTAAAACACAGTAATACACGTTGTTGCACAGTAGTACACGGTATTGCACCAATTATTGATTCTTACGTAAGAAGACACTACTCAATAATTGTTACAGTAATTACTATTCAATATTTTATTTTTGATTCAATAATTGTTGCGTTGATATTTGATATTATTGTTGTTTTAATAATTGTCAATGCACGAGATTTTTACAACCCCAAAATAGGTATACAACACCCATTCTCGAGTCGCCAAATACATGGTATAGAAAGCAAACTACAACTTCAATAATACAATTGTCGTGCAAAATACGACAACACATAATGTGAGTTTAAATACAAATATTGTCTTCTGACATAATATCCACACTCAAATAAGTTCTCATTATAATTATTCAAACACTATTTAACGTAAATAGTGAGGATCGCTAAAATATCTTTCTAGAACCATCACTCCGCACTCGACTAGTTCCTCGCTATGTTCTCACCTCCCGAGAAAAATGGAACAAAAGGAAAAGGGTGAGCTCAACTAGTCCAAGAAAGAATATTATGACTAAGATAATATACAACAAATTATCGTTAGTCTTCAACAGGAAAAAAATCTGATAAAATATAATAGACAACAAGTTTTAGATCAACAATCGCAATGGAAATAAACAATCCATTAGAAGAGTCAAGTAGAGAATGAGTTCTACTATCTTCTAAGATTTAAAAGTCCATCATCAATATTTTATCCTCAGAATAACAATCAATATACATCTTTAATCAAATATTCATCTTTGCACTACAAAGCCAAAGATATTCATTTGTATCACCAAATTGTCATGTTCATCTCAACACTGCTCATCTTTGCACTACGGCCAAAAATATTCATCGCTTAATCATTTATCTTTGCACTACAGCCAAAGATATTTAGTAATATCATCATTTATGATCGAGGATGATGAAAATATTTTAAAGAAAACGAATCCAAAGTGAAACTAAGGACAAATAGTAGGGATTCAGATAACAATATTTATCCAAGATCAATAATACTTCATAAATACCAATTTTGAAGCAGTAATTCAAAAATAAAGATCAAAACAAGGATACAATCAAAGATATTAACCATAATAGACATCTTGGACAAAAAGAAGAAAATTTTATTTTTCGGTGAATAGTGCCATATACGTGAATAGTGTCTTATACGTGAATAGTAACCCCGACACAAAAAGTTCTAAATTTGATAAAAATTAAGATCAATACTTCGGCATAATGATATTGAAGAAATATTATCATATATGAAGAAAATAACATCCCTTACCTCAAAATATTTGTACTTCGATCGAATATCTATATAAGGTCAAGGAAACTTCATTGATGAATAGAAACTCACAAAGTATCTAAATACTCACAAAATACACTCAATAATCTAGAGAGAGAAGAGAGAAACTTGTTTCGGTATGATTTTCAATTCTAACTTAGCCTCTATTTATAGGAAAATGTTAGCAGACTTGACCAAACTCGATGGCTTTACTCGCTACTATTCCCACCCACCACATTTGAAATAAATTCAACACATTTCTTCACCAACCACAAGTGGGGCCCACTCAATTCTAGAATTTTCTACCAAAATCATTTATAAACCTAATTTCCGAATCACCACACTCTTAAAATTCATAACAAATCATACGCTCATTTTAATTCTGCTCAAAATTTGTGGACATATACTCAACTTATATACGTGTATAACATATCCAAACATTACAACGATCCAACGGTAGGATTAAAAATTATAACTCACACAATATATCTCAAAAACACTGGTTTAATTTTTAATTCTTTCATTCCAACAAAAAATACTGATAAAACACCTCAACATTAACTCCTTCATTTTTAACCACAATAAATATATCCAACATTTATATCCACATAAAATAAATATTTCCTTATCATATGAATCAATAATTAATTATTCACAAATAATATTACGTAATCACATTTATGACAACCAAAGCCGCTCCTGTGAAAGAGGGGCTTTCCAATAAGAATTTCTCCTTATCATGCAAGTAATTAGGTGACCAAACCTCTCCTCGATGTAACTTTCTAGACATCGCCAATAATGCTATCTAATAATATTATTCAAATAATATGAATTATTGATCCGATAATGGGAAATCATCGCAAAGGACAATTATCAAACAACAATAATATAAAATATCAACGCAAAGAATTATTAAATCAATAAAATAAAATATCAATAAAGAATTACCGTAAATAATTATCGAGTAGTGCCTTCTTACGTAAGGATCAATAATTCATCAATACCGCATGATCCACGCCAGACATCAGATTTTAACCACCGGGTATTCCAACAAAGTGTTAATCTGTGAATAACTACGCCATTATTTATAAAAACTCAAACTTGTCATTTTCTTTATCCGACGCTTATTCTATTATGGGGCCCATAAATGATCGCACTGGTCGCATTTAATATTCCCCGACAACAAGAATATTCCACGACCAAACGAATATTCTCCGACAACAATGATTATTTTATAACCACTTGCATATTTTGCAAAATTTGCACATTTCACCCATAACCAGATAATTATATCAAATTAATACCTTATTATTCACAAATATAATTAGAGAAAATTCAATTTTATTTATAATAAGTTGGGGTCTTACAACCTCCCCTCCTTATGAAATTTCGTCCTCGAAATTGACATACGCACTCGTGTTTCAAAAGGTGAGGATACCTCGCTTTCATTTCGATTCCAACTCCTGTGTCATTTCTTCAATAAGCATGGTTTCTCCATAAAACCTTAACTTGTGGTATAACCTCGTGCGTAGGATATGCTCTTTCCTATCCAAGATCTTAACAGTACTTCTTCGTACGTTAAATCTTCTACTATCTCTGTCCGGTTCTAACGCAATAATATGGTTCGGTCTTTCACATATTTACGAAGCATGGATATGTGAAAAACATTATTAACAACACGAGACATACTTGGAGGTAATGCGAGTCTATAGGCCACATTTTCTATTCGGTCAAGAATCTCAAATGGACCAACAAATCGTGGATCGAGCTTTCTCTCTTCCCAAATCTTGTAACTCCTTCCATGGTGCAACACGTAATAATACATGATCCCCAATATTAAATTCCACGCCTTTTCGATGAAGATCCGCATAACTCTTTTGTCGATCTTGTGCCGCTTTGTATACGCTATCGAATCATTTGAATCTTTTTTCGTAGTCATGCGACACTAATTCTCGTCCCAACAACGCTGCTTTCTCCCACCTTCGTCGCCCCAAAGATACCGAGAACGACACTTTCGGCCCATATACAACGCCTCAAAAATGAGCCATGCCTATACTTGCTTGATAATCGTTGTTGTAGAGAATTCCACCAAAGGCAAGTACTTATCCCAACTTCCTTTAAAATCTAGGACACAAAGTCTTAATAGATCTTCAAGGGTTTGAATAGTCCTCTCTCGATTGTCCGTCTGCTTTGAGGATGGTATGCGAATCAATCAAATCAGAATCTGCGCTCCATAGCTTTCTCAGCAAGCTAACCCAAAATCGTGAAGTAAATCTTGGGTCACGATCCAAACTATGGATACCGGCATGCCATGCAATCGCACAATCTCATTCACGTATATACGAAAGCAAGACGCTCAAGGAATAAGTCTCACGATATCGAAGAAATGGGCAGACTTGGTTAATCTATCAACAATAACCCAAATCGCATCTACGCCTTGAGAAACTTTGGGAAGACCTATAACGAAATCCATAGTAATGTGTTCCCACTTCCATTTCGAATCTCAAGTGGTTGTAATGGACCCTTTGGCACTTGATGCTCGCCTTTACACGCCGACAAGTTAAACACCTCGAGATAAACTCCGCGATCTCTCTCTTCATATTGTTCCACCAAAATGTATGTCGAATATCATGATACATTTTGGTACTCCCGTGATGGATTGCAAAAGGTGTGTCAGGTGCCTCCATCATGATTCTATGCTTTAAGTCGTAATCGTTAGAACACAAAGTCCGGAGTCAATCTAAGTATTCCTTCTTCATCGATTCTCGCTCGAATAACACTTTCTTGCACTTTCTTCTTCATACGATCGCCTCCATGTCCGTAGCTCGAGCAGCTTTAACTTTATCGATTAAAGTCTGCTCTACTCAGATATATTCGCCATCATCATGTGGGTCCCTGAGTCTTTAATTCTACCTCCATCCTTTGCAAGTCATACGTAATGGGCCTCAGATTAATTAAATATCGCACTCAGATCGCATATGATCTTCTACTCAATGCGCCACCATACGCTCGCTTTTTCCAGATGATATCAATAGCGTGATCGTAATCTTTCAATAGTTCAAGCCAACGCCGCTATCGCATGTTGAGTTCTTTTTTGGGTGAAGAAATATTTGAGGCTTTTATGGTCCGTGATAAATCTCCACTTTCTCCCCATACAAGTAGTGTTCCAAATTTTCAACGCGAATACGATCGCCGCCAACTCTAGATCATGAGTAGGATAATTCTCTCATATTCTTTGAGTTGTCGTGAGGCATAGGCTATGAATTTCCCATGTTGCATGAGAACGCATCCTAACCCTTTTCCCGAAGCATCATCAGATATAACAAATCCATCCGCATTCGTATGGTATCGCTGTAATAAAGTCCGAATGAGTCTCCTCTCGAGCTCTTGAAACTCTTCTCGCATTCCTCGCTTCCATACAAATTTTGTATCTTCCGAGTCAATCGAGTTAATCTGAGTAGCGATTCGAGAAAATCCTTCCACGAATCTCCGATAATAACCAAATAAGCCCGAAAAGATACGCACTTTGGCCACCGACTTTTGGTTGCTCCCAACTTTGTATCGCTTCAATCTTCTTTGGTCAATGATACTCCATGTTTTGACACCACGTGCGCAAAGGAATGCTACTTCTCAAGCCGTAACTCACATTTCTTCACCGGGCATAAAGTTTGTTTTCACGGCCTTTCAAGTATCGCCTTCAAATGGTGCTCATGATCTTCACTATTTTGAATAGATGAGGATGTCATCAATAAAGACAACAACAAACCGATCCAAATATTCCTTGAATACACGGTTCATCATATCCATGAAAGCAAAGAGAGCATTAGTCAATCCAAAAGATATGACTAAGAATTCATAATGCCCGCATCGAGTTCCGGGCGCTCTTTGAATATCCTCGCTTTTAATCTTCAAATGATGATATCCGTAACGAAGATCGATCTTTGAAAAGAATTGTGCTCTTTAGAATCGGTCTAACAGTCATCAATGCGAGGTAGCGGATACCTATTCTCGATGGTGACATGGTTTAATTCTCAGAAGTCAATACAAAGTCGCATACTCCCGCTTTTCTTCTTTACTTAATAAAACAGAGCACCCCAAGGAGATGTACTAGACGAAATGAAACCTATGTCTAACAATTCCTCGTAGTTGGACTTTTAACTCCCCAAGTTCAATAGAGCCATTCGATATGGGGTTTTAGAAATGGGTTTTGTACTCTTACCAAGGTCAATAAAGAATTCAACATCACGCTCGGGGTAGACCGGAAGTTCTTCAGAAATACATCAAAAAATTCTCTAACAATGTAAATATTATTCAAATCGACTTGTCTTTGTTCAAATCCATAACATGGGCTAAGAAAGCTTGACATCCGCTTTTCAATAAACGAAATAACTTTATGGCTTGATATGATAATGATCGATTTTAGTGGTTTAGTTGTTTGAATTCGTATGACAGTCAAGTTAGAATATGAAAACTAACAACCTTACAAAAACAATCAATTTTGGCACGATGAGTGGTTAACCAATCAATTCTTAAAATCACATCAAAAGCAAGTATCTTTAAAGATATAAGATCAATGTGTAATGTGATAGTGCCAACTTGGATCATGCAAGATTTATAAACCGTAGATGTAACGAAGGTTTCACCCAATGGAGTTTCAACAGATAAGTCAAAGTCCAATTTCTCCTGAGTCAAGTTTAAACGTTGAGCACAAGCGGTGAGAGATAAAAAGAATGGGTAGAACCCAGATTCAGTAAGGTATAAACTTCGCAAGAGTTCAAGATTAGCTTACCCATAATCACCTCGTTCGTTTCTCGCGTTTTGGCACCACGACAAACGCCTTCCAGAACCGCCGATTTCGACTTATCCGGACAACCTTGAGTCACCATCCCCGTTGAACTTGGTTTTGCTATGTAACAATCCCGAGCTATGTGGCCTTCCTTTCCACAAATTGTAACATACCTTGATTGTTGTAGACATTTAATGATATGTCCCTCTTTCCCGCATTTGTAACATCTAACCGGCGGTCGCTCTCCTCCCTAGAATTTATTGTTTGTCTGGTCAGCCATTGATGTTTTCCGCTCATTGTTGAATCTCCTCTTCTCGAAATTTCCACTGACTCACCTCTCCTATTATCACGGCCACGATGACCACCCGAGTGGTTACCGCTTTTTTGTTCAGATTTTCCTCCTCGTTAGTTATCATCGCCTGATGACTCACCACCCGTGCAGATGACCCTCGTCAGGGTCCCTCATTGAACATACTCATTATCTCGCCTAATAATTGAGCCTCGCTTACAACATCCTCAATATAAAAAAAATTTATGAGATATAAGATATCGCCAATCTCTGCTTTAGACCTCTCGTAAACATCCTCGTCATTCGCTCTCATTTTCACCAAATGAGGTGCAAACTCGATAACTCGCAAACTTCGCCTCGATCGGGACACCGCCATGTTGTTTTGTTCCACCGATAAACTCCACCTCTTTCATATGATTTAATACTTTCGTGAAAGTACTTGTCATCAATAGTTTCAATATTTCCCAAGACATGCGAAAGCGGTACCGGTTGGTACGCTTCACGACTCCCACCAAGAGTCCGCCTCACCGCTGAACATAAAGGTGGCGAATGGAACCTTCGTTCTCTCCGCGCATCCCAAGACATCAATATCTTGGTAATTTGCTTGACCCACGCTTCCGCCATGATCGGATCCGCTTTCCTTAAATTCGTGGTCCCAACTCCTCGAATCGCTTGGTCGTGACAAGTCCGCATTGCTATCATTTCCACCGTATTTTTGTACACGAGTCTCCTCGTCTGGTTTTGCATGAACTGCAAAAAGCTCCTAAACATTCCATCATTCATCGCTTGCTCTCAGAGTGTTGTTTATGAGGAGGAATATTGCCTTCCGCTGCACGCTCTCCTGTTTCAGAATTAAAGGTTGTTCCACGCCCTCATACACTCCATCATAACGCTCTCAGCCGCCATTCTTAAATATCGCCATAAAACAAGGGTTAATTAAACAAATTAACATATCACATAATATCCCTATATTATGACCGACCAACAAATAAGCTTAGATAAGACACATTAGCAAGGATTTACTCATCTCTCCCTCCTAGTTCTATTCCCCGATCTCCCCTCTTTAGATAGAAAGCATATCCTAAGTTATATAACAACCGTGACGCCCCAAAATAGGTATACAACACCCATTCTCGAAATCGCCAAATACATGGTACGTAAAGCAAACTACAACTTCAATAATACAATTGTCGTGCAAAATACTACAAACACATACCGTGAGTTTAAATACAAATATTGTCTTCTGATAATATCCACACTCAAATAAGTCCTCATTATAATTATTCAAACACTATTTTACGTAAATAGTGAGGATCTGCTAAAACATCTTTCTAGAACCATCACTCCATACTCCCGACTAGTTCCTCGCTATGTTCTCACCTCCCGAGAAAAATGGAACAAAAGGAAAAGGTGTGAGCTCAACTAGCCCAAGAAGAATATTACGACTAAGATAATATACAACAAATTATCGTTAGTCTTCAACAGGAAAAAATCTGATAAAATATAATAGCCAACAAGTTTTAGATCAACAACCGCAATGAAAATAAAGAATCCATTAGAAGAGTCAAGAGAGAAATGAGTTCTACTATCTTCTAAGATTTAAAAGTCCATCATCAATATTTTATCCCTCAGTAATAACAATCAATATACATCTTTAATCAAATATTCATCTTTGCACCACAGCCAAAGATATTCATTTGATCACCAAATGGTCATGTTCATCTCAACACCTTTTCATCTTTGCACTACGGCCAAAGATATTCATCAATTAATCATTTATCTTTGCACTACAAAAAGTCAAGATATTTAGTAATATCATCATTTAGGACCGAGGATGATGAAAAATATTTTAAAGAAAACGAATCCAGTGAAAACGGAAGGACAAATAGTAGGGATTCGTATAACAGTTTATCCAAGATCAATAATACTTCATAAATACCAATTTTGAAGCAGAATTCAAAAATAAAGATCAAAACATGGATACAATCAAAGATAGTAACCATAATAGACATCTTGGACAAAAAGAAGAAAATTTCATTTTTCGGTGAATAGTGCCGTATTAGTGAATAGTGCCGTATACGTGAATAGTTCCATATACGTGAATAGTAACCCCGACACAAAAAGTTCCAAATTTGATAAAAATTAAGATCAATACTTTGGCATAATGATATTGAAGAAATATTATCATATATGAAGAAAATAACATCCCTTACCTCAAAATATCAGTACTTCTGATCGGAATATCGGTATAAGGCTGAAGGAAACTTGCACTGATGAATAGAAACTCACAAAGTATCTAAATACTCACAAAATACACTCAATAATCTAGAGAGAGAAAGAGAGAAAACTTGTTTCTAGTGTGATTTTCAATTCTAACTTAGCCCTCTATTTATAGGAAAATGTTAGCAGACTTGACCTGCAACCTGATGGCTTTACCTGCTACTATTCCCACCCACCACATTTGAAATAAATTCAGCACATTTTTTCACCAACCACAAGTGGGGCCCACTCAATTCTAGAATTTTCCACCAAAATCATTTATAAACCTAATTTCTGAATCAGTCACCTCTTAAAATTCATAACAAATCATACGCTCATTTTAAATTGCTCAAAATTTGTGGACATATACTCAACTTATATATGTATAACATATCCAAAAATTACAACGATCCAACGGTCGGATTAAAAATTATAACTCACACAATATATCTCAAAAACACTGGTTTAATTTTTAATACCTTCATTCCGACAAAAATACTGATAAAACACCTCAACATTAACTCCTTCATTTTTAACCACAATAAATATATCCAATATTTATATCCACATAAAATAAATATTTCCTTATCATATGAATCAATAATTAATTATTCACAAATAATATTACAGAATCACATTTATGACAACCCTAGTGCTCCTCAGAGAGGGCTTTTCCAATAAGAATTTCTCCTTATCATCGCGCAAGCAATTAGGTGACCAAACCTCTCCTCGATGTGAGTAACTTTCTAGACATCGCCAATAATGCTATCTAATAATATTATTCAAATAATATGAATTATCGATCCGATAATGGGAAATATCATGCAAAGGACAATTATCAAAACAACAATAATATAAAATATCAACGCAACAATTATTGAATCAATAAAATAAAATATTAAATAAGAATTACTATAATAATTATCGAGTAATGCCTTCTTACGTAAGGATCAATAATTCATCAATACTGCATCCACGCCAGACATCGATTTTAACCACCGGGTATTCCAACAAAGGTTAATTGTAAATAACTACGCCAAGTTATTTATAAAAACTCAAACTTGTCATTTTTCTTCATCCGACAAGCTTATTCATTATGGGGCCCATAAATGATCGCTACTAGCAGTCATTTAATATTCCTCGACAACAAGAATATTCCACCACCAAACGAATATTCCCGACAACAATGATTATTTTATAACCACTTGCATATTTTACAAAAATTTGCATATTTCACCCATAACCGTAGAGAATTATATCAAATTAATACCTTATTATTCACAAATATAATTAGAGGAAAATTCATTTTATTTATAATAAGTTGGGGTCTTACTTTAGTGAATTCGATCTCCGAGAAAGTGGGCGTAAGAATTTTTGATAAATATAATAATATTTTATTAAATTTTCTCTTTGGTGTTCTAAGCATTTTCCTATAAATAGATGCTTGGGTTATAATTGAAAATCACACCGAAACTATAGTTTTCATCTATTTCTCTCTATATATTATCGTGTATTCTTGTGAGTATTTTGATATCTTGAGTGTTCTTTATCTGATGTCTGAGTTATTCCAAATTATTCCGGTCAATCTTTGCTCTTTTGAGGTAAGGGATAGTAAGGGATTGTAAGGGATATTATTTTTTTTTAAAATGATATTATTTCTTCAATATCATTATGCCGAAATATTGGTTGGAACTTTATATCAAATTTGGAACTTTTTCATGTCGGGGTTACTATTCATAAGTTACTATTCACGAGTTACTATTCATAATTTACTATTCACGATTTACTATTCACGACGGGTTACTATTCATGAGTTACTATTCACGAGTTACTATTCACGGGTACTATTCACTACAAAATTGGTTTCTTTTTCTAACCAAATTATAGTTGATTTATGAATATTACTCTAGAGATTAAAACTATGTATTGATTATATTGATTTTATTATCATATATAACATTTTTATTACCCTGATGTTGAAATTCTCTTTCACTGGAGTGTAAAGATGGGTAGATTATTGGTATGATCATGACTAGGGTTCTCTTTGGCGATGAGTGAAAAGTTGAATTGTGGTACGTATAATCATGACCATTGAATTTATAATTGAATATCTTTAGCTTAAGTGCAAAGGTGAATTAATCAACATGGTTATAATTATTGTTTATATAAATTTTGAAATGATTATATATTTCTTTGAGATATTAATATATTTGGCCCATAGTCTGAAATATGAATCTGTTGATGAATATATTTGACCTGTAGTGCAAATATGAACTGTTGAGGAATATCTTTGGCCTGTTGTGCAAAGATGAATTGTTGATCAATATCTTTGGCCCGTAGTGCAAATATGACCTGTTGTTGAATATCTTTGGCCTGTAGTGCAAAGATGAACTGTTGATGAATATCTTTGGCCCGCAGTGAAGAGATGAATTTATTAGTATGATTATGAACAGGAACTGTGATTTGGTATAATCATGATCTTTGATGTTTCAGGTAAAGACAGGTGATGCAAATTATCTTCGTCCTGAATGCGAAAAGGAATTTAGAACTACAATTATGATTATGAGTTATTCACATGATTGTGGATAGGAACTGTTGATTGATGTTATAGAGATAAAACATTGTTGGTGGACTTTTAACATGGAGAAGATAATAGACTTTATGGTCTATTTGACTCTTCTAATGGATTGCTCGTTCCGCTGCAACTATGGTTGAAAAGTTTTATCATCTACCATATGTTCTAAATCTCTGATTTATTACTGTTAAAGGCTATTCATAATTTATTTGTCTTTACTATGATAATCTTTACTGAGCTAGTTGTGCTCACCCTTTTGCTTCACAATTCCTTTCAGGTAATAAAAGTGTAGCTGGGTCAAGCCGGGGATAACAGGGGAATATAACGGTGGTCTATAGATGTTGAGGGTGAGGCGAACCCAACGTTGGAAGGGTGTTTTGCCACTATCATACAAGATGTCTAATGACATACCACCTCGTGTCATCATAAGACAGGGTTGTGCTTATCCACTTGCTGAGTATATTTACAAGCACTACCTATATAATCTTGGTGTTTGTTTGGAGTATAATTTTCAATTAGAGACAGTGGAGATAATGATATGTCAAGAGAAGACTCACCATTGAGAAGAATATGATAGTAATCTTCTCGTTTTTCTTTAGGGTCTATTGGTTGACCAAGGATAATTACGTGGCCATATGATATCTATCATAACCTATTTAGCGTGGCCTCCCATGTATACGAAGGTTTCCTCGAGCACTTCCCAAAGATTTTAATTTCTAAAATAGTTTTCGACTATACCTTTATGTAAGGTATCATTATGAGGTGTTGTCTGTAAGACCCCAAATTTTATGAAATAAAAGTATTCAATTTTTTATAATTACTATTCATGAGTTATTATTCACGAGTTACTATTCACGAGTTACTATTCATGAGTTATTATTCACGAGTTACTATTCATGAGTTACTTATTCAGCGAGTTACTATTCACGATTACTATTCACGAGTACTATTCATGAAGCATGATAATTTTTTTTTTTTTAAGAAGGCATTACTCAATAATTGTTACGATAATTATCGCTCAATATTTTATTTTATTGATTCAATAATTGCTACGTTGATATTTTATATTATTGTTGTTTCAATAATTGTCACGCACACGATATTTTCCATTATCTGAGACAATAATTCATATTATCCTGAATAATATTATTGGATAACATTATTGGCAATGTCTAGAAAGTTCTGCCTAAGGAGAGGTTTGGTCACCTAATCAACCAAGTAAGGAGAAATTCTTATTGAAAGCCCTCTTCTTTCTGACAGGACCGCACAGTTGTCAATATTTGTGATTATGTAATATTATTTGTGAATAATTAATTATTGATTTTTATGATGAGGAAAATATTTATTTTATATGGATATAGATGGAGAAATTTTTTTAAAGTGACAATTGTTGAAAATTAATATTTTATCTTTTTCTGATAAAATAATTCATTTAAATATATTATTTTAATAATATATTAACGGTGATATTTTTATAATGAATGTGGGATATATGAGTATATGAGGAAGAAGAGTATTTTTGTGGCATTAAATGTTTAACACATATTTTGTGTGTTGATGGACACAATTATTGACCGAAATTTGATTATAGCCTATAAAATCGCCCATTTATGGATTTTGGTCAATTTCTGTTTGGAATTTGGAAAAACTTTCTTCTGAAAAGTTGTAGAGAATTGAATTTCCTATAAAAATTCGCGAGATTCGAATTTTTGGACAAAAGAGCTATTTATTATGAATTATTGAAGTTCCGAAGCTCCGAAATAATTATTTTTCAAAAGTTTTAAATTTGTTTTAAAAGAAAAACGTTTTTAACAAGGTAGGTGTGCCCACTAGCATGGGAAAAGAGCTGAGATCAGATTGTCCAAGGTGTGCGTGAAGATTATATATATATATATATATATATTAATATTTTAATAAATTTTCTACTTTGGTGTTCTAAGCATTTTCCTATAAATAGGGTGCTTAGGTTAGAATTGAAAATCACACCAGAAACTGAAGTTTTCTCTCTCTATATTATCGAAATTTATTCTTGTGAGTATTTTGAGTATACTTTGAGTATTGCTATATACGGTGCAAGTTCAATTCAATTATATCCGAACATTCCAAAGATCGCTTTTTTTTGAGGTAAGGGATAGTAAAGGATTTTAAGGGTTATTATGTTTTTAGTTTGAAATTTTTCTGAACCTTCAAAAATTCTGGAAAAATTTGAAATGATAATTTGATGAGTTTTATATATTGTGTCCAAAAATGGCGATTTTAGATCTATAGATTGAGAGTTATGAATTTTATGAGAAAAGACTTTTTAAAAGTAACCGCTTATAACTCCTTATGATTAACTCCAAAATTGATGAAATTTTTATTGGGAGTACATCTATATAATATCGAGTATACCGTGTAAATTTCAGAATCGTTGGATAAAATTATAATTTATGATAAATATTTAAATATTCTATTGGTTTTGGCCATATGAAAAATAGTAAATGAATTTTTAAAATTTTGAGAAAAATATATGTTCAATATGGGACTATGTTATGCTAAATCTCGGAAAAGAAATATTTTTGGAACTGATTTGGTATTTTTTATGAAAATGTTCTAGTTATGAGTAAATGAATTAAATATGTTATGTGAAGTAAGAAAATTGGAAAATATGATTTATTGCCTTGAGAATCATATATGAGGTATATCAGATTTTTATGAGGGTTTGGTTAATGGTGATAAAATCTTATGAGTTTGGCATTTTATGATGATTAAATGCATTAATTAGTAAAATTGAAACAATTTAATTAAATTGTTTATAAGTTTTAGAAATGATTAAAATATTATTGTAATATTAATAATATTAGATTATGAGATTTCTAAGTGATTTATAACATTTGGATTAAGGTGTTATAAATATGGATATGAATTTTATTATGAAACTTTATCTTTTCGTATCGAGGAGGAGTTCTTATGCACGCGTATACGGTTTTATGTATTTAATACGGGATACTATTCACGATAAATTGGTTTCTTCTTTGACCAAATTATCGTTGATTTATGAATCTTACTCTTAAAATTAAAACCATGTTTTGATTATATTGTTTTATATAACATTCTTATAACCCTAATGATAATATTTCTCTTTGACTTGAGTGTAAAGATGGGTAGATTATTGGTATGATCCCGACTATAGGTTCTCTTTGGCCAATGAGTGCAAAAGTTGAATTGTTGATTTGGTATGATCATGACCATTGAATTTATAATTGAATATTTTTAGCTTAAGTGCAAAGGTGAATTGATCAACATGGTTATAATTATTGTTATATAACTTCTGAAATGATTATGTATTTCTTTGATATATGAATATCTTTGGCTTGTTGTGCAAAGATGACTTGTTGATGAATATCTTAGCACATGTAGTGCAAAGATGAATTATTGATGAATATCTTTTGCTCGTAATGCAAAGATGACTGTTGTTGAATATCTTTGCTTTGTAGTGCAAAGATGAATTATTGATGAATATCTTTGGCTCGTGTCTGCAAAGATGACTGTTTGTTGAATATCTTTGCTTTGTAGTGTAAAGATGAATGTTGATGAATATCTTTGGCCCGTGGTGCAAAGATGAATTTATTAGTATGATTATGAGCAGAACTGTGATTTGGTATAACCATGATATTTGATGTTTCAGGTAAAGACAAGTGATGAAAATTATCTTTGTCCTGGATGAGAAGAGGAATTTAGAATCACAATTATGATTATGAGTTATTCATATGATTGTGGAAAGGAACTGTTGATTGATGTTACAAGGATAAAATATTGTTGGTGGACTTTTAACGTGGAGAAGACAATAGACTTTATAGTCTATTTGACTCTTTTAATGGATTGCTCGTTCCGCTGCAACTATGGTTGAAAAGTTTTATCATCTACCATATGTTCTAAATCTACGATTTATTCTTGATGAAGACTATTGATAATTTATTTATCTTTAGTCATAATATTCTTCTTCGAGCTAGTTGTGCTCACCCTTTTGTTTCACAATTCCTTTCGTGTAATAAAAGTGTAGGCTGGGTTGGCGGGGATAACAAGAGAATATAACGGTGGTCTATAGTTGTTGAGGTTCTCTCTAAAAGAGTATGGAAATAATTTTATTGAGGACTTTAGTGTGTTGTATTTTATACATCATTTAATAGTTATTTTTGGTGAATTAAATAGGGTGAAAGCGAACCCAACTTTGGAAGGGTGTTTTGTCACTATCATACAAGATGTCTAATGACATACAACCTCGTGTTATCATAAGACATGGTTGTGCTCATCCACTTGTTGAGTATATTTACAAGCACTACCTATATAATCTTGGTATTTGTTTGGAGTATAATACCCAATTAGAGACAGTGGAGATAATGATATGTCAAGAGAAGACTCACCATTGGGAAGAATATGATAGTAATCTTCTCGTTTTTCTTTGGGGTCTATTGGGTCAACCAAGGATAATTTTGTGGCCATATGATATCTACCATAACCTAAAAGCATGGCCTCCCATGTATGAAGGTTTCCTTGAGCACTTCCCAACGATTCTAATTTCTAAAATAGTTTTTGACTATACCTTTATGTAAGGTGTCATTGTGACGTGCTACAGTTGGTATATAGTTGTATCCAAACTCACAGCATATGTGTTGTTGTATTTTGCACGACAATTGTTGTAATAAAGTTGTAGTTGTTTTTCGTACCATATATTTGGCGACTCAGAATGGGTTGGATGGAATGGACCTATTTTGGGGTCGTTACATTGTCCACGGTTGGGACATGAGTCACAGTTGGTATATATTTGTATTTAAACTCACATCATATGTGTTGTTGTATTTTGCACGACAATTGTTGTAATAAAGTTGTAGTTATTTTCTGTACCATGTATTTGGCGACTCAGAATGGGTTGGATGGAATAGACCTATTTTGGGGTTGTCACAGTTGGTATCAGAACTTAGAGATATGATCTCTGACGGAGATCAGGATTAGAACTAGGAGGGGAGAGATGAGTAAATCCTTCGCTAGTGTGTCCTACCTAAACTTATTTGTTGGT
The DNA here is from genome assembly GCA_020205615.1 of Panax quinquefolius. NCBI lineage: Eukaryota > Viridiplantae > Streptophyta > Magnoliopsida > Apiales > Araliaceae > Panax > Panax quinquefolius. The sequence continues at coordinate 18,936,622 of CM035151.1, read as the reverse complement.
CAGTCATAATATCGGGATATTATGTGATATGTTAATTTGTTCAATTAACCCTTGTTTTGAAGCTGTATTCTAGAATGATATCTGAAATACAGGAGATGAGCAATGGAGAAATCATGATGACAGGAAAGTTGGAATCTGAAATGAAAGCAAGGTATTCTCAACTCTTTGAAATACCAGGTACGTAAATTTCGGGGACGAAATTTCATAAGGAGGGGAGATTGTAAGACCCCGAATTTTATGAAATAAAAGTATTCAATTTTTCTTATAAAATGGTTAAATTGATAAAAGTTTAAAGTTAAGGGTGATATATGAAAAAAAATTTAAATAAGCAAGTGGTTATAAAATACTCATTGTTGTCGGGGAATATTCGTTTGGTCGTGGAATATTCTTCCTGTCGAGGAATATTCATACGACGGCGCAACCTTTTATGGGCCCATAACGGAAAGCGATTGGATGAAGAAAACGACAAGTATAAGTTATTTACTAATAACTTGGCGTGGTTATTACCAAGATTATCTTATTGGAATACCCGTGGTCAAGAATAACGCGTTGTTGCCGCGATAGCACTGCGGTATTGCACCAATTATTGATTCTTACGTGAAGGCACTACTCGATAATTATTACGATAATTCTTGTTCAATATTTTATTTTTGATTCAATAATTGCTGCGTTGATATTTTATATTATTGTTGTTTTAATAATTGTCACTGCACAGTATTTTCCATTATCAAATCAATAATTCATATTATTTGAATAATATTATTAGATAGCATTATTGACATTGTCTAGAAAGTTCTGTCTAAGGAGAGGTTTGGTCACCTAATTGCGCGCCAGTAAGGAGAAATTCTTATTGGAAAGCCCCCTCTTTCCTGGGAACTGTCTGGTTGTCATTATTGTGATTCTGTAATATTATTTGTGAATAATTAATTATTGATTTATATGATGAGGAAAATATTTATTTTATGTGGATATAAATGGAGAAAATTTTTAAAGTGACAATTGTTGAAAATCGATATTTTATCTTTTCTGATAAAATATTATTTTATTATATTATGATAATATAATATTGGTGATATTTTTACAATGAATGTGGGATATATGAGTATATGAGGAGGAAGAGTATTTTTGTTGCAAAAGTTGTTTAAAATATGTTAAACATGTTGGTGGACCCATTTCTTGACTGAAATTTGATTATAGCCTATAAAATCGTCCGTATGTGGATTTCGGTCAATTTCTGTTTGGAATTTGGAAAAAACTTTCTTCTACAAAGCTGTAGAGAATTGAATTTCCTATAAAAAGTCGCGAGATTCGAATTTTCTGATAAAAGGGCTATTTATTATGAATTATAGAAGTTCTGAAGTTTCGAAATAATTGATTTTTGAAAGTTTTAATTATTTTTAATAACAAAAACGTTTTTTTGTTTTGTTATTCTTTGTTGGTTTGAATTCGATCTCGAGAAAGTGGGCGTAAGAATTTTTGATAAATATAATAATATTTTATTAAATTTTACGCTTTGGTGTTCTAGCATTTTCCTATAAATAGATCTTGGGTTATAATTGAAAATCACACCGTAAACTATAGTTTTCTATCTATTTCTCTCTATATTATCGAGTGTATTCTTGTGAGTATTTTGATATCTTGAGTGTTGCTATATCTGATGCAAGTTCGTTTCAAATATTCGGTCCAATGTAAGACTTTCTTTTTTGAGGTAAGGGATAGTAAGGGATTGTAAGGGATATTATTTTTTTTTAAAATGATATTATTTCTTCAATATCATTATGCCGAAATATTGGTTGAAACTTTTTATCAAATTTAAAACTTTTTCATGTCGGGGTTATTATTCACGAGTTACTATTCACGATTTACTATTCACGAGTTATTATTCACGAAGGGTTACTATTCATGAGTTACTATTCACGGGTACTATTCACTATAAAATTGGTTTCTTTTTCTAACCAAATTATAGTTGATTTATGAATATTACTCTGGAGATTAAAACTATGTATTGATTATATTGATTTTATTATCATATATAACATTTTTATAACCCTGATGTTGAAATTCTCTTTCACTGGATTGTAAAGATGGGTAGATTATTTGTATGATCATGACTAGGGTTCTCTTTGGCTAGTAGTGAAAAGTTGAATTATGACTGGTATGATCATGACCATTGAATTTATAATTGAATATCTTTAGCTTAAGTGCAAAGGTGAATTGATCAACATGGTTATAATTATTGTTTATATAAATTTTGAAATGATTATATATTTCTTTGATATATTAATATATTTGGCCTGTAGTGCAAATATAAACTGTTGATGAATATATTTGGCTCAGAGTGCAAATATGAATCTGTTGAGGAATATCTATGGCTGTAGTGCAAAAGATGAATTGTTGATCAATATCTTTGGCTCAGTAGTCTGAAAGATGACTGTTGTTGAATATCTTTGGCATGTAGTGCAAAAGATGAACTGATGATGAATATCTTTGGCTCGTAGTGCAGAGATGAATTTATTAGTATGATTATGAACATGAACTGTGATTTGGTATAACCATGATCTTTGATGTTTCAGGTAAAGACAGGTGATGAAAATTATCTTCGTCCTGAATGCAAAAAAGAATTTAGAACTACAATTATGATTATGAGTTATTCACACGATTGTGGATGTAAACTGCTGATTGATTGATTACTGAGGATAAAACATTGTTGGTGGACTTTTAACATGGAAAGATATACACTTTATGGTCTATTTGACTCTTTTAATAGATTGCTCGTTTCGCTGCAACTATGGTTGAAAAGTTTTATCATCTACCATATGTTCTAAATCTCTGATTTATTACTGTTGAAGGCTATTAATAATTTATTTATCTTTAGTCATGATATTTTTTACTGAGTTAGTTGTCTTTCACCCTTTTGCTTCACAATTTCTTTCTGTAATAAAAGTGTAATTTGGGTCGACGGGGATAACGGGGAATAGAAGCGGTGGTTTATAGATGTTGAGGTGAAATGAACCCAATGTTGGAAGGGTGTTTTGCCACTATCATACAAGATGTCTAATGACATACCACCTCGTGTCATCATAAGACAGGGTTGTGCTCATCCACTTGCTGAGTATATTTACAAACACTACCTATATAATCTTGGTGTTTGTTTGGAGTATAATTCCCAATTAGAGACAGTGGAGAGAATGATATGTTAAGAGAAGACTCACCATTGGGAAGAATAATATGATAGCAATCTTCTCGTTTTTCTTTGGGGTCTATTGGATTGACCAAGGATAATTACGTGGCCATATATGATATCTATCATAACCTGTGACGCATTATGGCCTCCCATATCTGAAGGTTTCCTTGAGCACTTCCCAAAGATTTTAATTTCTAAAATAGTTTTCACTATACCTTTATGTAAGGTATCATTATGAGAGTCATTGTCCACGGTTGGGACATGAGTCACGATTGGTATATATTTGTATTTAAACTCATGGCGATATGTTTGTTATATTTTCTTGCGACAATTGTTGTAATAAAGTTGTAGTTATTTTACATCTACGTATTTTGGCGACTCAGAATGGGTTGGATGGAATGGACCTATTTTGGGATTGTTACAGGGGTACTATTCATGGGGTTACTATTCCCGAAGTTATTATTCACGGGTACTATTCACTCGGTTATTATTCACCTGAGGTACTATTTATGACAAAAATTAATTTCTTTTCGGTCCAAATAATTTTTGATATAATATTATTCTTGAATTTTACTCTCCAAAGCAGTATCATGTTGACAATTTGGACATTATTGAATTCTGGATAAATTAAATTATAAATCTTTAAAATTTATGATTTACTTTCATTTAATTGAATTCTTATATCATTGTCATCATCCTCATGCTTATATTGTTATGAAAGTCATCTTTGGCCCGTAGTGCATAGATGGACTTTGGTATGATTATGACCAGAGATTATTCGGTATAATCATGACCGTAATATTACAAATGATGTGGTAAATGTCCTCATTGGTCCGTAGTGCATTGATAGACAGTTGTTGGCATGATCATGACCATTGATGAAAACACGAATATCCTTGGCCCGTAGTGCATGAATAATTTGTGGTCGTGATACTAATGAATATCTTTGGCCGTAGTGCATGGATGATTCAATGATGTGGATTATTTATTAAGATGAGTCTCAGCGATAAAACTGTTGATAAACCTTTTAAATCATAGAAGATAGTAGATTTCATGTTCTACTTGACTCTTTTAATGGATTGCTTGTTCTGCTGCAGTTAAACTTAATGTTTATTATATTTTATCAGTTTAACACTGTAGAAGGCTAACGATAATTTATTCTGCATTATCTTAGTCATAATATTTCTTACTGGGCTAGTTGAGCTCACCATTTGCTTTCATTGTTCTCTTCAGGAAATGAGAATATAGCTGAGATTAGTCGGAGAACGGAGTGACGACCCAGATGGTAGCATTAGTAGTCCTCACTATTCTGTGAAATAATGTGACAATAAATGTAATGAGTACTTATTTTGAATTTGAATACTGTCTAGAAAATAATATTTGTATTAAAACTCACAACTCATGTTGTATAATTAAGTTTATATTTATATTCAGTACCATGTATTTGGCGATTCAGAATGGGTGATGTATACTTATTTTGGGAACGTCACATTTAACATGGAACTACCCAAAATAGTAATAAAGACTTTTATCAAGTGCTAAGTTTCAGATCAGTGAATAAACCGAAACGAAAGAAGAGACGTTTCTCGCTCGGCGCCTAAAGCGCACTATGCTCCGCTTCAACACATGGGACGGAGGGAGTATGTGTTTAGATGGGGTTCTATTATGATGTGTAACATTACAAATTTATAACCCAAAAATAAAGGGGCTCAGTTCTTGTTCACTTGAATATGTATTTTATGCTTCCAGTGTTTTGATCCTCTCGTACCAAGAAACCTCGAGTACTTTGACATCCACCTTTTGCTCTATGTACCACAGATTTGAGGACAGTATCTTCCACAGAGATCTCGATACATGAAACATTCATTCATACTTAGGGGCCAAGGAATGCCTGGAAATAAGTGAAAGTAATATTAGAATCCCATCAAGGTGATTATGCAAATAAAAAAATCATTAACGAATCATTTAAAATTATTAACTATCCATTGCCCAGCAGAGACAATATCTTGCGACTGCCACTGGATAATGGATATGAGCTAAAGATCAGACACACACTGAAGAAGCTTTGTAGAAAAAGGAGAGCCATGCTTCTATAAAAGGTTGAATTTAAGGCCACCTTAAGTGAAAAACCTAAGGTATAGAAAAACTGAATAGTAGACTAGGAGTTATCATCATGGCACATGACAAGACAAACGATTAAGTTCACGTAATAGAGCAGAAGTATGAAGCAAAACAACTTCGAAACTGAGTAGCACAATCAAGATTTGAAGATCCTGATATTCCAGAAGGGCCGCATGTTCTTGATATAAGAATATATCTGTGCTTACAATGTTTGAATGTTAATGCTTAGACAAAAGTTGGGATAATATTCTGCATTTTTTCCATGACAGCCTATCATTCCACAAGCTATCCACCACTCGGATACACAGGTTGGTAAAATCTTTCTTCTAATGAATAATTTCATACAAGAAACATAGATTCTATCCCTAAATTAGCTATTTCAAGTCTTCTCTTACATGTTCAAACAGCTCTAGGTTTCCTTATTCATTTTCTTTTATTTACTTATTTTATATTATATAAAAAAATGTCAAAAAGCTCCAAATTTCAATTCGAGGTAAAATAAATAAACAAATTATATATGTACCTCTTCTTCCCAAGACTTTTATGAAGCAGGAAATAAATATAGAGATTCCAGTTTATCATACGTTCCACTTTTTAGAACTAGTTACTTTTGCAGAATAGAATACCTTGTTTTTTGTGAAAAAATTTCCTTGCTTAGCTGTAGTTGTGCTCCCAAACACAAACTTCGGCTTCTTTTCTGCAGGCTTTAATATTTGGAAAGAGCACATCAATGTCTCATCCACACTCATCATGGCACCAGCATTATCAAATTCACCACAGTAATTAGGGGCTGAAAATATAGTTACAAGTTGTCTATCAGCAAAAAACTCATATCCATCTTCCACAACCTGAAAATAAGGAATTAACTTATGAGACACTGAGATTCTGATTTTTTTAATAGAAAATAAAAAAATAGAAAAATATATACCTGGTGAGCACGACAAATAAGGTCAAGATCCTTCTTCAAAAGAAATTCAGTCACCTTATCGGCACCAAAGGTATAGGAAACTCCCCTATCATTCATTCCCCACCCTTTAACATCTTTACTGGGATCCGACCACAATAGATCACAAAGTAAACCACTTTCTGGTACATCAGTTGGACGCTTTAAATTCCTGATTTGATCTAAATTGTTCAAATCAGGAGAAAGACCCCCATGCATGCATAGGATCTTTTCATCGATGAGTGCTGCAACTGGTAGGCAGTTAAAAGAGTCTGTAAACACTTTCCAGAGCCTGACATTGAATCTTCGCTTACACTCGTCATAGAATCCATATATGCGGTTTACAGAAGCACATTCATGGTTGCCCCTCAAAAGGAAAAAATTCTCAGGATACTTGATCTTAAATGCAAGGAGAAGGCATATTGTTTCCAGACTTTGCTTCCCACGATCTACGTAATCCCCCAAAAATAAATAGTTGGATTTTGGAGGTAAACCACCATATTCAAAAAGCCTCAGTAGATCAGAATACTGACCATGAATATCTCCTGGCCAATGGAAGAGACAAAATTTTAGATCAATGTTTAGATATAATTTCTTCCTTTTTCTCTGTGTGCGTGAGAGATAGAGAGAGATAGAGGGGAGAGAGAGAGAGATAGATAGAATGACTAAACAGTGTATGGAATCATTGAACAACAAAGTTCAAATCTCAAAAGATCAAAAGAAAATTCAAATGAAGCTAGTTGTTCATGGGGAAATTCTGATGATTTGTCTTTGCTTACATGCATTAGGTGCACGTCCATCCTATATGTTACTTATATTAAAAAATCTAAAATGGATGCCACTGACATTAATAGTTCAATAAAAAATCACCGCATAGTGTTGTCTATCAGAATTAATATAAAATAAATAAATAAATAAAAAATGCAGGATTGGTATTTAAAAAGGGCTTACAATACAAAAAGGTGGATTTTTGAACAATTTAACAGAGCAAAATACATTTAGAAGTAAAAGGAAAAAACTTAAGTTCCTCTTTATTCATTAGTTTGTAAGAGTGGAGAACATAAGAAGTGCCAAATTCTGACGAAAGTGGATTCGAGCAAACATAAACATATAGAAGGGAATTCATATTATATAACACAGTATCTATCAGCAACCTACAAGAAGTTGATAATGTGACAAACAGGATAAAACTCGACAGAATATTAACTTCCACATTAACTGTGAGCGTCAGATATTTTTTGTACCTCAACAATCTAGTGGCACATACCCCTCCTTTCGGAGCTATTTAAAAGATTGGGAATTCCATAAACAATATACCTTTTAAATGATATATATAGAAAGGCCTAAGAAGAAGAGATCTAAGAAATGGAATGTGCATAAAGGAGGTTGATCAAGCTATTTTCAATAGGTCCCACTTAGTACTACAATGCAAGGTGCGATGGAGATTAGAAAGAGGTGGAGGTTGTCCAGGAATAGAAGTTCAAAATGATTGAGGTCCCCTTAAAACAAGCTTGGGGACAAGAGAGTTCCTTTCTTCTCTAGGTAAGGATTAGCTGCACTCTTGAAAGTGGTCAATTTAATGGATGCCCATCCAAGTGTTCTAAAAATCTCCGCCTAGGCCCCCCTGACGCCTCACCTAGGCCCAAGGCGGAAAAAAAATTCCTCCAGAAAATTAGACGGGGCCTAGGCGGAAAGATTTTTTTTATTTTAATAACTATCCAAATCAGATCTTAATATATTTATTTTTCTAATGATTTACCATATTCATAATGCAAGTTGTAGCATTTCAAATCACAACAAGAAGTGAACAATATCAAGTCAAAATTGATAATTTTATTATAGTTATAATTTTTTGAACTTGTCAACTTCAAATTATATAAATGATGATACATTTGTAATATTTAGTTTAATTCAATATAATTCTTAAATTTATACTTAGTTTCTTAATTTTTAATATTGAATTGAATTCTTGAAATTTTAAATTTTATTATTTAATAGCAATCTTGTTTATGAATAAAACTAATACATTAAAGATATGTTTGAACTTTCAACAATTGCATGTTTGTGTTTGAACTTTGACATTGGCAATATGGTTATGTGTTTGAACTTTAAGCAAAAACCTTTATTATTTTTATTATAGATTGTTTTGCTTTATATTATTGTTTTGTTTGGATAAATATAAGATAAAATATTAAAATTGACTTACAATAAAAAATTCCGCCTAGGCCCCCTAGGCGTTAGGCCCCCCGCCTAGCGCCTTTTAGAACATTGTGCCCACCCTAGAAAACTTTTGACCTGTCAATCTATGGTAATTAAGTAGTAAGTAGTAACCTGTAACAGTTAACATTGCCTGGTGCAGAAAGTGAAAACAAGAAAGCTAGTCGTCATTTTATTCATAGCAAGGTTATCATGGATTAATGATCATTATTTTCAAGTTTATGGAGTTTTAGATGATTCTCCCTCAGGAAGTAAACAATTTGATATGCAGTTAGCTAAAGGTGTGGACAAAGATTAAATAGAAGCTATTTGCAGGGAAACCCAATTGGCCAACTGTATGGTATACTGCATTATTTTAATGAAGTAAGATATTGTTAATTATCCATGAAAAACAATAAATTTCTCAGAGAAGTAATCGTATATGGATCCTGCAACTCCATCCTACATTAATTAACTTAATGTAATTATCCCAGCCAAAATGATTATATAAGAAACATGGTAACGTTTCATAGTCTGACCCACAGAACATACCAAGAAACTGATGAACATGGGTAGTTCAAAACTCTCCTACTCAACAGGCATAATGAAAAAAAAGTCAGAACATACCAATTCCTTCACTGTACATTTAAAAACAAACTATCAAGAAGAATAATAGGAAGGTAAAAAAAATTCAACCACACAGCTTTCAACGTCATAATCCACTAGTCGATAGCATAATACTTTAAAGGTAACTTACTCACAAAATGCAATTGTAAATAGAAGAAATTCTACAGTAAACAGCAAGTCAAACTATGTAATTTGTACAATACTAGAGCTCAACTATACGAGGAACACCGAGTTCTAATTTTAGCCACCAATCAATTTGATTGTTCAGTTTAAATATTATTCAGAATTTCTTTCAGACAAAACATTTAAATCGATAGCCATCACATAACTTTTGCAGGTGTCTGTTTCATTTACCCGTCTCGGATTCATACCATATCAACTTCAATTTACTACCCCTACCATACAGTAGCAATTCCGGAAGAAAAGGATTAGTAATACATGGCCAACACAAGAGTCCCAACAAATGCAATTCAAAGTCAATATCAACCAAACAAAATCCCACTTCAAATTGAACGAACCCACCTCAAAAAATAAAATTTTAAACTAAAAAAAACCTTAAAAATAATAAAACCCAACCCAAAATAACCATAACCAGAATAAAACAAATCCATTTCATATGAACTATCATATACCACAGATCTTGATGGGTGCCTCAAGCTCCAAAAGATTGGGCTGCTGCAAGAACACATCCTTGGACTGAAGGCAAAGCTGCCTGATCTCGGACTCTGATAGCTGCACTTGCTTCCCTGGTCTGCCTCTAACTTCAAGCAATCGGTTGATTATGTCTTCAAGAACCGAAGGTTCCATGTCTTACGAACTGGGATTTCTACAAAGGTCACAAAAGCAATCGAGATTGAAGAAAAAGCAAAGAATCAAGAAAAGGGGTGTTGAATTTGATTGTGAACTTGGCTCTGTTCTTGGGGTATTATTAGCATACCTAAGAAAAAAGAAGAGTGGATTTTTAGAGAGATAGAAGTTGAACTGAAGATTAGTATATGAATATCTTTGAAGGAATTTTGGGATTTAGTTTGTAGTTGGCTTTTTGTGAAAACATTCGTGTTTATTTAAGGCCGCTCGTTCAAATGAAAAAGCAAAAAGAGAAAATGAAGGGGGACAGAGAAAAGAGGGAAGAGAGGAGGTACCCACGTACATATGGATTGTGGAGACACATGGAGAACAGAAGAAGTCAATCAACGGTCATGGACTCGGGTCAAACCCAACACCCGACCCAAAAAATAAAAAAATTACTCTCTCAAATCTTAAGAGAATGATTAAATAAATTGGTTATATGTATATTCACTACTACTGTGTATTATACTTGAATTACTATAAGCGCAAAAAAAATCGTCATAGTTGATTTTTATAGTACGAAATTTATATGTACATACTCTTAAATATAAATGTGTCATCTAGTTAGGTCTATTAATATACAAAAAAATATTCATTACTTTATATAATAATATACAGATAAATATTTCATTTTATTTTTATTTTTATTTTTTCTTTTCTTATTATCTTTTTAAGTAAAATACAAGGTATGTAACCCATATCATCATCCACTATCAAATAGTAATGCATAGAATTTTTTTTAGAACTTAAATAATTAGAATTAAATTTCCAGTATGCATTTATCTTAAGAGTTTCTATAGGGTCTGTCCATTCTGAATTTTATTTTATTTTTATTTATTATGGGATAGATTTGAAACTGTTGCGTTGATAGACATTATTACCGAACTACTACATTTTTGGTCTAATGTATAAAAATCCAAAATATAAAAATTACTTATAATTTCGTTTTAAAATATATTTAAAAACAATTATTTGAAGATATGAATGTACAAGCTTTATAAAAGAAGAAAAAAAAAACAAATAAGACACTTTAATTTAATTTCTTTCTCGAATCAAAGGAGGGAAAAAAAAGGTGAACGTGTTGTAAAATCTTTACCACGTGCCTATCACTTGCTATTTTCGTCGATCTCCTCTCACATATATTCTCTCTCATCTGCCAGATACGGGAGATTCCCGCTGTGATTGCAAGTAGTGTAGTGGTTTATAAATCCGACCCCAGTTTGAAGCTTATTTTTAACTCCCAAAACTAGATTCGACCCAATTATTATTCAACATAACTAATTCAGGGGAGAAGCTGAGCAGATGATCGGGAGTAGCAGTAGAGGCGGCGGCGGAGGCGGAGGCGGAGGCGGAGGCGGTGGGAGTGGAAATTACAGAAACCCATGTTTGACTATGCATCAGCCATGGGCTTCTTTGCTTGTTCATGGTATCAAGCGCATTGAGGGAAGATCTTGGCCTTCTCCTATCAGAGGTACCCAAACCAAACCACCCTCTATTACCTTTCTCAATTAACTTAGAATTTTTGTTATTCATGTTGTCAAATAAGTCAATTCAGTTTTTCTGTTATTTGATTTGTAGAATAGAAGGCTGATAATTTTTTATTTTTTTTCAGTTTTACCCCCTTTGGTAAAAAAAAATTAATAATTACTTTTTGGGTCAATCCTTGATGCAGAATGCAATTGGAATCTTTGCTTATTTTGAACTTATACTGTAGTGTATACTAATAGTAGTGGATTAATTGGGTAATGGGCAACATTGTCTCATGCTTCCCATGATATGCAAGCATATTTAATTATGCTTTCACAACTGAGGATAAGTTACAGTTAGTGGATTTATATTCTATAAGCACTAGACAGAAAAGTTCTGCACATTTTATTTGTTGAAAGTGGTTGCCTGAGTCAAGTGTTCTGCTTAACAGGGGTGTCATTATCACGGCCCAAAAACGTGTTCGTGCTCCTCCTAGAGGTGAATTTGACCCCAGTATACAATTTTTTTGCCAAATTAGTGAATTTATGTTGGAAGCCCATGAATCCATCTGATACTTAAGCGTTCTGAATATAAAAACATGTCATTATATTATTGAACATTTCTCTTGAACCAGCATAATCAAATAGTTTATTGCCAAACAATTTCCCATTGCGGAAGTCTTTTTTAAAATGGCACCAGAATGATCAAGGCTTGCTATAAGTGTGGGGTTCGCCCACTTGTTTATAGTATTGAGATGTGGGGTAGCTGCCATCAAGAGCTTCAGCGATTAGGGAGATAATACCTTATAAAGTAAAAAAGAACATCAATGAAGTCATGAGGTATAAAACTACAACAAAAGAACTACAATCTATAATCTAGTATTAAAATCGTCAAGCTACTTGTTATGCCCTCGTGCAATTGAATGCTCACATAATGAGGAAGTTAATAACCCCATGTAAGGTAAAACTACTTGCTATCGAGCTTCTATGGTCTTTGAAAGGGAGAGCCTTACTTTTTGCCTCTTTGGTTAAAGCAGCTACTAACTTAACTCATAGCTTAAGTTTTTTTTTTTTTTTGGCAAAAGGGCAAATACTCATTGTTGTATTTTAAGCATTACCCCACTAAACTTTAAAAAATGGAATTGACACACTGAACTTTTAAAAAAAAATTAATTGGGCCATTGGACGTTAATTTCCTAACATTATTTTCAGACGTGGCTTTAAAAATGAAGAAGAAAAAGACAATTAAATACTAACTTGGCTTATATGTTCTTTTTTTATCTTTTCTTTCTTTCTCTTTTCTTCTTCATCTCCATATTTTCGAATCACCATCCCACCTCCATATTTTCTCATCACAGCAGCCATGAAAACATTGAAAATAATCTAATCTGCACTTTCACACTCCATCTTCGTACATGCTCATAGATATTTTTAAAATGGTTGTTATTTGAATCCTCAATTTCTGACACAAATTAATTAACATAATCCCATATGTTTTAAAGACCCAGATTTGCTAAAAAATCAACAAATTAATTTCTCCTATCATAATTTTTTTTATCAAATTAATGGTTGGCGCTGGAGCTTGCTGGAGATGTCACTGTTGCGAGCCGAAAAATCACTGAAAGCTTGAGAGAACTCAGCAGCAAACCCAGACCCATTAGCATTTCCCTCTCAATTATTTTATCTCCTTCCCACTTTCTGATCCAATGGCCCACATTCTTTCTTGCTTTCTCTCTCTTTTCCCCATAAATAAATTAACCACTCCCATTCAATTTGTTCATCCACAAACAAAAAATATAGAGTATTTTTAGAGAGAGAAAGAGAGAAGATGAATGCCTTGGATTCTCCGCTGGAAGTTCTTGCTCTCAGATACTTGAGCTATGATGCTTTAACGATGATTTTCATCAATTTTTGACGGCATACGCCATCAACTTATTCTGGACGACCAAATGGCTTATGGGTAAGGTTTCTCCGAAATTCAAACCAATTTGCTTTTGCAACCCATATTCGACAAAAACGGTGTCGTCGCCATTGCAACCTGAGCTGCTAGAAGTTGAATCAAATTCAACTCCGAATCCGATTGAAGGAGTGAAGGCCACAACGGCAGCTCCGCTAGCTCCTGCGGTGGGGAGTAGTGACAAGGTTACGAGAGGGAAATTATTATTATAAAGAGAGAGAAAATGTGTGAAACGATGAAGAATTTGAGAAAGAGTATGTTGACTGAGTCAGTGAGATGGAGGGAGGACCCCTTATTTCTTTCTCGCCCAATCCAGTTGGAACCAACTAAGATATCTCAGTATTTACGTGTTTTTTATTTTTTGTTTAAAAAGCCACCTCTGAAAATACAAAAACAAATTTAACGTTCGTCAGACAAATTGGACGGAATGACCCAATTAATTATTTTTTAAAATTTTAGTGTGTCGATTCTATTTTTTTAAAGTTTAGTGGGGTAATGCTTAAAACACGACAACCACAGTGGGGTATTTACCCTTTTTGCCGTTTTTTTTATTTCAATCAACAACCCTTTTGTTTTGAGAGAATGAGATTATAGGTAGGGGTGCTAAAAAAATTCGGTTTTTTGGTTTTTTACTGAACCGGTTGAAACTGGTACCGGCGGTATCGATTTTTTTCAGTACCGGTTTTTCGGTTTTTCGGTTTTTTTATACTTTTCGGTACCGGTAGCGGTAATGAAAATTTTGAATTAGGTAAATACCGAAAAAAATCGAGAATACCAAATTTTTTATCCAGCTGCATATCATCCGGAAGCTATAGATGAACAAAAAAATCTTATGAGCCCAATCAGCCCAAGGGAGAATGGAGATGCCAACTTTGGGCTAATAGGCCTAAGTTCTCAGTCCTAATAAGAAAAAATAGCTTGCCACTGGTTGGTATGAGCATCGAAAAAATAATATGATTACTTTTATTTGAAGTTTAATTATGAGTAGAGAAAAAATAACATTCGGATCCTATCATTTAAATTATTCATAAATTTTATTATTTTGTTAAATTATTTGATACATGAGTAATAGCTATTTATTTTTAATTTAAAAAGCATTGGTAATTTAATTGTTTACCCTAAATATATGATAATAGTTTAGTTAGATTCTTTTATATGAAAAAAATATAGTTAATGAGACACATTTTGTAGGATAAAAGACTAAAAGAGGGACTAATATATATGGTTATTTATTACTATTTACTACAACTATGATAGTTAAATACTCTTAGACTAACAATTGTAATTAGTATTTGTAAGAATGTAATTTACTAGTCTCATTTCTTAGTTTTAAAAAAATTGTTAATATACAAAAAAAATTATTTAATTATTGCGGTATAACCGAAAACTGAACCGAAAAAATCGGTACCGACTTTGTACCGAACCGGTACCGAAACCGCCGAAACCGGTTATTCGGTACCAGTACCGGTTCTTGATTTTCCGGGTTTTTCGGTTCGGTTTACCGATGAGCACCCTTAATTATAGGTAGACGATGTGATGGACATTGTGGCTGCAGAAATGGCACCTATTTGAGGTGTGGGAATAATCCATACCCCAATACAAAATCTCATGTGGCTGAAAATATTCAAACTATTAATTTAGTTAATTACCTTAATTATGTAATTGGCTATTTACTAAGATTTATGGTTTCTTTATTCTATTAGGATTCAAATTGTTTTGTTATTCTCAGCTCTCTTTCTCCTATTCTATATCTTCTCCTTTTATCTTCTTTTGTCCATGTTAGTAGATACTAAAAGCATATTTAATCGTATTGGAAGTTAATTCTGAGATGTGTTCTTCTAACTTGAAGCCCATGTTGTTTGCTCGGCATTAATTTTTTTGCCTTTTCTAGTAGTTGGTTTCAGCCAATATTTTTAAATATTCTCGACTGTTTTTTGTCCCCAATGACCATGTATGCTTGGGAGACTGAGAGACTGTTATTGTATTTGATTATTTACTATGTTCATTTTCAATGGTATTTTATTAGTCTAAAGCTAAGAATCTTAAAATATTCAGTAAACAATAGTTACTTTCATTTAACTGATTGAAGATGAGGCACACAAGTAAAATCTGAAAATATTTTAAAGGTCAATGGTGTAACTGGGAAGTATCTACAATTCATAAGTTGGAGTGGCATTTGTTCCCTTATTATACTTACAAACGGAATGAAAAGAACACAAAGAGAAACTCTTCTTATTGTTTGATTTGAACCAGCCATAATGATTTTTTAAGAATTTCTTGTTTTCCCAAAAATTGTTAACCAGAATGTTTATAGTTATCTTTCTATTTCCGTGTTTTTGCAAAGGACGTGAGAATGTTAAATATATTATTTGTCATTATATATTTGATTTTGAAGGCCGACTTTGGATTCATGCTGCTGGTAAGGTCCCAGATCAAGCCACAATCAAAGCAATGGAAGACTTCTATACCGAAATCTATGCAGTGAATGGGATTACAGATCTCAAGTTCCCAGAGAATTACCCAGTTTCAAGACTTCTAGGTACTTTTTAGTTTTCTTCTTCTAATTCTAACTTCTAAGAGTTTAACCTTTTCTCCACCTTCATTCTTTTGACTAATAATGTTCAAGAAAAACTGAAATTATGTTACTCTAAAAACCTTTAAATATTATATTATTCTCCAGAGATTGTAGTTTCATATGGATTTTTGTAAAAAAACTTCTATTTATTATTATTATTTGAAACTTATCTTGGTCTTCATGTTTCTGTTGTAACTGTTATTTTCTACTGATGCAATTTGTAATCAAGCTCAGGAAAACGCTAAAGTTATGATTTGATTGCAAGTGCAGTGATAGGTTTTCCATGCCTTACAAAACATTACACATGTAGAAGTAGAACAAAAAATTTGTTATTTTGCTTTGCATTATATAGGGTGAATACTATATTTATGAGAAACTTTATCCCGGAACAGGTTGTGTTGAAGTGGTTGGTTGTGTTACACTTGATGAGCTAAGATGCTGGGAGGAGGTCCCGGAAGGGGTGGGTAACTATAACTTAGATTTTCTCATTCTTCGTACATACTTTATGGGATGGATGGTGCCTTTATTTTAATCTTGGTGACTTTTATATCGTCTTTATTCATGTAAAGCCAAATCATGTTTCTGTAGGTGAGGCTAGAAGGTCAAACAAATTTTTGCTGGCTTTGTGAGCAACCACAGGTTTAAAATTTCATTCAGCTTTTAGTTTCTTGTTTCGATACACTGAACTGTTGAGTAGTGATGGTTCAGTATGTTTCTGTGGATATATTAAAGGAATAAGTTTTCACGAGTGCAGAAATTGATTGTGCCATTTGAAATGAGGGGGTATCAAGGCGTTTATAATTTGGAGAGAAAGGTAAAAGAAGAAAGCTACCAGATGATTCATTTTTTCTTATTTGGTTATGTTCCAATTCTGAGTGTTCTTATTATTTACTTGGTTTTTATTTTGTTTTTGTGGAAATTTTCAAGATATTCAATTCAGCAGTCAGAGGCCTTTCACCAGTACAAGCCCCGCTACCAGTTAAGTTTCCAGTTCCAAATCCACAAGATCGTTTCTCTTCAAAGCCCGGATCACGTGTTGCTTACATAGATAGGTCTGGTGCATTTGAAATGGAGAAATCACCAAGACTTGCTGCGGCCATATCTGGTGCACGAGCGGCTGCCACCCAATTCTCAAAGAAGAACCACTCTCAACCTCAAGAAAATGATCACCCCCTTTCCACAAGAACAAGGAGCAAAGCAAGTGAAGAAGTTCCAAGACTAGCAAGTGATTGGACTGGGGGCTCTGATGGTAAAGATCTGCCATGCAGCAGCAGAGAATGAAAGATGTAAAACTCTGTTCCTTTCTAACATAAAATGCAAGATTCTGTTTGAATGCATGTCAAGATAACAAACCTTAATCTAGCTTTATACTTCAGATGTTCAACGAGTGTTATTTATTAAGTTTACGTAGATTTTTTGTGGGAAATAAAATCTCTGATACATACAACATATTTTCTACATAAAAGAAGATCACATATATTTTTCACCTTATTTCTTCTTAGTATTGGTCCAAAAATAACATAATGCACCTAGTTTAACATATTTGAAAGAGTTACTATGAGTATCTTAAACTAGTTAAATACACTTTGTTTCATTTTTTAAAGTACAATATATTAGTTTAAACTAGTACAGTGACAACTTTTGTAGGAAAACCCCACCATAACTTTGCTTTCGACAAAAAGGGGTGCAAATAAACAACATTAAATCGATGATTTCAAACTTGCATGCTTTTGTAGAAGATTCAAATCAAGCTTTTGTAAAGAATTACTCGTCTCTTTATGTCACCCCCAACCCTCACCTTCTTTGTTGCTTTCTTCTGAGACAAATGTACACTTTTGAGCCCTAACACAATCAATCGGTCTCTTTCTTTCATTTCCTTTCTCCCGCCCAATCCATGTTGGAATCAACTGATTAGCCAATTTAGGGAGTGTTTGATAAAAATTGAATGAATCTGAATCTTAATGAGCTAAATCTGAATCTAAATGAAAAAAACTGTTTGATAATTGACATATGACAAAACTTTATTATTTTACCCCTTTGAAAAAAATTCAAAATTATTGTAAATTTATTTAATATTGCTTAATATAATAGTAAATATTTTTTTTTAAAAATTAAAATTTTTAATTTTTTTTTTACTTCATTAAATTTCTTTCGTTCAAATTAAAAAAATCCGACTTAGCCATTCAAATTTAGTCATCTTACTGGAATTTAGTCATTCAGGACTAAAACAACGCGTATTGATCGATTCGGTATTTCGATTCAATTTCAATTCATTCGACTTCTAAACAAACACCCCCTTAGTCATGTCAACATTTATCTGTTTGTTCATTTTTCTTTGAAAAGCCACGTGTGAAAATAGGATAACTTATTTGACGTCCATCCCACAAATTAGACTGAATGGCCGATTAATAACTTTTAAAAAGTTTAGTGTGCCAATTTTTTTTTTTTTTAAAGTTTAGTGGGATAATACTTAAATATGGACAACCACAGTAGAGTATTACCCCTTTTTGTCATATTATATACGCTTAATTAGGATCAACGAACTTATATCGAGTAAGAATATTTAGTGAGGAAATAAAAATTTGATACTCTAAAAAAGTGAACAGTAAGCAACTCATATTCAACTTGTATAAGTGTTCGAGTATCAAAATGGATTCAACTCATTTAAGTATTGAATCCAAATCTTGCTCGAATTTTCGGGTTAATTTTCAGCTCATTTCCTTATATTTTACTTTTCTTAATCTGTGTGAAAAATATACTCAGGTCATTCTTTTGAGGATGAAGGGAGTAAAATTTTACATTCATATAAATTCATTCGATTTTTGTTAATAGAATTGTTATAATGAAAATATAAATTTTTTCTGTTTCAAATCATAAGATCATTATTGACTTTTTAAATTTAACTTAAAATATTTTTAAACTCAAAATTGAGGTGACTTATTACAAAAATGAGATAAGAAATTTATACTGAATAAAACTTTTAAATAATTTATACTCCTCGTTTCAAATAATAAGATTAGTATTGACCTTTTTAGAGTCGATATTAAACAATTTCAAACTTAAATTTGACATGAATTCATTTAGTTTAAGTCAATACAACTATAAATATCATAAACTACCTAAAAAATTCTACTAGTTATAAGATTTATTGTTTTCAAAACTTAAATGGATTGATCATATCAATTTTAAATTAAAAATATCTCAAATTGACTTTTATAAAGTCAATATTAATCTTATAATTTTGAACAAAGACTGTAATATTTATCATTGTATTAACTAAAACTAAAGAAGTATATTTTAAATTTAAATTTAAAAATATTTTAAAAAATTAATAATAATCTTATATTTTAAAATAACAAATATGTTTCGATCGAGTTACTAGGGTTTTACGACGACTCAGCGGTGGGGCCGTAGTTCAACAATAGTTAATAGATCGAAGTTGTCAGAAGTACTCGATCGAAACATCCATATTTTCCGATCAAAAGCTTCCAAGCCACTGTCATAGATCTGATCTGATCACAGATCAGATCTCAACACCATCACCATCATCTCACACCACCATCCCACGCCGATTCACAACACAATAAGATCTGTAGTCGAACGCAGATCTAGATCTGAAGAAATCATACAACATCCTTTGTAACTCTCATTCATGCCTCTAGGAATGGAAATTTGGTAAGGAAGAAGGAGGAGAGAGAATAGAGGAAGAAGATGGGAGAGAGAAAACAAATATTTTATCTGATGTTTTTTTTTTCTTTGCCATGTCACACTTTTGTCCACATGTCACTTGTTCAGAAATAAACTAACATCCGTTTGTCTAGCTGTCACTTTTTTTAACAGGAGGGACAAAGTTAGCCTGAAATTTGTAACGTCAAATGTACTTTTGAAAAAAAAAAATCAGGTTGTAAGTGGAACTTCGGGGTAAACCACATGGGTTTTTTTTGCACCTTTGCCCTAATATGTATAGTGAAACTTTAACTCAACATGTTAATCATTTAGGTAAAGAGATGATCCAACATGCTTGTTGACAGTCTACACAGGTATGCACTACATTAGTGATGGATTGATGTGAGGTGAATCGTTCTTCCAACAAAGCTTAGAAACAACTTATCAAATAGAATATGATATATTTGAACAATAATATTTATAATAATAATTGGTTTAATTTCACATCTATAATTTGTGTTTTCCAAGTCGTATATACAATCTGAATCCACGGTTCTTCCATTCTAACTATATTGGATATACTTTGTTCCTTATCTTTGTATTTGTAGATGTAAAAGAAACTTCAGAGCTATATGTAGAGAGAAAATGGTGAAACTTTTCTGAACTTGCCTAACAAAGCCGCCAGAAACGGTGCACGAAGAGGTGGAGATGGAGTTACTAGGGTTTTACGACGACTCAGCGGTGGGGCCGTAGTTCAACAATAGTTAATAGATCGAAGTTGTCAGAAGTACCCGATCGAAACATTCATATTTTTCGATCAAAAGCTTCCATCCCACGCCGATTCACAACACAATAAGATCTGTAGTTGAACGCAAATCTAGATCTGAAGAAATCATACAACATCCTTTGTAACTCTCATTCGTGCCTCTACGAATGGAAATTTGATAAGGAAGGAGGAGAGAGAATAGAGTAAGAAGATGGGAGAGAGAAAACAAATATTCTATCTGATGTTTTTTTTCTTTGTCGTGTCACACTTTTGTCCATGTGCCACTTGTTCATAAATAAACTAACATCCGCTTGTCTAGCTGTCACTTTTTTTTAACGGGAGGGACAAAGTTGACCTGAAATTTGTAACGTCAAATGTACTTTTGAAAAAAAAATCAGGTTGTAAGTGGGACTTTGGGGTAAACCACATGTTTTTTTTGCACCTTTGCCCTAATATGTATAGTGAAACTTTAAATCAACATGTTAATCATTTAGGTAAAGAGATGACCCAACATGCTTGTTGGCAGTCTACACATGTATGCGCTACATTAGTGATGAATTGATGTGAGGTGAGTCGTTTAATTCCCCCAACAAAGCTTAGAAACAACTTATCAAATAGAATATGAAATATTTGAACGATAATATTTATAATAATAATAATTTGTAAGACCCCAAATTTTATGAAATAAAAGTATTCAATTTTTCTTATAATTACTATTTAGTAAATGGTTAAATTGATAAAAGGTTAAAGTTAAGGATGATATATAATTTTTTTCAAAATAAGCGAGTGGTTATAAAATACTCATTTTGTAGGGGAATATTAGTTTGGTGGTGAAATATTCTTCACAATGGAATATTCATCTGACAACCGCACCTTTAATGGGCCCCATAATGAATAAATTTGGGATGAAGAAAACGACAAATTAAAGTTTTTTTATAAATAAAGGCGTAATCAATTCTGAATTAACATTTGTTGGAATCCCCGGTGGGTAAAGTAAAGTAATACTGGCGTTGTTGCTTGTGATGCTTTACGGTATTGCACAATATTTTGAATTATTAACTCTTACGTGAAAGGCACTACTCAATAATTATTACGGTAATTCTTGTTCGATTATTTATTTTATTGATTCAATAATTCTTTGCGTTGATATTTTATATTCTTTATTGTTTGATAATTTTCACCACACGGTATTTTCCATTATCGAAGCAATAATTCATATTATCCTAATAATATTATTAGATAACATTATTGGCAATGTCTAGAAAGTTGTGTCTAAGGAGAGGTTTGGTCACCTAATTGCTTGGCATGATGAGGAGAGATCCTTATTGAAAAGCCCTCTTTCACGAGGCTATGCAGTTGTTATTATTGTGATTACGTAATATTATTTATGAATAATTAATTATTGATTTATATGATAAGGAAAATATTAATTTTATGTGGATATAGATGGAGAAATTTTTTTTAAAGTGACAGTTATTTGAAAATCGATATTTTATCTTTTACGATAAAATAATATTTTATTATATTATTATAATATAATATTGATGATATTTTTACAATGAATGTGGGATATATGAGTATATGAGGAGGAAGAGTATTTTTGTTGCAAAGTTGTTTAAAACATGTTAAACATGTCTCGTGGGCCCATTTCTTGATTGAAATTTGATTATAGCAGTAAAATCGCTTCGTTTATGGATTTCGGTCCAATTTACATTTGGAATTTGGAAAACGTTTTCTGCAAAATTGTAGAAATGAATTTCCTATAAAAATTCATAAGATTCAATTTTCCGATAAAAGGACTATTTATTATGAATTATTGAAGTTAGGATTAATTGATTATCATTTTTGGAAGTTTTAAATATTTTTTGTTAGAAAAACGTTTTATTGTTGGCCCATGTGTTGTTAGATCTTTGAAATTGGAAGTCAAGTGTGCGTAGAATTTAATATATATATATATATATATATTAATATTTTATTAAATTTTACGCTTTGGTGTTACAAGCATTTTCCTATAAATAGGGTGCTTATGTTAGAATTAAAAATCACACCAGAAACTACAGATTTCTCTCTCTTTTTCTCTCTATAATATCGAGTGTATTTTTGTGAGTATTTTAGTTCTTCGAGTATTGCTATACTGATTGCAAAGTTCTTTTAGCATTATATCCAAATATTCGGTCGGAATCTTATTCTTTTACGAGGTAAGTGGAGGTTATTTTCTTCTAAAATGATATTATTTCTTCAATATCATTATGCCAGAATGTTGGTTGGAAATTTTTATCAAATTTGGAATTTTTTCATGTCGGAGTTACTATTCATGAGTTATAATTCATGAGTTACTATTCACGAGTTACTATTCACGAAGCATAATGATGTTTTTTGTGAAATTTCTATCTTTTGGTGTCGGAGTTACTATTCACGTATACGGCACTATTCACAAATACGACATTATTCACAGAAAAATTAAGCTTTCTTCTCTATGTCCAAGATTGTCTGTTATGATTCCTATCTTTGATTGGATCTATGTTTTGGTTTTCATTCTTGAATTTTACTCCACTCTGGTTATTTATGAAGTATTTTTGAACTTGGGTTGTTTAAAGTCTGAATCCTTAATATTTGTTCTTTTGTTTCAATTTGGATTCGTTTCCTTTAAAATATTTTGCATCATCCTCAGTGATATAACTGAATATCTTTGGCCTGTAGTGCAAAAGATGAATGATTTTGATGAATATCTTTGGCTCGTGTCTGAAAGATGACCTATTGTTGAATATCTTTAGCATGTAGTACAAAGATGACTTGTTGATGAATATTTTTTGGCTGTGGTGCAAAGATGACTTGTTGATGAATATCTTTGGCACATGTAGTGTGAAGATGACTTGTTGATGAATATCTTTGGCATGTAGTGCAAAGATGACTTGTTGATGAATATCTTTGGCCGTGGTCTGAAGATGAATTTATTAGTAGGATTATGAACATGAACCGTGATTTGGTATAACCATGATCTTTGATGTTTGGATGATGAAAATTAACTTTGTCTGGATGAGGAAAGGAATTTAGAACTACAATTACGATTATGAGTTATACTGCGTGATTGTGGACAGGAATTGTTGATTAATGTTACAGGGATAAAACATTGTTGATGGACTTTAACATGGAGAAGATAATAGATTTTATAGTCTATTTGACTCTTTTAATGGATTGCTCGTTCCTCTGCAACTATGGTTGAAAAGTTTTATCATCTACTATATATTCTAAATCTACGATTTATTCTTTGTTGAAGGTTATTGATAATTTATTTATCTTTAGTCATGATATTCTTTCTTGAGCTAGTTGTGCTCACCCTTTTGCTTCACAATTCCTTTCGGGTAATAAAAGTGTAAATTTGGGTCAATGGGGGATAAGCGAGGGAATAGAATTGTGGTCTATAGATGTTGAGGTGAGGTGAATTTAACTTGGAAGGTGTTTTTGCCACTATCATACAAGATGTCTAATGACATACAACCTGAAAGTAGTATGCACACAAGCCAATCGTGTTTGATGATAAAGCATATACTTTAGAACAATCTTATTCATTTATTAATAAAAAGTATTAATTTATTAAAGGCTTTTAATTATCTACATGATCTTTGTTTTATAATATGTGATAAACCCATAGTTTTAAGCAATGCTTTTAGAATAATGATGATGATCATTCTAATGAGATCTAAATTCTTAGAAAGCTTAAAACTAAAATAGTTCCCAATCATTGGATTACTAAATTGGGGATTAGTGAATCCGGATAGATTGGTACATACGTTGTTTTTTCATTGGATGAGGATGATTGATCTCATGATCATTTGTGTGGAGACACTAAAGCAAGTATGTAGGTGCTTATTAGAGAATAAGTTCATTTGAGCATTGGCTCATTAAGGAATACCTAATGGAGTTTTACTTGCTGTCGATAGGAATTCTGTAGTGATAGTAGTACAAGTGATCCTTGGACTTGAGATCATCATAGTATCTTGTGTATGATGAGTTATACTTTGACTTATTCCTTAAGACCCTTAGGGTATATCAAAGGGTATGCTTGGGTATAATAAGTTGTACATGGAGATAATGTATGATCAATAAAGAATCTACCACTTATTAAAAGAAGAGAAATGTCTATGTGATTCGATAAATGACAACCCAGTAGTCCTTGGCCAAAGCGAGAATGAAATTAGAAAGGAGTTTCTAATTTGCATTATTTTAATGTTGTACATTTAAGGATCGAAATACATATAATTAAATAAAATAAGACTTGTGATAATTCCGTATGCTTTATATTTAATTGGGGACATTGTATGGTGGAAGGATTGAATTGTACGGTAACTATTTACTCAAAGGTTCTTTTATGATTAATGTTGAAATCTATATTATCCGAAAAGTCGTTGATCGCTAGGAGGTTTATCCTATTGTAGAATAAATATTATTTAAATAAATTAATTGTTTAATTTATTTATTTAAATAAGATTAGAATTGTTCTAATTGATTTATTCACAACCTATTTAATATGGAGAACCTAAAGGGTCACACCATAAAAGGAAGAATAATTATTTAAGAAGTTAATGGCATAATCATAATAATATGTTAAGTATATTTAATTTAATCTATGATGATAGAATAAATTAAATAGCTTAATATTATTATTTAATATTTTAGAAATATTAAATATAAATTAATAAGAGGAGTCTTATTAATATTATTACAATTATTATTATTTTAATTTCTAAAAGAGTTTAGGAATTAATTTAATATAAGTACTCTCATTTATTCCTAATAGGATTAGGAGGAAAATTAATTAAAGGAGTTTAATTAATTATCCCTAATAAGTTTAGTGGAGTCCATTTAATTAAAAGAGTTTAATTAAATAATACCTTATTTTAATAGGGTTACTTGATATCTTTATAAGGAGAGTCTTATATCGGATATCAAGACTACGTCGTGATTCCATAGTTGGAGAGTACATACTTTTTCTATCTGAGATAGGAAAATTAGGGTTTGAGCCAATACCTCTTCTTCTTGAAAATTCTTTTTCCTTGGTAGATCACCTCTAGAGGCCATACACTTGGGTGGCTTACATTGATCAAAGGAAGGAATCTACCCGGAGATTGAGGAGATCGCGGAGAACTAGGAGGTGAACTTCGTGCACGAGGAAGCTTCGTTTACAAGGTATGATTTCATAATTTCTTATTCTTCGTTTAATTAATAATTGTGCATAAAGGGTGATCCGGGTATATGGTTTGTATAAAATTTTAAACTCGATTTTTCACGTTTCCGCTTATTATTACAAAGTATATGCTTTATCATCAAACATGATTGGCTTGTGTGCGTATTACTTTCAATCTCCCACTTTCACTAAAAGCCAATCGCCATTGTATCTTATACTCTTCTTCTACAAAGTGACGATTATCCTGTTTGTTGGATAAGCTTTAGTTAATGGATATGTAATGTTGTTAATGAGATTCCACTATCTCTATAGTGATTTCCCATCTTTCAATGATTCTAATAATCAAATGAAAGTGCTTACAACACATGTTTAGATCGAAGATGAGACTTAGGAACTATTCTAGTTACGTAATGAACTTATCATCCAAACAATCAACTTGCGACTTCATTTACTGACTATATACTTTGTCTTTATCACTAAATCAACAACTCTTTCTTTGCTTGGAACCTTTCCATTCAACTGCACCACTATCGAGGTAATGCTTTACCTTAAAGTGGATTTTCCGTCGCTCGTCTTGTGCATGCGAAAAACTTGAGTATGTAAAGCCCTCTAGTTTTAATTTAGACCCACCATGTATGTGATCACATCCTTGAGTCTTGGGTTAAGCACTTTAAGATGTTTTCAACGACTCATAGTGAACTTCTCGGGATATGGTGATCAACATCGTCTCGTATATCTGAAACCTAACGATGGCATCGAGCCCAAACCTTTATGCGAATTATTAATTGTTTTAATTTGATATGTACATTGATATGTGTTTAGAACAATTTAATTGGGCATAATTTTATTGTATAAAATTTATTAAAAAAAAAAAAAAAATTGCAAAATTGGTATTGTGATTCGCAAATTCCGTGAGGCATGCTTTTGAAATTCCCGAAACCAGTTAAAAGAAAACATGGCTTGGTTAATATATCATATATGATTTAGTGGGAATCACGTGAAACAAAAAAAAAAAAAAATTCCGACAGCGTGGGCAATTTTTTTTTTAATCATGCACGGAAATCAAGGATTCATGGTGGCTTTTATAATTCAAAAGTTAACGAGCATCACGTGATTAGTTTATATATATATATATATACTTGATATATATATACTGTTTATTATATATATATATATATAGTTATATACTGTTATTACATATATATATATATACGTGATTAGTTTATATATATATATATATATATATATAAATGTATATATACTTGATATATATATATATATATTTATTATATATATATATATAGTTATATATATATATATATATTCTTAATAATTTTATAATTAAAATAAAAATTTATTTTAATTTTAAAATTAAATTTCATCTTAACTAATTAGAGTTGGAATTTGATTTCATGATAACTAATTGGAGTTGAAATTGGATTCTATTTTTCCTTAAATAAAGGAGTTTATTTTGATATGAAATTAGATTTCATATTATTCAAAATAAAAGGTTTATTTGTGAATAGGAAAAAGAATCGGTCTTTCCTTAAATAAAGGAGTTTATTTGGATATGAAATAAGATTTCATATTATTCAAAGTAAAGGAGTTTATTTGTGAATAGGAAAGAGAATCAAAGTGTTTCCTTTAATAAAAGATTTTTTTATATATATATGGAATTGGATTCCATAATTAATTAAAATAAAGGAGTTTATTTTGATTAAAGATTTTGATTAAAATAAAATAGTTTATTTTATTCAAAATTAGATAAATTAAAATAAAATAGTTTTATTTTGATTTAAATTTGGATTAAAATAAAGGAGTTTATTTTGATTCAAAAATAGATTTTATACTAACTAAAGTTACCCATTAAATGATATCAATATATATATTAAATGTTTATTATTCATAAGATGAATGTTATTTATTGATCGCATATGATGATGTGTATGATAATAAATGGGATTGATTATGGATTATTGACGATGTGATTGGATTTTATTTTAGTTGGATGCATGAATGTATGAGTTTTATTAAATGGGGTCACGTACCTAAATCTTCTCTAATTTTTCTTAATGTAAATTCTATCTCCCTCTATGTACTTCCCCTTGATAACGATCAAGGTTTCTATTTATTTTAAATAGTTTTGTAATAGGAATAGTTAGAATTAATTTTAAAAAATTGGAGATCAAGGAGAAGAAGCGACTTGAAGACACCGTTTGTAATGGAGCCCGGTTTAAATGTAATAGTTATATTTAAATATTATTTCTTGCACTCTAGGGTTTGACCTTTTGGTTCACTTGGTGGCTCTAGTGAACCAAACTAGAATAAAAGTCCATAATCAATTCGGGTAGAATATAGTATTCTATATGTGCATGCTTATACTATATATATTATATATTATACAAACATGCTTGCATGTTAATTAACATAACGCGTATTTTATATATATATATATGCATACGCTAAACAAGATGAGACAAATTAATAACAAACCCTCAATTTTTTATATTAAGTCCTAAGCGTTTAAAGATATTTGGAATATCGAGCGTCAGCTTTCTAGCATGATAAAATTAATAGAGTATTAAATATTTAATATGAGTTTGTTGTGTCACCACAAGACAAGTGTTAAGTATTTAAGATGTTAATTTATCACATTTGATGCTTATAAAGAAAATTGAACAATATTGTTTTGTTGTGTCACCACAAGGATGATATTTTTCTTTTTGAATATATGGAGTGCTAGGTTGGATTTAACTTGGATAATTTTGATTCGGATGTGCCACCACTTGATCAAAATAATCTAAGAGGCAAAAATACAAGAGAGTTGCATAGTTGATGTAATTGACAAGTGTCGCCTACCTATTTATTTATATATAGTTTGTTGTGTCACCACAAGGCTATATACATTTGAAATGGGATCCTTATTCTCACTAGCAGATCATTAATTAAATTTTGCGAACTATATATATTGAGGTAATATAGTTTGAAGAAAATAGTGGGAGATACCAATTTAAAACAAGACCTAATTTATTTTGGTAATTAATAAAAGAATGTATGTTAAAATGTTGTTAATTACAAATTCATTTACAAAATTTTACAATGTCTAAAATTACTATCAACTGCGAAGCATATTAGATGCTAAATTAACTTGAATCAAATTAAGCGGATTGGTTAAGAAATTTAAGAATAGTTCTCATTTGAAAAACTATCTTATGTCCTTAATATCGCCTATCCTGCAATAGTTGCGACAGATGCCTCGAGGAAGACATTGCTACTTTTAGAAAGTGGCAAGATGATGCATAGTTGGCTCGATGCATCATGCTCACATCCATGAAATGTGAGCTTGATTGTCGGCGTGAAACTATGGACGCTCTACTATATTCCCGAACATCAAGTAGTTGATGGTGAGGAAAGTGGGGCCGATAGATATCGAGATATCTAAGGAGCTCTTCCGATCTAGAATGGCCAATGACACTATAAATGCGACACAAAAGGTTTTTAACATAATCAATTTGATTGATCGATTAGGACAACTGGTTTTGTCATGGATGGAGAGTTGAGCCAAGATTTAATCTTTCCTCACTCCGGACTCCTTTCACAATTGTTGTGAATTTTTCATATGAACAAGCTAGATATCAGCCTCGCTGATTTGCTTAACATGTTGAAAAATGATGAGAGTCACTTTTCAACCAAGAAAGACCGAGTCTTCTTGGTAGGGGCCAAAGGATCTTCCGAAAGAAGAACGATTCAAAGAAGGTAAGCGAAAAGGCGTAAACAAAGGATAATAAGAACAAAACGATACGGATAACAAAGGTTTGCTTCCTTCCACCGCAATAAGCTGGACACCGGGAAAAAGCTGAGAAGCATCTTGCGAGGCTAACCAAAAGAAGCTTAGTGAAGTTTGATTTACAAATACAAATTTGTTCATGATTTAAAATAAATTTTTCTTTAAGTCGAGGTTCTACTTGTGTATTGGATACAGACTTTGGTTATCATAAATATAGATTTATGAAGGGACCAAGCAAAAGTAGAAAGCTAAACAAATATAAGTAATCCTATGTATGGAAATGTAACAAAGGTTGCCATATTAGCCATAGAAACTTATAGTTTAGCAATGCTATGGGAAAATCTATTAAGTCGATAAGTTGTTATTGTATTTCAGATTCTTGTTAGAAATATTATTTCTATTTTGTTGTTGAACAATAAAATTTTTGGTATTATAATTAAGAACAATTGTTGTTCAATTTATAATAATAATGTTTGTATAGAATGGAATATTACTTAATAAATTTTGTATACTTGACTTACATGAAAATAATTTTGCATATTGAACAAATTAGTATAAGAAAAGGAGATGATCATTCAAAGAGTTGAATGTATGTATTTGTTGAAATACAAGTGTGAATTATATGAAAGGTTCAAAGAATTGAAAATGAAACAAATTGGCAAAGTATTAAGATTCTTTGATTAGATCGAGGAATAAATACTTGTCTGATAAGTTTCTAGATCATCTCAAATGGTTTTCATAATGGACACATCCCGATACGCAATAATTGATTGATGTATCTGAATAAAAAATCGTACCTTGTTGGACATGGTACGGTCCATAATGATTTTACCGACATTCCAGTATCCTTCTGGGAAAATGTCCTAGAAATGGCTACATATCTACGAAAATAGTAACCTCAAAATCCGGCCCCAAGACTCCATAAAAGTTATGGACAGGGAGGATTCCTAATCTTAAGTATGTTAAGATAAGGGGTTGTCCAACTTATGTGAAAAGGTTTCAAAGGATAAGCTTGGGACAAGATTTTATAAGTGTCGATTTGTGGGACATCCTAAAGTAAGTTTAGGGTATATGTTCTATAATCCTACTTAGCAAAAAGTGTTTGTTGCGAAACACGGCGCCTTAAAGATAAAGGTGTTTATCATTGAAGGGGCTAGTGGGAGGATAATAGATCTTGAAGAGTTCAAGAACCACAAAACACTATAAGTTAAATAAGAGGAGCACATAGATAGAACTGTTATTGTACCAACCAGAATCGTAAATCAAATAATCTTGAAGAAACCTAAGAGGTATGGATTCATCATGGATGATGATGATGAGGTACGCATCATAGAAGATGATGATCGAGTTACATCTGATGAGGTAAGAGTTCTAGTGTGTACAAAGGGTTCGATGGGAGCGTCTTGAAATTTACGGTATTATATGTTGATATACTATGGATGAGGAATTACATACCAATGCTACAATCAGTAAAGATTAAGTTGTCTAAACATTCCTCCATGAATGATTTGGAAGAGTATCTTAATTGGGGATATAAATCTATATAGATATATTTACGAGGATGCTCGACTTAACCCAAGGAACGTATATTCATTTGATGCTAAAGTCGTTTAGCATGACAAACTCCAAGAGATGTCTCATGTCGATGAGCTATGGAGTGTATCTCTTAATAGTCCCCACAGACTCACGAAAAGAGGTCGCGTGAGTGACAATCATGTATGCAATGAAATATATGAGACTGATGTTGATCGGTCCATATCTGAGAAGTTCACTATGAGTCAGTGAAAAACATCTTAAAGTGCTTAACCGGCACTAAGGATGTGATCACATACATGATTGGTCTAAATTAAAACTAGAGGGCTTTACATACCAAGTTTTTCGATGCACTCAAGAGATGAAAAATCTACTTTAAGGTAAAAGCATTACCTTGATCGATGGTGCGATGAATTGGAAAGGTTCCAAGCGAAAGAGTTGTTGATTTAGTGATAAAGACAAAGTATATAGTTGTAAATGAAAATTTAAGTTGATTGTTTGGATGATAAGTTCATTCTGAGAACTAGGAATAGTTCTAAGTCTCATCTTGGATCTAAACATGTGTTGTAGCACTTTCATTTGATTATTAGAATCATTGAAGATGGGAAATCATTATAGAGATAGTGGAATCTCATGAACAACATTACATATCCATTAACTAAAGCTTATCCAACAATGGGATAATCGTCACTTAGAGAAGAAGAGTATAAGATCTGATGGCGATTGGCTTTAGTGCAAGTGGGAGATTGAAAGTAATATGCACACAAGCCAATCATGTTTGATGATAAAGCATATACTTTGTAACAATCTTATTCATTTATTAATAAAAAGTATTAATTTATTAAAGGCTTTTAATTATCTACATGATCTTTGTTTTATAATATGTGATAAACCCGTAGTTTTAAGCAATGCTTTTAGAATAATGATGATGATCATTCTAATGAGATCTAAATTCTTAGAAAGCTTAAAACTAAAATAGTTCCCAATCATTGGATTACTAAATTGGGGATTAGTGAATCCTGGATAGATTGGTACATCGTTGATTGCTCATTGGATGAGGATGATTGATCTCATGATCATTTGTGTGGAGACACTAAAGCAAGTATGTAGTGCTTATTAGAGAATAAGTTCAATTGAGCGTTGGCTCGCTAAGGAATACCTAATGGAGTTTTACTTGCTGTCGATAGGAATTCTGTAGTGATAGTAGTCAAGTAATCCTTGGACTTGAGATCATCATAGTATCTTGTGTATGATGAGTTATACTTTGACTTATTCCTTAAGACCCTTAGGGTATATTAAAGGGTATGCTTGGGTATAATAAGTTGTATGGAGATAATGTATGATCGATAAAGAATCTACCACTTCTAATAAAGAAGAGAATGTCTCATGTGATTCGATAAATGACAACCCAAAGAGTCCTTGGCGGCGAATGAAATTAGAAAGGAGTTTCTAATTTGCATTATTTGGTGTTGTGCATTTAAGAGTCGAAATACATATAATTAAATAAAATAAGACTTGTGATAATTCCATGTCTTATATTTAATTGGGACATTGTATGGTGGAAGGATTGAATTATGCACGGTAACTATTTACTCAAAGGTTCTTTAATGATTAATGTTGAAATCTATATTATCTGCAAAGTCGTTGATCGCTAGGAGAACTTATCCCTATTGTAGAATAAATATTATTTATTTAAATAAATTAATTATTTAATTTATTTATTTAAATAAGATTAAATTGTTCTAATTGATTTATTCACAACCTGGTTTAATATGGAGAACCTAAAGGGTCACACCATAAAAGGAAGAATAATTATTTAAGAAGTTAATGGCATAATCGTAATAATATGTTATGTATATTTAATTTAATCTATGGTGATAGAATAAATTAAATAGTTTAATATTATTATTTAATATTTTAGAAATATTAAATATAAATTAATAAGAGGAGTCTTATTAATATTATTATAATTATTATTATTTTTTTTAATTTCTAAAAGAGTTTAGGAATTAATTTATTATAAGTACTCTCATTTATTCCTAATTGGATTAGGAAGAAAAATTAGTTAAAGGAGTTTAATTAATTATCCCTAATAAGATTAGGGAGCTTAATTAATTAAAAGAATTTAATTAATTAAATAAATCCCAATTTCTTAATTGTTAAGGTGGGTTGCCCACATCTATAAATAAGAGGAGTCTTATTATGGGTGGTGTGGTTGTTGACTTTTACAATATACGTAATTCCAAAAGTTGGAGAGTACGCCCCCTTTTTCTATACAGATAGGAAAAACTAGGGTTTGAGTCAATACCCCTTCTTCTTGAAAATTCTTTTTCCTTGGTGGATCACCTCTAGAGGCCAAACACTTGGGTGGCTAACGTTGATCAAAGGAAGGAACCAAACCCGGTGGATTCAAGTTGAGCGAAAAGGATTTGGAGGTGAACTTGTACCTGAGGAAGCTCGGATCTTCAAGGGTATGTTTGTTCTTCATATCTTTTCGTTTAATTAATAATTGTGCATAAGGGTGATCCGGGTATATGGTTTGTAAAATTTTTAAACTCTAATTTTTACACGTTTCCGCTTATTTTTGCAATTTGATCATCATAAGACAGGGTTGTGCTCATCCACTTGCTGAGTATATTTACAAGCACTATCTTTATAATCTTGGTGTTTGTTTGGAGTTTAATTGCCAATTAGAGAGAGTGGAGATAATGATATATCAAGAGAAGACTCATCATTGGGAAAAATATGATAGTAATTTTCGTTTTCTTTGGGGTCTATTGGAATCAACCAGGATAATTACGTAGCCATATGATATCTACCATAACCTGTAAGCATGGCCTCCCGTATACGAAGGTTTCCTTGAGCACTTCACAAAGATTCTAATTTCTAAAAGCAGGTTTTGACTATACCTTTATGTAAAGGTGTCATTGTGACGTCTTCTGATTGGTATATATTAAGTATCCAAACTCAAAGCATATGTGTTGTTGTATTTTGCATGACAATTGTTGTAATAAAGTTGTAGTTATTTTCCGTACCATGTATTTGGCAACTCAGAATGGGTTGGATGGAATGGACCTATTTTGGGGTTGTTACATTTGGTATCAGAGCTTAGGGATATGATCTTTGGCGGAGATCAGGATTAGAATTAGGAGGTGAGAGATGAGTAAATCCTTCGCTAGTGTGTCCTGCCTAAGCTTAATTGTTGGTCGGTCATAATATACGGATATTATGTGATATGTTAATTTGCTTAATTATCCCTTGTTTTATGGCAGTATTTGAGAATGACAGCTGAGAATGCTAACAATGGAGTGAATGAGACTGTGGGGATACCTCTAATCACTAACCATGATAATGTGATGTCAGATGAAGAAGGAATTAGAGATATCCATGTGGTGAGTGAAGAATTGATAGTTGTGCAGAGATAGTCATGAGAGGTAGCAGATTGAGAGTGAAATTTGAAGAGGAAGAAGAAGAGTACCGAGGAGAGTTTATTAGAGGTATTATATGATCAAAATGTAGAATTTTAAAATCGTATTCATGAGTTAGAAGAGGCGGGTTGAAGAACGGAGGCGGTCGTGGAACAAAAGGATGCAACAATTCAAGCTTGTGTTACCCGATATGTGATGCTTGAATGTAAGCATTCTTTGGCGAGTATAAGATGATAAAGATGGAATCGAAATGAAAGAAGAAAAAAAGCTGAACGAGTGAGAATAAGTGATGCATGGGCAAAAGTCGCACGACACGTGGATATTGTGGAAAGAGATGTCTGATCTAAGAAGGCTAAAATAGATGATATGAATTTCTCTTTTTGGAAAGCAATTGGGAGAACCCAACATCGAGTTTGAATTACCACATGCGAAAGCGGTCAACACTGAATTCGATATGGATCGAAGATTGATGATTCAGATCATGAATCAGGAGTACGACGAGGCAGTTGTGGGAGGAATATGCCCTATAGAAAAGTATATTCCAACGGTAGTGATGACGCCAAATGCTACCCCAGACAAGTCAAAGTCGAGTAGTTCGAGGGATAGTGGTTGTCATGACTTCCCAACAAATGAGGAACCCAAATGAAGTTATCACGGTAGATGAGCAATGGAGAAATCATGATGACCGAAGAGATAGGATCCGAAATGAAAACAAGGTATTCTCAACTCTTCGAAATACCAGGTACGTAAATTTCGGGGATGAAATTTCATAAGGAGGGGAGATTATAAGACCCCGAATTTTATGAAATAAAAGTATTCAATTTTTCTTATAATTACTATTCAGTAAATGGTTAAATTGATAAAAAGTTAAAGTTAAGGGTGATATATGTTTTTTTTTCAAAATAAGCAAGTGGTTAGAAAATACTCATTTTTGTCGGGGAATATTCGTTTGGTCGTGAAATATTCTTCCGCAATAGAATATTCATACTGACGGCGCGACCTTTGTGGGCCCCATAATGAGAATAAATGTCGGATGAAGAAAATGACAAATTAAAGTTTTATAAATAACGACGTAATCGTTCACAATTAACCTTTATTGGAATCCCCGGTGGGTAAAGTAAAGTAATATGCGTTGTTGCACAAGAGTAGCACTTGTGCGGTATTACCATGATATTTTTGAATTATTGACTCTTACGTGAAAGGCACTACTCAATAATTATTACGAGAATTACTTATTCGAAGATTTTATTTTATTGATTCAATAATTCTTTGCGTTGATATTTTATATTCTTGTTGTTTCAATAATTGTCACTACACGATTATTTTCCATTATCGAAGCAATAATTCATATTATCCGAATAATATTATTAGATAACATTATTAGGCAATGTCTAGAAAGTTTTGTCTAAAGAGAGGGTTGGTCACCTAATTTACGCTACCGATGAGAGAGATCCTTATTGGAAAGCCCCTCTTTCCGAAGAACTTTTGTTGTCATTATTGTGATTCTATAATATTATTTGTGAATAATTAATTATTGATTTATATGATAAGGAAAATATTCATTTTATGTGGATATAGATGGAGAAAATTTTTTAAAGTGACGATTTGTTTGAAAATCGATATTTTATCTTTTCCGATAAAATAATATTTTATTATATTATTATAATATAATAATGATGATATTTTTACAATGAATGTGGGATATATGAGTATATGAGGAGGAAGAGTATTTTTGTTGCAAAAGTTGTTTAAAACATGTTAAACATGTCCAGAGCCCATTTCTTGAATCGAAATTTGATTATAGCACAGTAAAATCGCTTGGCTTATGGATTTCTTGTCAATTTACATTTTTGGAATTTGTAAAAACTTTCTTCGCAAAGTTGTAGAGAATTGAATTTTCTATAAAAGTTGCGAGATTAGAATTTTCTCGATAAAAGGGCTATTTATTATGAATTATTGAAGTTCCGGATTAATTGATTATCATTTTTGGAAGTTTTAAATATTTTTGTTAGAAAAAGCGTTTTTATTGTTGGCCCATGTGTTGTTAGATCTTTGAAATTCAGAAGTCAAGTGTAATGCGTAGGAATTTAATATATATATATATATATATTTATTAAATTTTACGCTTTTGGTGTTCTAAGCATTTTCCTATAAATAGGGTGCTTAGGTTAGAATTAAAAATCACACCAGAAACTACAGATTTCTCTCTCTTTTTCTCTCTATAATATCGAGCGTATTTTTGTGAGTATTTTAGTACTTAGAGTATTGCTATACGGTGCAAGTTCTTTTAGCACTATATCTAGTATTCCAGTTAGAAATACTATTCTTTCTGAGGTAAGGGAGGTTATTTTCTTCTAAAATGATATTATTTCTTCAATATCATTATGCCAGAATGTTGGTTGGAAATTTTTATCAAATTTAGAACTTTTTCATGTCGGGGTTATTATTCATGAGTTACTATTCACGAGTACTATTCACGAAGCATGATGATGTTTTTTGTAAAATTTCTATCTTTTGGTGTCGGAGTTACTATTCACGTATACGACACTATTCACAAATACGACATTATTCACAGAAAAATTAAGTTTTCTTCTCTGTATCCAAGATTGTCTGTTATGATTCCTATCTTTGATTGGATCTATGTTTTGGTTTTCATTCTTGAATTTTACTCCACTCTGGTTATTTATGAAGTATTTTTGAACTTGGGTTGTTTAAAGTACGAATCCTTAATATTTGTTCTTTTGTTTCACTGGATTCGTTTCCTTTAAAATATTTTGCATCATCCTCAGTGATATAACTGAATATCTTTGGCCTGTAGTGCAAAGATGAATGATTTTTGATGAATATCTTTGGCTCGTAATGCAAAGATGACCTGTTGTTGAATATCTTTGGCATGTAGTGCAAAGATGACTTGATGATGAATATCTTTGGCCTGTAGTGTAAAGATGACTTGTTGATGAATATCTTTGGCTTGTAGTGCAAAGATGACTTGTTGATGAATATCTTTGGCCTGTAGTGCAAAGATGACTTGTTGATGAATATCTTTGGCCCGTAGTGCAAAGATGAATTTATTAGTAGGATTATGAACATGAACTGTGATTTGGTATAACCATGATCTTTGATGTTTCAGGTGATGAAAATTAACTTTGTCCTTGATGAGGAAAGGAATTTAGAACTACAATTACGATTATGAGTTATACTGCGTGATTGTGGGTGAAAATTGTTGATTAATGTTACGGGGATAAAACATTGTTGATGGACTTTAACATGGAGAAGATAATAGATTTTATGGTCTATTTAACTCTTTTAATGGATTGCTTTCGTTCATTACTGACTATGGTTGAAAAGTTTTATCATCTACCATATGTTCTAAATCTCGATTTATTCTTCGTTGAAGGCTATTGATAATTTATTTATCTTTAGTCATGATATTCTTTCTTGAAGCTAGTTGTGCTCACCCTTTGCTTCACAATTCCTTTCGAATTAATAAAAGTGTAAATTTGGGTCGAAGGGGATAAGCGAGGGAATAGAATGGTGGTCTATAGATGTTGAGGGTGAGGTGAATTTAACTTGGAAGGGTGTTTTGTGGCGCCCCAAAATTAGGTATACATCACCCATCTTGGGTAATCGATACATGGTACGTAATTTAAATACAACTTACTAATATAATTGTGCGTATACAATACGACAAAAACCTGTGAGTTTGAATACAATATTGTCTACTAGAGATCATACAAACTCAAAAGGAGTCCTCATTACAATTATTATCACACTATTTCACGAATAGTGAGGACTACTAATGCTATCCTCGGACCATTACTCCGCTTCCCGACTCGTCCCAAATGATATTCTCATTTCACAAGAGAATAAAGAAAGAAAGGGTGAGCTCAACTAGCTCAAGATGAAATATTATGACTAAAATAATGCGAGAATAAATTATCATTAGCCTCTGACGATTGTTAAACCGATAAAATATAATGAACATCAAGTTTAACTACAATGAACCAAAAGAATCCATTAAAAGAGTCAAGTAGAAAATAAAATCTACTATCTTTTATGATTTTAAAAGGTTTTTCATCATTATAGTGAGACTCGACTTTAATAAATATTCCACATCATCGAATCACCCCCGCACTACTACTGCGAGGATATTCTTTAGTATCACGACCACAATTATTCATGCAATACGTGCGAAGAATATTTGTGTATTCATTAATGGTCATGATCATGCCAACAACTCATCCATCAATGCACTACGGACCATCGAGGATTTTTATCACATCATTTGTAACATTACGGTCATGATTACAATCGAATAGTCTCTCGGTCATAATCATACCAAGTCCATCTATGCACTACGAACCCACGAGATGACTTTCAACATAATATAAACATGAGGATGATGACAATGATATTCAATAAAACAAGTTCAAGAATTAATTTATCTAGGAACCAATAACATCCAAATCGTCAACATGATCTTTGCTTTGTAGAGTAAAATTCAAGAATCTTTGAGAAGAATATTTCCATGAAAGGATCTTTGGATGAAACGCAAATATCAAGGATATTCCACTAATTTCATGGAGTATAGAAGTCAAAGTTTTAACCAACTAGGTATAATAAAGAATGGAATAACAAAAGAAATCACCATGCATGCGATAGGCCGCAAAAGCGAGGTTATTCCAATGAATAATAAATAATCTGGAACCAGTCCCACAAAAAATGCATGAGCGTGATATTCCAACGAATAATAAAAAGAATGGAACCAGTCCGCGTAAAACACATGAGATGTGATGTTCCAACAGAATAATAATAAAGATGGAACCGGTCCGTGTAAAAACACGCATGTGATGTTCCAATGAATAATAATAAAAAGATTTTAACCGTGTCCTGTAAAACACACGCATGTGATGTTCCAACAGAATAATAGAAGAATGTCACCAAGTATAGGGTAAACCACGTATAAAGGTTATTCCAATAGAATAATAAGCAATGGAATAACAACAGTTCTCTTCATGAATAAGAAAGAATAATACCCCTTACTTTTGGTAGGAGATTGAATCTTTGCATAGTGTAGTAACAAAATACTCTTCTTCTTTCTCTTTTATTCTCTCTATACTTTTTCTCTCTATAGCTTGAATGAATTAAGTGAAAAATAATGAAGCACTAGGCCTCTATTTATAGAAGATTTCTAGCTTAAAGACCGCCATGTGAAAAGGCAAGTGGCTTGACGACTATTGATGTGAAAAGAAAAGTGGTTTGACGCCTGTAATGTGAAACGACAAGTGGTTCGACGCCTGTAATGTGAAACGACAAGTGGTTCGACGCTTGTAATATGAAACGACAAGTGGTTTGACGTCTGGTAAAGGTAATTACTATTGACGAAGGTAATTACTATTCACAAAGGTAATTACTATTGACGAAGGTAATTACTTATTGATTTAAAAGACTCTTAGATGATGACATATGGCCCCCATAAAATAATCAAACTTACAACAAACGTCTCATAATGACTCTTTATATACATCAAGGATTGAATAAATATTACCACAAATCATTTTATTTTAATCAACACATATTTAATCTTTTAACAATTATTAATCATTTATAACTTGTCGTCTCAATTATTGATTTAATACTATAACATATTATACTGATGATCTTGTGACAATAATCAATAATATAAGAGATATGATGCAAAGAATTCTTTCGTAAGAATAATTGAAAGCGTAGGTGAGTGACTTCTCACGTAAGCATCAATAATCAATATCGCGTCTTCTTATACTGACTACCAGATTCATCGTACTTTTTTTACTACCGGGTAGTTCAACGGTTTAATGGTAACACCTCTGCCGTTATTTTTATAGAAAGATAATTTTGTCGCTTTTCTAACTACGATAATACTTCCGCCAATGGGTCCACCAATGATTGAGTAGTCGTATGCGAATATTCCCCGATAAAAAGAATATTCCCAGACCAAACGAATATTTTATAACAACTTGCTTACTTTGCAAAATTTATAAATATTACCCACAACTATAACATTATATCAAATTTATTCCATAATATTCAAAAATAATATTTATAGAAAAATTCATCTTTATTTATAAAAGTTGGGGTCTTACAACCTTCCTTTCTTATGAAATTTCGCCCTCGAAATTAGGGTACGTACTGGTATGTCGAAGAGGTAAGGATACCTTGATTT
The DNA here is from genome assembly GCA_020205615.1 of Panax quinquefolius. Classification (NCBI taxonomy): domain Eukaryota; kingdom Viridiplantae; phylum Streptophyta; class Magnoliopsida; order Apiales; family Araliaceae; genus Panax; species Panax quinquefolius. The sequence goes on along the minus strand of CM035151.1, from coordinate 18,896,134 downwards.
CATTTCGATTCTAACTCCCAAGTCATTTCCTCAACATCGTGGTTCCTCCACAAAACTTTGACTTGAGGTATAACCTTGAGGCGTAGAATATGTTCCTTCTTATCCAAGATTTGAACAGAACCTCTTTATACGTCAAATCTTCCGCTATTTCGTCATTTCTAACTCAATAATGTGGTTCGGGTCTTTCACATATTTACGTAACATAGATATGTGAAAAACGTTATGAACACGAGACATACTTAAGCGGAAAAGCGAGTCTATAGGCCACGCTTCCTACTCGATCGAGGATTAAAAATGGACCGATGAATCGAGGATTGAGTTTTCCTCTCTTTCCAAATCTTGTAACTCCTTTCCATGGAACAACTCTTAACAACACATGATCTCCTATATCGAATTCCACGTCCTTTCGATGAAGATTAGCATAACTCTTTTGTCTATTTTGTGAGGTTTTTATACGTTGTCGGATCGTTTGAATCTTTTCCGTAATCATACGTACATTTTCAACTCCGGTCCCAACAACATTGCTTCACCCACCTCATCCCAAAGATCTTTGGAGAATGACACTTTCTTCCATACAACAGCTTGAATGGAGCCATGCCAATACTTGCTTGATAAGCTGTTGTTGTAGGAAAACTCCACCAATGGTAAGAACTTGTCCCAACTTCCTTGAAATCAAGGACACAGAGTCTTAATAGATCTTCAAGAGTTTGAATAGTCCTCTCCACCGTCTGGATGTCAATGCGAGGATGATATCCGAGAAACTAAATCGTAAAGTCTGTGCCCATAGCTTTTTGCAAACTAACCCAAAATCGTGAAGTGAATCTTGGGTCTCGATCGGAAACTATGGATCTTTGGCATACCATGCGATCTTACAATCTCGTTTATGTACATACTGAGCAAGACGTTCAAGTGTATAAGTTTCTCGTGTCGGTAAGAAATGAGTAGACTTGGTCAATCTATCAACAATGACCCAAATCGCATCTATGCCTTGAGAAACCTTAGGAAGACCGTGAACGAAATCCATGGTAATGTGCTCCCACTTCCATTCGGAATTTCAAGTGGTTCTGATGGACCTTTTGGTACTTGATGCTCCGCTTTAACTCGTTGACAAGTTAGACACCTTGAGATAAACAAATATTATCTCTCTCTTCATATTGCTCCACCAAAATGTATGGCCGAATATCATGATACATTTTGGTACTCCTGAGATGGATTGCAAATGGTGTGTTGTGCGCCTCCATCATGATATTATACTTTAAATCGTGGTCGTTAGGAACACAAAGTGCAGAGTTGACTCAGTATTCCTTCTTCATCGATTCTTGCTTCCCGCGATAAAGACCTTTCTTACTTTCTTCCTCATACGCATCACGCCTCCTGTCAGTAGCTTGAGCAACTTTAACTTTATCGATTAAAAGTCGGTTCTACTCAGATACTTGCTATCATCACATGCGTCCCTGAGTCTTTAACTCTATCTCCATCCTTTGCAAGTCACACAAAATGGGCCTTTACGACAATATCGCACTTTCGTTGCATATGATCTTCTACTCAATGCGTCGCCTACCACGTTCGCTTTTCCGGGATGGTATTGGATGGTATGATCATAATCTTTCAATAGTTCAAGCCAACGTCGTTGTCGTGTGTTGAGTTTCTTTTGAGTGAAGAAATATTTGAGGCTTTTATGATCCGTAAAGATCTCCACTTTCTCCCCATACAAGTAATGCCTCCAAATTTTAAGTGCAAAGATATGAGTTTGCCAACTCTAGATCATGAGTAGGATAATTCCTCTCATATTCTTTGAGTTGTCGCGAGGCATAAAGGCTATAACTTTTCCATGTTGCATAAGAACACATCCCACCCTTTTTCCCTCAAGCATCATCAGATGACAAATCCTCCGAGCCGGATGGTATTGTCGAGCAGTCTTTGAAATAAGTCTCCTCTTGAGTTCTTGAAAACTCTTCTCATATTCTTCGCTCCAACCGAACTTTGTATCTTTCCGAGTCAATTTGTCGATGGAGTAGCGATTCGAGAAAATCCTTCCACGAATCTCCGATAATAACCAAATTAAACCGAGAAAGCTACGTCTTGATCAACGATTTAGGTTGTTCCCGACTTTGAATAGCTTCAATCTTTCTTTGGGTCAATGGATATTCCATGACTTGATACCACGTGCCCAAGGAATGCTACTTCTTCAAGCCGAACTCACATTTCTTCAACTTGGCATAAAGCTTATATTCACGAAGCTTTTGGAGTGTCGACCTCAAGTGTTGCTTTCATGATCTTCACGGCTTTTGGAATAAATAAGGATGTCATCAATAAAGACGACCACAAAGTGATCCAAATATTCCTTGAATACTCGGTTCATCATATCCATGAAGGCGGTAGGAGCATTAGTCAATCCAAAGGACATGACTAGGAATTCATAATGCCCGTCTTAGTTCTCGAAAGTCTTTGGAATGTCGTGGTTCTAATCTTCAATTGGTGATATCCTAACGAAGATCAATCTTTGAAAAGAATTTGGCTCCTTGCAATTGGTCAAACAGTCATCTATAATGCGTGGCAATGGATACCTATTTTGATGGTGACATGATTCAACTCCAGATAATCAATACAAAGTCGCATACTCCCATCTTTCTTCTTCACGAATAGAAACAGGGCACCCCAAGGAGAAGTACTAGGGCGAATAAAGCCAATGTCTAACAATTCCTGCGGTTGGGTCTTTAACTCACGAAGTTCAATAGAGCCATTCGATATGGGGGGCTTTGAAATAGGTTTTGTCTGGGGTTCAAGGTCGATACAAAATTCAATTTCACGCTCTGGGGTAGGCCGGAAAGTTCTTCGGGAATACGTCAGAAATTTATTAACAATAGAAATATCGTTCAAAACCGGCGTATTTTTGTTTAAATCGTGACATGAGCTAAGAAAGCTTGACATCCGTTTTTCAATAAACGAATAGCTTTATGGCTTGAGATGACCGTGATTGATTTTAATGGTTTTGTCGCTTGAATTCGCATAATAGGTTGGTTAGGAATATGAAAGCTAACAACCTTACGAAAACAATCAATTTTTGCATGATAAGTAGTTAACCAATCAGTCCCTAGAATCACGTCAAATGCAAGTATTTTTAATGAAATAAGATTGACAGGTAATGTGAGGGTATCGATTTAAACCAAACAAGACTTATAAACAGTGGATGTAATGAAAGTTTCTCCCAACGAAGTTTCCACAGATAAGTCAAAGTCTAATTTCTCCGAGTCAAATTTAATCGATGAGCGCAAGTAGGAGAAATAAAAGAATGGGTAGAACCCAGATCAAATAAAGTATAGACTTCATTAGAGTTTATGATAAGCTTACCCGATGATGACTCATTCGGGTTCCTTGCTCTCTCGGGAGGTCACAACAAACGCTTCTCCCTTGACTTTCTGGGTTTTGACTTTTCTTCGGGACGACCTTTGGTGCCTCCATCCTAGCTGAATTTGTCTTGATGAAATGACAAAATCGAGCTAAGTGACCTTTTCTTCCACAATTATAACATGCTTTGACTGGCATGATGCGCTTTGGGCTGATGTGTCCCTCTCCTCCGCATTTTGAAGCATATGATGGGTGGTCTTTCTCCTTCCTTAACAACGGTCTTTGGTCTTGACATCTTTCCATCATTGTTGAATCTTCTTTTCTTGAAATGTCCATTCTTATTATTTTGGCCCCGATTACCACCAAGTGGTTACCATATCCGGCTTGTTGATTCCTCCACGCTTGTTGTCACCGCTTGATAACTACTCTCATTGGTATTATAATTTTGCTTTTGCTCTCTTTTTAGTTAAGCGTTGACTCGTTATCGCGCTCCACTAATCGAGCCCTATTTACAACATCTCGAATACAAACACAGGTTTATGAGAAATAAGATGTTGACGTATCTCGACTTCAAACCTCTTAAAAACATTCGCGCCATTCTCTTTTTATTATCCACCAGTGGGGCGAATGGCCGTGATAACTCCGCAAATTTTTTGCGTCGTATTGCGACACCTGGCCATATTGTTTTGTTCCAACTTGATAAACTCCACCTCCTTCATGTGGGCGAATATTTTCGGAAAGTATTTGTCATTGAAACGACTCTTGGAACTTCTCCCAAGATATCTTGATCAAGACAAAGAGTTGAGTACGTTTCTCGATTCCCACCAATGTCGCCTCTCTCACATGACATAAAAGGCGTGAAAAGGGAACCTTTTGCTCCTGAAGCATCCCAAGACATCAAATATCTTAGTGTCTGCTTTATCCATGCTTCCGCCAAGTGGTTTTGCTCTCCTTAAACTCCCGTGGTCCCAGCTCCTTGAATCTGTTTAGCGGTGACTGGCACGAGAGTTTTCCGTGTTTCCACCCCACGCTTTGGGCGAGTCGCTCGCCTCTACATTGCTGTTGCATGAATTAAAAAGCCTCTGAACATTTGATCATTCATCATTTGGTCGGTGTTGTTGTTTTGCATGAGGATTATCGCCTTCACGATGCACATTATCCCGATTATTGATATGTGGTGAATCAACGATCGCTTTGTGCTCCATTGCTTATTCTCAACATTCTCGGATATCATTTTCGATCTCGCCACAAAACAAAAGGTTAATTGACATGTAACATATTATCCTATATTCGACGTGAACCAATAAAATAGCACATAAACTTAGGTAGGTCATACTAGCGAAGGTATTCCCGTCTCTCCCCTCCTAGTACTATTCTCACATCTTAGCCATGGATCATATCCCTAAGATCTGATACCAACTATGACGCCCCTAAAATTAGGTATACATCACCCATCTTGGGTAGTCAAATACATGGTACAGAATTTAAATACAACTTACTAATATAATTGTATGGGTACAATAATGACATAAAACTGTGAGTTTGAATACAATATTGTCTACTAGAGATCATACAAACTCAAAAGGAGTCTTCATTATAATTATTATCACACTATTTCACGAATAGTGAGGACTACTAATGCTATCCTCCGGACCATTACTCCGTTCCCAGACTCGTCCCGGCTATATTCTCATTTCACGAAGAGAAAAAAGGTGAAAGAAAGGGTGAGCTCAACTAGCTCAAGAAGAAATATTATGACTAAAATAATGCGTAATAAATTATCATTAGCCTACAACAGTGTTAAACTGATAAAATATAATGAACATCAAGTTTAACTACAATGGAACCAAAGAATCCATTAAAAGAGTCAAGTAGAAAATAAAATCTACTATCTTTTATGATTTTAAAAGGTTTTTCATCATTTATTATAAATGAGACTCGGCTTTAATAAATATTCCACATCATCGAATCACCCCTGCACTACTGACCAGGATATTCTTTAGTATCACGACCACAATTATTCATGCAATACGGGCCAAGAATATTTGTGTATTCATTAATGGTCATGATCATGCCAACAACTATCCATCAATGCACTACGGGCCACTGAGGATTTTTATCACATCATTTGTAACATTACGGTTATGATTACACAAGAATAGTCTCTCAGTCATAATCATACCAAGTCCATCTATGCACTACAGTGCCACGAGATGACTTTCAACATAATATAAACATGAGGATGATGACAATGATATTCAATAAAACAAGTTCAAGAATTAATTTATCTAGGAACCAATAACATCCAAACTGTTAACGATATCTTTGCTTTGTAGAGTAAAATTCAAGAATCTTGAGAAGAATATTTCCATGAAAGGATCTTGGATGAAGCGAAAATATCAAGGATATTCCACTAATTTTATGGAGTATAGAAGTCAAAGTTTTAACCAACTAGGTATAATAAAGAATGGAATAACAAAAGAAATCACCATGCATGCGATAGAATCGCATAAAAGTTTATTTCAACAGAATAATAAATAACGGAACCAGTCCCACAGAAAAGCATGCATGTGATATATTCCAATAGAATAATAAAGAATGGAACCAAGTCCCACGTAAACACACGCAGATGTGATGTTCCAATGTAATAATAATAAAGATGGAACCAGTCCTGTGTAAAACACACGCATGGATGTTCCAATGAATAATAATAAAGATTTTAACCAGTCCTTGTAAAACACACGCATGGGATGTTCCAACATAATAATAGAAGAATGTCACCAAGTATAGGGTAAACCACGTATACAGGTTATTCCAACAGAATAATAAGCAATGGAATAACAACAGTTCTCTTCATGAATAAGAAAGAATAACACCCCTTACTTTTGGTAGGAGATTGAATACTGCAGTAGTGTAGTAACAAAATACTCTTCTTCTTTCTCTCTTATTCTCTCTATACTTTCTCTCTCTATAGCTTGAATGAATTTGTGAAAAATAATGAAGCACTAGGCCTCTATTTATAGAAGATTTCTAGCTTATCACCTGCCATGTGAAAAGGCAAGTGGCTTGACGACTGGTGATGTGAAAAGAAAAGTGGTTTGACGCTTGTAATGTGAAACGATAAGTGGTTCGACGTCTGTAATGTGAAACGACAAGTGGTTCGACGCTTGTAATATGAAACGGCAAGTAGTTTGACGTCTGGTAAAGGCAATTACTATTGACGAAGGTAATTACTATTCACAAAGGTAATTACTATCGATTGAAGGGTAATTACTTATTGATGAAGAGACTCTTAGATGATGACATATGGCCCCCATAAAATAATCAAACTTACTACAAACGCGTCTCATAACGGACTCTTTATATACATCAAGGATTGAATAAATATTATCACAAATCATTTTATTTTTAATCAACACATATTTAATCTTTCAACAATTATTAATCATTTATAACTTAAATCTCAATTATTGATTTAATACTATAAAATATTATACGATGATAATCTTGACAATAATTGAATCAATAATATAAGAGATATGATGCGTGAATTATCGTAGCGATAATTGAGCATAAATGAGTGAGTGACTTCTCACGTAAGATCAATAATCAATATCGCGTCTTCTATACTACTCTGCCGTATTCGTACTTTTTTACTACCGGTAGTTCAACGGTTTTAACGGTAACACCTCTGCCGTTATTTTTATAGAAAGATAATTTTGTCGCTTTTAACTACGCATAATACTTCCGTTAATAGGGTCCACTTAATGATTGAGTAAAATCGTCATTTAATATTCCACGACAAAAAGAATATTCCACGACCAAACGAATATTTTATAACAACTTGCTTACTTTGCAAAATTTATAAATATTACCCACAACTATAACATTATATCAAATTTATTCCATAATATTCAAAAATAATATTTACAGAAAAATTTATCTTTATTTATAAAAGTTGGGGTCTTACAGTTTTGCCACTATCATACAAGATGTCTAATGACATACAACCTCGTGTCATCATAAGACATGGTTGTGCTCATCCACTTGCTGAGTATATTTACAAGCACTACCTTTATAATCTTGGTGTTTGTTTGGAGTTTAATTGCCAATTAGAGACAGTGGAGATAATGATATGTCAAGAGAAGACTCATCATTGGGAAGAATATGATAGTAATCTTCTCGTTTTTCTTTGGGGTCTATTGGGTCAACCAAGGATAATTACGGGCCATATGATATCTACCATAACCTGTAAGCACGTGGCCTCCCATGTATGCGAAGGTTTCCTTGAGCACTTCCCAAAGATTCTAATTTCTAAAATGCTTTTGACTATACCTTTATGTAAGGTGTCATTGTGACGTGCTACAGTTGGTATATATTTGTATCCAAACTCAAAGCATATATGTTATTGTATTTTGCACGACAATTGTTGTAATAAAGTTGTAGTTATTTTCCGTACCATGTATTTGGTGACTCAGAATGGGTTGGATGGAATGGACCTATTTTGGGGTTGTTACATAATTAGTTTAATTTCACATCTATATTTTGTGTTTTCCAAGTCGTATATACAATCTGAATCCACGATTCTTACATTCTGTAACTATATTGGATATACTTTGTTCCTTATCTTTGTATTTGTAGATGCAAAATTATGATTTGGGTGAAGAAAATTTAACAGAGCACAGAGAAAAAAATCCCATTTTTTCAGTCCTATTTACAATAGAAGCTAAATAGAGCAACTTCAGAGCTATATGTAGAGAGAAAATGGTGAAACTTTTCTGAACTTGCCTAACAAAGCCACCAGAAACGGTGGACGAAGAAGTGGAGATGGAGTTACTAGGGTTTAACGACGACTCAGCGGTGGGGCCGCAGTTCAGCAACAGTTAATAGATCGAAGTCGTCGGAAGTACTCGATCGGAACATCCATATTTTCCGATCAAAATATTCCAAGTCACTGTCATAAGATAAGATCACAGATCAAATCTCAACACCATCACCATCGTCCCACACCACCATCCCACATCGATTCACAACACAATAAGATCTGTAGTCAAATACAGATCTAGATCTGAAGAAATCATACAACATCTTTGTAACTCTCTTTCGTGCCTCTAGGAATGAAAAATTGGTAAAGAAGAAGGAGAAGAGAGAATAGAGGAAGAAAATGGGAGAGAGAGAAAACAAACATTCTATCTGATGTTTTTTTTCTTTGCCATGTAACACTTTTGTCCACGTGTCACTTTTTCAAAAATAAACTAACATCCGTTTGTCTAGATGTCACTTTTTTTAACGGGAGGGACAAAGTTGACCTGAAATTTGAAACGTCAAAGGTACTTTTGAAAAAAAAATGTTCAGGTTGTAAGTGGGATTTCGGGGTAAACCACATGGGTTTTTTTGCACCTTTGCCCTAATTTGTATAGTGAAACTTTAACTTATCATGTTAATCATTTAGGTAAAGAGATAATCCAACATGCTTGTTGGCAGTTTACATAGTTATGCGTTGCATTAGTGATGAATTGATGTGAGATGAATCGTTCAATTCCCCCAACAAGCTTCAAACAACTTATCAAATAGAATATGATATATTTGAACGATAATATTTATTATAATAATAATAATAATAATAATAATAATAATAATAATAATAATAATAATAATAATAATAATAATAATAATTGGTTTAATTTTAAATGATATCATTTTAATAGGAATAACAGAAAGGGGGGCTATTGAGTTGATTTAGGACCGACGAAAATGATTCGATTCGGTACTTATCTTGTTCTATATTGATATTGATTGATGATAGGAGTGAGAGAGAGAGAGAGAGAGAGAGTGTATATATATATATATATATATATATATATATCAATCCTTATATATAAATACAGCACAAAACTCAATTTCAAATCAATTGAAAAATTCACCGAGTCAACTCTTAATTAATTAAGAGTTAACTCGGTTATTTCTCCTCTCATATATAGTCTCTTCGCCTTCCCCACTCTTCCATCTCCTCAATTAACCCTCATTCGATTCCTTTTCAATTCTTCTGAGTTCACTCACCCTGATTTTCAAATTGGAAGCCAGCTGATGCAAATTGATTTAAAATTGATTTGTCGATTGATCTTCCAATTGGAGTCTCCCCTGTTCTGTTTTCCTTCTTCATTAAATTCAACTGTCTCTTCATCTTTTCTCCCTCTCTTAACCTCATTCTCCCACCTCGACAGAAACTCACAAACCATTTTGTACGAAAATGTAAAAGATATCTCTAGATTTCTTTTTTCTTGCATCCAAAATCGCACCAGCTCTCAAGGTACGTTTTATTTTCATTTCAATTATTCTCTATCCTAGGGTTTTTTGATTGGTTTTGGAATCGTCTCTTCATATATTCTTCAATCGTATGTTTGTATCTTCGTTTGGGCTCCGCCATGGCCTCCCGCCTCAATCGATGTTCGACAAATTGTCTTACAGAACTCAACTGGCCTCATCCCTCATCTAAACCCAAACACCATCATAATTGACCACACCAATAGCCACCCATTACTCGCAAAAAGAAATTTATGATCTTTGCCTGTGAAAAGAATTGCTATTTCGGTTGATGCCCCTAAGATCTCATTTCCGTGATATTAAAAGAGATGGCAAGTTGGTGATTTTTGCAGGTGGTAATTGATGATTATTTTCTTTGTTTTATTGAAATTTTTTGATGTAATTTGTAGGGTTTTTCGATCCAATTTATTCTATTTCGAGAACAAATCAGGCAATTGTTGATTATTTCCTTTGTTTTATTGAATTTTTTTTGAGGTTTTCCTTTTTATTTTTGAATGAAATTCAATTGTTGAATGAATTTTTTAGTTTTATTTTTGACATTTTTAGGCAACTGGTGATTCAGGATTAATTTTGCCTTCTATTTTCTATTTGGAACACTTCTATTCATAACCATCCCCATGTAATTGAAAAGTACAGGTTATCTAACCAAACTAGAAAGAAATAGTTGATCAATGCAACTGCAAGTCTGCAAGTCAATTGGACTCGAGAATCTTCTTCTAAAAAGGGCGCACATATTCAAGACAGAACTTACAAATACTAAAGAGTGGATTCTACTTGAACTCGATGTACGTATGTAATTTAATTCAGTTGTTGATGGGTCGATTTCTTTTTTGATTAGCATGATGGGTCGAATTTTTTATCTAGGATTTGTTCAATTTTCTCTTCTGGGTTGTTTGAATGTTGGGTTTTGGTTGACATTTGACTAATTAGTAACATTTGCTCAAGTAAATGTGAATCTGTTTGTTTTAGTTTCTTTTTTTATTTAGTCTCTATGTATACATTTTAAGAACAGTTGTTATTTTCACATTTAAAATAATAATATTGAGATTGATACGTCAATTTTTAGTTAACTCTACGAATTAGACTCTAATGGTGGGACATAATTTTTTTTAAAAAGATTCATTTTTGAACAGAGGGGTGTGTGTTCTCCTTACTCATCTGGCATGAAAGTCTTGAATAATTTATCTCAGTTTTAGATTTAATTTTTGTAATTGTTGAGGCATAATTGTGGTATTATTTTCCAATGATTAAGTTGCTTGAACTATAATGCTTTGTAGTGACTCTGTTTTCTCAGTGCATAGAGAATAAGCTACCCAGAGGTCTTTAGGAATAACATTGTTTTTAAAATTCCCCAATTATTATATATCTAATACAAAACACTTTATGAACTATCTTTGTTAGATATTATGTTTTTGAAAGCATGATATTTATTTGTTAATTGTAGGTTACCAAGTTTGGTTTCATTCCGACATCTCCAAACCTGAATTGGAGACCCCTTCGTTCATGTGGTATATTAATTTAATTTTCTCTCTAAATTTCATGTTGTTTTTCATATTTTAATGGTCTATTGTTGTCTGTTGAATAAGTAATTTCACTAGAAATTTTGATTTTGATGTACTGTTGGTTGATTGGACTTTCAATCGTTACTTGGATTTAAGGGTGAAGGATGAGTTATTTAGATTGGAGTTTTTGATTTTGATTTTGATTTTGATTGTTGAAGATGATTAACGTTGTTATTGGTTTAATTGCATAATTGTGATGTTTCAATTCTACTTACTCATTTGGTGTGAAAGTTTTGAATAATTTATTTCACTTTTACATTTAATTTTCGTTAAATGTGGCCACATGTATGGTATGGCCGAAATGAAGAATATTGAAAAAGAGTAACTTTATATCAGGGTGGCTCATATATATTATTTTGAAGTCATAGTTGATGGTGTTTTTAGGTGGTTGGGCTACTAAAGTTATACCAAAGTTGGGAAAATAATTAACCTAGATATTGACTTTGAAGGTAATCTCTTAAAAATAGTATTCATTATTGGTTTCCCCAAACTTTTTTTTTCTTTTAAAATTGCCAATATGTTTTGGAGTACATTTGTTTAATGAATATGATATGAACTGACTGATGATTAGTTTTTAAGTTTTATGAAGGGCAGTGATAAGGCATTTCGGTCTTTATCATTCAATAAATGAGGTACAAGGCTAAAGTATTTTTTTAACAGCAGTGCATACAAAGTTTTCACTATTAGGTTTGTTTATTTCAAGTATGTTATTTTAGTTGATAGTTTTGTACAAAGGTGACATTATACCCCACAAGCCACAACCCACCCATGTGAGCCTACAATGATCACCAATCACGTTCGTACTAAGAATTACTATATTACTCCATTCTCTTTATTTCTTCTTCCTTGAGGAGAAAATATCAATGGGGAGAAAAAACACATTATGCAGATTAGCTTTTACAACCCTATTCATTGGGTTAAGAATCGCAGATTGGAACATTTTGCACCAAAGAAAGAAGAGGCCTGATGTAGTGGGCACTAATTTGAAGAATTTCTATGAAAGTTGGAGGATCAATGTGGAGCTAAACAATGTTAGAGATTTTGAGGTTGTCCCACAAGAATGTACCCAATACATAGGCAAATACGTGACGTCTTCTCAGTACAAGGCAGACTTGGAGAATGCACTAGAAGAATTTGCGTAATTACTATTCCAATTAGGCACTTCTTGGTAAAAACTAATTCTTGAATTATGCAATTGCTTTTACTTCATAATTTATAGTGTCTTTGATTGTTGTTTCAAATTGTATTATTTTCCGAATGTTGTTGATGGAATTCATCAATCTCTTAATTTTATGTTTACAATAATTTAACTAATTTACATGTTTTAAAAGCAGTTGAATGACACTTCGTCTTTTTTAAATTGTCACATATCAAGTAATTACATGGATTGTGTATTTTGAGTCATTTTTTGACATGAATGTCTTACAAATTATTAAATATATTATTCAAACTAACTTGCGCTAGCTATCAACTATTTATATATATATATATATATATATATATATATATATATATATATATATATATATATATAATCAGTTTATGCCTGTCAATAATTATTAAATCATCATTTTAATAGTTATATACAGCCAATGATTATGGACTTTTAGTCGAAGTTTTATATTTTTTGGGTAAATCAATTCAGGGCTAATCAATTTATAAGGTGTATGAATGGGAATGGGAATTAAGGTAATCGATACTAACATAATAATTCCTTAAGTGCGAGTTATAACTATTATAACTTATCTTTCATCGCAGTTTAATAATTAATTTCCGAAGTTGAATGAAAAGTTACATCGCAGTTTCGGATTATATCCAAACAACCCTATTTTGGAGTGAATAAACTTACTGGATTGCATAACAAATATTTTGCTATTAATTTTAGTTTTTATGATTCACTTGAATAGTTTCATCATATACATTCTTGCTCTCTCTGCAAGGACCACCTTGTTGTCAAGGACAAAAAGCCGCAAATTGTAACCTATGTTTAATGAAATTCTTATTTAACGAAAAGATAAACTTTTTAAAACATAGCAATCCAAAGAGGAATCGAAGTATTTACAAAAAAAAAAGTCTCATTTACAATATTTACAAACTTTAAGAATATAAGGGGGGTGTATTCAATTAGGATTTTTAAAGACTTTTAAAGATTTTAAAAGTTTGGGTGTATTCAATTAAGACATTTAAAGAGTTTATAAAAGTTTAGTGGTATTCAATTACAACTTTTTAATGCCTTTAAAAAGTTTGGTGATTGAATTAAGATTTTACAAAATCTATAAAAAGTATTTTAGATTCAAAAAGTCATTGATTTTAAAGATTTCTATCAAATGGTAGAATTTGATGAATTTTGTAGAAGAATTATAACTATCAATCCATATCCAAAGTCTTTGTATTATCTTTAAAGATTTCTAAAGACTTCCAAATAAACACAAAGGTGAATAAAACTAGTTATTAATTGGATTTTATCTTTTATTGGGTCAAATTAGTTATTTATTTTATATGGGCTAATAAATATTAATATGTGATGGATAAATAATTTGGTAAAATTTGGGCCATAAAAATAATTAAATTTATTATAATAATAGAATTAACAGGATATATTAATAAGTAAACAAATAAACCTAATCTGAATTGGTGAGGGAAAAAGTAGTCGTTCGAAAACTTCCAATAGAAAGAGGAAAGAGATTTGTTCAACAAAGGTGAGATAAAATCATGAAACTCTCATATCAATTGTACAGATTATGTATGTATAATATATGAAAATAGAAAATATATACGATGTGTATATATTCATCATTAATATATGATTATGTATGTATAATATATGAAATTATCATAATTTTTGAAAATATATGAAAATATATGATTATGATTATATATGAAAATTACATGTGGTTTAGTCACATGTATGAAGTTTTGTATTTTTGATCATATAGATTTTCATTTATCATATTATTTTGTGAAAAATAGAGTTTGGTATTCTTACTAAAAAAGCGTGCATATATACGTAAAAGTATATATATCTCAATGAAAAACCGAAACTTTAATTTTGTATTAAGGTATGTAGTTTCTAAAGTTTTATTGGTATCCGAAAGTATCCAAATGTATTATGAAATGAGTAGAATAATATGAACGCTTTCAACATATATAAAATCTTATGCCACAATAATATAATGAGATTTACTCTAGTTCATGAAAAAAGATAGAGATGTTGTACACATGGGCTAATTAACAATTAATATAAGTTGCAAGATATATTAAAGTATACAAAAAGTCTATCATCATCTTGATAAAAAGTTTATAAAAAATCTCATTACTTATTTCATAGAGTCTATAAAAGTCATTTTAAAAGTCTTTTTAAAAAGTCTTTGAAAGTCATTAAAATCTCACAAATTCTACAAAAGTATGTCACTTAAAAAAGTATTTAAAAATCTTAATTGAATACACCCCTAAGAGTGTTTAGAGCATTATGATTTATGTCATTCTAAAGAGAGAGAAAAATCAATACATGCAGAAGTATTATTTTCTACTATTTGATGACAAATGATATGGTATGGAGTATATATATACTAAAAATCTAAGCTATTGTGTAACAAGGAGCTCTTTAGATAAAGGGGAAGAAGTTGGGAGAATCAAAAGTGTATGGAAGTAGTCAGGTCTGCTTGAATATGTATATGACTGTCATGTCCTTCAAGTGACACTTTCTACTGCAAATATTTGAAATAGGTTTCCTATCTATGCAATAGTAATAATAATAATAATAATAATAATAATAATAATAAAATAATTCAAATCTTAAAACATGCAAGGATAATGAATTTTATTCTTTTCAGCAACTACAAGTTTATAAAAACATATATATATATATATATATATATATATATATATATATATATATTATATATATATATATTGAGTGTGTTTGGATTAACAACTTTTCAGAATCTGATATTATTGCTTTGAATCAAAAATAAATTTCAAATATTTGGATTGGATTATGTCTTATGAGTTCGAACAATCAGATTTTGAAAAAATAACATTAATTTTCAGATTCTTAGATTGAAGATTATTGGATTCATGATCAACTCTTTAATTAAGGCGCAAAAGTGTCCCAAATACTCAAATAAGTGAATTCAAATAGGTTTCATGTCTTATTTATCTTCTGTCGTCATCAGTTTTTATAATTAAATTCCCAAAAAAAAATTCAAAACTCACATTAATAATCCAAAATAATATCAAGCAAAGTAAAATCACATGAAGTTAACATGTAAGTCTCTTATTGTTTCTTTCTTTCCTTTTCTTTATTATTAGTACTACTGCATGTTTGTTCAATTTTAAGTTTCCTTTTTGATCTTCTGACAGTACCAACTTCATCAGTGGTTGGGAAATTGAATTTTAAGACCTGATCGACAAACCATTCCCTATTAGAGAAATTATTAGTGACTAGAATGTTGAAGATGTAGGGCATTACTGTATACCTTAATTAATTGAGCCTAGGGTTCCAGTAGAGATCTCATCCTGACATCTCAAAAACCAAATGAACTTCAAACTTAGAGCACTATCATCCACACATACACGATATATATATATATGTCAATACAAGGAAAATTTAAAACGTTATAATTAATATTCAACCATTCAAGGGGTAATACGGTTTAGCAATAACGAAAACAACAACAACAATAACTAAGAAATGTTCCACAACAATACAATAACTGCTTAAAAATTGAAAATGGACTTGCAAAACAAGCCACAACATGTCATGGTAGGTCTTTTGTTCACAGTATTGAAGTCGCTTCATCTTCGTACCTGATGGTTCAGCCTTAAGAGACCCTAGAAATTTCTTCAACAAAGCCCTTACATATAAAATAAAATAAAATCAGCTCCGATCCATGAGATTGTGGAAGTTTAATTTTTTGAAAAGGAGAGACATGAAAATGAATTAGATAAATATATAGATGTTAATACCATCAGTCACAACATCTTGTGAAGTAAATCTACTACTATCATAGTTGAAGGCGATTTTATCTAGTTAGATACACATCACTCAATGAGCTAGCCAATCATCTAAATCAACAAAATAAAAAACAATGTTTATATGCACAGTCCATGTGACGCCAATAAATCTAGGTATTTTCAAACCTTAGATATGATGCTACACGGTACTATTCATTCATCCACATCTAACTATATAATCCTAACAACACACATATAATTACTAAATTATTACAATCATATCTGTCCAATCTCATGTTCTACTACCTTTACATGTTCAAAACATAATAATATTAAACATATTACAATAATACTACGCTTATTACAAACGTCTTCTAATCATTCATCTTTCCTTTTCCTATGTCCTTATCAGGACCTTCAATAAACTCTGACTTCACTGAAAACATTTAATTTAAAGCAAGGATAATCATTTAATTGCTCAGAAAGTATAACAATTGAATAATAACAAAATCAAGAATCATATCAACTTTCTTAAATAAGTGAACAATAGTTGTGAAATAGCTCCGAATAAATATGAATAACACTTTCCTTTTGTTTGAAACATTTTTGAAACAACATATTGAGTGGTCATAAGACCTTGAACTTTTTGTTTGCTTTCATAGAAGATTAAACAATAATTCAACTATAAATTGTCATACATACGAGCACTTCTAGGTGATCAGCCTATTGTACTCTATGTTGATCAACATTCTACTGGGTAAACGACTATACATGCTTTGTTTAGGCACTTCAAGCCTTTCCGGAATAATTGACTAAAATTGTCCCTAATATTAGGGTTGTTCATCTCAAACATACATCAGAGTCTGTACTAAAATAATTTGGTTTGGATAGCTCTACTTAACATCAATAATATTTCAAAGATTTATTATCAAATCAATAAAATATTTCAATATCTATCTAACCGAAACAAATGGCATCGACATACTGCTTAAATAGTTCATGCATATAGAGACCTTTAACGGTTTAATAACTGAGCATATCTGGAAACTTGTGCAAATATAAAAAAATTTGCATTAGTCTTAGAATTCACACTATAAAAACATAGTGTAATTTAGAACTTTAAACATCATAAAACAATCATAAGAACAAAATTCGAATGAAGTTAGAAAACTTGTCTTAAACATTTTTTAAACTGTACGCTAATTTGCACTTAATTCGTATGTCCTACACATTTACATTAACTATAACACACCAATTAGGCACATAATGACCCTCTATATTGGTTTATGTTACCTCTATTCAATAACTTATAATGTTCATTTCATAAGAATCGGAAGACATTTCCAAGTTACAAACACTTAGTACGGTACTTTGATGTTTGTATGTCGCACGCCCGATTTGTCTATGAGAACGCCCAAGCGGCACACCCTTGCGTACGGTTAGCACACTTGTCTAACTTGTCTACTAAACATTGATTTATGTAAGTATTTTACATTCATAATGTTTGTCTTTTTACTAGAATTAAAATATTACATAAGATTACAAACACTTGTTATGGCATCACAACGTTCGCATATACGTATGCCCGGATAGCCTATGTGAATGCCCAACGTCGCACAACCAACTAACCTCGGCATCCCTAGTCTCTAACACTGTCACCTTGGTGCTGCTTCACCAGAAATATGTCTGGGAAAGGCGCTTTCGCGCCACCCCGACAAAAATAAATTCCAACTTTGCTGAAATTTTCTACTTTAGCAGTTTTGTCGCACCTACTTCTGAGCATCATAACTTTCTCATTCGATATCGGAATAAGTCTGTTTTTGAGCCATTTTCTTGCTCGTAAAATCCTCTAAAAATCACCTAAAAAGAAATAATTTTTCAAGTTCATTAACAAATCGAAATGTGGTTCAAAAATCCTTCATGAGCTAGTTTTTCAACACAACTTTTCTAACATCTATTTTGAAATCTTTGTAACTTACTCATCCGAAGTTGGAATGTGATCGTTCTTGAGCCTAAGACACCCTCATTCAATGCTATACAACACCCCAAGAAAACCATAGTTTTTTGGAAGTGAAAATTACCTACAAACTTGACTCGAAAGTAGTACCAAGCCTGGGAATGGCACTTTCGTGCCACCCCAGCAGAAACAAATTCCAGCTTTGCCAAAAAAAAATTAACTTTGACAATTTTGTCGCACCTACTTCCGAACATCATAACTTCCTCATCTAATATTGGAATGAGTCCATTCTTGAGCCATTTTCTTGATATTAATATCCTCTATGAATCCCCCATTAAATGAAATAATTTTTTAGGTTCATTAGCAAGACGAAACAGTGGCTCAAAAATCCTTCGTGAGCTAGTTTTTTAACATGACGTTTCTAATGTCTATTTTTCAAATCTTCGTAACTTGCTCATCCGAAGTCAGAATGAGATCGTTCTTGAGCACACGGATCCCTTATACTACGCTCTACAAAACCCCTAGAAAATCATAGTTTTTCAGAAGCGATAATTATCCGCAAACTTGGCCCGAAAGTCATACCAAGCTAGTTTTTTCGTCTTTTAACATCTTTTACTAAATTTTTCTTCATAACTTCGTTATAACATATTTGTACTCCTTTCCACTTGGAACATTTTCGTAACTCACATATGTATATTTTCTGCTTTTCGAATTTTAAATATTAGCTTACTAACAATGATTTATACTATTCCGATAAACAACAAATAACATATTTTTTCATGCTTACTTGGTTAAGTTTGTTACTTTTATTTTATTTTATTTTGTCATGCTTATTATCGGCGATTTAAGTCCTTTAATCTCATCATTATTTCTTCGGATCCTTCATGATCCACAACCACAACAACAACCATGTGACGCCCCCAAATCCAGGTTCTCTAACCTCGGATTCAGTGTTCACGATCCATCATCATCATAAGCATTCTATAACTATTACGGAATAATAAACATACATTATTTATTATAATAAAGTCTTACAACAATATCCCAATGTCTTCTTAACCTTAACTTAAACACAACTTTAATATTACAAAAGGTTTAAATAAATAATTACATCAGATTAGATAATAATTAAACTTCTTTAACATATATAGCTACTTATGTGGATACAGATTAATTTGATGAAATTCATTGGTGAAATGATAGGGTTATTAGTTGTGAATTGATCGATGAGGTGCTAAATTAAGTTTCTGTTAATGAGCATTGATATTCATGATTTGTAACTTGAACTTTTTGATACTATGGTTGAATAGAAATCTTTGAATGATAGTATAACCTTTGTTTTGGTTTACACGAGCACGTGTAAAGACCAAGTGTGGAGAAATTTGACGAGTGTCTAATATTCATCTGTTTTGATTACTTTATGCGTAGTTCATTACATGTTTTGATGTTAACACAAGCTTGATAAGGTTATTGATGAATTTCAGGTAATAATGGAGCTTAAGTGTTGAAACGGGACGATTTGGAGCTGATTACATGAAAATAAAGCAAAGTTAAAAACTAGACCAATCTGGCCTTGGCGAGTTTGTTGTCCCTGAAAAGTCCGCCTACAGACGAATAACCTCTCTGAAATCTGCGTCCCAAATGAGTTCGATGTCCGCCCAAACCCACTATTCTCTCTCGAGTCGCCTTACGGACTCAAGAAGAACAAAATATCCATGACCAATGGATTCGTTAGAAAAAAGTTGGCAATTTTCTATTTTTGCAGTTAATTTGGAGACTTCTAAACTGATTTGGATTGCGATTACTTAAGGATTTAAGACTTTGTTTAGACATTATAAATGCATGTAAAACTCATTATTATGGAGACATCACCTTCTGTCTTGTACATTGGATTCAAACCCTAGTTTTGGAGAATCAAGGCATGTCAGGCTAATATTTTAATTCAGTTTTGAAGGGATATTGTTGAACCTTATTCATAATTAACAGGTTGATCAATTTTACTTTATTTATTCCTTCGTGTGTGAGATTTATTCTGATTATCTACATAAACTTCATGTATTCTATTCAATTTACTAATTTGGTTTCTGCAGGATTAAATTAGTGAATTGATATCATCTGCTAGATTAAGATATATATTAAGTAAATGATGTATATATGATCATAAGTAGCAATTAGTGATACTTGCTTGTGGACAAGCTTTTGGGTATTATTAAGATTTTTAGAAGACAAGTTAAATAATTCTCGATTGTGTAATTATTGCTTGGAATAACCTAATTCTCATTTTTCATGATTCTATTGTATTAAATGTAGACTGATATATAGTTCTAGGTTATATGATAGTTAGGATATATTTGAGGCGATCGTCACATTAGATTTACACATAAGGAGAATTTCGGATAATTAGTAATCGCGGTTATCTAGGATTATTAATCTCATTGAAAGGTAAATACTGTAAAACTTGATTACTCCATGATTGTGAAAAGCTGATACTAAACTGAAGAACTTAAGTTTTTTAAATCATTGTTACTATTTCTTATCAGTTTATTATTGCTAATTTAGTTAAACAATTCAAAACCTCATTCTCTTGGAAACAATAGGATAAATACAAAACAACACACTCTCTGTGGGATCGACCTTTACTTGTTACCATACTAATACTTGTGTTAATAGAGCAGAAGTAAGGTTTAATTTTAGAGTGTTAAACGAGAGCTCCCAGTTATCCTTACCGAAATAATATGGATCTAAGATATAGCCAGGTAGAAACAACTTTTCAAAGTAATATGGATAGAAAAGTTTCACAGGTGAGTCTTTGATTAAAAACAAGAGTTAAAATTGAAAGCACAGTGACCTATATATACCGCTGATTTATAAACTAAAACCTTCAATTAGAAATAGAACGTGAGTGATCAGTTTATTCAAAACTAAAACATATTTATTTTAAAATTCGTTTTGCTCATTTATTTTAATTTGGAACGAAATTAAACTAAAACCTTTATATTGTAAATTTTGGAACGGATGTATAGTATTATGTAATGTAAGAACAAGAGAAAAACTAAACAAAATGGAGAATTACCTTCTTGCAGCTGCACCAAAATACTTCATCCTTCACCATGCATATGGCCAAACCAATGAATCGACATATCCAGCCGAGGTAACGATGTACTGATCAAAAATGGACAAGATTGTGCGAATAGTTCCATTCTGGATATTGTAGCTAATCAAGTCTGATGTATTTGCAACCAGCATAACTTCTTGATCATTAATGAAGTATAAGGGCACAATTTTACTGAAAAGTGTTTCTGAGACTGAGACTGCAAATAGCATTGTCCAGGAATCCTTAATACCATATTCTCTCATAACCCAAACTTGACATTCCTCTTCATAAAATCTAACCAGACAAAGCATTCCTCCAAAAACCCCCAAATTCCCAAAACTAGAATCCTTATCTAACCAATTAGGTTTTGGGATTTCCTTGAATGTCTCCCCAGCCACATCAAAATAGATTATTACATAGTTTTTGAGCTCCTTAGGATCATCCCGAGTCACCAAGTAATGTGGAGCTCCCTTCACATTCACCCCTTGTCCATCCACAAATATCTTATAGGGGAATTCATTTATCTTACTCCAACTATCGGTTTTACAATTGTAGACCTTAACGTTGGTTCTATCATAATTGTGTGGTAAAAAACTTTCAGGCTTAGACAAATAAGATTTGGAACTCGTGAGACGGATGATCCTAAGCACTTTATACTCTTCGTTCCTCGGATCATACCCTATTCCATAAAGTCTACAGCAATCATTAATCTTTAATTGCCCTAAAATTTTCTTGAACAACCCCGTGCTAGGGTTCCACAAGAAATGCCCCCCTCCCCCGGCTCCAAAAAGTAACAACCCGTGAAATGAAGCTAGGAAATCAATATTTTTTTGGCGAGGTGCAAAGGGTAAGTGCATTGCAACGATATCAAGAGTCTGGTAGTGAACGAAGGTTATGTATGGTAGGGAGCAGGAAGATGATCCCTTGCTGAAGAAAATGTGCCTTTTGGAGGTTAGATTGTTTGGTTCTTCTGCTATTTTGAGGTGGGCTTGAGCTAAATATGGATTCGAAATGATTTGTGACCAATTTTTGGAGACTAACTTCAATTCGAGTAGTGATTTCACTCGAGATTTTCTTTTTAGTATATGGACTATTATGTCTAATGGGAGCTGAGACAAATCAAGATCAGTAATCTCACCCTTTGTGTTGGATTCTTCGGGGCTAAGCTCATCAAGATCTTCGATCAGAACCATTTTCTGAAATTTTTACACAAGTTAATTAGTTCGATCTAGCTATAAATGATAATTATATGTAGGAGATTGATTTATAGCTAGCACTGTTTATGAGAATTTCCTAGTCAGCGCAACGGCCGAAGCTGTTCTAGCTGGAAAACCCTCAAAACGAGCCCTAATTGGGGATCTATGCCCTCGTAAATGCATATATGTATATATATAAGTTTTGCATGCAAATGTAATTGAAGATTTAACAGCTATTAGATTGATAGAGAAGTTACCGAGGTGATTGATGGATTGAAATGGAGAGATCTGGGAATTCTAAGACGATCGGAGAAACCTAGACTGTGCCGTCATTCATTTCATTTGGAGTAGGTTTATACTGATTGATGTTATGCTATATATATTTCTGTGCAATATATTTTTTGTGTCGGAACTCGTAAGCAAAGCAAGTAACGCAAGTACGATAGGTTCTAAACACGTGAAACCCACGTGTTCATAGAAGGGAAATTGTAGTATTACCTTGTTTTTAAATAAATGTATTGTATTGAATTGTTTTTTTTTTAATATCTATTATCTATAGTTTACAAAAGATAGAAATTACAGTAAAGTATTATGGAATCCAAAATTCTTTGCCAAGGGATTAACGGTAATTTTTCTCTGGTTAGATAGATTTTACTGCGACAATATGTTAGTCTACACCAAAAATATTTTATAATAAATTGATATATTAACACAGTTTTTATTTTTCATCGAATATCACAATTTTGCTTCTATTAAACATGAGAAAGAAAACGATAAACTATACAATTTATATCGTGTTTCTAGCTCAATAATTAGTTAATAATTATGAAAAAATGTTATCCAGTAACTATCAGTACAAAATAATTAATTTATTAATGTCATTTGATATAAAAAGAATTTTACACGACTCTCTTATTAAAAAGTGGTATTTAATGATGTCGCTTCTCAACTTTAATCATAAAAAACAATTTTTTTATAATAATAATAATAAACCTAATGGATATATAAAATTTATTTATATATCCAACTTGTGGAAATTTTATGATTCACAGTGCAATAATAATAAATATATAAATAATGGTCAGTAATATTTATTTGGACTTTGGTTTTAGAAATAGATTACATATTATAGTACATTTATAAAAGTAATTACAAAAATCATAAATTCATAAAATAATTATAAAAATAAGACAATTCATCATATATATTTACAATACTAATATAATTAGGAGTCCTTAATTTAAGGGATTAATATTAATGGGCTGACATGGCAAAAGGTTATTTTTTTTGAAACGCGTGATAACCGCCATCTATTATTTGTTTGGAACTCTTCATCAGTTACCAAACCCTTCTGCATACTGAAACCTTGTTTCTCTCCTTTGTTCGTTCGTTCTTCATCTCTATCGATTGTTTCCGATGATTTACCTTACATTTTCGTGATCTTTACTCGTTATCATATTCGTTTAGTTGTTCATTTGATTGGGACTCTTCAGTTACTAACCATTGTTCTGCATACTAAAACCCTTGTTTCTCTCTTCTATTCGTGTTTCTCTTCTGTTCGTGCGTTCTTCAGTTTCTAAATATCCACTTTTCTTTTAATTGCTCTACGCCATGTTTCTCCATATCTGGATTTTTTTTTTTTTTACAAATATGAGAACACCATTACAGATGGGTTAACATGCTGGATGTCTTTTTTATTTTCTTTCTTCCGTGCACTTGTTGCATTGAAAAAGGGCACCCAGTTAATTAAGTACTACTAGGAAGGGAAGCCTAAGTTTTGTCCATTCGTAATTTCTCCTAGTTATTACTATTTCTTCCTCGGCTTCAGTCTCCAATCATTAAGCAACGCCACCTTTCGTTAAAGAAAAAGCTTTCTTAGGAAGGCATAATCTGATACATTTATAATATTCTCGTATGGCGGGTTTCTCTACTAGAATGGTGGTCATGTTGATGCGACTTTTTCCGAATCTAAATGAAATTATTATTACTATCATATAACTTTGTTTGGTTACTTCGCATTATGTTTTGGTTCTTTGTTAGCTTGTGATTTGGATACCATTTTTGTTACCTTGATTTGGTATTTTGGTTACTTTTTTATGTTGTTATGGTTACCATGTATTTGCTTAGTATACATGGTTGACTAAACTGATTTTGGTGTACATGTTGTTTATGTAATGGTTACCATTAAAATATGTTTTGGTTACTGTCATATAAATATTTGGTTACTTCTTTAGTATGTTTTTGGTTATTGTTAGTTTCTGATTTGGATTCTATTTTTGTTTCCTTGAGTTGGGATTTTGGTTACTGTTTTTGGTTGTTCTGGTTACGATGTATTTGCTTAGTATATATGGGTTGACTAAACTGTGTTTGGTCTATATGTTGTTTATGTATTGTTTACCATTAATATATATTTTGGTTACTAACATATAACTGTTTGGTTACTTCATTAGTATATTTTTTGTTGGTGTTGGCTTGTGATTTGGATACCATTTTTTCCCTCAATTGGGATTTTGGTTACTTTTATATGTTGTTTTGGTTCCAATGTATTTGCTTAGTATACATTGGTTGACTAAACTGGATTTGTTATACATGTTGTTTATGTGTTGGTTACCATTAAAACATGGTTTGGTTACTATCATGTAACTGTTTGGTTACTTCGTTAGTATATTTTTTAGTATACATATTTTTGTTTTGGTGACCTTTAAATTATGTTTTGGTTAATATTATATATAACTATTTGTTTACTACATAAAATGGTCTGTACTACATGTTGTTTATATTTTGGTTACCATTAGATTATATAATATAATTTTTTGGTTCTTGTAAGACCCCAAATTATTAATAAATAAAATTTAATTTCTCTATTTATTATTTTGAAATAGTAAGGGTTGAATTGATTAATGTGGTTAGTTATGGGTAAAATGCGTAAATATTTTAAATAAGCGGTGGTTATAAAATATTCATTGTTGTTTGGGGAATATTCGTTTGGTCATGGAATATTCTTTGCTTTGTTGGGGAATATTAAATGCGATGACCAGCCTTTTTTGGGGCCTCATAACTAAAAGATTGGATGAAGAAAACGACAAGTATAAGTTGTTTATAAATAACACAGCGTAGTTATTACCAATTAACACTGTTGGAATACCCGATGGTTAAAACACGATGTACGTGTTGTTGCACAAAGAAGATATTTGCAGTATTGGACCAATTATTGATTCTTACGTAAGAAGGCACTACTCAATAATAATTGTTACGATGAATTCTTCGCTCGATATTTTATTTTATTAATTCAATAATTGT
Organism: Panax quinquefolius; assembly: GCA_020205615.1. Classification (NCBI taxonomy): domain Eukaryota; kingdom Viridiplantae; phylum Streptophyta; class Magnoliopsida; order Apiales; family Araliaceae; genus Panax; species Panax quinquefolius. The sequence continues at coordinate 18,870,397 of CM035151.1, read as the reverse complement.
TTGCGTTGATATTTTATATTACTTGTTGTTTCAATAATTATCACTACACAAGATTTTCCATTATCGAAGCAATAATTCATATTATCCTAATAATATTATTAGAAAATATTATTGGCAATGTCTAGAAAGTTACGCCTAAGGAGAGGTTTGGTCACCTAATCATACTTAAGATGAGGAGAAATTCTTATTGAAAGCCCTCTTTCCTCGGAACGGCCGGTTGCCAAGATCTTGTGATTCTGTAATATTATTTGTGAATAATTAATTATTGATTAATATGATGAGAAAATATTGATTTTATGTGGATATAGATGGAGAAAATTTTTAAAGTGACAATTGTTGAAAATCGATATTTTATCTTTTCTCGATAAAATAATATTTTATTATATTATTATAATATAATAATGATGATATTTTTTTATAATGAATGTGGGATATATGAGTATATAAGGAGGAAGAGTATTTTTGTTGCAAAAGTTGTTTAAAACATGTTAAACATGTCTGTGGGCCCATTTCTTGACTGAAATTTGATTATAGCCTATAAAATCGCCCGTTTATGGATTTCGGCCAATTTATGTTTGGAATTTGGAAAACCTTTCTTCTGCAAAGTTGTAGACAATTGAATTTCCTATAAAAACTCGCGAGATTCGAATTTTCTGATAAAAGGGCTATTTAATATGAATTATTGAAGTTCCGAAGTTTCGAAATAATTAATTTTTGGAAGTTTTAATTTTTTTTTAAAAGAAAAACGTTTTTTTTTATTTGGTTGGCTCCACTTGCACATGTTAGTGGCTGATTTCAAATGTCTAGATGTGGGCGTAGGAATTTGGTTAATAAATATTAATATTTTATTAAATTTTCTGCTTTGGTGTTCTAAGCATTTTCCTATAAATAGGTGGCTTAGGTTAGAATTGAAAATCACACCAGAAACTACAGATTTCTCTCTCTTTCTCTCTTGATATATTGAGCGTATTCTTGTGAGTATTTTAGTACTTTGAGTATTGCTATACGGTGCAAGTTCTTTCAGCACTATTTCCAGTATACCATTCAGAAGTACTATCCTTTTTAGGTAAGGGATGTTATTTTATTCGAAAATGATATTATTTCTTCAATATCATTATACCGAAATATTGGTTAGAAATTTTTATCAAATCTAGAACTTTTTCATGTCGGGGTTACTATTCATGAGTTACTATTCACGAGTACTATTCACGAAGCATGATGATATTTTTTGTGAAATTTTTATCTTTTAGTGTCGGAGTTACTATTCACGTATACTGAAAGACTATTCACGATATCTGGTCTTATTCACGAATCGACACTATTCACAGAAAAATTAAATTTTCTTTTCTGTGTCCAAGATTGTCTGTTATGATTCCTATCTTTGATTGGATCTATGTTTTGGTCTTCATTCTTGAATTTTACTCCACTATGATTATTTATGAGGTATTTTTGGACATGGAATAGCTGAAATACGAATCCTTAATATTTATTCTTTTGTTTCACTGGATTCGTTTTCTTTAAAATATTTTTCATCATCCTCCGTCCTAAATGATGATATAATTGAATATCTTTGGCCTGTAGTGCAAAGATGAATGATTTCTGATGAATATCTTTGGCTCGTAGTGTAAAGATGAACAGGTGTTTAGATGAACATGACCAACTGATGAATATCTTTGGCCTGTAGTGCAAAGATGAATATTTGATTTTAGTTATATATTGATTGATGTTACAAGGATAAAAGATAGACGATGAACTTTTAAATTCATAGATGATAGTAGATTTCATTCTCTACTTAACTCTTCTAATGAATTATTATTTCCGCTGCGAATATTGATTTCAAACTTATTTTCTATTGTATTCTATTAGATTTTTCCCTGTTGAGGACTAACGATAATTTGTTCTGTATTATCTTAGTCATAATGTTCTTTACTGGGCTAGTTGAGCTCACCCTTTTCCTTTTTATTCCATTTTTTCTTCTCAGGAGGCGAGAATGTAGCGAGTACTAGTCGGGGTATGAAATGATGGTTCTAGAAGTCGTTTTAGTAGTCCTCACCATTTTTATAAAATAATGTATCAATAATTGTAATGAGGACTTATTTGAGTGTGGATATTGTCTAGATGACAATATTTGTATTTAAACTCACAGTTTTTATGTTGTTATAGTTGTTTCTGTACCATATATTTTGACGACTCAGAATGGGTGTTGTATACCTGGTTTGGGGGCATCACAGTTGGTATCAGAGCTTAGGGATATGATCTCTGGCGGAGATCAGGGAATAGAACTAGGAGGGGAGAGACGAGTAAATCCTTCGCTAGTGTGTCCTACCTAAGCTTATTTGTTGGTCAGTTGAAGTATATGGTTAATATGTGATATGTTAATTTGTTTAATTAACCCTTGTTTTATGGCAGTATTTAAGAATGGCAGCTGAGAATATTAACGGTGGAGTTAATGAGACCATGGAAACACCTTTAATCACCACCCAGGGGAACATGCAACAGGAAGGCAATATTCCTCTTATAAACAACACCACTGAGCAGACGATGAACAACGGGATGTTTAAAAGGTTTTTGGAGTTCATGCAAAACTAGACGAGGGAGACTCGTATATGTATTACTGGTGGAAATGATAAGAACGCTGCCGCTTATCACAACCAAGCAGCTTCAAAGAGTTGGGACCACCAGAATTTAAGGAAAGCCGATCCGATCATGGCGGAACGTGGATCAAGCAAATTACCAAGATATTCGATGTCTTGGGATGCACGAGAAACAGAAGGTTCCATTCGCCACCTTTATGTTCCGTGGCGAAGCGGCGGATCATCTGGTGGGAGTTTGTGAAAGCGGACCCACTGTCGCCTTTCAAAGATGTCTTGGGGAAACATTTCGAAACTTTTCAACGAAAAATACTTTCCCGAAAGTATTAAATCATATGAAGGAGGTAGAGTTTATTAGACTAGAACAAAACAACATGACGGTGTCCCAATACGAGGTGAAGTTCGCAGAGTTATCCAGGTTTGCACCTCATTTAGTAGAGAATGAGGAACGAATGACGAGGATGTTTCTGAGAGGTTTAAAACCCGAGATTCGGCAATATCTTATCTCTCATAAATTTTTTATATTCAAATGTTGTCAATGTGGCTCAATTATTAGAGCGAGATAATGAGTATGTTTAACCAAGGACCGAACTGTATTCATCATACCGGTGGCGTGATCGTGAGAGTAATGAAACCAAATGGGGGAGGAAAACATTCATTAAAAAGCGGTAACCACTCTGGTGGTACTCGTGGCCCGTGAAAATAGAAGAAGCGAGTTGGGGAGATTTTAAAAGAGGAGATTCAACAATGACATTGTGAAGACGTCGTCCAAGACCAACAAATGAATCGATTTTAAGGAAGGAGAACGACCACCGGTCGTATGCTATAAATGTGGAAAAGAGGGACATATCAAACCAAACTGTCCACAATAGTTCAAGGTATGCTATAATTGTGGAAATGAAGGACATATCGTTCGAGATTGTACTGTAGCAAAACCAAGTCCAACGGGGATGGTGACTCAAAAGGCTGTCCCAGAAAAGTCAAAGTCAACTGTTCCTGGAAGAGCGTTTGTCGTGACTGGTCAACATGCGAGGAACCCAAACGAGGTGATCACGGGTAAGCTAATCATAAATTCATGCGAAGTTTATACATTACTTGATACCGATGCTACCCATTCATTTATCTCTTCTGCTTGTGCTCAACGTTTAAACTTGACTCCGGAGAAATTAGACTTTGACCTATCTGTGGAAACTCCGTTAGGAGAAACTTTCATCACATCCACTGTTTATAAATCTTGTTTGATCCAAGTTGGCACAATCACATTACCCGTTGACCTTATCTCTTTAAAGATACTTGCTTTTGATGTGATTTTAGGGATTGATTGGTTAACTACTCATCATGCCAAAATTAATTGTTTTCGTAAGGTTGTTAGTTTTCATATTCCTAATCAACCTGTTGTGCGAATTCAAGTAACTAAACCATTAAAATCTATCGCTGTCATATTAAGTCATAAAGCTATTCATTTATTGAAAAACGAATGTCAAGCTTTCTTAGCCCATGTTATGGATTTGAATAAAGACACGTCAGATTTGAATAATATTCCTGTTGTTATTGACTTTTCTGACGTATTTCATGAAGAACTTCCCGGTCTACCCCCAGAATGTGAAGTTGAATTCTTTATTGACCTTGAACCTGCTACAAAGCCCATTTCTAAAACCCCATATCGAATGGCTCCTATTGAACTTCAGGAGTTAAAGGTCCAACTACAGGAGTTGTTGGACATCGGTTTCATTCGTCTTAGTACATCTCCTTGGGATGCTCCTATTTTATTTGTAAAGAAGAAAGACGGGAGTATGCGACTTTGTATCGATTATCGGGAATTAAACCATGTCACAATCAAGAATAGGTATCCGCTACCTCGTATTGATGACCTGTTTGACCAGTTGCAAGGAGCACAATTCTTTTCAAAGATCGATCTTAGCTTACGGATATCATCAATTTGAAGGTTAGAATCGAGGATATTCCAAAGACTTCGAGAACTTCGGTATGGACATTATGAATTCCTAGTCATGTCTTTTGGATTGACTAATGCTCCTGCTGCTTTCATGGATATGATGAACTGAGTATTCAAGGAATATTTGGATCAGTTTGTTGTTGTCTTTATTGATGACATCCTCATCTATTCCAAAAGCTGTGAAGATCATGAGCGCCATTTGAAGCTGGTACTGTAAAGGCTTCGTGATAACAAGCTATATGCCAAGCTGAAGAAATGCGAGTTTTGGCTTGAGGAAGTAGCATTCCTTGGGCACATTGGTGTCAAAACGTGGAGTGTCTGTTGACCTGGTGAAGATTGAAGCAATACAAAGTTGGGAGCAACCAAAGACGGTGACCGAAGTACGTAGCTTTTTGGGCTTAGCTGGTTATTATCGGAGATTTGTGAAAGGATTTTCTAGAATCGCTACTCCGTTAACTCAGCTGACTCGTAAAGTTACAAAATTCGTATGGAGCGAGGAATGCGAGAAGAGTTTCCAAGATCTCAAGAGGAGACTCATTTCGGCACCTGTTTTGACAATACCATCTGGTTCGGATGGATTTGTTATCTACAGCGATGCTTCAGGCAAAGGGTTAGGGTGTGTTCTCATGCAACGTGGGAAAGTCATAGCCTATGCCTCGCGGTAACTTAAAGAATATGAGAGGAATTATCCTACTCCTGATCTAGAGTTGGCAGCAGTCCTTTTTGCGCTAAAGATCTGGAAGCACTATCTATATGGGGAGAAAGTGGAGATATATTCAGACCATAAAAGCCTCAAATATTTCTTCACTCAAAAAGAACTTAACATGCGGCAACGACGTTGGCTCGAGCTGCTGAAAGATTACGACCACACTATTCAATACCATCCTGGAAAAGCAAACGTAGTAGCTGACATATTGAGTAGAAGATCATATGCAAGAACGAGTGCGATGATGTCAAGTATACGTATAGAACCAACTTTAATCGAGAAAGTTAAAGTTGCTCAAGCCAAAGACCCGGAGCTGATGATTATGAAGAAGAAAGTACAAGAAGGTGCTATTCCAGAAGCAAGAATCGATGAAGAAGGAATACTTCGAGTCCACTCCAGACTTTGTGTTCCTAATGATTCTGATTTGAAGTACAAGATCATGGTGGAGGCACATAATACACCGTTTACAATCCATCCTGGAAGTACCAAAATGTATCGTGATCTTCGACATACATTTTGGTAAAACAATATGAAGAGAGAGATTGCAAAGTTTATCTCGATGTGTTTAACTTGTCAACGTGTAAAGGCGGAGCATCAAGTGCCTAAGGGTCCATTGCAACCACTTGAGATTCCGAAATGGATGTGGGAACACATTATCATGGATTTCGTTACGGGTCTTCCCAAGGTTTCTCAAGGCATAGATGCGATTTGGGTTATTGTTGATAGATTAACCAAGTCAGCCCATTTCTTGCTGATACGGGAGACTTATTCCCTTGAACGTCTTGCTAGTATGTACGTAAATGAGATTGTGAGGTTGCATGGCATGCCAGTATCCATAGTTTCGAATCGTGACCCAAGATTCACTTCAAGATTTTGGGTTAGCTTGCAAAAAGCTATGGGGACGGATTTACGATTTAGTTCAGCATACCATCCTCAAACGGACAGACAATCAGAGAGGACTATTCAAACTCTTGAAGATCTATTATGACTCTATGTCCTAGACTTCAAAGGGAGTTGGGATAAGTATTTACCATTGGTGGAATTCTCCTACAACAACAGTTATCAGGCAAGTATATGTGTGGCTCCATTTGAAGCATTGTATGGACGAAAGTGTCGCTCTCCAATATGCTGGGATGAGGTGGGAGAAGCAACATTGTTGGGACCAGAGTTGGTACGAATGACTACAGAGAAGATCCAAACGATTCGACAACGTATACAACTGACAGCCTGCAGGATCGACAAAAGAGTTATCACGGATCTTCATCGAAAGGACGTGGAATTTAGTATTGGGGATCATGTATTGTTGCGTGTGGCTCCATGGAAGGGTGTTACAAGATTTGGGAAGAGAGGAAAGCTCAATCCACGATTTATTGGTCCATTTCAGATTCTTGAACGAGTAGAAAATGTGGCCTATAGACTCGCGTTACCTCCAAGTATGTCTCGTGTTCATAATGTTTTTCATATATCCGTATACGTAAATATGTGAAAGACCCAAACCACGTTATTGAGTTAGAACCGGATGAGATAGCCAAGACTTAACGTCGAAGAGGTACCACAAAAAATCTTAGATAGGAAGAGCATGTCCCTACGACGAAGGTCATACCACAAGTTAAAGTTTTGTGGAGAAACCATGCTATTGAGGAAATGACCTAGGAGTTGGAAACGGAAATGAAAGCGAGGTATCCTCATCTTTTCGAAACACCAAGTACGTACGTCAATTTCGAGGACGAAATTTCATAAGGAGGGGAGGTTGTAAGACCCCAAATTATTAATAAATGAAATTTAATTTCCTCTATTTATTATTTTGAAATAGTAAGGGTTGAATTGATTAATGTGGTTAGTTATGGGTAAAATGCACAAATATTTTAAATAAGCAGGTGGTTATAAAATATTCATTGTTGTCGGGGAATATTCGTTTGGTCGTGGAATATTTTTTTGTTGTCGGGGAATATTTATGTCTGACGACTACGATCTTTTTGGGGCCCCCATAACGTAAAAGCGATTGGATGAAGAAAGCGACAAGTATAAGTTGTTTATAAATAACGGCGTAGTTATTACAGATTAACACGCTTGGAATACCCGATGGTTAAAACACGATAATATGCATTGTTGACAAGAAGATACCACGGTATTGCACCAATTATTGATTCTTACGTGAAGGCACTACTCAATAATTGTTACGATGAGTTCTTGCTCAATATTTTATTTTATTGATTCAATAATTGCTTTGCGTTGATATTTTATATTCTTCATTATTTCAATAATTGTCACTACTGCGTATTTTCCATTATCGAAGCAATAATTCATATTATCTGAATAATATTATTAGAAAACATTATTGGCAATGTCTAGAAAGTTACGTCTAAGGAGAGGTTTGGTCACCTAATTGCGCTTGAAGGAGAAATTTTTATTGAAAGCCCCTCTTTCCTGGAACTACTGGCACAGTTGCGATCTTGTGATTCTCAGTAATATTATTTGTGAATAATTAATTATTGATTAATATGATGAGGAAAATATTGATTTTATGTGGATATAGATGGAGAAAATTTTTAAAGTGACAATTGTTGAAAATCGATATTTTATCTTTTCTGATAAAATAATATTTTATTATATTATTATAATATAATAATGATGATATTTTTTACAATGAATGTGGGATATATGAGTATATAAGGAGGAAGAGTATTTTTGTTGCAAAAGTTGTTTAAAACATGTTAAACATGTCTGTGGGCCCATTTCTTGACTGAAATTTGATTATAGCATGTAAAATCGCCCGTTTATGGATTTCGGTCGATTTATGTTTGGAATTTGGAAAACCTTTCTTCTGCAAAGTTGTAGAGAATTGAATTTCCTATAAAAATAAGCGAGATTCGAATTTTCTGATAAAAGGGCTATTTATTATGAATTATTGAAGTTCCGAAGTGCCGAAATAATTGATTTTTGGAAGTTTTAATTTTTTTTTAAAAGAAAAATGTTTTTTTTTTATTTGGTTGGCTCCACTTGCACATGTTAGTGGCTGATTTCAAATGTCTAGATGTGGGCGTAGGAATTTGGTTAATAAATATTAATATTTTATTAAATTTTCTGCTTTGGTGTTCTAAGCATTTTCCTATAAATAGGTGGCTTAGGTTAGAATTGAAAATCACACCAGAAACTATAGATTTCTCTCTCTCTCTCTTGATATATTGAGCGTATTCTTGTGAGTATTTTAGTACTTTGAGTATTCTTTATACTGGTCAAGTTCTTTCAAAGACTATTTCCAAAGATACCATTCGTAAGTCTTATCCTTTTTAGGTAAGAGATGTTATTTTATTCGAAAATGATATTATTTCTTCAATATCATTATACCGAAATATTTGTTGGAAATTTTTATCAAATTTATAACTTTTTTATGTCGGGGTTACTATTCATGAGTTACTATTCACGAGTTACTATTCACGAGTACTATTCACGAAGCATAATGATACTTTTTGTGAAATTTCTATCTTTTAGTGTCGGAGTTACTATTCACGTATACGACACTATTCACGTATACGGCACTATTCACGAATACGACACTATTCACAGAAAAATTAAATTTTCTTTTCTGTGTCCAAGATTGTCTGTTATGATTCCTATCTTTGATTGGATCTATGTTTTTGTCTTCATTCTTGAATTTTACTCCACTATGATTATTTATGAGGTATTTTTGGACATGGAATAGCTGAAATACGAATCCTTAATATTTATTCTTTTGTTTCACTGGATTCGTTTTCTTTGAAATATTTTTCATCATCCTCCGTCGTAAATGATGATATAATTGAATATCTTTGGCCTGTAGTGCAAAGATGAATAATTTCTGATGAATATCTTTGGCCCGTAGTGCAAAGATGAACAGATGTTTAGATGAACATGACCAACTGATGAATATCTTTGGCCTGTAGTGCAAAGATGAATATTTAATTTCAGTTATATATTGATTGATGTTCTGAGGGGAAAAAAGATGAGACGATGAACTTTTAAATTCATAGATGATAGTAGATTTCATTCTCTACTTAACTCTTCTAATGAATTATTATTTCTGCTGCGAATATTGATTTCAAACTTATTGTCTATTGTATTCTATTAGATTTTTTTCTGCTGAGGACTAACGATAATTTGTTCTGTATTATCTTAGTCATAATGTTCTTTACTGGGCTAGTTGAGCTCACCCTTTTCCTTTTTGTTCCATTTTTTCTTCTCAGGAGGTGAGAATGTAGCGAGTACTAGTCGGGGTATGGAATGATGGTTCTAGAAGTCGTTTTAGTAGTCCTCACCATTTTTATAAAATAATTTATCAATAATTGTAATGAGGACTTATTTGAGTGTGGATATTGTCTAGATGACAATATTTGTATTTAAACTCACAGTTTTTATGTTGTTATAGTTGTTTCTGTACGATGTATTTTGATGACTCAGAATGGGTGTTGTATACCTATTTTGGGGGCGTCACAGTTACTGCTTTATTATGGTATGGTTAATGTTATATTATGATATGATAACTATTATTGTGCAGTCAATGTGGGATGTTGATTATTTGTTATAGTCTGTTTTGGCTACTGTGTAAATGTTATATTATATTTTGGTTAGTATGCTCTTATTTGTTGGTGACTACGTAACTGTTTATGTTATAAATATTGTTTATATCTGGTTACTAATGACTGTGTAAATTTGATTTTGTTTATTTGCAGTTATGGAATCTTTACTATGAGGAATGCAACAGAAAATTCACTGAAAAAGTTATATATTGGTGTGAAATGGAAGTCCCCAACATTATTACCAGGAAATTGAACCCAAGTCAGTTGGAGAAGTTTAAGGCATCATTAGTTTGTGGATGTATTATTTTTGTAAATAATAAACCCAGGTCATAATAAACCATGTATTTGCTTAGTATACATTGATGTATTATTTTTGTAAATTTCTTCAAATATCTTCTACAAGGGTTATGCTCTTCTAGAAAATTCATTGGAAAAGTTATGGTTAAATGTACATATGAGAGTATACATGGGTTGCCTAAACTTGGTTGGATATACAGGTTGTTTCTGTTTTGGTTACCATTAAAACATGTTCTGGTTACTTTCATATAACTATTTGGTTACTTCTTTATTATGTTTTGGTTACTGTTACCTTATGGTTGGCTACTATTATTGTGTCCTCAAAGTGGGATTTTGGTTACTTTTATTTTTTATTTTGGTTAATATGTAATTGTTTAGTATACATGGATTGACTAAACTGAGTTTCATTACATGATGTTTCTGTTTTGGCTACCATTAAAACCTGTTCTTGTTACTGTCATATAATTATGTGGTTACTATTTTATTATGTTATATTATGGTTACTGTTATTAGTAACCAGATAGTTACAAGCTTGTATCAGGACAAACATTAATTGTTAAATGTACATGTGTGAGTGTCATATTTATCTACAAGCTTGTTAGTAACCAGATAATTATCATAGATTGTTACAAGCTTGTTAGTAACTAGATAATTATAAGCTTGTATCAAGACTGTTATAAAGTGTTAAATGTATATGTTTTATTTATACATCATGATAGAATAAGAAACTCCAATTAAGAGTTCTCGTTTATATATATGATGGTTACTTATGATCTCATATTAAAATAAAAATAGTTTAAGAGGTGCAATTGGTAACCAAACCTGTATATAAGGGTAACCATTTTAGTTTTTGTTAGTAACCAACTAATTAAAAATTTATATCAGAACAATTATCAAGTGCTTAATGTACATGTGAGGGTTCTCATTTATCTAGCTGATGGATACTTTTAAATTACGCAGTTATAAAAGTTATTTGAAAATGGTCTATGCTAGTTGGTAACTAAATATGAATATAGAGGTAACCCTTTTATTTTAGATGGGTAACCAAATTTACATAAAAACGTTTCAGAACAGTTACCAATTTTTCAATGTATATGTTTACTTTATATTGATAACTCATGATGGAATCAAAAATTAAAATATTAATCAACATCAATTTTGGTTACTGTACACCATCAAAAATGTTACCAACCATGTGGTTAATGGTTCCTAACATTAAACAATTATATATTCCTGTAAACAATTAAATTTGTTGTATTGTTTACTGTCAGTCTCCATTGTCTAACAACTGAATAAACATTATAAAGTAACCAAATTAATATTAGACAGTAACCAAATTACATAATCTTAGTAACCAGAATATAAACCACATTTTTACATGCAATTTTGAAGGCCTAAATGATGGAATTTGGCCAAAAAAACCCTGCAGTTCACCAGCAACGCTTGTGACTTTTGATCGTTGACCCGTTTCCAATGAAATTAGGCTCCGAAAACGCCAAAATCTGACACTTCAAACTTGATAAAAATTGCCAAATTGTCACTGCAACCAAATAAACATTATAATGTAACCAATTAAATAGTATACAACAACCAATATATATAATTAGATTAACAGTTGTATGAAGGTAACCAATGTAGTCAATAAGTAACCACCAATATAAAAAAAATAATTATAATACTCAATAACATTATAGAGTAACCAAATAAACACCTTACAGTATCTAAATACATATTATACAGTAACCAAAATATATGTAATTAGTAGCTAAGATTATAAAAATATTTTTACATTCATTTTACAACCAAAACAATCAGTAATGACTTTGTTACAAATTAAAGACTAACAGGTACGGTGTATGAAGGTAACCAATATAGTTAATCAGTAACCATCAATATAAAAAAAAATCAGTATAAAACACAGTAATATTATGTAGTAACCATGGTAATATATTTACTTAGTATCCATAACATAAAACATATTTTTTTCATGCATTTTACAGCAAAAACAAACAATATAAAAAATATCATTATGTACTTAAAGATCCAACTGTTGCAGGAAGGTAACCAATGTATTTAATAAGTAACCATCAATATAAAAAACATGAGGAAAATATACATTTAAAGTATACAGCAACCAAATAAATATTATACAGAAACCAAATCAATAATAATCAGTAACCAATTTCTATGTACTTAGTAACCAAAATATAAAACATATTTTTTCATGCATTTTGCTATGAAAACAGTCAGTATACTGCCTTTGTTAATCAACATCAATTTTGGTTACTGTACACCATCAAAAATGTTACCAACCATATGTGGTTAATGGTTACTAACATTAAATAATTATATATTCATGTAAACAATTAAATTTGTTGTATTGGTTACTGTCAGTCTCCATTGTCTGACAACTGAATAAACATTATAAAGTAACCAAATCAATATTAGACAGTAACCAAACTACATAATCTTAGTAACCAAAAAATAAACCAAATTTTTACATGCAATTTTGAAGGCCTAAATTCGACACTCCAAACTTGACAACATTATACAGTAACCAAATTTAGATTAGACAGTAACCAACATATATCTATTTAGTAACCAGGATATAAAAAACATCAATATGTACTTAAAGATCCAACAGTTGCAGGAAGGTAACCAATGTATTTAATAAGTAACCATCAATATAAAAAAACATTAGTAGAATATACATTTAAAGTATATAGCAACCAAATAAATATTATACAGTAACCAAATCAATAATAATCAGTAACCAATTTCTATGTACTTAGTAACCAAAATATAAAACATATTTTTACATGCATTTTGAAATCAAAACAACAATTAATTAATCGACTTTGTGACCAATTAAAGAGCGAAAAACTTAAGAAAGGTAACTTATATCACGAGTATATAAAGAACCACGGGGTAACTATATGCATATAAACTTTAAACTCAAATACCTCAGTATTCAAATCTATAACGAATCAATCAACAATCAACAATCAAATATGTTACAGATCGAGGCTGGTTACTAATCTTGAAGTTGTTATTGATCTTGAAGTTGCTGTTGATCTTCTTCGATATTATCCGATCTCAGAGTTGCATCGCCGTTGGAGAAGTCGTCTTCTTCGATCTGTCGTTGCTCTGTTTTTTCGGATCTGAAAGTTGCTTGTTTTCTTCATTAGCGTGAATTGTTGATCGGTTGGTTGGAAATATAAAAGTCGGTAACTGACGTGTAGGGAGTTAATGACCGTAATTTTAGCAACGTAATATTGTGTTGCATTATTTTTGTAATTATTTTGTGGATGTTTTGTTTTTGTAAATACTTTCTAATTGTTGTATATTAGTGTTAAGGACCCTTAGAAATATGTTATCCCAAATATCAATCAAGTAATTAGGGTAGAAGTAATTTTTAGGACAAATTAAATCTAATCAAGGTATGCGGCGGATGTAGATTATGAAATTATTTCGTTTCAGCCCGGTTGTATAATAGCTCTGAGGCCTGGTACGAAAAGACCCAAGCCCAGTTACTACTTTTTTGACCCAACAAAATTAAAATAGTCCAATTCCTTAAATAGATGGATGATTTACATATTATATTATATTTTTAAAAATAATTACAACAATAGTGTATTCATAAAATCTTTACACAACTAATTTACTTCCATATTTATTTACAATGTTAGTGCAATTAGGATTCCTTAATTTAGAGAATTAGTATTCAATTAGAATTCCTTAATTTAGGGATTAGTTATACCCATGGCTTCTTCTCTCTCTCATCATCTATAACAACCAGTTAGTCATCACCTTTCTTCTTCATTCAACGTATTCTTTCTATATATATATATATATATATATATATATATATATATATATATATATTTAATTGTGGAGTTCTGTCTTAATTATATGATCTCAACTGATCATACGACAGATATTTCCTCTGCTCCACCCGGTCCGGGCATTCCACCCCATGCCGTGTACAAAGTAGACCCAAAGACTTGGTGTCCAGATCGTTCCGTGGGACAAACTTGCCCCCACCCTCCTTTTGACTTTCATCCTATGAAAAAGTAGTTAAATATATATTGTGATGGAGTACAGTCCATATATACATTATATATATATATATATATATGAGTCAACCAACTGTATATCTCAAGTAGCTTCTCAAAATGAAGTGTTAAACTGGAGGTGTGTATGAAAATTCAGGCGGTGGTGGTGGTAGATATGAATACTGGATGATGGTAACCAAACCTTCATACCAAGGTAACCAAACTGTCATATCAAAGTAACCAATCAACCTCCACACTTTAAATTTTTTCTTAGTACAGTTGGTTACCAAACCTTCAGATCAAGGTAAGCAAACCTTCGTACCAAGGTAACAAAACCTTCATACCAAAGTAACTAATTCACATCCACACCTGCAGTTTTTTCATAGTGCAGTTGATAGCCAAACCTTCAGACCAAGGTAACCAATTTAATTTTATTAAGTTACCAATTTCGTTTGAATGTGATGCAGTTGGTAGCCAACCATTCATACAAAGGTAACCATTTTATTATTTATGAGTAACAAAATAGTTATAAAAAAAAATTTAGAACATTAAAAGTTACATCTATTTATTTTTAAACTTTTTGTAGGACGAATCTTCTTCTTATTCTCATTGGCGTTTTGGACAACGAAGATTCGCGACGGTGTAGCGGCGGAGTATGTGAGGTGTAGCGGCGGACTATTATTTCAGAGTGTATGTGAGGGAGATGAAGATTTGAATTTGAATATTTAAATTTGAATTTGTTTTTGTTGTTAGATTCAAATATTTGAATTATTAATTATGGCAGTTATTTGTCCTTGATTTTAGGTTTCCTTATTAATGTGAATTGTACTATTTTTGTAATATGGGTATTAATTACACTCTTTTTGTACTTATTTGGTTGATGCACTTTTCTTGTAATTACTTTCTATTTGTTGTATACTTATGTAAAGAACCCTAAATAGATTGGGGTACACCTTGGCTAGATCCAAAATTCCAAATAATTACATCCCAACATTGTCCATTGTTACTACATCCCGGTATCGCAAGTAAGTTTTGAAAGTAAAAAACCAGTAACAAGATAATAGTAAGTTTTGTTCTTAAAAGCTTGTAGTATATAATTTTCTTGTTAAATGATAAATTTTAGATATTTTAACTTTATAATAGTAAAAATTCATTAACTATACTTGAATCAATTTATTTCAGTTTATTAACATTATAATAAAAGTGTTATTTTCTACTTTTTAGAAGTGAAATGGCATATTTTTAAAATAATTTTCAAATGATAGTGAAACTAATTATTATATAAGAAAGACCATTTTAACAAAAAATTATTTTGTTTATTATATAATATATTTTTTTGATAATTTATTATATAATAGATACTCCATATATATGTAAGTTATTCAGATACGAATCAAGATCCGAATATCCGTCGAATATATTTACGATAGGATGTACGTTTACGCTTATACCATATTCGTATCCGTTTATTTGTGAATATATTTAAACCGAATACGATATATTCATTTTTTCTGAATACGAATAATATTCGTTTTTTTTTTCGAATACGAACGGATAAAAAATTTTGATTACCATTAGCACTATAGCATCTATGCTTAATGAAGAATCTTTTTTACGTTGCCATCACCCGGAGAATGCTAGGAGTACAAGAAATTACTTGGTCAGTGTCATGTAACCATCAAAAAACACAGGACTCCAAATGAAGGATTACCTAATCTGACATCTCTTCTTTTCAGCAACTTTTCCAAAATGTTCAATTAATACTCCGTTGCTCCTCCATTTCCTAAAAATATTTCCATTTACAAAATTTATAAAATTTGAAAATATATTTGTGTTTACCCACAAACTTATCGGGTGTTTAGTTTAATAATAATAACATAAAAATTGGATTTTGGAGGTAAACTTGAGTACAATGCGACATGAAAGAATGAAAAAAGGGTTTTCATCCAAAGAAATTGAACATTTTTTTTTGGAAAAAATTGATAAATAAGCTTTCTTTTTGTCAACTGGCAACTGGCAACTGCAAGAGAAAGAACCGAACACCTTGACCAAGGGAGGAAAGAAAAATGACACAAAAATTTGCCATTCATTAACTTTCACTTATCACAAACCCCCATCTAAAAGTACATGATACCAAAAAGATGTGTACAAAAACCCAAAAGGAAACTAACAAAATAAAAAATATTATACATAAAAAAAGGTGAATTTTTTAATTCACCAAGGAGTAGAGTTGTCTGTTAGACTCAAAAGTTCTTCCAAATAATCAGCACCCAAGTCCTCCAACACTAGCACATTCTCAATTTTCACCTCTGTGCTTTTACTTTTCCTTTTCCTGCTCAAATTTCTCTTCCTCATAGAATGTCTTTTCTTTAATGCCACCACCGGGGAACAACCAGCCTCGCAACTGTGCTTCATGTCACTCAACGATTCCCGGACTATTTCCTCCGGAAAATTGAGAATTGCCGACGAACCGCGCATCGTAAACGCTGCTTGATCGTAAGCCAAAGCAGCTTGTTCTGCACTATCAAATGTGCCTAGCCACACCCTTACGCCATTTCTAGTGGAATCCCTTATTTCTGCAGCAAATTTTCCCCACGGCCGCCTTCGTACCCCTCTATAGGATTTCGATTTCTTGGGATTTTCTTGGGAATTTGAATTAACTTCATCTTCTTTAATTTCTTCAGGGGAATTGGATTCTGATGTTTCTTGTGCTGCTTGTGACGAAGCACCAAATAGGAGCATTTCTTCGGAGTCACTTTCATTAAAAGGAAGGGAATTGAGGAATTCTATTCCATCCCATGAAAGGGAATCCATTGATCCGAATGAAGATTCCGGCGAGAAATCGGAATTTGGGGAGTGGAAAAGGGATAAACCCATTCGAAATTTTGGTGGTTTTTTTTCTTCTAGTAATAGTAGTAGTGGTAGACTAGTAAGCTTGCTACCTTTAAATACCCAAAAATGAGAGGGATGATATTTGAATTAATTGAAATAAAATAATCAATAATGAAAGGCAGGAGAATAGAAAAAAAGAAAAAAGGGAAATGAGGGTAAAAATGTCCAAAGGCAGAAAAGGGACCAAAGAGGATGTATTTCCATATTTTACAATATGAAATTAAATTATTTAGTAGTACACCATTACTAGTACTACTAGTTGGGAAATACACACATGGGTCAAATGGAGGGAGGCGGCCAGGTTAGAGGGGAAGTTGAATGATATCAGCATTTCATTTTCATGTGAGCTCAGCTCTCCTGGTGTGGAGACCTTGTCCACTTGCCCATCGGACTTGAATCTTGACTTTACCTATGTACTCTCCTCTTAAATACTTACCATTAGTAAATGTTCCATATCTTTTTGATTTTTTGAGCATCAATTTTTTTTTAATTTATAAAAATTAGTAATATATATATATATGCATGCTAAACTTTAATATTACAAAAATTCTACGTGGACATGAAAGTTGAACATGAAAATTGGACATGTGTGTATTTGTATTTTATCTATTTGTATTGTGACCCCCAATAAGGGGTAAAAACACAACTGAGTGAAATTAAAATACACTCATGTCCAATTTTTATATCCGCGTAGAAGAACTCTTAATATTAATCTTCAGTATTTTTGTAATTAATTTGTATTATTGTGTAGCTCTGTAATTCATTAATCTCATTTTCTTAATTTTTTGTGATTCGCAACATCTAAACAGAGATGTTTCGTTGCTAGTTTACCATCTGACTTCTCAAGCTCAAATAGTTGCATTGCATGGGAAAAGTTTAATGTCTTTTTCAAAGAACATTCAAAATTATTTCCTTAAGCTAGCCAGCCTTTCTTTCAGTATACTGTAGGATGTGTGTGTTTTCTCTCTTTTTCCTGAGGCTAATAATTTATTATTATATATATTTGTTATCCATCTTTTTCCTTGTAAGCAATTATATAGTGTATTTGTGGTTACTCGGTTTTTGGAGCGTTTGGAAGTTAAACACTTGAAAATTTTATTCGTTTAGTAGTAAATTATTTTAAATACAATTTATTTAACTCGTTAACTGTTGCAAACGCCGATAACTAAATAAATCTATAATGATAAAAAATTTAAATTAATATATTTTATGAATACTCGAAAAAAAATATCAACAGTGGAGCACCTTATGCATAGAGTAATGTTTGGGTTAAATGAATTTATTGCATTAATTGTTTTGAAGTGAAGTTGTACCTTTAAAGATCATCCTATTTAACAAAATTTTGACCAAATACTGTTCATAGAGTCTTGTAAGTCACCCATGACTCATTGATTCTAGAAGAGTCACAATGCCAGACGCCATTATAAGAAGTTTGAAACTTATAAATATGGAGGACATAAATTTCTTTCTAAATCCAGATTAACTTCAAAACAATGCGGCTCATCGTTCTACATTTGGACACTTTATTAACTAAATAGTTTGTACTCGATTGGTACTTAGTTCGATTCAAACTTAACTCGAAATATAAATAATTTAAATATGAACAAATTTTAAAATTCAATAAATTACTCGAATCTCTTCAAATTATAATTTTTTTATTGATATTCGAATTATATTTGCTCGAAACGTTCAAATTGTTTGTGTTCAATTCGATAGCTATACAAGCTTCAATCAAACCTTATTTCATATTCGACAAATTTTATGAACCAAATCTAAGCAACTCAATACTCAGCTGATTCTAATATTAAGAATGTTATATTATTATACATAGTTCCTTAATTAATATAGCTCTCTAGAAATGGTGAATTATATTATACTCTTAGTTGATTTTTAATATTATATTTGTATTTGACATGTTTAGCTAGATATGATTCTTTTAAATTAATGTTGTTTTTCACTAATGAACTTTAAATTATAAATTTGATTATTAGATAATATTTATTAAGAAAATTATGTATAAATGTCTCCAATGCAAACTTAGGCGGTTGAGTACATTCTTAGCATGTGTTTGGATCTGTCTAATAACATCTAATATATATTACAAGGAAGGAACATCAACATATATAAACACAAAAAGAATGGGAATAAATATTTTTTTAGTTCAACTTACAATTTGGTCACTCAACTTTTTTCTTATAGTCAGCTCACTCAACTTTTATTTTTTTACAAAATATGTTAAGTCATGTTGACTTTAAACGATTTGACCACATAGAAGAGAGAAAGCTGACAAGAAATAGTGACGTGAAAAAAGGAAAATTTATTGAATCCTAATCATCACCACAAAAAAAGGCTTAATTCTGACCGAATTAGGTTCGACGGACTGTATTCAGTCGGAAATAAGTTATTTTCGACAAAATAATCGGTCGAAAATAATTTCGTCAAATGTAGTTTATTTCCGAGGGAAATCCGTCAGAATTATAAGGCCTCATCTGGCGCCAAGTTTCCCACCAGCGCGAAACTTAAGTTCGACGAAACTATGGTTATTTCCGAGGGACTTTTCGTCGAGGATAACCTATCTCCGAGGGACTTAGTGAAAGTATTATGCATACAAGCCAATCATGTATGATGATAAAGCATATACTGTGTAATCAATCTTATTTATTTATTAATAAAAGAATTATTTATTAAAGGCATTTATTATCTACATGGTGCTGTTTTAATAATATGTGATAAACCCATAGTTTTAAGCAACGCTTTTAGAATAATGATGATGATCATTCTAATGAGATCTAAATTCTTAGAAAGCTTAAAACTAAAATAGTTCCCAATCATTGGATTACTAAATTGGGGATTAGTGAATCCGGATAGATTGGTACATACGTTCTTTTTCGTTGGATGAGGATGATTGATCTCATGATCATTTGTGTGGAGACACTAAAGCAAGTATGTAGGTGCTTATTAGAGAATAAGTTCACCTGAACGTTGACTCGCTAAGGAATTCCTAATGGAGTTTTACTTACCCGTCGATAGGAATTCCTGTAGTGATAGTAGTACAAATGATCCTTAGACTTGAGATCATCATAGTATCTTATATATAATGAATTACACTTTGACTTATTCCTTAAGACTCTTAGAGTATATCAAAGGGTATGCTTGGGTGTAATAAGTTATATATGAAGATAATGAATGATCAATAAAGAATCTACCACTTCTAGTAAAAGGAGAAATGTCCTATGTGATTCGATAAATGACAACCCAAGAATCCTTGGCCAAGGTGGAATGAAATTAGAAAGTAGTTTCTAATTTGCATTCATTAGGAGTTGTTCATTTAGGAATCGAAATACATATAATTAAATAAAATAAGACTTGACAGTAATTCCATGTCTTATATTTAATTGGGACATAGTATGGGTGGAAGGATTGAATTATACAGGAACTATTTACTCAAAGGTTCTTTTATGATTAATGTTGAAATCTATATTATCTCGAAAGTCGTTGATCGCTAGGAGAGGCTTATCCCTATTGTAGAATAAATATTATTTATTTAAATAAATTATTTGTTTAATTTATTTATTTAAATGAGATTAGAATTGTTCTAATTGATTTATTCACAACCTAGGTTTAATATGGAGAACCTAAAGGGTCACACCATAAAAGGAAGAATAATTATTTAAGAAGTTAATGGCATAATTGTAATAATATATTAAGTATATTTAATTTAATCTATGGTGATAGAATAAATTAAATAGCTTAATATTTATTATTTAATATTTTAGAAATATTAAATATAAATTAATAAGAGGAGTCTTATTAATATTATTATAATTATTATTATTTTAATTTCTAAAAGGTTTAGGAATTAATTTAATATTAGTACTCTCATTTATTCCTAATTGGATTAAGAAAGAAAATTAGTTAAAGGAGTTTAACTAATTATCCCTAATAGGATTAGGGAGCCCATTTAATTAAAAAGAGTTTAATTAAATAAATTATACCTTATTTTAATTAAAATAGGGTTATATAATATCTTTATAAGAGAGAGTCTTATATTAGATATGAGATATACGTAATTCCTAGTTTGGGAGAGACACCCTTTTCTATTCAGATAGGAAAAACTAGGGTTTGAGCCAAATCCTTCTTCTTGAAAAAAAATTCCTCTTCTCTTGGTGGATCACCTATAGAGGCCACACACTTGGGTGGCTTACATTGATCAAAGGAAGGAATCTACACGGAGATTCAAGGAGATCATGAGAAAGAGGAGGTGAACTCGCATTGCAGGAAGCTCGTTTCTACAAGGGTATGATTTCATAATTTCTTATTCTTCGCTTTAATTAATAATATGCATAAAGGATGATCCGTAATTGGTTTTGTGAAAAATTTTAAATCGATTTTATCTCGCTTCATTACGTTTGTAATTTGATTGCTACTTTGATTTTCACGAAAACCTAACAAAGGTATCGAGCCAAACTTTATGCGAATTATTAATTATTTTGATTTCATATATATGTATGGGTATGTATTTTGAATAATTTATTGGGCATAATTTGTTGTATAAAATTATTATTAAAAAAAAAAAAAAAAAATCAAAATCAAAGACAAAGACCTTTTCAAAAAAACCGACCAAGCTTATCACAGTAAAAGACTACATTCCTCGGTCGAAAAAAAAAAAAATACAAATCTCATCCATGTGGTCATATATATATATATATATATATATATATATATATATATAATTTTATTAAAAAACCTAAAAAACAAGGCGTTCAAATTCTTCCAATCCGTATCTGAGGAGCAAATTATTATTATTTTTTTTTATTTTAATAAATCAACATTTATTACCTTTTTTTTTTTGTTAAGGATCCGCGCGGCTGTTATATATATATATATATCCTTTTTTAGTATCTAATATATATATATATATATATATATATATATAATATATAATCAACGTGATGCCTAAAAAAAAAGGGATCCTGGACAAGCAGGTAGGCCGCATGACTAAGCAGGTCCGGCCATTTCTTTAAAAGTAAGACTTTTATTATATATATATATATATATATATATATAATTGTTATATATATATATATATTAATCTTAATAATTTTATAATTAAAATAAATAGTTTATTTTAATCTTGAAATTGGATTTCATGCAACATAAAATTGCCCATTAAATGATACTCATATATATATGGAATGATTTAATTTATTGATACATATGATGATATGTATGATAATAAATGGGATTGATTATGACAATCACCAATATGATTGGATTTATTTTAGTTGGATGTTTGAATGAATGAGTTTTATTAAATGGGGTCTCACTGCATTCGCCTTTTCTTCGTTTTCTTCTTGATGTAAATTCTATCTCTCTCCTATGTACTTCCCTCGATCACGATCAAGGTTTCTATTTAAATTAAATAGTTTAATGTAATAGGATTAGTTAGAATTTTTTAAGAACCAAGAAGACCAAGATCAAGGAGCGCTTGAAGACCCGCTTGTAATGGAGCCCCAGGGTTTAAATGTAATAGTTATATTTAAATGTTTATTCTTGCACCCTAGGGTTTGACCTTTTGGTTCACTTGGTGGCTCTAGTGAACCAAACTAGAATAAAAGTCCATAATCAATCCGGGTAGAATATAGTATTCTATATGTGCATGCTAGTATTATATATATTATATATTATGCAAACATGCTTCACATGTTTAATAATATGACGCGTATTTTATATATATATTTGCATGCTACGCTAAACAAGATGAGACAAATAATAACAAATCCTCAAAGTTTTTATTATTAAGTCTTAAGCGTTCAAAGATATTTAGAATATCGAACGTCGCCTTCTAGCATGATAAAATTAATAGAGTATTAAATATTTAATATGAGTTTGTTGTGTCACCACAAGGCAAGTATTAAGTATTTAAGATGTTAATTTATCACATTTGATGCTTATAAAGAAAATTGAACAATATTGTTTTGTTGTGTCACCACAAGGCGATATTTTTTTTTTTTGAATATATGGAAGTGCTAGGTTGGACTTAACTTAGATAATTTTGATTCGGATGTGCCACCACTTGATCAAAATAATCCAAGAGGCAAAACACAAGGAGTTACATGTTGATGTAATTGACAAGGAGTTGTCTACCTATTTATTTATATATAGTTTGTTGTGTCACCACAAGGCTATATATATTTGAAATAGGATCCTTATTCTCACTAGCAAAAAACTTTAAATAGATTTTGCTTTAACTATATAAATGAGGTAATATAGTTTGAAGAAAATAGTGGGAGATACCAATATAAAATAAGACCTAATTTATTTTGGTAATTAATAAATGAATGTTTGCTAAAATATTGTCTTTTTACATGCAGAATTTTGAAAATGTCACATTCACTAATTTCACTGCGAAGCATACTTGATGCTAACAAAACCGATTTTAATCGAACTACACCTGATTTGGTTAAGGAATCTGAGAATTGTTCTCACCACGAAAAGATTTCTTATGTCCTAAATTCGCCAGCACTGCAAAAAGTTGCGAGAGATGACCTCCGAGGAAGAGATTGCTACTTTTAAACAAAGGGCAAGATGATGCATCTGTGGCTCAATGCATCATGCCCGCATCCACGAAAGTAACGAGCTTCAGCCACACGATGAAAAAAATGGATGCTCCTACTATGCTTCTACACCTTGGAGAGTTGTATGGTGAGCAAAGTAGGACTGCTAGATATGAAATATCTAAGGAGCTCTTCCGATCTCGGATGACCGAGGACACCGCTGCTGAGACTCATGTCCTAAAGATGATCAATCTGATTGAACGTCTTGGATGACTTTGGGTTCACATGGATGGGGAGTTGAGTCAAGATTTAGTCTTGCAATCACTCCCGGACACCTTCTCACAATTTGTTGTGAATTTTCACATGAATAAGTTGGATGTCACTTGCTCAATTACTTAACATGTTGAAAATCAGCAAGGTCACTTCCCATCCAAGAAGAACCATGTCTTCTTGGTGGATGATTCTTCCAAGAAAAGGAAGAGGCCCAAGGTATTTTCTCGAAAGAAGAAATCCAAGAAGGCTAAGGGCAAGGCGAAAGTGAAGGATCAAAAGAAACTCGATCCAATAGCAAAAGAATTTGCTTCCATTGCAATAAGCCTAGATCATTTGGAAGAGGAACTGCAAGGATTATCTTGCGAAACAAAAGCGTAAGAAGCTTGGAGAAGCTTCAAATCCTAATCAAGGTTTGTTTATGATTGAAATTAATTTTTCTGAAAGTCAATCTTCTACTTGGGTATTGGATACCGGATGTGGGTTCTCACATATGTAATAATATGCAGGACCGGTCGAAGTAGAAAGTCGAAGCAAGGATGAGGTCGTCCTACGAGTGGGAAATGGAGCAAAGGTCACGCATTAGTGTAGGGACTTATTGTTTAAAGACCGCTTACTGGCAAGTTCATTAATTTAAATAATTATTATTTTGTTCCAAATATCATTAGAAACATTATTTATATCTCTCGTATTGGATATGGATGGTTTTAATATTATAATAAAGAACAACAGTTGTTCTATTTATAATGATAATATTTTATATGGTGTTGGTAATTTGCGAAATGGACTTTATATACTTGACTTGCATGAAAATATATTTCAAAATTGAACAAACTAATAAAAGGAAAAGAGATGATGTTAATTATACCTTCATGTGGCAATCAGAGACTTGGTCATATTAATGAAACAAGATTATCCAAGTTGCATAAAGATGGGCTCCTAGAGCTATCTCGATTATGAATCATATCCAACCCGTGAATCTTGTCTCATGGGTAAAATGACTAAATCTCCTTTTAGTGGAAAAGGAGAAAGAGTTACTGAGTTGTTAGCGTTGGTACACACGTATGTATATGGACCTATGACAACGACCTACCGAGGAGGGTATTCTTATTTTATTACATTCACCGATTTACCACTCAAGATTTGGATATGTGTATTTAATGAAATACAAATCAATCATTTGAAAAGTTCAAAGAGTTCGTAGTGAAGTTGAGAAGCAACCTGGTAAGAGTATTAAGATTCTTCGATCCGATCGAGGAGGAGAATACTTAAGTGGTGAGTTTCTCAATTGTCTCAAAGAAAATGGTATAATCTCACAATGGACTCCACCAGAACGCCATACGGATGAATGGTGTATCTGAAGGAGAAATCGAACATTGTTGGACAAGGTTCGATCTATGATGAGTTTTACCGACCTTCCGCTTCCTTCCGGGGATATGCCCTAGAATCTACCACGCATACCTACTTAACAAGGTACCTACAAAATCCGTCCCTAGACCCCATATATGAAGTTATGGATAGGAGGAAACCAAATCTTAAGCATGTTAAGACTTGGGGTTGTCCAAATTATGTCAAAAAGTTTGAAAACGATAAGTCGCAGACTAGATCCGACAAATGTAGATTTGTGGGATATCCTAAAGAAACATCGGGGTATTATTTCTATCATCCAACCGATCAAAAGGTGTTTGTTGCGAAACATGTCGCCTTCTTGAAAAGGAGTTTATCCTTGAAGGGGTCGATTGGGAGTAAGATATATCTTGAAGAGGTTCAAGAACCACAAAATGCTACTGAGATCAAAGTGAGGTACCTAATCAAGTAGAGATTCCTTCAGACTACACACCCTATTCAGTAAATCTGGAAGAGTACCAAAGATACCAGACAGTATGGACTTGTCATAGAAGATGACAATGAGGTACGATCATAGATGATGATGATCCATTGAATTACTGAACAAAGCTATGAGTAGTAAAGACTCAGAGAAATGGCAAGAAGCCATGAAATCGAGATGGACTCCATGTATGAGAACCAAGTATGGACTTTGGTCTCACCACCAAGGCATTAAGCTTTATTGGGTGTAAATGGGTCTTTAAAAGAAAGACTGGAAGCGAGATGGCAAGGTAGAGACCTATAAGGCCCATTTGGTTGCAAAAGGTTTCAAACAAAGACAATGAGTTGACTATGATGAAACCTTCTCACCAAGAGAGAATGCTCAAATCCATTCGGATTTTGCTTGCGATGTATCACAGCTTACCACGACTACGAAATCTGGCGGATGGACGTGAAAACGGCCTTCCTCAATGGAAAACTTGAGGAGGATGTGTATATGACATGACAACCGGAGGGATTTGTTTCAAAGGTTGGAACAAATCAAGTCCATAGCTCTGACGATCCATTTATGGATTAAAGCAAGCTTCTCGTAGGTGGAACATCCGTTTTGATGAGACAATCAAAAGTTTGATTTTATCAAAATGAGGATGAACCATGTGTGTACAAGAAGGTTAGTGGGGCGCTTATTTCATTCCTTGTATTATATGTTGATGATATATTACCGATAGGAATGATATTCCTATGCTTTAAAACAATTAAAATCAAGTTATCTAAACACTTCTCCATGAAGGACTTGGGAGAAGCATCCTATATTTTGGGGATAAAGATCTATAGAGATAGATCTAATAGGATGCTTGGCTTATCCCAAGGAACGTAAATTGACATGATGCTAAAAGGTTTAGCATGGAAGATTCCAAAAGAGGTCTCATGCCGATGAGCCATGGAATACATCTCTCCAAGAAACAAGCCCCAAAGACACGAGAGAGAGAAACCAGTATGAGTAAGATTCCTTATGCTTCAAAGAATAGGATCTATCATACTTGGTATGATATGTACTAGACCAGATGTCGCTCATGCACTTAGTGTAACAAGCAGATATCAGTCGAATCCAGAAGAAGAACACTGGAAGGCAGTGAAAAATGTCCTAAAGTACTTAAGAAGAACTAAGGATGTATTTCTTGTCTACGGTGGGTCTGAATTAAAACTAGAGGGCTTCACAGACTCAAGTTTTCAAACCAGACCAAGATGACATAAATCCGTTTTGGGGTATGTGTTTACCTTAAACGGTGGCGCGATGAGTTGAAAAGTTCCAAGCGTGAAACAGATTCTTTGATTCAATGATGAGAGGCAGATAGTACATAGTCGCAAGTGAAGGCGCAAAGGAAGCTGTTTGGATGAAGAAGTTCATTACCGAACTTGGTGTGGTTCCTAGCATTAAAGGACCAGTGCCTTTATTCTGTGACAACACTGGAGCTGTTGCGCAAGCTAAGGAACCCAGGTCTCATCAGAAATCCAAACACGTGTTGCGGCGATTTCATTTGATCAGAGAGATCATTGAAAGAGGAGACGTCACCCTGGAGCGTGTGGACTCTCAAGACAATATTGCAGATCCATTTACTAAAGCGTTAACACAACAGCAGTTTGATCGTCACTTAGAGAAGATGGGTATGAGATACCACGGCGATTGGCTTTAGTGCAAGTGGGAGATTGAAAGTATTATGCATACAAGCCAATCATGTATGATGATAAAGCATATACTGTGTAATCAATCTTATTTATTTATTAATAAAAGAATTATTTATTAAAGGCATTTATTATCTACATGGTGCTGTTTTAATAATATGTGATAAACCCATAGTTTTAAGCAACGCTTTTAGAATAATGATGATGATCATTCTAATGAGATCTAAATTCTTAGAAAGCTTAAAACTAAAATAGTTCCCAATCATTTGGATTACTAAATTGGGGATTAGTGAATCCGGATAGATTAGGTACATACGTTGCTTGCTTTCATTGGATGAGGATGATTGATCTCATGATCATTTGTGTGGAGACGCTAAAGCAAGTATGTAGGTGCTTATTAGAGAATAAGTTCAACCGAGCACGTGACTCGCTAAGGAATTCCTAATGGAGTTTTACTTACCTATCAATAGAATTCTCAGTAGTGATAAGTAAGACAAATGATCCTTAGACTTGAGATCATCATAGTATCTTATATATAATGAATTACACTTTGACTTATTCCTTAAGACTCTTAGAGTATATCAAAGGGTATGCTTGGGTGTAATAAGTTATATATGAAGATAATGAATGATCAATAAAGAATCTACCACTTAAAAAAAAAGGAGAAATGTCTATGTGATTCGATAAATGACAACCCAGAATCTTGGCGAGGTGGAATGAAATTAGAAAGTAGTTTCTAATTTGCATTCATTAGGGAGTTGTTCATTTAGGAATCGAAATACATATAATTAAATAAAATAAGACTTGTGATAAAGAATTCCATGCCTTATATTTAATTGGGACATAGTATGGTGGAAGGATTGAATTTTACTAAGAACTATTTACTCAAAGGTTCTTTTATGATTAATGTTGAAATCTATATTATCTGGAAAGTCGTTGATCGCTAGGAAGGCTTATCCCTATTGTAGAATAAATATTATTTATTTAAATAAATTATTTGTTTAATTTATTTATTTAAATGAGATTAGAATTGTTCTAATTGATTTATTCACAACCGGTTTAATATGGAGAACCTAAAGGGTCACACCATAAAAAGGAAGAATAATTATTTAAGAGAGTTAATGGCATAATTGTAATAATATGTTAAGTATATTTAATTTAATCTATGGTGATAGAATAAATTAAATAGCTTAATATTTATTATTTAATATTTTAGAAATATTAAATATAAATTAATAAGAGGAGTCTTATTAATATTATTATAATTATTATTATTTTAATTTCTAAAAGGTTTAGGAATTAATTTAATATTAGTACTCTCATTTATTCCTAATTGGATTAAGAAAGAAAATTAGTTAAAGGAGTTTAACTAATTATCCCTAATAGGATTAGGGGAGCCCATTTAATTAAAAGAGTTTAATTAAATAAATTATACCTTATTTTAATTAAAATAGGGTTATATAATATCTTTATAAGAGGAGTCTTATATTAGATATGAGATATATCGTAATTCCTAGTTTGGGAGAGTACACCCTTTTCTTATTCGAGATAGGAAAAACTAGGGTTTGAGCCAAATCCTTCTTCTTGAAAAATTCCTCTTCCTTGGTGGATCACCTATAGAG
The DNA here is from genome assembly GCA_020205615.1 of Panax quinquefolius. Lineage (NCBI taxonomy): Eukaryota > Viridiplantae > Streptophyta > Magnoliopsida > Apiales > Araliaceae > Panax > Panax quinquefolius. The sequence continues at coordinate 18,841,387 of CM035151.1, read as the reverse complement.
GCCACACACTTGGGTGGCTTACATTGATCAAAGGAAGGAATCTACCGGAGATTCAAGGAGATCGCAGAGAAAGTAGGAGGTGAACTCGCACTGAGGAAGCTTCGTTTCTACAAGGGTATGATTTCATAATTTCTTATTCTTCGTTTAATTAATAATATGCATAAAGGATGATCCGGGTAATTGGTTTGTGAAAAATTTTAAAATCTGATTTTATCTCGCTTCCGCTACGTTTTGCAATTTGATTGCTACTTTGATTTTCACGAAAACCTAACACTTAGTTCCGACGGACATTCCGCCGGAACTATCTTATAAAACCTATTCGATTCATATTCTTATTCAGGCGCCTCTCATATCTCTTATTAATCTCATCACCTCATCTCTCTCTCATCTCACTCGATCTCTCAGGTCTCAGCTCACTCTCTCCTCTCTCACTCTCATCTTCGGCGCCCACCTGCCACCCACCACCACCTCCAGCCGCCGACCATTAACCACCAGTACCACCATCTCAGTTCTCTCTCTTCCTCTCGCCCCTGCCCCACCACTAACCAACCACCCACATCCCGCCACCAACCCACCACCATTGAGGAAAGCTCCACCAGTATCTACACGCCGGTCAGCACTGTGACAAATTTCTTCCTCTGTTTCCGACAGTTTATTAGCTCCAAAAGAAGGTATGAGTTCAAATATTGTTTCAATTTGATGATGATGTACACAATCAATAGATTGAATAATTGTTATATTGTATATATATATATATATATATATATATATTGATTTGAGGCTAAAAATTGGTAGAGTTTTTGATTTGGTATTAGTTTAGTTTGTTATTGTCAATTGAAATTGGAAATTGGTAATGTTTAAATTCCTTAATTGGTTACTATGTGTGCATCAATTCGGCTTTGTCAATTGGATTTGAGGATGAAAATTGGTAGGGCTAAAATTTGTTATATATTTTTACTGAAAATTGGATTTGAGGCTGAAATGTATATGCAAGCTTATGAGTTTCCTAACTTCATCTCCCACTCTAACGGGTCAGGCTTCTATCCCATTCCCGGATGTGTCGCCTCACTGATGCCAACAACTTGAACACATATTTAAATTTTTCAAAAATTTCGGCAGCACCTCCCTCCCCATGGTCTTCAAGTACACGAAATAGACTAACACATCGTAGTCTAAATATGCACTTGAAGAACATCAAGAGATATATACTGACTGAAAATTCAAAAAATATAAAGACATGCTCAAGTCGTTAACACCGACCTAAGTGAGATCGAAACATACAAGAACAGTCCCAAAACGGGGACTATTTGAGATTCACTCCTACTAAGTGAATCTCAAACGGGTTTCTAAGCTTCCTAAACTATATGAAAATATGCACATATGAAATTGAACTTTCCTAGAACAAAAGGAATACTATCTTGAGAATGAATTATGAACCACAATAAAAGAAATTAATTCATCGATTCTCATTAGTATACAAAATAAAAGACAACATATTAAATAATCCTCTAGAACATATTTAGAATAACACAATGCTACCATGCATTTTAATTAAGCAACAAAATGGAAACAAAGACATTGTAATTTATATTGAGAAAGCATTATAGATCCTTTCAAATAGATGTATCTCTCAACCAAAAGTACACATGCTACATTTTTAACATGAGCATTGAGTGGATGAATGGACTTCCAACATCTAACATCTTCTTCAGTTATAAATATTAATCCTTGCAAAATTATAGCAACTATCTTCTTTGCTCAGTTGGTCATTGGTTCTAAGTTTTAAGGTAGAGGTCAAGAGTTCAAATCATGGCAGCAACATAATTTTTGGGATTAAGTTCAATATTTATTCGCCACGTCAGCGTCCATGTGTAAAATAAAATAAAAAATATCCACGTCAGATCTGCCACGCATGCAGGTCAACGCACATGTGGCGCCTGGGGCTCGGAGTCCAAATTTTTTAATAGAAAGGGGCTCAATTTTACGTTAACCAAAAAAAAGGGGCTCAATACCCAAAAACCCGTAAAGTTCAGTGGTCTACTTTGCATTTTACCCTATCATCTAATGGGGCACAAGGAGGCAACACAAAAATAACATTTGTATGTCTTGGAGCATTGAGTGGATGAATGGACTTCCAACATCTAACATCGAATCCTAGACTAGAATCACAAACGGAATAAATTTTCAGTCAAACCAGATTCTAATATAGGCAATAAACAAACATGTGATATACATACATAAGATAAGCAATGTATGCCTCAAATTTAGACAAACTAAAAGATAAGTCAAAGAATCTCAAATGCTTATAGTATGACAAGTCCATTTGAGATTGAATCTTCAAAACCCAACAATCAAATCATTCCCATTACAGACCCCCAAAAATAGCAGAGACCCCCAAAAATATTCAAAACATATATATACAGAGGAGATGAACTGAAAATCTTACATGGTTATGAGAGTACCAAACTAGCCCCAATCCTTGTACAAGTGCGTGGGACCTCCGGAGTTACAGAATTAAAATGGGCGGAGGCACGACCTAGTGAAATTGCAAATGACAAATGGAAAATGTAGGAGCTTACAACGAGGATGAGGGAAATGGGCGAACTGGGCAAGATGAGAGAAATGGGCGAATTCAATTGACCAGATAAGAGAATCAATATCACAAATTTGAGAATTAAGTGGGAAAATCAGATAGTAATTGGCGAATTTGAGAGGGAAAGAGAAATATGAGAGAGGGAAAAATGAGTCGTTACCATCGCGAACCAGTGTTTTAATTAAAAGAACTCATATGCCGTTATTGCCGTCACCTTTGATTTAATTATGTGTTCGTCGCCAATGAGTTTTCCCTCCACCGCCAAATTTTCGCACCAAATTATCCTATGGGATAATGCATTCTCGACGGCAAGCATTCTCGACGACGTCCCCATCGGCAGTAAGGTCATTATCGACGGGATATATGTCGTCGTCAATGACCCTTTTTCTTGTAGTGATGCCCTACTCATATGTATAATAAGTCTATAACAAAAGTTTAAAAGTTAAGAATAATTAATTTCTTAGGCAACAATTATGTACTAATATATAACTGACTAATATAAACTTATTAACTTACGTGAAACTCCCGCAACACAGTCTGCATAGTTTAATTGTAACAAACTAAGCAAATGCTACTTAATTTATTTTTTCAATGAAAACCAAATAAATGCTACTCACTTTATAAGAACTGTTATTTGAATTAGGAGACTACTATTCAACATTGAATCCTACTTGTCCAACGGGTTTCTAAGTTTCAAAGTATAGTACATATATGTATATATACATATAGTACTTATTCAGTTTATTTTTAATATGAAAAACTAAACAAATGTTGCTTAGTTTATTTTACTAATGGAAAACTAAGTATATCTTAATTAGTTTATTTTATATTAGTTTATTTTATTTTAAATTTAGATTTTAATGTATTTTCTATTATATTATATTAAATAATTTAAAAAAAATCATTTTATTAAATTAAATTTATTTATTCTAACTTATTAATATTTTTATTTTATTTTTTATTATATTATATTATCTAATTTTTAAATACTATATTACTTTATTAAAATTAATTAAATTTATTTTATTTTATTATTATTATTTATTTCATTTTTATTATATTATATAATTTTTTAAATTTATTTTTATTTATTAAATTAAATTAAATATTATATTATATTATTTATTATATTAAATTTCCTTCCCAAAAAGGAAAGGGAGGTCACGTGCAAAGCACAAAATAAATAAACAGAGCACTAACAACCTCAAAATATTAATAGTGGTGATCCAATAATAAAGTAATAAGTATAATTCTCCAAACTGAGTCAAAATAATTGAAACTTAAAATTCGAATCAACCTAAATAGTCAAAGGCAAAACTTTCATCACACTAGCCACAGAATCACCCTCACACACCTCGCTTAAAAAAAATACAAAGATGAGCCAATTGCCCATGACGGATGAGATATATACAAGATATATACAACTAATATACGAAAATAATCGAGACAAAATATTGAACAAGCTTCAAGTGTAAATACGAACGAAAATATAATATCCAAATATCTGAATGGAATGTAGCTGAATCAACATAATTGACGAAATCAATAAAAGAATAAAGAAATAACGAACTGAAGTAACTAACTAAATGACTTGAAACCGAATGAAACCAACAAAACTAATCCAATAAAATAATAAGTTAAACAAATGGTTTGGAGTTATTTCATACTGAATGAGCTCAGAAATATATCTTGCCACACAGGCAAGTCAAACTAATGCCACACAGGCAAATCAAATGATGCCACATAGGCAACCAAAATACCACATAGGCAAATTACACATTGGATCATGCGAATCCAATGTATGCAAAATCGGATGGTGTGTTTGGCACAACATCACCAATCCGCAGTAATGTAAAACTAGGGTTAACCCATACGCCTCCCACAACAAAACACCAAATGACTCACTTCCTCCGGAGCCCAAAAGCGGAGACGTCTGTGGACTAATCACACCACCATTTTAAGTGTCATGTCTCTCGTGCAAGACGACATGCCTGTGGTACCCCACATGTGGTTATAGCTCGTATACCCTACGGTATATTCTAACAAAATATCATGTCACAACACACGCGACAAAATACCAACAAAAGGGTTCTATATGTACATGTTGAACCAAATCAAATTATAGTCACAAGGTCTCAAAAAGAAGGTAGCAACATATACCATCATCTACAATTATCAAAAAGTAAATAATACTAAACATGATAACCTAATTCAAAGAGTACAAATACGAGTCATATATATCAACTCCAAAATGAAACTAATATATTTATTTCACAGGAAATAATTATGTGAAATAATAACGAAATTCGAACAAGCGACAAAACGAACAAATCAAATTTAACAAGAGTATCGCTGAAATAGTACGGAATCCGTACCTGATACTTCCAAACCATTTATAGCACATTCCACAAAATCTTACCCTCAAATGCCAACGATATCAAATACGAAACGTTATTCATCACCTAAACACATTCACCTCAAATTAAATATAATCCAATTCAATAATTCCAAAATAATTCATAATCTATTTAATATGCCTTTAATCATCGCCTTATATCAATTATTAATACTCCAAAATTTATATTCCAAATATAACTCTTTAAGTTCCTTCCGTCTCAAGAACTAATTACAAAATTAATAATACTAAATGTAAGTACATTTATAAAAAATATGAACACTTCTATTTGATACGACTATAAAATATAATTACTTATAATATTAAGATTTAATTCATTCCATATAATCTTACATATTTATTTGTATAACATCTCTTGCAAATTATGCAAGTTTTCGTAAACTTTAATTACTACTTTATATATTTTTTTTATTTAAAGAAATCATCAATTTATTATTTTAGGATCTCCAAAATCAATCACGAATTACTCCTCCGTTCAATCTGATTGGAATAAAGTGATAATAATAATAAGTAAATCCGTATAAGTATTACATTAATAAATAAACTCTCCCATCTTTAAAGATCGCTCTTAGTTCTTGAATTACAAAAGTATTTGCTCATGATGAAAAAAACAACATACTAAATTTAATAATTTAATATGGAAACACGTGATTTATCCCCACTTTATATATTGTATAATATACTTACTTGTTACTGATGAAATTTCCCCACTAGTGACCAAAATCTCTAGTCTTTCTTCACTCGAGCCCCCTTTGTAGCTGTTCCCTTTATCTCCAAAGTAGCCACTAATTCAGTTTGTATAATGAAGTAATATTAGGTTTAGCAATTTATTAATTAAGTTGCCCTAATAAACTTCTATTTGGGTTAAATTAATATTAAGGCCCAAATTTTAACCATATAATATTATCTATCACTTATTAATATTTATTAGCCCACATAATTTAAATGACTACTTTGACCCAATTTAAAGACAAAAAAAAATTCAAACAAAGATATTTAAAACACAAACATAAATACTTTTTTTTTTCCTAGTATTACAAAATTTCTTTTATTTAATTTCTTTTCATTAATTTCTTTTAATTAAATTATTTTATTTTATTAAATTTCGCTTTTATTTTATTTCATTTGATATTAATTATCTTATCTTATCTCATGTTATTGATTTTTTTTCAATTAAATTTTTTATTTAAATTTATTATTTTATTTTATTTTATTTTATTTATCTTAATTAGATTATGTTATTTACTTTTATTATTTTATATTATAATATCTTATATTATATTATGTAAATTTAGTTATGTTATTATATTATTTTGTTTTATAGTAGTGATAAAACTAAGTAAATACTACTTAGTTTATTTTATTTTATTTTAGTAGTAAGAAATTAAACTAAGTAAATGCTACTCAGTTTATTTTAGTATTAGGAAATTAATTAAATAATACATAAATATACTTGCAGTGCCCACAAATTTTATAATTGAAGAACTCTGACTTAAATTCTGTCGAAAGTTCCATCAGAAATATCAAATATCACATTCCTAAATAAAACTGTAATAAGGAACTTAAATTGAAGTTTCAATACACTGACATATATAACCCTCAATATCAAATTTTGAACATACGTACACTACTATAATTTCCCAAATACTTCCCGATTTCAGCAATATCAACAAGTCACAGTATATTATCCATTTAATTTGAACCAAATGAACCAATATTAAAAGTTTAGGTTTTAAAGGTTATTTTCGACGGAAGATCCGTCGACCCTAATTCCGTCGAGATTATATTATCCTCGACTGGAGTTCCATTGAACTTAGCATACATTCTGTCGACTATAAGGTTGGCCCTGTCGCAAACTTTGGTGCCAAAGGATGTCTTCTATCTTCGACGGACATCCGTCGATAGTACTATATTTTCAATGAAATTATTTTCGACTGAATTATCCGTTGAAACTAATCTGTTTCCGAGAAAATAGCTACTTTTCTTGTAGTGTTATTCTACCCATTTTCTTTTTATTTTTTGCAACTATTGGGAAAATCACGATTTCAATTGAGGTGGTGTTAAGGTTTTTCCTTCGTTGTCTGGTGATGATAGGGTTGTGATGTTGAGTATGATTATATTTAGGGTTTATGAGATTTGTTTTTTTTTTGTTTGGATTTGAAACAAGGTTACTTTGTTAGATAATAAAAAATATCAAATGTTCTAATAATGTTGGGTGTGGACGTTTGGTCGTAGCGCTGCTTGATGATGGTTCCGGGGATGGCGACATTGGTGAATGATAAGGAAGAAGAGGATTTGGGGAAGAAGAAGAAAAATAATTAAATTTGATTTATTTTTTTAATTGGTTAATATGTTTTGGCGTAATTAATCGAGTAAAGTTGTTATTTATATTTTTACCCTTTAATCTAATAAAATTATAAAATTTTATTTCAAAATCTATTTTTCAATTACACATGCACTATTTTGCCACGTAATCAAGCCACATCATCAATTTATAATAATAATAATAATAAGAATAATGATAATAATAATTATAATAATGCTAATACTAATGATAATAATAATAATAATAATAATAATAATAATAATTTTAAAATGTCTTTTCATTTTCCCTAAAATTTTAAAGGGCGAAGGTGCAAAATCTTTTCGATGTTTACGGATGTCACTTTCACCCTAAACTAATTTTTTTCTTCCAAAGTATTTTTAACGTTACATTTAGGTCAATAGTGCCGCTTGCCCTTATTGGAGATGCCACATAGACTAACTCTCTATTTAATATATGGACAATTTTTTTTTGACGTGGCAATATTTAACGGCGTGTGCAAAAGCAGAAAACTATATTTACATCATTAAACCATTTAATCAAAATACTTAAATTAATCAAACAAAAAAATACTAAAATAAAAATAAAAAAAGAATAACATATTTAGTGTTGTAATTTTAAATTCAATTTAAATATTTGTTTACAAAAATATTATAATTAATAATACCTTTTATATAATTTATAATTATTATAATTTACTATATAAAATTAGTCAAATTTTATTTTTAAATACCTCAAATAATAATAATAATAATAATAAAATAATAATAATAATACCTTTCTCCATTTTCTCTCTCTAGATTTCAGTCTAATCAAAATACCATTGGTCAAATTTTTTTTGCAATGGAGAACACTAAATTTGTCATCATAGTTTCATTATCATATTATTCTCACTAAATTTTAATTTTTAAGAATAAATATGAAACAAATATATATTCTTAATATTTAAAAATTTTGTATATGAGACTCATTTTATAAAATAGAATAAGATTATTTTTGTAAAAACATAAGGAATAGAAAACAAATCTTAATTGTATGTCTACTCTCGAAATCTCGGATAATAATTTTGTAAATATATTTATGTTATTCTGAAATATATATGTTGATGTTATCTATTAATTTATAAAGTTTTAATAAATTATTTATTTTATATATTTAATGATAATTGTGTCCACTCAAAATAAAATTAGTGCATCCAACTGGCTCAATTTAGTTCCGAAGATTGTTCACTGCTAGTAGTAAGTAGTGTTTGTGAAACTTTGAAAGAGTTTATTTATTAGTAATTAATTAGGGTAACAATAATAAAAATGCAATAACAGCTCGTACGATATGATTACTTCTAATTTATTAGTAATTATTATTATTATTATTATTATTATTATTATTATTATTATTTGAGGTATTTTAAAATAAAATTTGACTAATTTTATATAGTAAATTATAATAATTATAAATTATATAAAAGGTATCATTAATTATAATATTTTTTGTAAACAAATATTTAAATTGAATTTAAAATTACAACACTAAATATTTTATGCTTTTTTTGTTTTTATTTTAGTATTTTTTTGTTACGATTAATTTAAGTATTTTAATTAAATGATGTAAATATAGTTTTACTTTGCACACGTCAAAAATGTTACCACGTCGAGAAAATTGTCCACGATATTATCTGAGTTAGTCTATGTGGCATCTCCGTTATTAAGGCGAGCACTGGTTGACCTAAATGTGTAACGTTAAGGGTACTTTTGGAAAAAAAATTAGTTTAGCGTGGAAGTGGGACATCCGTGTAAACATCAGGGGCATTTTTGCACCTTTGCCCAATTTTAAAATGTCTTTTATACTTTATTTTTTAAATGTTTTCATTTTCCGTGAGTTTTTAAATTTATATAATTTTATTTACTTTTCCCTTTTTCTTTAATTTTTTTAAAGACAATTTTTCATCTTTTCCTAAATTTCATGATATTTTAATTTTTATACTACCAACTCCTAGATTTCTTTCATTTTCCTTTAAGAATAGCCACATCATAAATGAACACATGTCACTACTGCCACATCATTAATTACTCTGTTAGTCAATTAACGGTCAACACAAATTTTTTAACGATTTGTAAAAAAACTAAAGTTCAGTGAGTTGACTGTAAGAAAAAAAAGTTTAGTTAGTCATTTGTAAGTTGACCTAAAGTAGACTGATAAAAAAGTATTTATCCCAAAAAGAATGTCAATTTTATATTTGTAACTTTTGTATAAAAAGTAAAGATTATGATTGGAAACCATGTTTATAATTTGTTTTTATGTAGAAGTAGATCCGTGTGAAATAATTTTTACTATTAATTTAAAATATATAAATTTAATATTAATAAATTTGGAAATTAATATATTAAATTATTAATAATATTAATAAAAGATGAAAATTTTATTAAGATAGTATTCATTAAAACCTTGTTAATAAGCTCATAATGTTACTTATTCTGCTTGTTGCTAAGTTGTTGAATGATGTACTTAATTATGAGATTATATTATATTCATAAAAGTTAAATTTCTAAAAATAATAATTTTTAAATAACTTTAAGGGTATATTAATAACTATATTTTGAACGAAAAGGATCAAATGTTTAACCCCCTCCCCCGCCCTCTACATACCTTCTTCAGAAGACCCCAAAATTTTAAATAAAAAGGAATTTCCTTTATTTATTATTTTGAAATAAGTAAGGTTGATTTGATTAATGTGATAGTTAAGGGCTAAATACGCAAATATTTCAAAATAAGCAAGTGGTTATAAAATATTCATTATCGTTTAAATATTCGTTTGTTCGTGGAATATTCGTATCGCTTAGAATATTCGTAAATGACGACGGCCAAATGACCATGTGTATTCCCCATAACCGAAAAGCGATTGGATGAAGAAAACGACAAATATAAGTTGTTTTTAAATAACTTGCCAGTAGTTGTTGCCATTATCTCATTGTTGGAATACCCGTTGGTTAAAATACACTAATACGCGTTGTTGAAAGCAGACAGACACCAGATTACACCAATTATTGATTCTTACGTAAGAAGGCACTACTCAATAATGATTACGATAATTAATGCTCAAAGATTTTATTGAGTTAATAATTCTTTGCGTTGATATTTTATATTGTTGTTGTTTCAATAATTGTCATTACACAAAGATTTTAATTATCGGCAATAATTCATATTATCCTAATAATATTATTAGATAACATTATTGACAATGTCTAGAAAGTTACGTCTAAGGAGAGGTTTGGTCACCTAATCAATTGCTACCAAGAAGAAGAAATTCTTATCGGAAAGCCCCTTTCCTAGAACCTGCACTCATGTCAATATTGTGATTCTGTAATATTATTTGTGAATAATTAATTATTGATTTATATGATGAGGAAAATATTGATTTTATGTGGATATAGATGAAGAAAATTTTTTTTAAAATGACAATTGTTGAAAATTAATATTTTATCTTTTCGATAAAATAATTCATTTAAATATATTATTTTAATAATATATTAACGGTGATATTTTTACAATGAATGTGGGATATATGAGTATATGAGGAGGAAGAGTATTTTGTGGCATTAAATGTTTAACACATGTTTTGTGTGTTGGTGGACACAATTATCGAATCAAATTTGATTATAAATAAAAAATCACCCGTTTGTGGATTTCGGTCAATTTCTATTTGGAATTTGGAAAACTTTCTTCTGCAAAGTTGTAGAGAATTGAATTTCCTATAAAAACTCATGAGATTCGAATTTTCTGATGAAAGGGCTATTTATTATGAATTATTGAAGTTCCAAGTTCAAATAATTAATTTTTGGGAGTTTTAGTTAATTATTTTGAGAAAACGTTTTTTGCAACTAAGTTGGCCTCACATGTGATTCAAATGGGCTGAGATCAGTTGTCTAAGGTGGGCTAAAGAAAATGTGAAAAAAATATATTAATATTATATTCAATTTTCTGCTTTGGTGTTCTAAAGATTTTCCTATAAATAGGTGCTTGGGTTAAATTGAAAACACACCGTAAACCCAAGTTTCTCTCTATTTCTCTCTCGATATATTGAGCGTATTCTTGTGAGTATACTTTGAGTATTGTTAGACGGTGCAAAGTTCCTTCAAAGACTATACCCTTGATTCCAAAATAAATACTTAATCTTTCGAGGTAAGGGATATTATTTTTTTTCAGAATGATATTATTTCTTCAATATCATTATCTTTGAAATGTTGATCCGAAATTTTATCAAATTTGGAACTTTTTCATGTCTGGGTTACTTATTCATGGGTTACTATTCACGAAGTTACTATTCATGAAGTTACTATTCACGAAGTTACTATTCACGAAGTTATTATTCACGATTACTATTCACGGTATTCGTGAAGCGTGAAGATGTTTTTGTGGAATTTCTATCTTTTGGTGCTTGAGTTACTATTCACGATATCTTATGAGACTATTCACGATATCTGACACTATTCACGATACTGATCTTTATTCAATTTAAAATAAAATTTCTTCTTTTCGTCTAAAACATCTATTCGGATACTAACTCGATTGTATCCATGTTTTGATCATTCTTGAATTTTACACCACTATGATTATTTTTGAGGTATTTTTGACGTGGATAAAACCAAGTACGAATCCTTAATCCTCGATCCTTGTCATTTTGTTTCACCGATTCGCTTTCTTTAAAAAAAAAATATTTTCATCATCCTCGGTCTTAAATGATGATATTATGGAATATCTTTGGCACAGTAGTGCAAAGATGAATGATTTCTTAAGAATATCTTTGGCTGTAGTGCAAAGATGAATGATTTCTGAAGAATATCTTTGGCCCGTAGTGCAAAGATGAACAGTGTTTAAATGAACACGACTAATCGATGAATATCTTTGGCACAGTAGTGCAAAGATGAATATTTGATTCTAGATGTATATTGATTGATGTTACAGTGGATAAAAGATAGACGATGAACTTTTAAATTCATACATAGAAGATAGTAGTTTGCATTCTCTACTTAACTCTTCTAATGAATTATTATTTCACCTGCGAATATTGATTTAAAATTTGTTGTCTATCAGTATTCTATTATATTTTTCCTCATCAAGACTAACGATAATTTGTTGTATATTATCTTAGTCATAATATTCTTTATTGAAATTTAGTTGAGCTCACCCTTTTCCTTTTGTTCCATTTTTCTCGGAGGCGAGAATATAATGAGTGAGTAGCCTGGGTAATGGAATGAAGGTTTTAGAAAGGATTGTTTAGTAGTCCTCACCATTTTGTAAATTAATGTATCAATAAATGTGATGAGGATTTATTTGAGTATAGATATTGTCTGAAGATAATATTTGTATTCAAACTCACAGCTTTCTTGTTGTAATAATAAAGTTGTAGTTGTTTCATGTACCACGATTGACAACTCGTAATAGGTGATGTATACCTATTTTGGGGCGCCACAGCTTGGTATCGTAGCTTAGGATATGATCTCCGGCGGAGATCTAGAATAAAACTAGGAGGAGAGACGAGTAAATCCTTCGCTAGTGTGTCCTACCTAAGCTTATTTGTTAGTTGGTCAAGATATAGGGATATTATGTGATATATTGATTTCCTTAATTAACCCTTATTTTATGACGATGATTGAGAATGTCGATCGAGAATATTAACAAAGGAGTAAATGAGACCGTGGAGATGCCTGTACTCACCAACGAGGAGAACGTGCAACAGTGGCAATGTTCCTCCCGTGAACAACACCAATCGAAAGCGTATGATGAACGAGGGATGTTTAGAAGCTTTTTCTGCGCTTCATGCAAAATCGATTTAGGAGACTCGTGTTCAAAATACAGGAGGAAATGATAGCAATTCACGGTGGTCACAAACTTGCGGTTCAAAGAGTTGGGACCACCATAATTCGGGAAAGCGGATCCGATTAAGGCGAGACGTGGGTCAAACAAATTACCAAGATATTCGATGTCTTGGGATGCACGGAGAACAGAAAGTTCCATTCGCCACCTTTATGTTCCGTGGCGAGGCAGACATCGGTGGAATCATGAAGCGTACCCATCCACCGCAGCCTCAAAGCGTGTCATGGGAGACGCGTTTGAAATGCAGTTCAATGACAAGTACTTCCCCGAAAGTATTCGGCTATATGAAGGAAGTGGAGTTTATTAGACTAGAAGCGTAATAACATGACGGTGTCCCAAAGACGAGGCGAAGTTCATGAGTTATCCGTGTTCAGACCTCATTTGGTGGAGAATGAGGAACGATGACGCGGATGTTTCGAGAGGTTTGAAACCCGGCATACGCCAAGATCTCATTTCTCATAAATTTTCTCTCTATTCGGATGTTGTCAATGTGGCTCACTCGATTGTTAGAGTGAGATAACGAGTACGTTCAACCGAGGGACCATAACCGAGATCATATCAAGATAGCGATCATCGTAATAACGATAACCAAATGGAGAAAGAAGAATACGATTAAAGGCGGTAAATCACTCGTGGTAATCGTGGCCATGAAAATAGAAGAAGAGAGTCGGAGGAGATTTTAAAAAGGAGATTCAACAACGACCATGTGAAGACGCGGCACTCAGAAGCAACTAGTTTTAAGGGAGGAGAACGACCACCGGTCAGAAGTATATTACAAATGCGGAAAGAGGGACATATCATTGAAAACTTCCCACAACAGCTTTAAGGTATGCTATAATTGTGGAAAAGAAGGACATATCGCCGAGATTGTACGATGTCGAAACCAGTCCATGAGAATGGTGACTCAAAAGATGTCCCGAAAAAGTCAAAGTCAACGGTTCTTGGAAGAGCGTTTGTCGTGACCGGTCAAAATGCAAGGAACCCGAACGGTTAGCACGGGTTAGTTAATTATAAATTCTTGCAAGTATATACCTTACTAGATATCGGTTCTACCCATTCTTTTATCTCTCTTACTTGCGCTCAACATTTAAACTTGACTCAGGAGAAATTAGACTTTGACCTATCTCGTGGAAACTCCGTTAGAGAAACTTTCATCACATCCACTGCTTATAAATCTTGCTTGATTCAGTTGGCACTATCACATTACCTCATTAACCTTATTTCTATAGAGATATTTATTTTGATGTGATTTTAAGGTTAACTACTCATCACGCCGAAATTGATTATTTTCGTAAGGTTGTTAGTTTTCATATTCCTAAGCAACTCATTATTCAATTCAAGCAATCAAACCATTGTAGTCAAACATTTTCATATCAAGCCATGAAGTCATTCGCTTATTACGGATGTCAAATTTCCTTAGTCCATGTTATGGATTTGAATAAAGACACGCCGATTTGAATAATATTCCCGTTGTTATTGATTTTTCCCGACGTATTTCTGAAGAATTTCTTGGCTTACTCCCAAAGCCTCGATATTTAATTTTGTATCGACTTTGAACCCGTGACAAAACTCATTTCTAAAATCTCATATCGAATGGCTCCTATTGAACTTCGTGAGTTAAAAATTCAACTATAAAATTTGGTACTGAGCCTTTATCTTGTGACTTCCTTTGTGGAATTCACCTGCCGAACTCTCCGTAGGGGGACGCCATATTCGTGCGATAAGAAATCGATAGGTGTCATTGTGACGTGCTATCCAAGATTGGGATATGAGTCACGCTTGAGAGCAACCTAAGTCGAGAATCGAAATACGTAGCTTTCAGGCTTAGTTGGTTATTATCGAGATTCGTTGAAGGATATTCTCGAATCGCTATTCCATTAACGCAAATTTGACTCGTAGAGATACAAAATTCGAATGGAGCAAGGAATGTGGAAGAGCTTCAAGAACTCAAGAGGAGACTCATTTCAAACATGTTCGATCATGCCATCCCGAAAAAGCGAACGTGGTAGTAGGACGCGTTGAGTAGAAGATCATATGCGGAACGAGTGCGATGATGTCAAGTATACGACAGAGCCAACTTTAATAGAAAAAGTTAAGGTTGCTCAAGCCACCGAATCCGGAGTTGAGCGATGCGTATGAAGAAGAAAGTACAAGAAGGAGCTATTCCTAAACGCGAGAATTGATGAAGAAGGAATACTTGAGTCAACTCCGGACTTTGCATTCCTAATGATTTTGATTTGAAGCATAGAATCATGATGGAGGCACACAACACATTGTTTGCAATCCATCTCGGGAGTACCAAAATGTATTATGATCTTCAACATACATTTTGGTGGAGCAATATGAGGAGAGAGATCGCGTAGTTTATCTCGAGATGTTTAACTTATCAACATGTAAAGGCAGAGCATCAAGTGCCAAAGGGTCCATTCAACCACTTGAGATTTTGAAATGGAAGTGGAACACATTACCACAATTTCATTACTAATCTTCCCAAGGTTTCTCAAGGCATAGATGCGATTTGGGTTATTGTTGATAGATTAACCAAGTCTACTCATTTCTTACCGATACGAGAGACTTATTCCCTTGAACGTCTTTCTCGTATGTACGTAAATGAGATTGTGAGATTGCATGGCATGCCAGTATCCATAGTTTTAGATCGTGACCCAAGATTCACTTCATGATTTTGCGTTAGTTTGTAGAAAGCTATGGGCACGAATTTACGATTCAGTTTGGCATACCATCCTCAAACGGATGGGCAATCAGAAAGGACTACTCAAACTCTTGAAGATATATTAAAACTCTGTGTCCTAGATTTCAAAGAAAGTTGGGATAAGTACTTGCCATTGGTGGAATTCTCATACAACAATAGTTATTAAACAAATATAGGCATGGTTCCATTCAAGCATTATATGGACAAAATGTCGTTCTCCAATATGTTGGGATGAGGTGGGTGAAGCAACATTGTTGGGACCCGAAAGTTAATACGTATGACTAATGATTCGACAACGATACAAACGAGCAGACAAGATCGACAAAAGAGAGTTATGCGGATCTTCATCGAAAGGACGTGGAATTTAATGTAGGGGATCATGTATTGTTGCGAGTTGCTCCACGGAAGGGAGTTACAAGATTTGGGAAGAGAGGAAAGCTCAATCCATGATTTATCGGTCCATTTCAAATTCTTGATCGAGTAGGAAATGTAGCCAATAGACTTGCGTTACCTCCAAGTATGTCTCGTGTTCATAATGTGTTTCACATATCCATATTTCAGTAAATATGTGAAAGACCAAACCACGTTATTGAAGTTAGAACCCATTTAGAGATAGCCAAGACTTAACGTATGAGGAGGTACTGTCCAAGATGTTGGATAGGGAGGAGCATGTCCTACGCCAAGAAAGGTCATACCACAAGTTAAAGTTTTGTGGAGGAATCATGCTATAGAGGAAATGACCGAATTGAAACGAAATGAAAGCGAGGTATCCTCACCTTTTCAAACACCGTGTACGTACGTCAATTTCGAGGACGAAATTTCATAAGGAGGAGGTCAAGACCCCAAAATTTTTAAATAAAAGGAATTTCCTTTATTTATTATTTTGAAATAAGAAGGGTTGATTTGATTAATGTGGATAGTTAAAGGGTTAAATACGCAAATATTTCAAAATAAGCAAGTGGTTATAAAATATTCATTATCGTTTGGGAATATTCGTTTGTTCGTGGAATATTAAATCATCGTTCGGGAATATTCGCATTTACGCAATGAAGCCATGTGTGGGCCCCATAACGGAAAGCGATTGGATGAAGAAAACGACAAATATAAGTTGTTTTTAAATAACTCACGTAGTAGTTGTTGTTATATTTTATCGCTGAATACCCGGTGGTTAAAATACACTAATACGCGTTGTTGAAAGCGATTTACACCAGATATTGCACCAATTATTGATTCTTACGTAAGAAGGCACTACTCAATAATGATTACAGTAATTACTTGCTCAAAGATTTTTATCGAGTTAATAATTCTTTGCGTTGATATTTTATATTCATTGTTGTTTCAATAATTGTCATTACACAATATTTTTAATTATCGAAGCAATAATTCATATTATCTCTAATAATATTATTAGATAACATTATTGACAATGTCTAGAAAGTTCGTCTAAGGAGAGGTTTGGTCACCTAATTGCGCGCCCAAAGAAGAAATTCTTATTGAAAGCCCCTCTTCCTGAAACCGCGTCCGGTTGTCAATATTGTGATTCTCAATAATATTATTTGTGAATAATTAATTATTGATTTATATGATGAGAAAAATATTGATTTTATGTGGATATAGATGGAGAAAATTTTAAAATGACAATTGTTGAAAATTAATATTTTATCTTTTTCGGATAAAATAATTCATTTAAATATATTATTTTAATAATATATTAATCTATGATATTTTTTACAATGAATGTGGGATATATGAGTATATGAGGAGGAAGAGTATTTTGTGGCATTAAATGTTTAACACATGTTTTGTGTGTTGGTGGACACAATTATCGAATCAAATTTGATTATAAACTTGTAAAATCACCCGTTTGTGGATTTCGGTCAATTTCTATTTGGAATTTGGAAAACTTTCTTCTGCAAAGTTGTAGAGAATTGAATTTCCTATAAAAACTCATGAGATTCGAATTTTCTGATGAAAGGGCTATTTATTATGAATTATTGAAGTTCAAAGTTCAAATAATTAATTTTTGGGAGTTTTAGTTAATTATTTTGAGAAAACGTTTTTGCAACTAAGTTGGCCTCACATGTGATTCAAATGGGCTGAGATCAGTTGTCTAAGGTGGGCTAAAGAAAATGTGAAAAATATATTAATATTATATTTAATTTTCTGCTTTTGGTGTTCTAAGCATTTTCCTATAAATAGGTGCTTAGGTTAGAATTGAAAAACACCGTAAACCCAAGTTTCTCTCTATTTCTCTCTCGATATATTGAGCGTATTCTTGTGAGTATACTTTGAGTATTGTTAGACGGTAAAGTTCCTTCAAAGACTATACCCTTATTCCATTTGTAAGTACTAATCTTTCGAGGTAAGGGATATTATTTTTTTTCGTAATGATATTATTTCTTCAATATCATTATCTTTGAAATGTTGATCTGAAGTTTTATCAAATTTGGAACTTTTTCATGTCAAGGTTACTATTCATGGGTTACTATTCATGAGTTACTATTCACGAAGTTACTTATTCATGAGTTACTATTCACGAGTTACTATTCACGAGTACTATTCATGAAGCGTGAAGATGTTTTTTTGTGGAATTTCTATCTTTTGGTGTCTGAGTTACTATTCACGATATCGGCACTATTCACGATATCTGAGACTATTCACGTGATACTGTATTATTCAATCAAAAATAAAATTTCTTCTTTTCGTCTAAAACATCTATTCTTGGATACTAACTCGATTGTATCCATGTTTTGATCATTCTTGAATTTTACACCACTATGATTATTTTTGAGGTATTTTTGACGTGGATAAAACCAAGTACGAATCCTTAATCCTCGATCCTTGTCATTTTGTTTCACCGGATTCGCTTTTTTAAAAAAAAATATTTTCATCATCCTCGATCTTAAATGATGATATTATGGAATATCTTTGGCACGTAGGTCAAAGATGAATGATTTCTTAAGAATATCTTTGGCTTTGTAGTGCAAGATGAATGATTTCTGAAGAATATCTTTGGCCGTAGTGCAAAGATGAAACAGTGTTTAAATGAATACGACTAATTAATGATGAATATCTTTGGCACAGTAGTGCAAAGATGAATATTTGATTCTAGATGTATATTGATTGATGTTACAGGGGATAAAAGATGAGCGATGAACTTTTAAATTCATATGTAGAAGATAGTAGTTTGCATTCTCTACTTAACTCTTCTAATGAATTATTATTTCATTGCGAATATTGATTTAAAATTTGTTGTCTATCAGATTCTATTATATTTTTCCCTCGTGAAGACTAACGATAATTTGTTGTATATTATCTTAGTCATAATATTCTTTACTTGAGCTAGTTGAGCTTCCCCTTTTCCTTTTGTTCCATTTTTCTCGTGAGGCGAGAATATAGCGAGTGTACAGTGGGGGTATGGAATGAAGGTTTTAGAAAGGATTGTTTAGTAGTCCTCACCATTTTGTAAATTAATGTATCAATAAATGTGATGAGGATTTATTTGAGTATAGATATTGTCTGAAGATAATATTTGTATTCAAACTCACGCTTTCTTTTGTAATAATAAAGTTGTAGTTGTTTCGCATACTTACGTATTGACAACCCGTAATAGGTGATGATACACTATTTTAAAAGGCGTCACACTTCCATATCTACGGTTCGGTCATTCATTTGAAAGTTCTTTTATATATACGGTTAAAGTCATTGAAAGGATTCTACGATATATGACGACCAATCAAATCGTCACCGATTAATCACTAAAGGGATGGCGTGATATATAAAATAAAGAGTGAAATGGCTTGAAATAGACTGATATTTTGAACTCTTACTTTGTTTATTTAGTTGATCAATATACTCCGAATTTAAGTTGCGTGCTATTTTGCAATTTTGTTTGTGAATTTACCTTCTTATCCATAAACTTTGGGATTCATGTGAATGATAATCTCATCACGATGTCAAATATCACGAATCCTCCGTCGCTCTACGTGCATGCTGCGATGGGGACTGTTTTATAAGACATACAAGCCATAAACAAAGAAATGGTAAATGCACAAATTATTTAGAGAGAAACTACTCCTTCTCCCCTCTTAAAGTTTAGTGTTTTATTTAACTTTAAATGTTTCTACAAAACAAATTAATTATTTTTATATAAAATAATCATTTTTGATTATTACTCCATCCGTCCCATAATATATGACGTTTTAGATGATTTCATTTTTCTCAAATTATTTGTCGCTTTATATAATCTAGGATAATTAACTACAATCTTTTCAAAATTACCCCTCATGAAAAAATGTTACAGATGAGAGAGTGAGATAAGTATGATAATTATGGGAGTTTAATGGTATTATAGATATTTGATATTATATTTAATGTTATACAATTATTTTTTTAATTAATTTTTGTGCACAACTTTAAAATGTCATATATTATGCGATGGAGGGAGTATTACACAATTGTGAATATTGGTCTTAAAATTTGTCTACGATGTTCAAAAATCAATAATAAAAAAAAATTATACTACATAAATTTTATTTAGGAATTCTTAATTCAACACACTCATGAGAAAGAAGAATTATGAAATTGAGTAGTTGAAATTGATTGTCTTAAAGTGTCCAGGTGCATATCCTTTTGAAGTTCATGAAAATTGAAATGTTTGAAAGTCATCAAAGCAAGGAGAGAAAAAGACATAAATCTTCTTAGTAAGAAAGTCCTCTAAGAAAGAACGGGCGCTATTGTTGGACACTGGACAGTGACAAGTGCTTATAATTTATGCATTGGAGTATGTGACCTTTTATTATTTCATATATATATATATATATATATATATATATATGAAGTTTCTAGGAAAGCCCAAATTTAATTTGGATTCTAACTATTATTGATTACTTTTCTTGTAGCATTGTTTAATGAAATATGGCAAAGATATATAGATGACCCCAATATTTGTGGAATGAGACAACAATATTAGTGAGATTTTTAGCATATACTTTCTTCCTCCGTCGATTTAGTTAGCTTTTTATGATCAAATTAACCATATTTTAAGATTAATAGTTAAATAAATATATTACAATATGAAATCAAATAAGTTTATTTATTTTGATATTATATTCGATGTAATTTTATGATAATAATTTTATTCTCCTATATAATAAATTTAATATAAGTTTTGATTCTAAATATCATCAGTCTAACTACAAAATTAATTATGACAAATAAAGATGGACAGTAGTACAACTTTATCAATATAAATTGTATTTTCTCATTCATGCCGTGCTTTCCTACCTTCTTCCTTCCGGGTTACTGTATTTATTTTACCCGTATTTATTTTGTTTATATATATATATATATATATATATACTATCACATCTGCCTCTAAAACGAACCTTAAAGAATCTAATCAAAGCATTTAACTGTCGTTTTGGTGTCTATGGCGACGGTTCAATCCGTCACCATAGCCATAGTAGTCTTTAATGACCATTTTAACGAACTGTCGCCATAGACAAAGAAGACGACTTAAATGCTTTGGTTGATTCGACTTTAAATTCTCCGAGATATACATATATATATATATGGGATATGATCCATAGCAAGCATTTGCTATGGAGGAAATTTGGGCAAATAGCATCATATCCGTCCATTCTATACATCAAGGGCGAAGATTAAAAAATAACACTACCATTGCGCTGCACCGTCTAGCGTAAGCTGAATTGATTAAGCCCCCTTACGCTACTTGGTGTAGCGTACGCTTAAAAAAATTTGTGATGTCCAATATTGCCCAATATCTGTCTGCCTCTCTTCCTTACAAAACCTCACCCCTTCACTTTCTCTCTCCTCTCACTCCACTACAAAAAACACACTACACAAACCGCCGTTCCAATCCTACAAATAAAAACAGTTTCACTCTTGCAATTAATTTTCTTTGGCCACAAAACATAATCGATGGCAGTGTTGTTCTCAAGAATCAATCGATTTTATTTGATTTTCTCTTTTTATTATTCTTTGCTTCTTCACTTCTATTGCTTTCTGAGTCGAGAGTCAACTCGGAAGTGACACGTGACAAGCAAGCGCCTCGCTTTCATCTCCCAAATACCCTCGAGAATCGCTTACAATGGAACCGCCGATTCGGCTGCCAGAATCGGGTTGACGCCAAATGCGATTCCCCAATTAATCCTATGTCTCCACCTCCGACTTCCGGCGTCGGCTGGTGGGCTGATTCCACCCAACACACTCGGTAACTCGACTCACCTCCAGAGTCCTCGGCCTCCACTCCAACCGTCTCATCGGAAAACTCCTTCCGACTTCTCCAACCTCAAATTCCTCCAGCCTCTACCTACAAGACAATCAATTTTTCATGAGTTCCCACCGACTCTACCCAATTAACTTTCATTAACTCGTTTAGATCTCTCCGCCACAACTTTACTGCAGAAAAATTCCATTCTCCGTCAACAATCTCACCCACTTAACTAGGCTATTCTTTGAAAACAACAATGGAGGGAGATAGGAGGAGGGTTTATCTTGAAGTCACGGGGGAATCGCAGTCGTTACTTCGTTTCCAGTATTTGACATGTTGGGGCAAATTAGTCCTCTAATTTTAAATTAAGCGTACGCTACACCAAGTAGCGTAAGGGGCTTTAATCAATTCAATGGTACGCTAGACGGTCCGGTAATAAGGGTATTGTTATTTTTAATCTTCTTCTTGATTTATATAATGAATTTTATATAATGCTATTTGCCCAAATTTTTTATAGCAAAATACTTGCTATGGATCATATCCCTATATATATATATATATATATATATATATATATATATATATATATATATATATATATATATCAATCAAAGTAGACCTCTTAAATAATAAACTTCTTAAATAATAGAACTTTATCAAAACGACGTAGTTTTGATAAGACGCATGATGATATTTTTGTAAATACCATGCCACCGCGTATTTACAAAAATCTGTTATACGTCTTATCAAAACTACATCGCTTTTGATAAAATTCTATTATTTAAGGCATTCTGCTATTTAAGAATTCTACTCTTGATCCTTTCTGTATATATATATATATAGGAGCAAAGCGCGCCACTATATTGTTTAGTCACTTAATTTGGCTGCTGATAACTAAATATATGAGTATGACTCATTCTTTCGTATCTACTCTCTTTTTTTTATTTGGTCATATAAATATAAAACGTTCAGCTGTTCCTTTCCATAATCTTCAAATTTAGAATGAAAAT
Organism: Panax quinquefolius; assembly: GCA_020205615.1. Classification (NCBI taxonomy): domain Eukaryota; kingdom Viridiplantae; phylum Streptophyta; class Magnoliopsida; order Apiales; family Araliaceae; genus Panax; species Panax quinquefolius. The sequence continues at coordinate 18,818,229 of CM035151.1, read as the reverse complement.
AAAAAGAAAAACCTATTTAATTAAGTAATAATTAATCAAATTTTAACAGATGAGAAAAGTCCATTGCCTCTTCAATAATGTAAAGTGTTCAAGTTTTATTGTTTGAAAATAGTAAAGTTAACTATTTCAATTGAGTTAATATCCTTTTCCAAATTTTACAAACTTTTTAGGGAAATAATATATATCTTCTGATTTTAAATATTGACTTAATTTTTTATTACAAGTTATGTGGATAAATATGAGTAATAAACTTTATAATTGTATCCAATTATAACTAGTAATGTTATGGTAACATGACTCAACTGTTAAGTGTTAACTTTCATTCGAGGCGGATTGAAAAACTTCTCTTGATGGAAACCCTGATCCCCATCTTCAATTCTTTTTTCAATAAGTCTTGGGCGACCGACCAGTCCAAATTTTATTTATTTATTTTTTTTTCACTCTAAAAAAATGTATAATATTTTTTGTAATTGAAATTTTTATAAAATACAGTAGTTTTGGTGTAATTTGGATACATATAAAAAGCAATGTTGCACAGACTGTACAACAATGTTTTTTTATATATATCCAAATTATATCAAAATCACTAAATTTTATAAAAATCCCGGTTGAAAAAAATACTATAAATTTTTTGTGAGTCAAAGCAAAAAAAAATTAAAAAAATTTGACCTGTCAGAATCTCCGGTTACCGTAGAAGGACTGTTCATTTTTTTTACATATAACAGATAGTAGTGTTATAAAATAATAGATAAAACAAAATGTATATCAAACAAAATGTATATTGATAATATCTTGTATTCAAGTGGTCATCCACAATTCATTTGATGACTACCTATCTACTCTTGTAATTTGTGTATGTGAAACATGCATTATTAATCTACGACCATATTACACTACTATATCATATATACGGAGAGTCTCTAAAGCGAACCAAAGATGAACCGTCGTCTTTGGTGTCTATGGCGACGGTTCGACCCATCGTCAAAGACTACATGGCTATGGCGACGGATCAAACCGTCGCCATAGACGCCAAAGACGACGGTTCGTCTTTGGTTCGCTCTTTAAGGTTCGCTTTAGAGACGGACCGTATATATATATATATATATATATATATATATGATTAAATTTAATTGTAATGAAAAAATACTTACAGTGAGTTAAGAGAACTCCTTTTTCAAAATTGGATAGAGTTTCATGCTGATAACGTGTTATAAAATAATAGATAAAACAAAATGTATATTGATAATATCTTGTATTCAAGTGGTCATCCACAATTCATTTGATATCTCTCAAAATCACTCGCATGAGTGTGTCCTCTCATTTTACATTTTCGGATAGGAATGTCAACTGCCTTGTTACTTCTATTCTACCCACTTCTTCTATATATATATATATATATATATGCATCGGAGGAGAGAAGAAAAGGTAAACATAACCTTTTCATATTTCAATAACTGATAAGGAGGGAACTTTTCATTTCTCAAACTTTCCACATTCCACTCACTTTATTTTTAACATTCCTCCTTGGATGACCATTGTGACAACCCCAAAATAGGTCTATTCCATCCAACTCATTCTGAGTCGCCAAATACATGGTAAAGAAAATAATTACAACTTTATTACAACAATTGTCGTGCAAAATACAACAACTCATGTGTTGTGAGTTTTGATACAAATATATATATCAACTGTGACTCTTGACACCAACTTGGGTATAGACGTCACCATGACATCTTACATAAAGGTATAGTCAAAACCTGCTTTTAGAAATTAAAATCTTTGAGAAGTGCTCAAGAAACCTTTCGTACACGGGAGGCCATGCGTCATGTTATAATAGATATCATATACGCCCACAGAATTATCCTCGTCAACCTAATAGACCTCAAAGAAAAACGAGAAGATTACTATCATATTATTTCCAATGGTGAGTCTTCTCTTGACATATCATTATCTTCACTTGTCTCTAATTGAGAATTATACTTCAAACAAACACCAAGATTATATAGGTAGTGCTCGTAGATATACTCAAAGAAGTGGATGTGCACAACCCTGTCTTATGATGACACGAGGTCAGATATCATTAGACATCTCTTGTATGATAGTGGCAAAACACCCTTCCAACGTTGGGTTCGCTTTCACCCTATTTGATTCACCAAATATAACTACTAAATGATGACCACCGCTCTATTCCCCTCATACCTCCCTCGCCGACCCAAATACACTCTTATTACCTCGAAAGAAATTGTGAAATGTGAGGGTGAGCACAACTAGCCCAAAGAAAGAATATCATGACTAAAGATAATTAAATTATCAATAGCCTTCATCATCGAATAAATCGAGATTTAGAACATATGGTAGATGATAAAATTTTTCAACCATAGTTGCAAAGTGAACGAAGCAATCCATTAGAAGAGTCAAATACACCATAAAGTCTATTATCTTCTCCATGTTAAAAAAATCACCAATTAACAATGTTTTATCCTCAGAACATCAATCAACAGCTTCGGTCCACAATCATATGAATAACTCATAATCATAATTGTAGTTCTAAATTCTCTTCTCATCCGTGACGAAGATAATTTTCATCACCTATCTTTACCTCAAACATCAAAGATCATGGTTACACCAAATCACATTTCCTGCTCATAATCATACTAATAACTTCATCTTTTGCACTACTACCAAAGATATTCGTCAACAGCTTCATCTTTGCACCATCGCCAAACATATTCAACAACATGTCATCTTTTCACTACTACCAAAGATATTCATCAACGATTCATCTTTGCACCATGTGCCAAATATATTCCTCAACAGCTCATATTTGCACTACAGGCCAAATATATTCATCAACAGTTCATATTTGCACTACAGGCCAAATATATTAATATCTCAAAGAAATATATAATCATTTCAGAATTTATATAAACAATAATTATAACCATGTTGATCAATTCACCTTTGCACTTAAGCTAAAGATATTCAATTATAAATTCAATGGTCATGATCATACCAGTCAACAATTCAACTTTCTACTACTGGCCAAAGAGAACCCATAGTCATGATCATACCAAAAATATACCCATCTTTACACTCAAGTCAAAGAGAAATATCATCATTAGGGTTATAAAAATGTTATATATAATAATAAAAATAATATAATCAACATATAGATTTAATCTCAAGAGTAATATTCATAACTCAACTATAATTTGGTTAGAAAAAAAAACTAATTTTGTCATGAATAGTAACTCGTGAATAGTAAACCATGAATAAGTAACTTCAGTAAATAGTAACTCGTGAATAAGTAACTCATGAATAGAAAACTTGGATATAAAAGGTAGAAATTCCACAATAAAATCCATACCAATATTTTGGTATAATGATATTGAAATAACATTTCTTAAACTTATAAATAATTTATTTTAATTGTTTACACTTTACTAAATAATGCATTTAATCATCCTAAAATTCCAAACTCATAAGATTTCATCACCAATAACCAAAACCCTCATCAAAAATCCAAGATATACCTCATATAGGATTCTCAAGCCATAAAATCCTATTTTTCAATTTTATTACTTCACATAACATATTTAATTCATTTATTCATAACTAGTCTATTTTCATGAAAATACCAAATCAGTCCCAAAAATATTTTTTTTCCCTAGATTTAGCGTAATATAGTCCCATATTGAACATATATATTTCTCTTTAATTTTTAAAATTCATTTACTATTTTTCATACGGCCAAAACCGCCAATATTTAGACATTTATCATAAATTATACTTTTATCCAAAAATTTCAAAATTCACAGAGTACACTGATATTATATAGATGTACTCCCAATAAAAATATCATCAATTTTGGAGTTAACCACAAGGAGTTATAAGCGGTTACTTTTTTAAATAATAGTTTTCTCATAAAATTCATATCTCTTAATCTATACATCCAAAATCACCATTTTTGGACACAATCAATAAAACTCATCAAAATACCATTTCAAATTTTTCCAGAATTTTCTCAAGGTCAAGTAGTACGAACCTAAAAACATAATAACCCTTAAAATCCCTTACCTCAAAAGAAAGCAAGATTTAACCGAATATCTGGATGAAAAGCCAAAGAAAACTTTCACTGAATAGCAACTCTCAAAGTATCTAAATACTCACAAAAATACGCTCGATCATATAGAGAGAAAGAAAACTTGTTTCTGGTGTGATTTTCAATTCTAACATAAGCATCTATTTATAGAAAAATGCTAGAATACCAAAGGAGATTAAATTAATAAAATAATATTATTTTATTTTATTCTCTCCTACGCAGCCAAGCTAGACCAAAATCTCAGCCACCACAGTGGGGCCCACCCAAAATCAGCACATGTTTTCTCAACAACCAAAAGTGGGTCCCACCCAATTTTAATAAAATTATTTTATTTTCCGAAACTTCAATAATTCATAGAAAATAGCCAGTTTATCAGAAAAATACGAATTTTATGTCCATTCCACACGCAATCGAATTCTCTACAACTTTACAGAAGAAAGTTTTTCCAAATTCCAGACCGAAAATATCCGAAATTCACAAACGGATGATTTTAAACATCGTTTCAACACCTTTTAAAATTCATAACAAATCATGCGTTAATTTTCAACGGTTCAAAATTTGTGAATATATACTTAACTCATATATGTATAACATATCCAAAAATCACAATGATCCAACGGTCGGATTAAAATTATAACTCACGTAATAGAGCTTAAGAACACCGATTTGATCTTTTAATACCTCCAATCCGACAAAATACTGATAAAACACCTCAACATTAATTCTTTCATTTATAACAACATAAATAAATTCATCATTTATATCCACATCAAATAAATATTTCCTTATCATATAAATCAATAATTAATTATTCAAAAATAATATTACGTAATCACAATTATGATGATCGCGCTGCCTCCTGAGAAAGGGGGCTTTTCAATAAGGATTTCTCCTTACTTGGCGCATGAATTAGGTGACCAAACCTCTCCTCGATGTAACTTTCTAGACATTGCCAATAATGATATCTCATAATATTATTCAAATAATATGAATTATTGATCCGATAATGGAGATATCTCATGCGTTGATAATTATCAAACAACAATAATATAAAATATCAACGCAGTAATTATTGAATCAATAAAATAAAATATTGAATAAAGAATTACTATAACAATTATTGAGTAGTGCCTTCTTACGTAAGAATCAATAATTCAAAAATATTGTGCAATACCGCAAAGTATCTTTATGCGATAACGCCAGACATCAGATTTTAACCACCGGGTATTTCAACAAAGTGTTAATTCAGAATAACTACGCCGCTATTTGTAAAAAATCAAATTTGTCGCTTTCTTCATCCGACTTATCCGTTATGGGGCCCACAAATGATCAAGGCTACCGTCAGTATTTAATATTCCTCGTGTAAATAATATTCTACGACCAAACGAATATTCCTCGACAACAATGAATATTTTATAACCACTTGTGTATTTTGAAAAAATTCATATATCACCCTTAACTTTAACCTTTTATCAATTTAACTATTTACTGAATAGTAATTATAAGAAAAATTGAATATTTTTATAAAATTTGGGGTCTTACAATCTCCCCTCCTTATGAAATTTCGTTTACGTACCTGGTATTTCAAAGAGTTGAGAATACCTTGCTTTCATTTCAGATTCCATCTTCCCTGTCATCATGATTTCTCCATTGCTCATCTCATGTATTTCAGATATCATTCTATAATACAGCTTCAAAACAAATGTTAATTAACATATCACAATTTGTCAACTTAAGTAAGAAAATTCAGCTTAGGTAGGACACACACTAACGAAGGATAATACTCGTCTCTCTCTTCCTAGTTCTAATCCCGGATCTCTGCAGGATATCATATCCCTAAGCTCTGATACCAAATATGACAACCCCAAAATATTTCCATTCCATTCAACCCATTCTGAGTCGCCAAATACATGGCACAGAAAACAACTACAAATTTATTACAACAATTGTCGTGCAAAATACAACAACTCATGTGTTGTGTGTTTTAATACAAATATATATCAACTGTGACTCTTGACACCAACTTGGGTAGCACGTCACCGTGACATCTTACATAAAGGTATAGTCAAAAAAACTGCTTTGAAAATTAAAATCTTTGGGAAGTGCTCAAGGAAACCTTCGTATATGGGAGGCCATACGCCTAGGTTATAATAGATATCATATGGCCACAGAATTATCCTTGGTTGACCCAATAGACCCCAAAGAAAAATGAGAAGATTACTATCATATTATTTCCAATGGTGAGTCTTCTCTTGTCATATCATTATCTTCACTGTCTCTAAGTGAGAATTATACTTCAAACAAACACCAAGATTATATAGGTAGTGCTCGTAGATATACTCAGCAAGTGGATGTGCACAACCCTGTCTTATGATGACACGAGGTTGTATATCATTAGACATCTTGTATGTGTTAGGTTTGTAATATTCAAGAACGCAATCAAATTGCAAAAATAAGCGGAAACGTGTAAAAAATAGAGTTTAAAAATTTTATAAACTATATACCCGGATCACCCTTTATGCACAATTATTAATTAAACGAAAAAGATGAATAAGAAACATACCCTTGAAGATCCGAGCTTCCTCGTGTACAAGTTCACCTCCAATCCTTTTCGCTCAACTCAATCCACCGGTTTGGTTCCTTCCTTTGATCAACGTTAGCCACCCATGTGTTTGGCCTCAGAGGTGATCTACCAAGGAAGAAGAAGGATTTAAGAAGATGGGTGGTTGGCTAAACCCTAGTTTTTCTATCTCTATAGAAAAGAGCGTACTTTCTCCAACTTTTTTTCGAATTATTACGTATATTTTGATATCCGATATAAGACTCTCTTATAAAGATATCAAGTAACCTTATTTAATAAAATAAGGTATTATTTAATTAAACTCTTTTAATTAAATGGGCTCCCTAATCTTATTAGGATAATTAATTAAACTCCTTTAACTAATTTTCCTCCTAATCCTATTAGGAATAAATGAGAGTACTTATATTAAATTAATTTATAAACTCTTTTAGAAATTAAAATAATAATAATAATTGTAGTAATATTAATAAGACTCTCTTATTAATTTATATTTAATATTTCTAAAATATTAAATAATAAATATTAAGCTATTTAATTTATTCTATCACCATAGATTAAATTAAATATACATAACATATTATTACGATTATGCCATTAACTTCTTAAATAATTATTCTTCCTTTTATGGTGTGACCCTTTTTAGGTTCTCCATATTAAACCTATTGTAAATAAATCAATTAGAATAATTTAATCTTATTTAAATAAATAAATTAAACAATTAATTTATTTAAATAAATAATATTTATTCTACAATAGGATAAGCCTCCTAATCATCAACGACTTTCCGTATAATATAGATTTCAACATTAATCATAAAAGAACCTTTGAGTAAATAGTTACCGCATAATTCAATCCTTCCACCATACAATGTCCCAATTAAATATAAGATATGGAATTACCACAAGTCTTATTTTATTTAATTATATGTATTTCACTCTTAAATGCACAACTCCAAATAATGTAAATTAGAAACTCCTTTCTAATTTCATTCGCCGCCAAGGACTACTTCAGGTTGTCATTTATCGAATCACATAGACATTTCTCTTTTTAATAGTAAGTGGTAGATTCTTTATCGATCATACATTATCTCCATGTATAACTTATTATACCCAAGCATACCATTTGATATACCCTAAGGGTCTTAAGGAATAAGTCAAAGTATAACTCATCATACACAAGATACTATGATGATCTCAAGTCCAAGGATCACTTGACTACTATCACTACAGAATTCCTATCGATGTAAAGTAAAACTCCATTAGGTATTCCTTAGCGAGCCAAATGCTCAAAGGAACTTATTCTCTAATAAGCACCTACATACTTGATTTAGTGTCTCCACACAAATGATCATGAGATCAATCATCCTCATCCAATGAGAAAACAACGTATGTACCAATCTATCCGGATTCACTAATCCCAAATTTAGTAATCCAACGATTGGGAACTATTTTAGTTTTAAGCTTTCTAAGAATTTAGATCTCATTAAAATGATCATCATCATTATTCTAAAAGCATTGCTTAAAACTATGGGTTAATCACATATTATAAAACAGCATCATGTAGATAATTAAAAGCCTTTAATAAATTAATACTTTTTATTAATAAATGAATAAGATTGTGACAAAGTATATGCTTTATCATCAAACATGATTGGCTTGTGTTCTTATTACTTTCAATCTCCCACTTGCACTAAAGCCAATCGTCATGGTATCTCATACTCTTCTTCTCTAAGTGACGATTATCCTGCTGTTAGATAAGCTTTAGTTAATGGATATGTAATGTTGTTCATGAGAGTCCACTATCTCTATAGTGATTTCCCATCTTTTAATGATTCTAATAATCAAATGAAAGTGCCACAACACATGTTTAGATCCAAGATGAGACTTAGAACTATTCCTAGTTCTCAGAATGAACTTTTAATCCAAACAATCAACTTGCAGCTTCATTTATAGCTATATACTTTGTCTTTATCACTAAACCAAAGAACTCTTTTCATTGCTTTGGAACCTTTCCAATTCAATCGCACCAATCGTTCAAGATAACGCTTTACCTTAAAGTGGATTTTTTTTGATATCATCTTGGTTTTAATTTGTCACCATGAATATGATCACATCCTTAGTGCCTGCTAAGCACTTTAAGATGTTTTTCACCGACTCATAGTGAACTTCTCCATAATATGATTGATCAACATCGTGTCTCGTACATTTCATTGCATACATGATTGTCACTCATTCGACCTCTTTTCGAGAGTCTGTGGGGACTATTAAGAGAGATACACCCATAGCTCATCGACATGAGACATCTCTTGAGTTTGCCATGCTAAACGACTTTAGCATCAAATGAATATATGTTCCTCGGGTTAAGTCGAGCATCCTCTCAGATCTATCTATATAGATTTTATCCCCAATTAAGATACTCTTCCCAAACCATTCATGGAGGAATGTTTAGACAACTTTATCTTTACTTGATTGTAGCATTGGCATGTTATTCCTTATCCGTAGTATATCAATATATAATACTAGAAATGTCATAACGCCCCCAATCGACCCTTTTTTGTACACACTAGAAGTCTTACCTCATCGAATGTAACTCGGATCATCATCTTCTATGATGTGTACCTCATCATCATCATCCATGATGAATCCATACCTCCTAGGTATCTTTGGTACTATTCCGCATTTACAATTCGGCCAGTGGTACAATAGGTTCTATCTACAGTTCCTCTTATTCGACTTATAGTGTTTTGTGGTTCTTGAACTCTTCAAGATCTATTATCCTCCCACTAGCCCCTTTTAATGATAAACATCTTTATCTTAGAAGGCAGCGTGTTTCGTAACAAACACCTTTTTGCTAAGTAGAATTATAGAACATATACCCTAAACTTACTTTAGGATGTCCCACAAATCCGTACATGTCAAATCTTGTCCCAAGCTTATCCTTCAAACCTTTTCACATAAGTTGACAACCCCTTATCTTAACATACTTAAGATTAGAATCCTCCCTATCCATAACTTTTATGGAGTCTTGGTGCGAGGATTTTGAGGTTACCTTTTCGTAGATATGCAGCCCATTTCTAGGCATGATCCTGTAAGGATACTTTGGAATGCTCAGAAAATCATTATGGACCGCACTACGTGTCCAACAAGGTACGAATTTTCCATTCGAGATATATCAATCAATTATTACGTATCGATGTGTCCATTATGAGAAAACCATTTGAGATGATCTAGAAACTTATTGCACAAGTATTTATTCGCTGATCTAATCAAAGAATCTTAATACTTTGTCAATTTGTTTCACTTCAATTCTTCAGAACCTTTCAAATAATTCATACTTGTATTTCAAAGAAATACACACATTCAACTCTTTGAATGATCATCTCCTTTTCTTATACTAATTTGTTCAATATGCAAAATTATTTTCATGTAAGTCAAGTATACAAAATTTATTAAGTAATATTCCAGCTTATACAAAAACATTATTATTATAAATAGAAACAACAATTGTTCTTAATTATAATACCAAAGATTTCATCATCCAACAATAAAATGGAAATAATATTTTAACAAGAACTGGAATACAATAACAACTTATTAACTTAATAGATTTGCTCAGTAGGCATTACTAAACTATAAGTTTCTATGGCTAATATGGCAACCTTTTCGCTACATTTCCGCACATATAGATTACTTATATTTGTTTAGCTTTCTACTTCTGCTTGGTCCCTTCATAAATCTATATTTATGATAACCAAAGTCGGTATCCAATACCCAAGTAGAACCTTGACTTAAATTTTTTTTTATTTCAATCATGAACAAAAACTGTATTGTAACCGAAACTTCACTAAGCTTCTTTGGTTAGCCTCTGCAAGATGCTTCTCGCAGTTTCTTTCCAGTGTCCAGGCTTATTGTAGTGGAAGCAAGCTCCTTTGCTATCCGTATCAATTTTGTTCTTATTATCCTTTGTTTATGCCTTTCTATTTACCTTCTTTGAATCTTTCTTCTTTTCGTAAGATCCTTTGGCCCCTACCAAGAAGACTCGATCTTTCTTGGTTGAAAGTGACTCTCAACATTTTTCAATATGTTAAGCAAATCAAATGAAGGTTTATATCTAGCTTGTTCATGAAAAATTCACAACAATTGTGAAAGGAGTCCGGAGTGAGTGCAAGATCAAATCTTGCTCAACTCTCCATCCAAGACAAAACCAATTGTCCTAATTGATCAATCAAATTGATTATGTTAAGAACTTTTTCTCTGCATCTTATAGTGCCATTGGCCATTCTAGATCTAAGAGCTCCTTAGATATCTCGATATCTATCGGTTCTACTTTCCTCACCATCAACTACTTGATGTGCGCGTGAATATAGTAGAAGCATCCATAGTTTTATGTCGACGTCAAGCTCGTTACTCATGGATGCGAGCATGATGCATCGAGCCAATCAGTGCATCATCTTGCCACTTTCTAAAAGTAGCAATCTCTTCCTCAGAGGCATTGTTCTGCAACCATTGCAGGAGGATAGGCGATTATGACATATAAGATAGCTTTTCACCATGAGAACTATTCTCAAATTCCTTAACCAATCCGCTTAATTTGGCCCCAAGCATTTAGCATTTAATATGCTTCGCAAAGGATAGTAATTTTAGACATTGTAAAATTTCAGAAATGAATTTGTAATTAACAACATTTTAACATACATTCTTTTATTAATTACCAAAATAATTTAGGTCTTGTTTTAAATTGGTATCTCCCACTATTTTCTTCAAACTATATTACCCTCACTTATATAGTTCGGCAAAATCTAATTAAAGATTTGCTAAGTGAGAATAAGGATCCCATTTCAAATGTATATAGCCTTGTGGTGACACAACAAACTATATATAAATAAATAGGTAGACAACTTTTGTCAATTACATCAACTATGCAACTCCTTTTTTTTTTGCCTCTTAGATTATTTTGATCAAGTGGTGGCACATCCGAATCAAAATTATCCAAGTTAAGTCCGACCTAGCACTCCATATATTCAAAAAGAAAAATATCATCCTTGTGGTGACACAACAAAACAATATTGTTCAATTTTTTTATAAGCATCAAATGTGATAAATTAACATCTTAAATACTTAATACTTGCCTTGTGGTAACACAACAAACTCATATTAAATATTTAATACTCTATTAATTTTATCATGCTAGAAGGCTTACGCTCGATATTCCAAATATCTTTGAACGCTTAGACTTAATATAAAAATTGAGGGTTTGTAATTAATTTATCTCATCTTGTTTAGCGCATTTACATATATATATATATATAAATACGCCATTATATTAATGAACATGCGAAGCATGTTTGCATAATATATATAATATATATAGTATAAGCATGCATATATAGAATACTATATTCTACCCTTGATTGATTATGGACTTTTATTCTAGTTTGGTTCATTAGAGCCACCAAGTGAACCAAAAGGTCAAACCCTAGGGGTGCAAGAAATAATATTTAAATATAACTATTACATTTAAACCCTGCTCCATTACAAATCGGGTCTTCAAGCGCCTCATTCTTTCTTGATCTCCAATTCTTCAAAATTAATTCTAACTATTCCTATTACAAAACTATTTAAAATAAATAGAAATCTTGATCAGCAGTCAAGGGAAAGTACATAGGAGGGAGATAGAATTTACATTAAGAAAAAATTAGAGAACACTAGGTACGCAGACCCCATTTAATAAAACCCATACATTCATGCATCCAACTAAAATAAAATCCAATCACATTGGTCAATAATCCATAATCAATCCCATTTATTATCATACACATCATCATATGCATCAATAAATAACATTCATCTTATGAATAATAAACATTTAATATATACATTGATATCATTTAATGGACAAATTTAGTTAGTATAAAATCTAATTTTGAATTAAAATAAACTCCTTTATTTTAATCCAAATTTAAATCAAAATAAAACTATTTTATTTTAATTTATCCAATATTGAATAAAATAAACTATTTTATTTTAATCAAAATCTTTAATCAAAATAACTCCTTTATTTTAATTAATTATGGAATCCAATTCCATGTATAAAAAAAAACTTTATTAAAGGAAACATGGATTTTCTTTCCTATTCACAAATAAACTCCTTTATTTTTTGAATAATATAAAATCTTATTTTATATCTAAATAAACTCTTTTATTTAAGAAAATACTGATTCTCTTTTCCTATTCATAAATAAACTCTTTTATTTAGAATAATATGAAATCTTATTTATATCTAAATAAACTCTTTTATTTAAGGAAAGATGGAATACAATTTCAACTCCAATTAGTTATCATGGAATCAAATTCTAACTCTAATTAGTTAGCATGAAATTTAATTTTAAAATTAAAATAAACTTTATATTTTAATATAAAATAAACTTTTTATTTTAATATTAAAATAAAATTTTTATTTTAATAATAAAATTATTAAGAATATTATATATATATATAATAATAAAACAAAACCGTTATTATATATATATATATATATATATATATATATATAAAAATATATATTATCATATATATATATATATAAATTCCGTAATATATATCCTTTTTTTTTTTTTTTTTATAACATAATATGGTCATGATTACTTTAATCATTACATGCTAATGATTACTATAATCATTACAAGCTAATGATTATTGTAATCATTAATATTTATATCATATATAAATTTTGTTAAAAAAAAAAAAAAGTTTCTGGCAAGTAAATAAATAGATTCTTATATATATATATATATATATATATATTAATCATCATGAATCCACGCGACCAATATCCACGCAAAATCAAGATCCTTTTTCCGTGAATCACAAATAAAAAAGAAATTCAAATTCATGATATATCACATGTTTTCCTATTTTTTTTTTTTTTATATACAACAAAATTATGCCCAATTAAATTGTTCTAAACACATATCAATATACATATCAAATTAAACAATTAATAATTTGTATAAAGGTTTGGTTCTGATGCCACTGTTAGGTTTGTAATATTCAAGAACGCAATCAAATTGCAAAAATAAGCGGAAACATGTAAAAACAGAGTTTAAAAAATTTTACAAACCATATACCCTTGATCACCCTTTATGCACAATTATTAATTAAACGAAAAAGATGAATAAGAAACATACCCTTGAAGATCCGAGCTTCCTCAGGTACAAGTTCACCTCCAATCCTTTTCGCGTTCAACTTGAATCCACCGGGTTTGGTTCTTTCCTTTGATCAACGTTAGCCACCCATGTGTTTGGCCTCTAGAGGTGATCCTGTTAGGTTTGTAATATTCAAGAACGCAATCAAATTGCATAAATTAGCGGAAGTGAGTAAAAATCAGAATTTAAAAAATTTTACAAACCATATACCCGGATCACCCTTTATGCACAATTATTAATTAAACGAAGAATAAGAAATTATGAAATCATACCCTTGTAGAAACGAGCTTCCTCAGGTACGAGTTCACCTCCTACTTCTCCGCGATCTCCTTGAATCCACCGGGTTTGGTTCCTTCCTTTGATCAACATTAGCCACCCATGTGTTTGGCCTCTAGAGGTGATCCACCAAGGAAAAAGAATTTTCAAGAAGAAGGGGTATTTGGCTCAAACCCTAGTTTTCTATCTCTATAGAAAAGGGTACTCTCCAACAAATTGGAATTATGTCGTTGTAAAAGTCAACAACCCCTACACCCATAATAAGACTCCTCTTATTTATAGATGTGGGCAACCCACCTTAACAATTAAGGAATTGGGATTTATTTAATTAATTAAATTCTTTTAATTAATTAAGCTCCCTAATCTTATTAGGGATAATTAATTAAACTCCTTTAACTAATTTTCCTCCTAATCCTATTAGAATAAATGAGAGTACTTATATTAAATTAATTCCTAAACTCTTTTAGAAATTAAAATAATAATAATTGTAATAATATTAATAAGACTCCTCTTATTAATTTATATTTAATATTTCTAAAATATTAAATAATAAATATTAAGCTATTTAATTTATTCTATCACCATAGATTAAATTAAATATACTTAACATATTATTACGATTATGCCATTAACTTCTTAAATAATTATTCTTCCTTTTATGTGTGACCCTTTAGGTTCTCCATATTAAACCTATTGTGAATAAATCAATTAGAATAATTCTAATCTTATTTAAATAAATAAATTAAACAATTAATTTATTTAAATAAATAATATTTATTCTACAATAGGGATAAGCCTCCCAAATGATCAACGACTTTCCGTATAATATAGATTTCAACATTAATCATTAAAGAACCTTTGAGTAAATAGTTACCGTATAATTCAATCCTTCCACCATACAATGTCCCAATTAAATATAAGACATGGAATTATCACAAGTCTTATTTTATTTAATTATATGTATTTCGATCCTTAAATGCATAACTCCAAATAATGCAAATTAGAAACTCCTTTCTAATTTCATTCTCCTTGCCAAAGACTACTGGGTTGTCATTTATCGAATCACATAGACATTTCTCTTTTTTAATAGTAAGTGGTAGATTCTTTATCGATCATACATTATCTCCATGTATAACTTATTATACCCAAGCATACCCTTTGATATACCCTAAGTGTCTTAAGGAATAAGTCAAAGTATAACTCATCATACACAAGATACTATGATGATCTCAAGTCCAAGGATCACTTGACTACTATCACTACAGAATTCCTATCGACAGCAAGTAAAAACTCCATTAGGTATTCCTTAGCGAGCCAATGCTCAAAGGAACTTATTCTCTAATAAGCACCTACATACTTGATTTAGTGTCTCCACACAAATGATCATGAGATCAATCATCCTCATCCAACGAGAAAATAAACGATGTACCAATCTATCCTGATTCACTAATCCCAAATTTAGTAATCCAACGATTGGGAACTATTTTAGTTTTAAGCTTTTTAAGAATTTAGATCTCATTAGAATGATCATCATCATTATTCTAAAAGCATTGCTTAAAACTATGGGTTTATCACATATTATAAAAACAAAGATCATGTAGATAATTAAAAGCCTTTAATAAATTAATACTTTTTATTAATAAATGAATAAGATTGTTACAAAGTATATGCTTTATCATCAAACAAGATCGGCTTGTGTGCATACTACTTTCAATCTCCTTCTTGCACTAAAGCCAATCGTCATGGTAACTCATACTCTTCTTCTATAAGTGACGATTATCCCGCCATTGGATAAGCTTTAGTTAATGGATATGTAATGTTGTTCTTGAGAGTCCACTATCTCTATAGTGATTTCCCATCTTTTAATGATTCTAATAATCAAATGAAAGTGCCACAACACATGTTTAGATCCAAGATGAGACTTAGGAACTATTCCTAGTTCTGTAATGAACTTTTAATCCAAACAATCAACTTGCAAGCTTTTCATTTATAGCTATATACTTTGTCTTTATCACTAAACCAAAGAACTCTTTTCGTTGCTTGGAACCTTTCCAATTCATCGCACTACCGCTCAAGGTAACACTTTACCTTAAAGTGGATTTTCTCGTCGCCTTGATCTGTCTGCGAAAACTTGAGTCTGTTAAGCCTCTAGTTTTAATTAAGACCCACCATGAATATGATCACATCCTTAGTGCCTAAGTTAAGCACTTTAAGATGTTTTTCACTGACTCATAGTGAACTTCTCCATAATATGACTGATCAACATCAGGTCTCGTACATTTCATTGCATACATGATTGTCACTCATGCGACCTCTCTTTTCAGGAGTCTGTGGGGACTATTAAGAGAGATACACTCCATAGCTCATCGCCATGAGACATCTCTTGAGTTTGCCATGCTAAACGACTTTAGCATCAAATGAATATACGCCTCGGGTTAAGTCGAAGCATCCTCTTAAATCTATCTATATAGATTTATATCCCCAATTAAGATACTCTTCCAAATCATTCATGGAGGAATGTTTAGACAACTTTATCTTTATCGATTGTAGCATTGGTATGTCATTCCTCATCCGTAGTATATCAATATATAATACTAGAAATGTCACGACGCTCCCAATCGAATTCTTTTGTACACACTAGAACTCTTACCTCATCGTGATGTAACTCGATCAACATCTTCTATGATGTGTACCTCATCATCATCATCTATGATGAATCCATACCTCCTGGTATCTTCTGGTACTATTCCGCATTTACGATTCGGCAGGTGTAATAGGTCTATCTATCTGTGTTCCTCTTATTCGACTTATAGTATTTTGTGGTTCTTAAACTCTTCAAGATCTATTATCCTCCCACTAGCCCTTTCAATGATAAACACCTTTATCTTAGAAGGCAGCCGTGTTTCGTAACAAACACCTTTTGCTAAGTAGAATTATAGAACATATACCCTAAACTTACTTTAGGATGTCCCACAAATCAGACATGTCAAATCTTGTCCCAAGCTTATCCTTTGAAACCTTTTTCACATAAGTTGGACAACCACTTATCTTAACATACTTAAGATTAGAATCCTCCATGTCCATAACTTTTATGGAGTCTTGGGGGTGGATTTTGAGGTTACCTTTTCATAGATATGCGCCCATTTCTAGGACATGGCCCCCTGAAGGATACCGGAATGCTCAGTAAAATCATTATAGACCGCACTATGTCCAACAAGGTATGATTTTTCCTTTTAGATACATCAATCAATTATTACGTATCGAGGCGTCCATTATGAGAAAACCATCCGAGATGATCTAGAAACTTATTGCACAAGTATTTATTCCTCGATCTAATCAAAGAATCTTAATACTTTATCAATTTGTTTCACTTCAATTCTTTGAACCTTTCAAATAATTTATACTTGTATTTCAAAGAAATACACACATTCAACTCTTTGAATGATCATCTCCTTTTCTTATACTAGTTTGTTCAATTTGCAAAATTATTTTCACAGTAAGTCAAGTATACAAAATCCATTAAGTAATATTCCAGCTTCTATACAAAACATTATTATTATAAATAGAACAACAATTGTTCTTAATTATAATACCAAAGATTTCATTGTCCAACAATAAAATGGAAATAATGTTTCTAACAAGAATTGGTATACAATAACAACTTATCGACTTAATAGATTTGCCGTAGGCGATGCTAAACTATAAGTTTCTATAGCTAATGCAAAGAACCTTTGCTTCATTTTCCACACATAGATTATTACTTATCTTTGTTTAACTTTCTACTTCGCTTGGTCCCTTCATAAATCTATATTTATGATAACCAAAGTCGGTATCCAATACCCAAGTAGAACCTCGACTTAAAGAAAAATTTTATTTCAATCATGAACAAAAATCAGATTGTAACCAAAACTTCACTAAGCTTCTTTGGTTAGCCTCTGCAAGATGCTTCTCAGAGTTTCTTTCCAAAGTCCAGGCTTATTGCAAAGGAAGCAAACTCCTTTGCTATCCATATAAGTTTTGTTCTTATTATCCTTTGTTTACGCCTTTCATTTACCTTCTTTGAATCGCTTTCTTTTTCAAGATCCTTTGGCCCCTACCAAGAAGACATGGTCTTTCTTGGTTGAAAAGTGACTCTCAACATTTTTCAACATGTTAAGCAAATCAAATGAGGTCGATATCTAGCTTGTTCATATGAAAAATTCACAACAATTGTGAAAGGAGTCCGGGAGTGAGGGCAAGATCAAATCTTGCTCAACTCTCCATCCATGACAAAAACTGTCATCTAATTGATCAATCAAATTGATTATGTTAAGACCTTTTTCTGCATACTATAATGCCATTGGCCATTCTAGATCTAAGAGCTCCTTAGATATCTCGATATCTATCAGTCCCATTTTCCTCACCATCAACTACTTGATGTGCAGGGTATAATAATGAAGATCCATAGTTTCATGCCGACGCTGAAGCTCAATACTTTCATGGATGCGAGCATGATGCATTAAGCCATCAGGCATCATCTTGCCACTTTCTAAAAGTAGCAATCTCTTCCTCGTAGGCATTGTTTGCAACCATTACAGATCTGCAACCATTGCAGGGATAGGCGTATTATGACATAAGATAGCTTTTTCAATTATGAGAACTATTCTCAAATTCCTTAACCAATCCGCTTAATTAGGTCCTGTTAATTTAGCATCTAATATGCTACGCATGATAGTAATTTAGACATTGTAAAATTCTCGTAAATAAATTTGTAATTAACAACATTTTAACATACATTCTTTTATTAATTACCAAAATAATTTAGGTCTTGTTTTAAATTGGTATCTCCCACTATTTTCTTCAAACTATATTACCTCACTTATATAGTTCTAATAAAATCTAATTAAAGATTTGCTAGTGAGAATAAGGATCCCATTTCAAATGTATATAGCCTTGTGGTGACACAACAAACTATATATAAATAAATAGGTAGACAACTTTTGTCAATTACATCAACTATGCAACTCCTTTTCTTTTGCCTCTTAGATTATTTTGATCAAGTGGTGGCACATCCGAATCAAAATTATCCAAGTTAAGTCCGACCTAGCACTCCATATATTCAAAAAGAAAAATATCATCCTTGTGGTGACACAACAAAACAATATTGTTCAATTTTCTTTATAAGCATCAAATGTGATAAATTAACATCTTAAATACTTAATACTTGCCTTGTGGTGACACAACAAACTCATATTAAATATTTAATACTCTATTAATTTTATCATGCTAGAAGGCGACGTTCTCGATATTCCAAATATCTTTGAACGCTTAGGACTTAATATAAAAATTCGAAGGGTTTGTTATTAATTTGTCTCATCTTGTTTAGCTAGCGCATGTACATATATATATAAAATACGCGTATATTAATAAACATACGAAGATGTTTTGCATAATATATATATATATATATATATATATAATAGCATGTACATATAGAATAATATATTCTACTCTTGGATTGATTATGGACTTTTATTCTAGTTTGTCTCACTAGAGCCACCAAGTGAACCAAAAGGTCAAACCCTTAGGGTGCAAGAAATAATATTTAAATATAACTATTACATTTAAACCTGTGCTCCATTACAAATGGGTCTTCAAGCTCCTCTTGCTTCCTTGATCTCATTTTTTTCAAAATTAATTCTAACTATTCCTATTACAAAACTATTTAAAATAAATAGAAACCTTGATCGCCATCGAGGGAAGTACATAGGAGGAGATAGAATTTACATTCGTAAAAATTAGAGAAGATTTAGGTACGCAGACCCCATTTAATAAAACACATACATTCATGCATCCAACTAAAATAAAATCCAATCATATTGGTCAATAATATCCATAATCAATCCCATTTATTATCATACACATCTCATATGCATCAATAAATAACATTCATCTCATGAATAATAAATATTTAATATATATATTGATATCATTTAATGGGCAAATTTAGTTAGTATAAAATCTAATTTTGAATTAAAATAAACTCCTTTATTTTAATCCAAATTTAAATCAAAATAAAACTATTTTATTTTAATTTATCCAATTTTGAATAAAATAAACTATTTTATTTTAATCAAAATCTTTAATCAAAATAAACTCTTTTATTTTAATTAATTATGGAATCCAATTCCATGTAAAAAAAAAAAAATTTGATTAAAATAAACTCTTTTATTTTAATTAATTATGGAATCCAATTCCATGTTAAAAAAAACTTTTATTAAAGGAAACACGATATTCTTTCCTATTCACAAATAAACTCCTTTATTTTGAATAATATGAAATCTTATTTCATATTTAAATAAACTCCTTTATTTAAGGAAATTAGGATTCTTTTTCCTATCACAAATAAACTCCTTTATTTTGAATAATATGAAATCTTATTTCATATTTAAATAAACTCCTTTATTTAAGGAAAGATGATTCTTTTTCCTATTCACAAATAAACCTTTTATTTTGAATAATATGAAATCTAGTTTCATATCAAAATAAACTCCTTTATTTAAGGAAAAATAAATCCAATTTCAACTCTAATTAGTTATCTTGAAATCTAATTAGTTAGTATGAAATTTAATTTTAAAATTAAAATAAACCTTTTATTTTAATATAAAATAAACTTTTATTTTAATATTAAAATAAAATTTTATTTTAATAATAAAATTATTAAGAAAATTATATATATATATATATATATAATAAAATAAAACCGTTATTATATATATATTTAATAAAACGGTTAATATATATCATATATATATATAATATCCTAAATTCCTAGATTTCCGTGCATGCTTATACACTTCTGTGCATGTTATCCTTCCTGTTGCTATCCACGAATCTGCAGGACCAGCAATAAGACTCGCAGTAATATAATAGGCTAATTGCATGCAATCAAATTTTAAAATTAAACTTAGCCATGTTAAAATAAAAGGTTTGTAATATTAGCCACGTAGTTTACTGGTATCACGTAGTCTTATAGTATACTGGTATCTGCAGGACCTTGTGCTTATCACGTGAATTTCATGGGAATGAAGCAAAAAATAAAAACGGCATGAACAAACAAAAAAAAAATGTTCGTTCGTTCCCGTTTTTTTTTTTTTTTTTTTAAATTTTATACAATAAAATTATGCCCAATTAAATTGTTCTAAACACATATCAATATACATATTAAATTAAATAATTAATAATTTGCATAAAGGTTTGGCTCTGATGCCACTGTTAAGTTTGTAATATTCAAGAACGCAATCAAATTGCATAAATTAGCGGAAGCGAGTAAAAATCAGAATTTAAAAAATTTTACAAACCATATACCCGGATCACCCTTTATGCACAATTATTAATTAAACGAAGAATAAGAAATTATGAAATCATACCCTTGTAGAAACGAGCTTTCCTCAGTGCACGTAGTTCACCTCCTACTTCTCGCGATCTCCTTGAATCCACCGGGGTTTGGTTCCTTCCTTTGATCAACGTTAGCCACCCATGTGTTTGGCCTCTAGAGGTGATCCACCAAGGAAAAAGAATTTTCAAGAAGAAGGGTATTTGGCTCAAACCCTAGTTTTTCATCTCTATAGAAAAGGGTACTCCAACAAATTAGAATTATGTCGTTGTAAAAAGTCAACAACCCCTACACCCATAATAAGACTCCTCTTATTTATAGATGTGGGCAACCCACCTTAACAATTAAGGAATTGGGATTTATTTAATTAATTAAATTCTTTAAATTAATTAAGCTCCCCTAATCTTATTAGGGATAATTAATTAAACTCATTTAACTAATTTTCCTCCTAATCCTATTAGAATAAATGATTGTACTTATATTAAATTAATTCCTAAACTCTTTTAGAAATTAAAATAATAATAATTATAATAATATTAATAAGACTCCTCTTATTAATTTATATTTAATATTTCTAAAATATTAAATAATAAATATTAAGCTATTTAATTTATTCTATCACCATAGATTAAATTAAATATACTTAACATATTATTACGATTATGCCATTAACTTCTTAAATAATTATTCTTCCTTTTATGGTGTGACCCTTTAGGTTCTCCATATTAAACCTATTGTGAATAAATCAATTAGAATAATTCTAATCTTATTTAAATAAATAAATTAAATAATTAATTTATTTAAATAAATAATATTTATTCTACAATAGGGATAAGCCTCCCTAGCGATCAACGACTTTCCAGATAATATAGATTTCAACATTAATCATTAAAGAACCTTTGAGTAAATAGTTACCGTATAATTCAATCCTTCCACCATACAATGTCCCAATTAAATATAAGACATGGAATTACTGTCAAGTCTTATTTTATTTAATTATATGTATTTCGATCCTTAAATGCACAACACCAAATAATGCAAATTAGAAACTCCTTTCTAATTTTATTCTGCCTTGGCCAAAGACTACTGGGTTGTCATTTATCGAATCACATAGGACATTTCTCTTCTTTTATTAGAAGTGGTAGATTCTTTATTGATCATACATTATCTCCATGTACAATTTATTATACCCAAGCATACCCTTTGATATACCCTAAGGGTCTTAAGGAATAAGTCAAAGTATAACTCATCTTACACAAGATACTATGATGATCTCAAGTCCAAGGATCACTTGTACTACTATCACTACAGAATTCCTATCGACAGTAAATAAAACTCCATTAGGTATTTCTTAGCGAGCCACGCTCGCTGAACTTATTCTCTAATAAGCACCTACATACTTGCTTTAGTGTCTCCACATAAATGATCATGAGATCAATCATCCTCATCCAATGAGCAAGCAACGTATGTACCAATCTATCCAGATTCACTAATCCCCAATTTAGTAATCCAATGATTGGGAACTATTTTAGTTTTAAGCTTTCTAAGAATTTAGATCTCATTAGAATGATCATCATCATTATTCTAAAAGCATTGCTTAAAACTACGGGTTTATCACATATTATAAAATAAAGCATCGTGTAGATAATTAAAAGCCTTTAATAAATTAATACTTTTTATTAATAAATGAATAAGATTGTTACAAAGTATATGCTTTATCATCAAACATGATTGGCTTTTGTGCGTCATTTACTTTCGAGATCCACCAGGAAGAAGAAGGATTTAAGAAGATGGGTGGTTGGCTAAACCTAGTTTTTCTATCTCTATAGAAAAGAGCGTCTTTCTCAACTTTTTGAATTATTAATATATTTTGATATCTAATATAAGACTCCTCTATAAAGATATCGTAACCTTATTTAATAAAATAAGGTATTATTTAATTAAACTCTTTTAATTAAATGGGCTCCCTAATCTTATTAGGGATAATTAATTAAACTCCTTTAACTAATTTTCCTCCTAATCCTATTAGGAATAAATGAGAGTACTTATATTAAATTAATTTCTAAACTCTTTTAGAAATTAAAATAATAATAATAATTATAATAATATTAATAAGACTCCTCTTATTAATTTATATTTAATATTTCTAAAATATTAAATAATAAACATTAAGCTATTTAATTTATTCTATCACCATAGATTAAATTAAATATACATAACATATTATTACGATTATGCCATTAACTTCTTAAATAATTATTCTTCCTTTTATGGTGTGACCCTTTGTGTTCTCCATATTAAACCGGGTTGTGAATAAATCAATTAGAAATAATTTAATCTTATTTAAATAAATAAATTAAACAATTAATTTATTTAAATAAATAATATTTATTCTACAATAGTGATAAGCCTCTCCTAGCGATCAACGAATTTCCAGATAATATAGATTTCAACATTAATCATAAAAGAACCTTTGAGTAAATAGTTACCGATAATTCAATCCTTCCACCATACAATGTCCCAATTAAATATAAGACATAGAATTCTTTCGTCAAAGTCTTATTTTATTTAATTATATGTATTTCGACTCTTAAATGCACAACTCCAAATAATGCAAATTAAAACTCCTTTCTAATTTCATTCGCGCTTGGCCAAAGACTACTTTGGGTTGTCATTTATCTAATCACATAGGACATTTCTCTTCTTTTAATAGAAGTGGTAGATTCTTTATTGATCATACATTATCTCCATGTACAACTTATTATACCCAAGCATACCCTTTGATATACCTAAGGGTCTTAAGGAATAAGTCAAAGTATAACTCATCATACACAAGATACTATGATGATCTCAAGTCCAAGGATCACTTGTACTACTATCACTACAGAAATTCCTATCGACAAAAAGTAAAACTCCATTAGTATTCCTTAGCGAGCCACGCTTCAATGAACTTATTCTCTAATAAACACCTACATACTTGCTTTAGTGTCTCCACACAAATGATCATGAGATCAATCATACTCATCCAATGAGAAAGCAACGTATGTACCAATCTATCCGGATTCACTAATCCCCAATTTAGTAATCCAACGATTGGGAACTATTTTAGTTTTATGCTTTCTAAGAATTTAGATCTCATTAGAATGATCATCATCATTATTCTAAAAGCATTGCTTAAAACTATGGGTTTATCACATATTATAAAACAGCATCATGTAGATAATTAAAAGCCTTTAATAAATTAATACTTTTTATTAATAAATGAATAAGATTGTTACAAAGTATATGCTTTATCATCAAACATGATTGGCTTGTGTGCATATTACTTTCAGTATGATAGTGGCAAAACACCCTTCCAACGTTGGGTTCGCCTCACCCTATTTGATTCACCAAATATAACTACTAAATGATGACCACCGCTCTATTCCCTCATACTCCCCGCCACCCAAATTTACACTCTTATTACACGAAAGGAATTGTGAAATGTAGGGTGAGCACAACTAGCCCAAAGAAAGAATATCATGACTAAAGATAATTAAATTATCAATAGCCTTCATCAAGAATAAATCGAGATTTAGAACATATGGTAGATGATAAAAATTTTCAACCATAGTTGCAGCGGAACGAGCAATCCATTAGAAGAGTCAAATAGACCATAAAGTCTATTATCTTCTCCATGTTAAAAATCCACCAATTAACAATGTTTTATCCTTGTAACATCAATCAATAGTTCTGGTCCACAATCATATGAATAACTCATAATCATAATTGTAGTTCTAAATTCCTCTTCTCATCCAGGACGAAGATAATTTTCATCACCTATCTTTACCTGAAACATCAAAGATCATGGTTACACCAAATCACATTTCCTGTTCATAATCATACTAATAACTTCATCTTTTTGTACTTTACGGCCAAAGATATTCGCTCAATAGTTCATCTTTGCACCATCGCCAAAGATATTCAACAACATGTCATCTTTGCACTACTACCCCAAAGATATTCATCAACGATTCATCTTTTACACTACAGGCCAAATATATTCCTCAATGATTCATATTTGCACTACAGCCAAATATATTCATCAACAGCTCATATATTTGCACTACAGGCCAAATATATTAATATCTCAAAGAAATATATAATCATTTCGAAATTTATATAAACAATAATTATAACCATGTTGATCAATTCACCTTTGCACTTAAGCTAAAGATATTCAATTATAAATTCAATGGTCATGATCATACCACCAACAATTCAACTTTGTACTATCGCCAAAAGAGAACCCATAGTCATGATCATACCAAAATATACCCATCTTTACACTCAAGTCAAAGAGAAATATCATCATTAGGGTTATAAAATGTTATATATAATAATAAAAATAATATAATCAACATATAGATTTAATCTCAAGAGTAATATTCATAACTCAACTATAATTTGGTTAGAAAAAGAAACCAATTTTGTCATGAATAGTAACTCGTGAATAGTAAACCATGAATAGTAACTTCGTGAATAGTAACTCATGAATAGTAAACTCGACCCAAAAAAGGTAGAAATTCCACAATAAAATCCATACCAATATTTCCTTATAATGATATTGAAATAACATTTCTTAAACTTATAAACAATTTATTTTAATTGTTTACACTTTACTAAATAATGCATTTAATCATCCTAAAATTCCAAACTCATAAGATTTCATCACCAATAACCAAAACCCTCATCAAAAATCTGCATATACCTCATATAGGATTCTCAAGCCATAAAATCCTATTTTCCAATTTTCTTACTTCACATAACATATTTAATTCATTACTCATAACTAGTCTATTTTCATGAAAAATACCAAATCAGTCCCAAAAATATTTCTTTTCTAAGATTTAGCAGAATATAGTCCCATATTGAACATATATTTTTCTCAGAATTTTTAAAATTTATTTACTATTTTTCATATGGCCAAAACAGCCGAATATTTAGACGTTTATCATAAATTGTACTTTTATCAAAAAAATTCGAAATTCACAGAGTACACTGATATTATATAGATGTACTCCCAATATAAATTTTATCAATTTTGGAGTTAACCACAAGGAGTTATAAGTGGTTACTTTTAAAATAGTCTTTTCTCATAAAATTCATAACTCTTAATCTATACATCCAAAAATCACCATTTTTGGACACAATCAATAAAAATCATCAAAATATCATTTCAAATTTTTCCGCATTTTCTTCAAGATCGGAAGAAGTACAATTGAAAACATAATAACCCTTTAAAATCTCATACCTCAAAAAGAAAGCCTTTCGGTCAAAATATCTACGAAAAGCCAAAGGAAACTTTCACTGAATATCAACTCTTAAAATATCTAAATATTCATAAAAATACGCTCGATCATATAGAGAGAAAGAAAACTTGTTTCTGGTGTGATTTTCAATTCTTACATAAGTATCTATTTATAGGAAAATGCTAGAACGCCAAAGAAGACTAAATTAATAAAATAATATTATATTATTTTCTTCTCTCCTATGCAGCCAAGCTAGACCAAAATATCAGCCACCACAGTGGGGCCCACCCAAAATCAGCACATGTTTTCTCAACAACCAAAAGTGGGTCCCACCCAATTTTAGTAAAAATTATTTTATTTTCCGAAATTTCAATAATTCATAGAAAATAGCCCGTTTATCAGAAAAATACGAATTTTATGTCCATTTCACACGCAATCGAATTCTCTACAACTGGCGCACAATTAGGTGACCAAACCTCTCCTTGACAGAACTTTCTAGACATTGCCAATAATGTTATCTCATAATATTATTCAAATAATATGAATTATTGATCCGATAATGGAGATATTGTGCACTGATAATTATTGAAATAACAATAATATAAAATATCAACGCAATAATTATTGAATCAATAAAATAAAATATTGAACAATAATTACTGTAACAATTATTGAGTAGTGTCTTCTTACGTAAGAATCAATAATTAAAAATGTCGCAATAATACAGGTGTCTTCTTGTGTAATAACGCCAGACATCAGATTTTAAACCACCGGGTATTCCAACAGTGTTAACGGTAACAACTACGCCGTTATTTGTAAAAACTCAAATTTGTCGTTTTCTTCATCCGACAGTTATCCATTATGGGGCCAACAAATGACTGCGTCGTCGTACGAATATTTCCCGACAGAAAGAATATTCTACGACCAAACGAATATTTCTCGACAACAATGAATATTTTATAACCACTTATGTATTTTGAAAAAATTCATATATCACCCTTAACTTTAACCTTTTATCAATTTAACTATTTATTGAATAGTA
Organism: Panax quinquefolius; assembly: GCA_020205615.1. Taxonomy (NCBI): domain Eukaryota; kingdom Viridiplantae; phylum Streptophyta; class Magnoliopsida; order Apiales; family Araliaceae; genus Panax; species Panax quinquefolius. Next base: position 18,790,358 of record CM035151.1, on the reverse strand, counting down.
ATTATAAGAAAATTTTAATACTTTTATAAAATTCGGGGTCTTACAACCATTTTCTAAGAATATGCCTCATTAAAAACCTTACCAAAGAAAAGTCGGGAAAAAAAATTTGGCCAAGGAAAAGAGTACAATATTCTTGAATAACTTCTAGTGCCTTAGGATTGCCTCAATAAAATCTTGCAAAGGAAAATCAAGTGGGAAAAAACCTTAGTAAAAGAAATAGAGTACAATCAACACATATCATTTTTACTCCCCCTCATGAGAGCATATAATTTCCATTATTCATGATAAAAATATCCTTAAGTCAACGCATGCCAATATTGTGCACCAACTTCTTAAAAATCGCAGTTGGTAACAACTTAGTGAACATATCAACCAAATTATCACATGTTCGTATATGTTTGACATCAATATCACCACTCTTCTAGAGCTCATGTGTATAAAAGAATTTTGATGCAATATGCTTGGTTCTATCACCCATGATAAAGTCTCCTCTAATTTAAGTGATACAAGTGGCATTATCTTATAGTATTATTGGACTATTTATGATTGATAATAATTCAAAGTTCTCACGAATATGTTGAATTACTGATCTCAACCAAACACATTCATGACTCGCTTCATGAATTGTGATAATCTCTGCATTATTTGAGGAAGTAGCAGAAATTATTTGCTTAACAGATCTCCATAAAATAGCAGTATTTCCATAAATGATCTTTGTGTGGAATCATCATATCCAACTAATTGTGGTATTAATCCATTTGGATTAAATAATCCAAAACACCAATTTCACAAATTAAGATATGGTACTTCAGGACCAAAAGTTTCTTCATAATTCTTGTGGTCAAAACAAATCTTTCTTGATATCAAGTGACCAATCTATCATTGGAGTACTCAAAGGATTAACATTATCCATGTAAAGTTACTTTAGGACATTTTCTGTGTATGTTGATTGATGAACAAGAATTTCATAGATCAATTTGTAGGCCAAGACAAAAATTTTTCTTACCAATATCTTTCATCTCAAATTTATTATTTTTGTCGACTCTTCTGGAGCAAGATCTTTCATCAATAAATATAGTAATAATAGCAAATCCAGATTATGATCTTTTGATAAAAATGCATGCACAAATTGGATTATTCTCAAATCCTTCTTTCAAAAGATATCCACTCAGGCGATTATATCACAATATGTGAAACAACCCGAGTCAAATCCCGAGTCCGGAATAAATCTCGGGTCAAATCCCAAGTCCGAATCGAATCAAATCCATCAAAATAAGGCCTCAAACTACTGGCCCAATAGTATCTTCTTGGGTCATCTTTGCCCACCACAGGCTCCCAAAAGGTCATGACTTGAAGGTACTATTGGTAGTAACTTATTTCCTTATATGCACATAAATTTTCCCCCTATCTTTCGATGTGGGACTGGGGTGTTACAAACTCCCCCACTTAAATTTCTGACGTCCCCGTCAGAACCGATCACACATACGGCCCAAAGATCTTTGCCTCTCTAGCCATTGTGGGATAATATTGGCTGGCTTCGTGTCCCCACCTCTGGACCTCCATCTCTCCATTGTGGGATAATACCACCAGACTTCGTGTCCCCACCTCTGGCAACTCGATCGGATGACCTGACCCGAGCTTTCGAGAGTCGTCTTTGATACCATATGAAACAACCCGGGTCAAATTCCGAGTCCGAAATAAATCTCGGGTCAAATCCCAAGTCCGAATCGAATCAAATCCATCAAAATAAGGCCTCAAACTACTGGCTCAATAGTATCTTCTTGAGTCATCTTAGCCCACCACAGGCTCCCAAAAGGTCATGACTTGAAGGTACTATTGGTAGTAACTTATTTCCTTATATGCACACAAATTTTCCCCCTATCTTTCGATGTGGGACTGGGGTGTTACAATATGCATCTGGATTGCTTTAACCCATATAAGAATCTTTGTAGCTTGATAGAATACATACTTCGATATATAGAATTTATGCTTCAGGCATTTTATATCCTTCAAGGATTTTTATGTAGATATAATTATCTAATGATCTATATAGATATGATGTAAAAACATCCATTATTTTCTCTTACTTCCAAGCTAATTAAAATCTGAATGTAATTGTAACCATTATAGGAGCATATATTTTTTCATAATCAATATCAGGTCTCTGCGAGAAACCTTGTGCTACAAGTCACGCTTTGTACCTTATAATTTCATTTACGTACAAATACCCATTTATATCCAACATGCATTACACTTTCAGGTGTTCGGACTACAGGTCCAAAAACTTCACGTTTACTCAGTGAATTTAATTCTACTTAAATCTCCTCTTTTTACATTGGTCAAACATTTCTACGTTGAACATTTATCAACGATTTGTGATTCATATTCATGATCATTACTTTTGATAATATCAAGAGCAACTTTATATGAAAATATGTTGTCGCCAATAATTTTATTTCTATATAATATATCCATCTTTTGTATATACATAATGTATCGAGATCTCGTTATTTTCAGGTACCTGGTCCTCTTCAGGAGATAACTCATCCTCTTTAGGGGATAACTCTTTAAGAGTTTTATTTACAGGAGATTTTTGTTCATAAATTTTGGATAGATCAATAATTTTTTTGTAGCCTGTTTCATGGGTATAACTTCTTTATAGGTTGCAACTTGTTTTTCTTGTACTTTCTTCTTATGGGAAATTTTATTTTTTAACACCGACCATTCTTTCACGTTTCAGGTGTGACTTTGATTCAATTTGCTATTGTATTAACTGATTGTCCTACAGGGACTTCAATCCCTGGTAGAGTATTAGCAGCTAGAATGAGAGATATCACTATTTTCTTATTATTGGTGAATAATTTTGCTAATTAATTTGCAATTCATTGCAAATGAATAATCCTTTGAACTTCTAGTTCATATTGATTTGTATGAGGATCAAGATTAAATAACGTTAAAATATTTCAATTAATATCCCGTCGTGCTTCAGGCAACGATCTCACGTCGTGCTTCAGGCAACTAATTTTCTCCCCCTAATAGTGGGAAGACTGTTTCATTAAAGCATGACATGTTAAGGTTATGACGCAGTATGTAAAATAGCATAACTCCAAGCATAAACTGGTAATTTTGATTTCGTAGTCAAAGGTCATGCAATATATTAAAGTCTCTTGATATATAAGTGATTCAGCTATACCATTTTGAGTATGTGTATGTGCAACATGATTGTAAGACCCCGAATTTTATGAAATAAAAGTATTCAATTTTTTTCTTATAATTACTATTCAGTAAATTTTTAAATTGATAAAAGTTAAAGTTAAGGGTGATATATGAAATTTTTTTCAAAATATGCAAGTGGTTATAAAATATTCTTTCTGTCGGGGAATATTCGTTTGGTCAGGGAATATTCTTTTTGTCGGGAAATATTCGTACGACGGCGCAGCCATTGGTGGGCCCCATAACAGAATAACCGTCGGATGAAGAAAACGACAAAAGGGAGTTTTCTGCTTTAGTGTTCTAAGCATTTTCCTATAAATAAGGTGCTTAGGTTAGAATTGAAAATCACACCAGAAACTGAAGTTTTCTCTCTATTTTTCTCTCTATATTATCGAGTGTATTCTTGTGAGTATTTTGATATCTTGAGTGTTGCTATACTACGGTCTTTCGTTTCAAATATTTATTCGGTCGGAATCTTTGCTCTTTTTTGAGGTAAGGGATAGTAATGGATTGTAAGGGATAGTAAGGGGTGTTATATTCTTCTTAAAATGATATTTTCTTCAATATCATTATGCCAAAATATTGGTTGAAAATTTTTATCAAATTTGGAACTTTTCATGTCGAAATTACTATTTATGAGTTACTATTCATGAGTTACTATTCACGAGTTACTATTCACAATTTACTATTCATGAGTTACTATTCACGACGGGTTACTATTCATGAGTTACGATTCACGAGTTACTATTCATGAGTTACTATTCATGGGTACTATTCACTACAAAATTGGTTTCTTTTTCTAACCAAATTATAGTTGAGTTATGAATATTACTCTGGAGATTAAAACTATATATTGATTATATTGATTTTATTATCATATATAACATTTTTATAACCTTGATGTTGAAATTCTCTTTCACTAGAGTGTAAAGATGGGTAGATTATTGGTATGATCATGACTAGGGTTCTCTTTGGCCAGTAGTGAAAAGTTGAATTATGACTGGTATGATCATGACCATTAAATTTATAATTGAATATCTTTAGCTTAAGTGCAAAGGTGAATTGATCAACATGGTTATAATTATTGTTTATATAAATTCTCGAAATGATTATATATTTCTTTGAGATATAAATATCTTTGGCCCAGTAGTCAAAGATGACTTGTTTGTTGAATATCTTTGGCAGTGTAGTGCAAAGATGAATTGTTGATGAATATCTTTGGCACAGAGTGCAAAGATGACTGTTGTTGAATATCTTTGGCTTCAGAGTGCAAAGATGGTGCATTGATGAATATCTTTGGCCCGTGAGTGCAAAGATGAATTTATTAGTAGGATTATGAATATGAATTGTGATTTGGTATAACCATGATCTTTGATGTTTCAGGTGATGAAAATTAACTTTGTCTTGGATGAGGAAAGGAATTTAGAACTACAATTACGATTATGAGTTATACACGTGATTGTGGGATGAGAATTGTTGATTAATATTACGAGGATAAAACATTGTTGATGGACTTTTTAACATGGAGAAGATAATAGATTTTATGGTCTATTCGACTCTTCTAATGGATTGCTTTCGTTCACCGCAACTATGGTTGAAAAGTTTTATCATCTACCATATGTTCTAAATCTCCGATTTATTACTGTTGAAGGCTATTGATAATTTATTTATCTTTAGTCATGATATTCTTTACTGAGCTAGTTGTGCTCACCCTTTTGTTTTACAATTCCTTTCAGGTAATAAAAGTGTAGTTGGGACAAGCCGAGGAATAACGAGGAATAGAATCATGGTCTATAAATGTTGAGGGTGAGGTGAATTTAACTTGGAAGGGTGTTTTGCCACTATCATACAAGATGTCTCATGACATACAACCTCGAGTCATCATAAGACAAGGTTGTGTTCATCCACTTGCTGAGTATATATACGAGCACTGCCTATATAATCTTGGAGTTTGGTTGAAGTATAATTCTCAATTAGAGACGGTGGAGATAATAATATGTCAAGAGAAGACACACCATTGGGAAGAATATGATAGTAATCTTCTCGTTTTTCTTTGGGGTCTATTGGGTCAACCAAGGATAATTCTGTGGGCATATGATATCTATCATTCATGGCCTCCTATGTACAAAGGTTTCCTTGAGCACTTCCCAAAGATTCTAATTTCTAAAATAGTTTTTTACTGTACCTTTATATAAGGTGTCATTGTGACGTGCTATCCAAGGTTGGGACATGAGTCACAGTTGGTATATATTTGTATCTAAACTCACAGTTTAAGTGTTGTCGTATCTTGCACGACAATTGTATTAATGAAGTTGTAGTTGTTTCTGTACCATGTATTTGGCGACTCAGAATGGGTTGGATGGAATGGACCTATTTTGGGGTTGTCACAATGATGTTTAACATAAATATAACCATCTGGTTAATGCATCAAGTAAAAACATAAAATACTTGAATATACCACAATGTGTGTGTATTGGTCCACATATATCACTCTAAATTCTTTCTTAGAAAGATGAACACTAAATAACAAAAATTAAATGTGATGGCTTAGTAATTAATTTACTTTGATATAATCTATAGGTAAATGAATCTTCTGGTTCTTTAAGGGATGTTTATGGGAGTTTTCAATAATTCAACGCATCATTATTGATCCTAGATGATCATGCCAAATCATAAAAAAATATTTGGATCCGAAGTATTGCACACTTCTGGTGCATTACAACATTTTTTTTAAACTATTCTCATATTAGTATAATATAACCCAAAAGAGAAAATATACAGTTTTCTAATATGAGCTTCTGGCATGATACTATTGAAGCAATATAAAGAAATTCTTCACTGCCTTTGCTATTGGTTTCAATATGATAACCATTATAACGTATATCCTTAAAGCTGAGCAAATTTCTGTTTGTCTTAGAAGAATATAAAGAATCATCGATACAAAATTTTGTTCCCTTTGACAACAATATAATCGCTCTTTTAGAGACTTTAATTAAGTTTGATGAATAATCGCTCTTTCAGAGCCTTTAATTAATTTTGATGAGCTTCTGGCCCATACATCTATATATATGCAAAAACATAAATTTAACTTTATTACTTGAAACATAAATAAAACATATAATAAAAATACTTATTATAATGTCATAATACAATGAAATAAAAATAACTAATTAGTATGAACATTTCTATCAACATCATCAAGTAAATCATAGATATCAAAATTAGTTATATCCACTCCATTTGAAAAGTTAAAATAATTCATGGGATCTTCAGGATCATTATGATCAATAAAGTTAATTTCAATTCCATTTCCTTTTCTTTTATAGAGTTTTGGTACAAAATCTACCAAATGTTTAGGAGTACGACATTTATATTCTGTTTTCTATATTAATTATTCTTTTCACGCCCAGTACCAGTACCACTACCATAAGTTTCTCTATGATTATCAAATCATGAGGTTCCATTCACTTCAGGGAATGTAGTAGAATCGGTCAGACGAAATTGTTAGTTTTTTTTTATAGCAAAAACTCATTATTTTGTACAGCTACTAGAAGACATAATATCACTTTTGGGAACATAATTTCTTTTATCGCTTCAAGGAATATTTTGTGAGCTTACGCTCTCGATATTGATGCTGTAGGAGCATATTCGAGGCATGAATTATAATAAATATTTTCTCCAACATGTCTTCATCAGTGTTTTTTTCACATAATTTTAATAGTGAGATCATTTTAAAAAAAATATAGAATTGTTCTCACTCAACACTTTTAAAATCTTGTAACTTCAGGTGCAACCAATTATAACAAGATTTTGGGAGAATTACAAATTTTTAATTCTCATATCTTTCCTTTAAATCATTTCATAAAATAAGTGGGTCTTTTAGTGTAAAGTACTCTGATTTTAATTTTCCATGGAGATGATAGCGAATAAAAATCATTGATTTTGCATGATCCCGCATGGATGCATAATTGCCAACTTTAATTGTATCTCCAACATTCTTTGTCTTTATATGAATCTCAACATCAAGAGTCCATGACAAACAATTCTTGCTCGATATAAATCAAGGGCATCAAATTCAAATTTATAAGATTTGAATATTAAATAACTAAACATATTCCCCATCAAATTAAATAATTATATATGTTCAGATTTAATTATAATGAAACAATTTGTAGAAATGCACTACAACGCGAAACTAAAATTTTCCACTAAAACTAAATAACAAATCAACATTACTAAGCATATTTAAAAGTAGTCATCGTAGCAAGAGATATGAACTAAAAATATATTGTTATAGAAAGAAATAATAAAACTAAAGACTATAACCATACATGTGGCTTTTGCTGAATAATTGTGAGCCATGACTAGCAATGATAATAGCTATATATAAAATAATAGAAACATTTGTCTACAGTTGATTGAATTTGATGACTACTTATCTACTCTTGTAGTTTGTGTATGTGAAACATGCATTATTAATCTACGACCATATTACACTACTAAGTTCAAGTTCCTTTTATAGAATAAGGAAATAACTGTTACAAAATTACTATTACAACTTTGAATGATTACAGACAAGTTGTGTTTGTTTCTAATTGTTGAGTAAGACTTTTTAATCAACTTCTCTTTCTTTCTTTCAAAAATTTCTTCTCACCATTGTTCTGAAGTCACCTAACTTACTGTAGTCCACCTTGTTCGTGTCTAACCTTTGTAACTCTAGGGTGAGCGGTGTATGGTTATAGAACATAGGTATGTGTCTACTTAAAGTAAGAGGGTATGCATGAACGAATGAGTAAGAATTATTTTTGAAAATAGTAAAGATGAGTAGATTATTTAGATCTAGCTCCTCAGTTAGTAATCGGTCAATTTTGTCTCCTGTTCCAGACATAGTTAACCAGGAAGAACACAATTATGAAAACATCAGTCAAGTTCTAAGTAATTGAAACATATCCAAAGTTTCTCCTAGAGAAATTTACCAGTCAACCTTTTTAGATAACTTTTTAATTTGAAGTCTTTCATGGAAACTAACTTAGTTGTTCAAAGTTGTTTAGAGTATGGACTCTTAACAACCTTATCTTGGAATATCTTTTTAACTCCTTTAATTTTGCATGTTTTATATTCAGATATTGGAATTACTGATTTTGCTATCTCCTATTGAGCTTTTCATACTAATTAACAATATTATAATCGTTGCTCTTTTATTTTATAAATACTAGTCTTCATGCCTGGCTTTTGAAGGAGAGAACTTTAGAAGCTGCAATCCAAATTGTTCAATACATCAGAGAGCTTTCTAAGTCTAGTTCCATCTATATATTAATTGTATTCTTTTAACCTAGAAAAATATTGTAATCTTTCATAGCTTTTGTAATTCGAGTATAAGTCTAGTTTGGCTTGAGTTCTTTTATAATAGTCAATCTGTTCAAATAAAGCTTCAAAGGTCTCTGTGATCAGAAAAGTTGCAGAGGTGTAAGGGGACATTGGTGTCCAAGTCAGAATTGGATTTCTTTGAACAGTGAATTTTTCTTTGTACTTAATTGAGTATTAAGTTTAATAAAAAGAGTCTCCAATAACAATTGGTATTGGACGTGGATTAGGCCACTAGATTAGAGGATACGGGATGAACCATGAAAAATCTTAGTATGATATACTGTTATGTTCTTCTCTATTTTGTTTTTGTATCTCTAGAAATTTTGCTCTGCTCTCGCTTGAAGATATATTAATCAAGACACTAAAGTAGACAGGGTATCATGTCCGATTATAACTAACGAATAACATATCCTAAAAGCGGAATCAGATAGGATTACTTGTCCGATTAAAACATGTAGCTGTAAAATTCAAAATTTATCACCGTTGATCACTTTTAACATTTACACCTATTCACCACCTTCTAATTAAGTGTATTTTTCTACATAATTACACAAGCTAGTAACTAATTAAAGTCTGCTTGAATCGCGATCATTAACAGTTTTAGTCAATGAAATCAAGAAAGATATATAAGAATAAATCATAATCAAATAGATCGGTTAAACAAGTGAAATAAATTCAGTGACTAATTTTCAAAAGATGATTCCCATGCTAATTAATTTAGAAAAGTAACGTAGTTCAAAGTTGTCTCCATGAAAATTCAAGACTTCAACATCACTTGTACAACGACTGACAAGAATATATACATATTGAAACAAATGTTAATTCAAGTGTGCTTAATTTGGGTCCAAATTATACTATCACTGACGTACATGAACTCGTTAGCATCTATCAATGCGGCTAATCGGTTAGGCAAGCTATGATATTTACACATTCAAAGTACATGGTCAGTTCTTCAAGTTTCCATTTTCAAGGAATCTCTCCCCTTTTATCCTTTCACACAGTGGCGAAGTCAGGATTATTTGTCAGTGGGGTCGAAATTATTACTTGAGCTCTGAAATAATTTGGTGTTTTGGGTTGAAGCGATGTCTCCTAGCCAATTTTTTTTTAATACTTTATACTTTCAAATATATATATATATATATATATATATATATATATATATATATATATATATACTATATTACAATAAAAATATAATGAGTAATAATATATGGTATATATACACTATATTGACTCATACTAGACTTTTTTAATCACAACTGCTCATAAGTAAGTAATTCACTATTTATTTTAAAAATAATATAAATTAGATTATTATTTAGTTTAAAATATTATAGAGATACATATATTAAGAGGATATGAGTCGTATGTGATTAAAATTTGATTGACAAAAGTTATAAATTTTCAATTTGACCAGATAATAGAAAATTTATAAAATTTTAGTGGGGTCAAGTTATATATAATACTTAAAAATTTTAAAATTTACCTTACATTATAAAATAATTTTTTTTTTCAGTGGGAGCGATTGACCCCATACCACTCTATGTGGCTTCGCCCCTGCTTTCACACACAGATTCACATGAACAATAATCTTGTTACATATAACGATATATTTATATCGATAGCAAGCACTACGATATGTGAATTTATTTTGAGTTTTAGGTTTAATTACAATCCAATTTTGTCATGAAATTTGTCGATACATTAAATCATTTCCCTAGAAGTAATGTTGGCATAATATTTCCTCTATTTTGCAAAAGAGCCCTATTTGTCATTTTTTTTTGTTACCAAAAAAAGTGTAGCTAATGTATTTATTTTAATGAAATATAAACTGATGCAATGTCCTAAAGTTTATCCTCACAATTCTATTATCATGTCACCATTATTAAATTAAACTTCAATAAGTCTAGGGTTTATAAATTTTAGTTTTGTTTCTAAGCAGAAGAGTCGTTTTTAATGTTTGATCGATTACATATTATTCAAAATTCGATTACATTACATGACTAACCATCCACAAGGATTTAATACGTTGACTACTGTCAAAATGAAAATTCTAACTGCAATACAATGTATGCTCTAGCTTCTTTCATTAAGTTAATTAGTCTGTTAAAAAGCTATATATATAATTAATGATTCTTTGGGCAGTCTTAATCAAAGGTACGTAGACAGCTCTTCAATAAAATCTACCAAGGAATTAAAAACTGATCTATCAATCTGCTATATGTTCAATGTATAATGTCATATGGAGTATTTCATAACTAACCATTTAATTTCTTTTTTATGACTTTCACAAGCTAGTATCTAGGCCTGACAAAATATAGTTATGAGTTGGTTTTGGTTTACAAATATAGTTATGGGTTGGTTTTAATTTATAAATTTTGATTATAGTTACATTTACAGAATTTGTAAATGGTTATAAATATACAAAATTTGGGTTGGTTTTGGTTTATAGAATTTGATTATAGTATTCATTTTAAAATGATGTATATGAGTTCATGAGTTAGGCTCATGAATGGATTATTTATTCACCAAACTAAAATTCTAGAAGTGGTAATAGATTTGGGGGTTGGCGTACATTCATTCATATTCGTGTGAAAAATAAAAATGTTTCTTTTAATCTCTTAACAGTAAATTAAGAAAGAAAAAGATAATGCTGACATAAAGCTAGCCATTGAAGGTTTTCTGCAATTTCTGTGAGCTCATGGATATGATGACCTAGCGTGGATGGGTTCATAATAGGATAGCTATTATATATGTTTCACTAACATTTCATTTTACTTTATATATAGCATCCGGATACTTCATTTTAGTATTAAAAATGAACTAAATTAAGAAATAATATATTCTGTTGAACTATTTAAAATACCTATTCAACCGAACAGAACAGTACGTACAATACAACCGAACAATATGTTTGTAATTTGAATAACTCCAGAGAAAAGAAAGAATTGTATACTTAGGGTTCATAATGAGACTGCATCAGTTTATATAATTAAAAGAAATTAGACTCTTTTTTGTTTGGAAAGAAAATGACGAATAGAATTTCCTTGCATGAATTAAGAAAAAAGTGCTTTAAACATAAATTTTGTTATTTGTGAGACCTACCTTTTCAGTTTTTCAAATATGATCAATATGCACATACGGGATATATAATTAAGTAACGGTTATCTATCTATCTATCTATATGACTATATACATATATATATATTTCTTTTCTTTTCCTTTGTTAATTCAAAGGCAGCCTAAATAGAGCTATTTTTATAGCTTATCTCCGCAACAGGTAAAGAAGTTTAACAAGAAAGCTCAAAGATGAAATGCATACAATTCGAATACTATCTCCTGACATGTTTTTGAAGTACAACTGTCAACTTGTATATATCATCCTCAAAGTTTCATTGATTTTCCATACTAATTATAAGCATGAATAACGCTAATTATATAATAATAAAGCAAATAGACTAAGGTTGCTTGATTCAGAAGAAACTGATATATATATATATATATATATATATGTGTGTGTGTGTGTGTGTGTGTGTGTGTGTGTGTATGTATTGGAGGATGTAATTAACTAGAACATGCATGCACTTGATTACTTTATTAAACTATGATTAGCTATCGTAAACATGGATTGACTTGAAAATAATAGTATTAATATATGTTTGATAATTACTTTGTGGTAATTTTGTTAGGCGATGTGGTCCTGGTGTTTGGCAATTAGATTAGTCTTAATTCGCATCATAGTCATCATCTTAATTTAAATACAAATATATTCTCTCTCGGTGCCCGTATTTAAAAGCTCAGTTTAATTCTAAGCGAATGATTATGTCACACACACATATATTATGACAAACACAATAAATCAACGTAAAAAGATAAAAACAATAACACAAGATTTTACGTGAAAACCTAAATTAGGAAAAAACCACGGAGAAGGCGCAGAAGAAATTCACTAAATAAATATCTGAAGAGTACAAGATAAAGAGATAGAATTATGAAAATTCTTAAAATATTTCTGAATCTCTCTGAATGTATCTGAATTGTTTCTGAATATATCTGAATTGTATCTAAATCTCTCTTTGAATATCTCTTCTCCAAATCCTAGCACCCATATTTATAGGCCATGGGAAAATCCATAACCAAATAGGATTAGAAATACTAAATTGAATATAGTTAGAAAAGATAACTTTCTTAAACCAAAACAGATTCTAGGTAATACCTAAATCCAAATCCAATAAAGATTAATGTCATACCCAACAAATCTCCACCTTGACTTGAATCCTCCAAATATTGCACAAACAGTAAACGTTCTCCTCTTCTCAAAATGCATAACTCAAGTGCATCAAACACTAACCAGGTCCAAGCCTGGATTGTCTGCAGTACCAATCGTCAAAACCTTAATGTCACCATCTTCAACATTGTCTCGAACTTCTTTATAAGTACACTGTACTCAATTGCCTCGGTAGTTGACAATGCATAAACAACAAAATCTGAATATCTACATCGATCTCTGTGATGGTCGCACTGTCCTCTTTGCTCTGTCTCTAGTGAGACTTACTGAATTTCAACATATTCCTCCTCTAGAATTATATTCTTATCTACAACAGTAGTAGTAGTCACATGCATGATCTGAACTATGCTATAATTTCTTAACATGGGGAAAAGTTATTCAAGATCCACCTTTTAACCAATACTATCATTCGAAAAGCACAACTGAATTGTTGAAAGTGTTTTATCATGCATAGTTTCCCATTTTGACTCAAACATCTTGCTAGTTTTATTCGTCTCCCAATCCGTATAAGACATATCTACAGGCTTCATTGGCTTCCTTACAATAGCTTTCTTCAAGTCTTGCTGAGTAAGAACAACCTTCATCCAAACCTAGCTTCCAAAGACTGAAACTAATATTCCCATCGAATTTGTCTATATCAAATTTCGTTGATGAAGTCAAACTCAACGCCATAGTATAGATCGATAATAACCAAGCTCTTGCTACCAGTTTGTTATGACAAACACAATAAATTAACGCAGAAAGATAAAGACAATAACACAAGATTTTACGTGGAAACCCAAATCAGGAAAAAACTACGGAGAAGATAGAAGAAATCCACTAAATAAATATCTGAAGAGTACAAGATAAAGAGATAAAACCATAAGAATTCTTAGAATATTTTTGAATCTCTCTGAATGTATCTGAATTGTTTTTGAATATATCTAAATTGTATCTAAATATCTCTCTGAATATCTCTTCTCAAAAATCCTAACACCCATATTTATAGGCCATAGGAAAATTCATAACCAAATAGGATTAGAAATACTAAATTGAGTATAGTTAGAAAAGATAACTTTCCTAAACCAAAATAGGTTGTAATACCTAAATCCAAATCTAATAAGAATTCATACCAATATATATATATATATATATAATGGCCACAATTAATCTTTACCGCAACCATTCAATGTATTGCAACCATAAAATGGTTTTGATTTGTGAGGCTCATACGTACATATATAGGTACATAAACTATCTACATCAGCTAGCTAGTTCTTAATTGACAATTTGAAATAATTAATAAGAATGTTGATAACTATGTGTATCCCAGAAGTTTTATTTATATAAAATACTATTGTCTTACTATCTTTGCCTAGAAATGATAGCCATATTTCATAGTTGTGGGCAAAAAAATTGCGCCTTGCCAATTTAGGGTTTCGTGTTAATTGGATGAGGAGGAGAGAAATCCACGAAGAGCACGAAATTGATTGATTGATTGAAGAGGGAAGAACGACAGGTGGACGATTACTCCAATGACGCGTGGCAGAACCCCTAGAATTCGAAAACCGTGATAGGGTTATTGGGATTCCAAGAGCCTTCTTCTTGAGTCCTTCGAGTTGAGAGAATGTCCAAAACCCTTTAGTGCTTTTAGCTGGAATATCCAAGCCTTAAGTCACCAAAAAGAGTTATTTGATCTTCTAAGAGTCCAAGTCTTGAGTCTGAAGAGAGGTCCATTCCTTTATAGAATGGAAGGGGTATTTATAGAGCTTCCTGAAATTTAAGTAATCACATGCCAGGCACATGTCTTCAGAGAAATTCCAGAAATACCCTTTAGTCATTAGAATAATGCCCATATCGCCCTGTCCTTCTAGCCACCAATCCAATCCCTCAATCAATTCCTAAAACGAGCCGCCTCCATGAGCCTTCTGCCTCGGGACACATGGAGGCTTCTCCCGGGTCTAGCCCCTTTATTTATGACTTATCCATCTTCATTTAATTAGGTTATGTGAACCCTAATTTGCGCATTTAATGAGGTCGTGGAACCTTAATTGTGCATTTAATATAATTAGGTTATGTGAACCCTAAATTTGCACATGGGCCCACATTTGCCCCCTGCGCGAGAGTTACATTCCCAAATAGACTATCGTGCAAGAATTCTTCGAGCTTTTGAATGATTTTGAAGGACTCCACTTTACAAGTCTTGAAGACAAGAATCCTAGAAGAGGGAACCCCTAGAAAACCAAACCCTTAGGGTTAAACCTTCGGGATGCAAAACCTAGCAGGGCTCTTCTTTGGACATATTGGAAAATCTTCTAAAATCTTTCCATAGCTTGCCCAATATTTGTTTCCTTATTTTTTTTTCTGGAAATTAAAAAACAAGGCGAAGATCGTCAAATATTACCAAATAAAATTCAATATAATAAAATATTTCTTTTGGTACACTAAATCTTTCCTTTTTTTATCAAATCAAATCTTATATTTATTTTGTAAATAAAATTAAATCTTTCTTTATTTGATTTTGAAGACAAGATCCTTCCTTATTATCATTAAGAAGGAAAATCAAGCCATTTCAAAATTTCCCTTTGTTGGGAATAAAATCAAAAATTAAATATATTCTATATTTAGGAAATAATATATATATATTTTTATTCAGAAGCAAGATCAAATCTACTTATCTTTTGAAAACTAGATCAAATCCTTTCCTTAATAGGAGCATGGTAACTGCTTCTTCTTCTTCTGGTGCAAGCATACTTGAAAACATATACATGTATTCATATATTTTTTTTAGTTCAGCAAAATAGCCTTTAAATACTCTTCTCATCTCACCACAATCCTTTCTCAAGTCAACATCTCAATTAGCTCCTAAATCCCTGGTCAAACCGTTGGTCAACACACACGCCTGGTCAACATAAGTCAAGTTCCAGCGCCCCGGCGCTAGAATTAGTACTAGCAATAGCGCCCCGATGCTGCCCTTTAATTAATTACATATCTACCCTTTTGTAGCTCAAATGCCCAATTCGCCCCTGCGTTTCCTGAATCTGCAAAATAATCACTAAACACAATAAGAAATTCTACTAAACGACTTGAGAATACAATAATTTAAACTCGATTATATTCAATTCATGGGTATATTACCCCATCATCAATAACCCATTCACTCTATGCAAAAACATATTGAATCATCATATACTAAACCGGTTATAAATTATTTTCAACAACCCATTAATTTCAAAATCAATTCAGCCCATTTAATAACTTATATTCTCTAGAACATTGTCATCATTAAAATTATAAAGTATAAACACTAATAGTCTGATAATTATAATAAGTACTTATTTTTTCTTCTTGAGGAGCTTGTACATTTTTCACTTCTATGACACTTATTTTTATCTATTCGATGATTGAATTGTTTTTTTGTGTGAGAGGGTTTCATTATCATCTCTTATGAGATTTTACGTTCTTCATTTTGAAACTTTTTTTTATCATAAGAATTTGTTTAGTACACGAATTGATAAAGATATATTACAGGTATTATAGAATATAATAAAGGGTTAATTGCAAATCTCACATCCCGCAACCCAAAGTACACATAAGTAAGCAAAAGTGACCCTTTTATAATTTTTAACCAAAAAAGTGACCGAAATTGCCACGTGTTCCGGTGGTCTATGTATAATACGATTTTGACCAAATTTTTATACAGTTGAGTATATAAAACCTTAAGATCTACTAATTCAAGTTGACTTCCTGATTAATTAAACTAAGTAGTATATTAATATCTATTAATACAATAAATAACTCCTTCCAATATCAGTTCACTCCAATCATTGTGTTCATTTCCCTGATCCAAATCCTGTGTATATGTGACGCCCCCAAAATAGGTCCACTCCATCCAACCCATTTTGAGTCGCCAAATACATGGTACAGAAATAACTACAACTTTATTAATACATTTGTCGTGCAAAATACGACAACATATATACTGTGAGTTTAAATACAATTATTGTCTTCTAGACAATATCCACACACAAATAAATCCCCATCACAATTATTGATACATTATTTTATAAAAATGGTGAGGACTACTAAACAACTCTCTCTAGAACCTTCCTTCCATACCTCGACTAATACTCGCTACATTCTCGCCTCCTGAGAAGAAAAAATGGAACAAAAAGGAAAAGAGTGAGCTCAACTAGCCCAGTAAAGAATTTTATGACTAAGATAATATACAACAAATTATCGTTAGTCTTCAACAGGGAAAAATCTAATAGAATACAATAGACAACCAGTTTTAAATCAATCTTCCCAGTGGAAATAATAATTCATTAGAAGAGTTAAGTAGAGAATACAAACTACTATCTTCTATGTATGAATTTAAAAGTTCATCGTCGATATTTTATCCCTGTAACATCAATCAATATATATCTGAATCAAATATTCATCTTTTTGCACTACAGCCAAAGATATTCATCATTGATCATGTTCATCTAAACACTGCTCATCTTTGCACTACGGGCCAAAGATATTAATCGATCATTATGTTCATCTCAAAGACTGCTCATCTTTACACTACGAGCCAAAGATATTCATCAAGAAATCATTCATCTTTGCACTACATGTGCCAAAGATATTCAATAATATCATCATTTAGGACCGAGGATGATGAAAAATATTTTAAAGGAAACGAATCCAAAGAAACAAAAGAACAAATATTAAGGATTCGATTTTAAACAATCCAAGTTCAAAAATACTTCATAAGTAATCGAGTGGAATAAAATTCAAGAATGATCAAAACATGGATACAATCAAAGCTAGTATCCGAAATAGATATTTTGGACAAAAAGAAGAAATTTCATTTTTCTATGAATAATGTCGATTCGTGAATAGTGCCGAGTATCGTGAATAAGTAACTCACACCAAAAGATAGAAATTTCCCAAAAAAACATCATCACGCTTCGTGAATAGTACTCGTAAATAGTAACTCATGAATAAGTAACTCATGAATAGTAACCCGATATGAAAAAGTTCCAAATTTGATAAAATTTCCAACCAATATTTCGCAAGATAATGATATTGAAGAAATAATATCATTTTCAAATAAAATAACATCCCTTACCTCGAAAGACAAATATTTAGTTGAAACACCTGATATAGGCTATAACTTGAACTTGCACGTATAGCAATACTCAAAGTATACTCAAAATACTCACAAGAATAATGCCGATAATATATAGAGAAAACTTCGATTCTTTGGTGTGATTTTCAATTCTAACCTAAGACCCTATTTATAGGAAAATGCTTAGAACACCAAAGTAAAAAATTTAATATAATAATATTATATATATTACAAATTCTCTACGTACATTTTGACAACTGATTTCAGCTTATCTTGCACATGCTAGGGCTGCCCACAAAACAAAAAAAAAACGTTTTTCCTATTTTAAATATTTTAAACTTCCAAAAATCAATTATTTCGGAGCTTCGGAACTTCAATAATTTATAATAAATAGCCCTTTTATCATAAAATTCAAATCTTGTGAGTTTTTATAGGAAATTCAATTCTCTACAACTTTGCAGAAGAAAGTTTTTCCAAATTCCAAACAAAAATTGACCGAAATCCACAAATGGGCGATTTTACAAGCTATAATCAAATTTCGGTCAATAATTGTGTCCACCAACACACAAAATATGTGTTAAACATTTAATGCCACAAAAATACTCTTCCTCCTCATATACTCATATATCCCACATTCATTATAAAAATATCATCGTTAATATATTATTAAAATAATATATTTAAATGAATTATTTTATCAGAAAAAGATAAAATATTAATTTTCAACAATTGTCACATTAAAAATTTTCTCCATCTATATCCACATAAAATCAATATTTTCCTCATTATATAAATCAATAATTAATTATTCACAAATAATATTACGAATCACAAGATCGCAACTGTGCCATTCCTGTGAAAGAGGGGCTTTCCAATAAGAATTTCTCCTTACTTGGCACACAATTAGGTGACCAAACCTCTCCTTAGATGTAACTTTCTAGACATTGCCAATAATGTTATCTAATAATATTATTTAGATAATATGAATTATTGCTTCGATAATGAAAAATACGTAATGACAATTATTGAAACAATGATGAATATAAAATATCAACGCATCAATTATTAAATCAATAAAATATTGAACAATAATTCATGTAACCATTATTGAAAGTGCCTTCTTACGTAAGAATCAATAATTGGTGCAATACTGGTGTCTTCTTGTGTTTTAACCATTGAGTATTTTAACAAGATAATTGGTAACAACTACGCCAGATTATTTTTAAACAACTTATATTTGTCGTTTTTCTTCATCCAATCGCTTTTCAGTTATGGGGCCCACAAAAAGACTCAAGGCCAGTCAGATGTATATTCTAAAGCAACAAGAATATTCCACGATCAAACGAATATTCCCAAACAACAATGAATATTTTATAACCACTTGCTTATTTTGAAATATTTAGTGATTTTACCCATAACTATCCACATTAATCAAATCAACCCTTACTATTTTAAAATAGAAAAATTAAATTTCATTAATAATAAGTTAGGGTCTTACAAAGATATATATATATATATATATATATATATATATATATATATATATATATATATATATATATAAGAAGACCCATGTCATGGTAAGGAAAGAGAGGAGAAATTAAGAGCCAAAGTTATAAACCTTCAATGGCTGTAGTGTTTTGCCACTATCATATTCCGGAAGCGTTGAGAGCATCATACACCAAGAAAAATCTAGGGAAAATGTTTATATCTTGGCAATTCGTAGGGGTGGGCTTTCCCAGAAATCTTCTTATTCTTTTTGTTCCCAAAAATCTTCTTATTATTCTTCTTATGCATCTTGTTAAGCTACCGTTTGGGAGTAAAAAACTTTTCAATTCTTTCAAAATGGATGTGGTTTCTTTCGGTGGTATGAACTACCAGCAGATGGTGGATTGGTGGGGAGGGTTGCTGCAATTGAAGATGAAATGAAAAAGCTACTAAGAAGAGAGAAGATGTACATAATTAACTATCATAATTGTAACATGGATTATCATGTTATGTAATTATGGTACTGACTGAATTTATGTAATGACAATCATATGCATGAATTTGAATTAAAAGTTTGATTGTTCCTTATCTCTTCAAATGGTATACCAACTTGCAAAATTGAAAGTCCAATAATAATCTAGAAGGGAGGGTTGAATAGATTATTACCGATTAAAAATTATCTTAGGCCTTTTTGAATTTTTGGATAATTAATTTGCATTATTAGAAATTAATATACAAGACAGTAAAAATTCAATCACACAATGCACGTAGATTTGTGCTGTTCACAACATACATCCGGGTATCTTTGCTACGTCCGATCTCAAGCTCCTCTCCAGGACTTGAGATCCTATTACTATCTATAATAAATACTCCTTCAACAGGCGAAGAAACATTTACAAAGTTTTATAGACAAACTTCCAACTGTTCCCAACTATTCTATCTTGGACAGCAAGCTCCCCGCTCCCTCCTCAAGTTTAGTTGTACCTTCTTTTGAGTTCAGTTCTATTCTATGATCTGGTCTTGAAACAACAGCCTCTTCCTCACCTCACAAGTACACTAGAGACCCAACTTTTCGCTGACCTCTCTAAGACTCTGGTCTTGGTCGAAGAATTACTCGTCTTTCTCACAGGTACATACAATAAACTAACTCTGACCTTTTCTCCTTTTTACAAATGATTTTACAATAATATGCTTCTCAAATAAGCAGATAAGAATTTAGTACAGATGGATACTTCTTAAATAAGCAGATATAATTTAGTACAGATTGATGCTTCTCAAATAAGCAGATATCAATTAAAGATCAACTATATTTATAAAAGTTCAAAGACTTTTATACTTGAGAAAATATGCTTCTTTGTAAGCAGATAGTAATTTGTGCTTAGATCAAATAATGCTTCTGTGTAAGCAAATATGTAAATTATGCACTATTATAAAAGTTTAAATAACTTTTACATTTTGTGTGAAAAGATGCTTCTTGAATAAGCAAATAAGTCAATTTTAACTTTTACTCAAATGCTTCTGTTTAAGCAGATATATAATTTAATGCAAATTTATAAAGAAATATTTATTCTTTATGAAGTAAAGAAAAGTCACTTTAAGTTTAAATAACTTTTTAGAGTGAAAGTGCTTCTGAGTAAGCAAATAAGTTATTTTAAACTTTAAATCAAATATGCTTCTATTTAAGCAGATATATTCACTTAAGTTTGTGAAATAAAAGTTTAAATAACTTTTATATTATGCAACAAGTATTTTATAAATAAATGAATTTATGAACAAATATTTGTCATAGCGGATATCAAGTATAATAAATAAATCGCCAAGCAATACTTGATATAACAAATATATTTGTTTAACTCGGATAATATATAAGAATATTTTATCTATTATGTGAACTTTTATAAATAATGTCACTTGGTACTATAAGGAATCGTATTCCATCTGATTCCTCTCGTAGTAGAGGTTTATCTCAAGTAGCCTTCATGGCATGCCAAGTATAATGAATTTATAATTTTCACAATTGATATTTATATAAATATTTTAATAGATCACTCGATTCTCAAATCCGATTCTTGATGACTACTCTTTTGGAGCGATATCTCGGTGTTGTTTTGAGCTATCAAGTGTCGTATCTATTTTTTACGATATTTATATAAATAATATCAATAAAAGGTTCTCAAGACTATAAGAAATCGTATGCGGTTTGGATTCCTCTCCGTAAAGGTTTATCTCCGTAGCCTTGCGACGCCCAAGTATCCTTTTATTTGATAAATAGATGAAATATATATAGATATATAGAATTGTGTATAACAATTTATATTCGGCTATCTATAAATATAAATAAGCAAGAGATAATTCAGATAAAAATAAATCAAACCACTTATCTCAATTTGCTTAGAACAATTTCCTCTTCTCAAATGATTAGAATTTTGATAAGTAGAGAAAGAAAGCTTCTTAGAGAGAGAGCATGTAGGAGAGAAATAAACTTTTTTTTGTAAGTGAATTGGCAAACTAAAAATGAAGAGAAAGCTTCCTATTTATAGATTTTTGAAGTCGGGGTTAAAATGATAATTTTTGAAATCTGATTTTGAATGAATGATTTGGATAATGTATTTTTGAATTTAACGGTCCAGATGAAAATCAATTTTACGCGGTAGAGACTCAATATCCGCCCGGGCAAAAAATCATCAACTTAGCTTTTAATGCTAAGATTGACCACATGTTGGAAACTAAAACACACTGCCAGCACACACACGGTTTCAGCACATGCAATTCAAGACATACGGATATACTATGCATGCATGAATTATGCTTTCAAACATACTCCATATAAGACGCATGCATTTAAACATTATACACGGTTTCCAAAAAAATCCCATTCGGTTTTGAAAAAGATGTCAGCATATGCATATTAGCTTTATGAATGATTTATGTAATGCATGCATGCATAATTAATAACTATATATATATATATATATATATATATATATATATATATATAATGTTATATGCACATGCACTTAATACACACACGTTATATATATAGATTTAACACACTTATGCAATTAATATATATATACACACTATATACACACACACGCTATATATATATATATATATATATATATATATATATATATATATATATATATATATATATATCAATCAAGTCATCTCGCTTTATCTTATTAAACTAATTCTTCACCTCCCTTTAGCGATTTGGTTATAATACAATGATCATACTTATACTTTTAAATGACGACAACATATAAATGTCGTTAAAAGTATAGGCGATGGTTGTATGACGAGACGCTAAAGGGGTGAGCATGGAAGTAAAGAAATAAGAGATGATCTGATCCTGATCAATATATATATATATATATATATATATATATATATATATATATATGGGGTAAATGGTTGTGCACAGTATTGTGTCTTTTTTTTGTACACAGTATTCCAAAACGGCGTTGTTTTGGAATATTTATTTAAAAATACACACTTCACACTTCCATCCTCCTAAATCAAAGTTTCTCCTCTCAGAAATCGCTCAGAGCTTCTCTCCTCTCAGAACGATGAAATCGCTCGAGCTTCCCCCACCCCCAATCATCAGAAATCGATCCGGCATGTTCTTAATTCTCCCCTAAAATGAGAAATCGACACATGTTCTTCTCCCCAAAATGAGAAATCGATCCAAAGATGTTCTTCTCGGACCCAACTCACTTGCTTTCCCAAAATCGTAAATCGCTCAAGCTCTTCTCCCCAAACAGGTTTCTTTCTTCCACCCTCTCTCTTTCTCTACATGTATGTATATACATATGTTTGTCAATTTTTACGCGTCTTCTCGTTGTTGAGTTTATGTTTTATATAAGTCTCATTGTTGTTTGTTGGTGTGAATTGGGTAACGGATATTGTCTAATTTTATGTGGTTTAAATTTTATTGAATTATGATGTTTTACAAGCTAGGGTTTTTGTGGTGTATTTTATTGATTTGGACGAATTACTTGTAACTCAGCTTCATATTCCTTTTGTTGTTAATGTGAGCCAAAGTTATTTCATGATTATGCTTTTAACATAGTACAATGGCTCAAGGCAAATGGTTGTCAGATGGTGTGCTGGTTCTCATTCGCTATTTGGTCAAAAAAAATTAAAAATTATGCATATTTTTTTTGTTGGCAAATAAATTATGCATATGAGTTATGAAACTATAGTTTGGAATAGTAGATGGTTTTCGTCACTTCATGTAGAGTCTATTTCAACCATAGCCTCTAATTGTTAACAAATTGATTTTTGGTTTGAACATTTATTATATTTTCAAACCGGTTGGTTCAGTGTTAAGTTTGTGTGTAAATGTGGGTTTGAGTATAACTTGGATTGAAAGGTAATAGCTTCTTTGTAAGTTATAAGTATTGTTGAATTTAAAATTTTCTTACAGTTGATGATATACGTATACAGTTATTGAACTCTTTTTCTAACTGAGCCCATTGGGATCACTTGAGTTGAGATACTTCTCTCAGACCACTGTGTTGGTTTGATTAGTGACTCCAAAGTTTTTCCTTAAAGGGGTCACAAAATTAAATGTATCCTGCAATTTAAGTTAGCCAATATCTGTATCCTTTGCATAGTTTTTTGATATGGTTCCTGAGGTTTAAGTTTAAGAAAAGCTTCCAAATCAAGAAGCATCGGTTGACATAATTAGACTACAACATGAATCTTTTACGGTTAATTATTATCACTGTGGATATGTGAATTTGTTTCTTAAGGTATTTCCCTTTTTATTTGATTTGTTTTGGATTTAACCAAAGTTCCCTTGTAGAAGAAAGGTGGTACTACTTTTGTGCTCTTTGGATTTTAGGTACAGAAGAATTCACTGTCTTTTCCTTTTGATTTTAATTAGCACATGTTGTTTGTTTCCTTTTAAATTATGAAGCTTAATTTGCTATAATCAGATCCGTCTCTTTTGCTCTCTACTCCTCTGCTTAAAAGATTGCGGTTAGAATCTTCTTTTGTTTTTGTATTGATTAACTTTACAGCTTAGGATTCTTTTTAGCATTTCGTATTTCGTAAGAAACTTTAATACTAAAAAAGAGTTACTTCAAGTTTTTCTATAAAATTTCTAGCTAATAATCTTACATCTTATACATTATGCTAAATATTCTACTTTTTATCAGGGTTAAACTGTATTTACTCATATTCTATCCCAACTAGCTGAAGAGATTTTAAAAGTTTCTCTTACAAAAGTTCTGCTCAGAACTCTGATAGAGACTGGAGAAAAACATGTTCAGACATTGGAGGCCATCAAAGGTGGTGGAGGGTCCATCAAAGTTAGATCCATTGGGACAATCACCTCCCTAATGTCAAATGAACTGGAATCCATGAAACATGCACCTCGAATGGCAGTATCATCCAGAGACAAATCTTTTGCACCTACTATTCTGACACCTGGTGGTGTTACGTCTCCCAAAAGACTAAGGCCAAGATCATCGACTAATGAAGCAAGTAGTAATCGCAGCAACAATATAAATAGAAACCACGAGTTTGTCGAGAAAGCAAAACATTATACCCAAAAAATCACCATTTGTAATCTCGTCTTCTTCCATAGTAAGCGGCTAGAACCTGCTAGTATTGTTGAGTTGTTTTTGTTTTAAAGACATGAATGTTAGTTTCTAAATTACATCCATATTAAAATTGTGTTGCGTGATTCATTAGAAATTAATTTTATCTCTGGATTGGCTTGCTTTTTTAGATAATAAGTTGGTCAAAATTGCCTTAATGTCAATTACATTCCATAAAAAACAAGAAGTTGTATAGCTTACAACAATCAAATGTTATAAATATTGAAGAAAATGAAATATCAAACTCGAGATAATAATATCAAAGCTGCGATTGCATACTCTCCCTAAATCCTGCATTAGCCATTCCTCTTTGCGGTTTGAGTGGAAGACACATTTCCATCATTGCGAGAACAATGGATGAAGTTGCACTACCCCAATAGTCCATACCAATATTTAAGTTGATCGGGGACCAGGAACACCTCCTGGAGCACCAAATGGCGTAAATTGGTATGATGGAAAGAGATTGGTTCACCATTGAGTGATGCACATTATGTCCTCCATTCATGAACCATGAGAATTTTCAATCTAAGATGCTTTAGTTTGTGGCAAAAACAACATGATGTTGTTTCATTAGCAACACGAGATCAACGCTGCCAAACAAAGACAACGATGCAAATCATTCGCATGAACCGTACATTCCAGAGAATCTTGCGCCTTCCCCGACTTCATTTGTGAGTCCTTCACAAAATCATTGAGACATAAGATCGTAAGAAAAGAACAACATAGGAAGATATGTTTTAGTTAATTATAGATCCAAAATATGGCTAAATACTAATTGAAACTGAACACGTCAAATGAAGGGAACTCTTTTAAAAGCATAATCATGAAATAACTTTGGCTCACATTAACAACAAAACGAATATGAAGTCCGGACCCATGATTAATAATATGTAACCTTTCGGAGGAGGGGGGGAATTGGTAAGATGTAAGTCATAGTCAAGGGTGGAGAATTTGATTTCTTCCATAAACATCATACCAGATAGAACATTACTCCAAAATTACAAGATATGAGCATATGACGAAACTTAAAATTCTTTCAAAGTTTAGACATTGGATATACTGAGTTAAGCATCTAAAAATACCTCTTAATACAAAAAAAAAAAAAAACGGTAACTATATGTTTGTATTCTATGAAATTTATGCTTTATACACAAAATAAAACCTGAATATATGGGATATCTAATAGATTTCTTAGTCCATAATATGCGAAGTTATGTTTCGTGTTAGTACAATTAACCCCATTTTGCAACCCACGATTCAAAAACTTTGTAGGGTGCCAACAAGTGAAGGTTTACAATCCTAAGCACATAGAACCAATTCTAAAAATTGTAAATCATGTAGAAATACCATTTTGCGTAAGACTTAGTCTAATTGTTTAATAGGATTTTAGGTGAGGTGCTCTATATTGAAGTGATTAAACACGTGTCGATATCAATGAATGTATGTTAAAGCACACAAGAGTGAAAAGTTAAAATGTCGATCAAGAATCAAATGCTTTTACCAATCAAAATTAATGAAATCAACAAACCACACTTTCAAAACCCAACAAAATAAAATCCCTAAAGGTTTCATTGAAATCGATAAACGAAGATTTAACCCAAAAAGCCCTTCAAACACGAGATCTGAAGAAATATATTAATGAAAACCGTAGAAAGAGAAAGTGGGTAGTATGCTGAACCTAGCCTGATAGATGATGCGGCAAGCACTCACGGAGGACGGATGGGGTGAGAGACTTCTTCGCTCTACGAGATGGTGTCTTCGATTAGGGTTCTTTCTTTATCTCGATTTGGGAGGAGGACCTTATCTTGCGATTAGGGAGGAGAAAGCAATAGTTTTTTTTTTGTTTTAGTCAAAACGACGTCGTTTTGGTGACTGTGTAAAAAAAATGCATGACGATTGTCATACCCATTTTCCATATATTTATATATATATATATATATATATATATATATATATATATATATATATATATATATATATATATATAACACACTATCACATGCATCCAATGTTCAAATAAAAGCTAGCATTTAATGTTCAACATTAATTCGTTCAAATGAGTTTGAATTTGACCAAGTCTAAAAGCTCACTCACGGTTTATACACATGCAGGGTTGGTATATACTATAAATGCATGCATGTTCCATATATATAAATATAATGCTTATAACACTTTTATATTTAATAATATATATATATATATATATATATATATATATAAAAAATCTGCATGCATGTTATATAATATACGATATATATTTATTATATCAATTAAGGATTACAATTATATATATATTTGATAACATATATATATATATATACGGTTTTATATATATAATAATATAAAACTTTTATAATTAATATATATATATATAAATATATAAATAATAAAATAATTTTGCCCAATTTTGAAATAAAATAATTTTTGAGATTTTAAATAATAAAATTATTTTGAGAATAAATAGAAGATGCCCACAATTAAAAATGATTTAATCAATATTTTCATCTTCTTTCCAAATTCGATCAAACAAGCATTTGATAATCAATATATGACTTTTGTCCCATAATGCATGACTTAATTGATTTAACATATTAAAACATCAAGATCAATAAAATCAATTAAATAAGATTTAGAAAATATTTTTGATCAAAATAAATAAGATAATTAAAATAATTATAATATAAATCCTATGGAGAGGATTCTTCCCTTTTAATTAATTTATTTACTAATTATTGTTATCATCAAAATAAAACTAAAAGTTGGAGACCCAACAAAAACAAAACTTCATTTCCTCTTGTAATAGAGAACATAAAAATAGAGTTAAAATCAAAGAAAATCTGTAAAAACAGAGGAAAAACAAACCCACAGTAAAACAAAAAAACAGAGTATGACTAATTAACCAAAATAATTCCAGAACATCTCCACCTGCAAGCAAAATCCCACATAACTAATTAACCAAAACAACCAGTAACCATCAAACTAATAAACCAAAGCAATTCTCAGTATAAATCACAAGCATCGGTGTTATCCCACATGACTAATAAAGCAAAACAAAATATGCAAAATAATTCACATGCAAGCAGAAATCTCTCATGTCTAATAAATCAAAACATTCCCAGCTAGTGGCGAAGCCGGAAATTTTTTTTAGTGGGGTCGAAATTATTACTAAGGTACAAATAATTTGGCGGAGCCAATTTTTTTTAATACTTTATACTTTTGAGTATATATATACTATATTACAATGAAAATATAATGAGTAATAATATATGGTATATATACACTATATGTAAGACCCCGAATTTTATGAAATAAAAGTATTCAATTTTTTTCTTATAATTACTATTCAGTAAATAGTTAAATTGATAAAAGTTAAAGTTAAGGGTGATATATGATTTTTTTTTTTAAAATATGCAAGTGGTTATAAAATATTCTTTACGTAGGGAAATATTAAATGCGACCAGTATGACCCATTGGTGGGCCCTATAATGTAATAACTGCATCTTGATGAAGAAAAGCGACAAAGGGAGTTTTATAAATAACGGCGTAGTTATACTGCTAACACTTTGTTGGAATACCCGTTGGTTAAAATAAAATAATCTGGCGTTGTTGCGAAGTAAGCAGCTGCGGCATTGCACCAATTATTAATTCTTACGTAAGAATGCACTACTCAATAATTGTTACGATAATTATTGCTTCGAGTATTTTATTGATTCAATAATTGCTGCATTGATATTTTATATTACTGTTATTTTAATAATTGTCACTACACAGTATTTTCCATTATCGAAGCAATAATTCATATTATCTGAATAATATTATCAGATAACATTATTGGCGATGTCTAGAAAGTTCTGTCTAAGGAGAGGTTTGGTCACTTAATTGCACGCCAGTAAGGAGAAATTCTTATTAGAAAGCCCCCTCTTTCTTAGGAACTGCCTGGTTGTCATTATTGTGATTCTGTAATATTATTTGTAAATAATTAATTATTGATTTATATGATAAGAAAAATATTCATTTTATGTGGATATAGATGGAAAAAAATTTTAAAGTGACAATTGTTGAAAATTGATATTTATCTTTTCTGATAAAATATATTATTATATTTTAATAATATAATAATGGTGATATTTTTACAATGAATGTGGTATATATGAGTATATGAAGAGGAAGAGTATTTGTGTTGCATTAAATGATTAACACATGTTTTGTATGTCGGTGGACCCCATTTCTTGACTGAAATTTGATTATAGCCTGTAAAATCGTCCGTATATGGATTTCGGTTAATTTCTGTTTGGAATATGGAAAAACTTTCTTCTGCAAAGTTGTAGAGAATTGAATTTCCTATAGAAATTTGTGAAATTCGAATTTTCTGATAAAAGGGCTATTTATTATGAATTATTGAAGTTCCGGAATAATTGATTTTATTTTATTTTTGGAGCTTTAAATGATTTTTGTGTGAAAAACGTTTTTGGTGAGTTTGATGCATGTGTGGCTGATGTTTTGATCAAATGAGGGGTGCGTAGGAATTTTAAAAAAAATATATTAATATTATATTCAATTTTCTACTTTGGTGTTCTAAACATTTTCCTATAAATAGGGTGCTTAGGTTAGAATTGAAAATCACACCAAAAACTGAATTTTTCTCTCTATTTCTCTCTCTATATTATCGAGTGTATTCTTGTGAGTATTTTGATATCTTTAATGTTGCTATATCACGGTCTCGCTTAGATTCGTTATATCCAACGTTCCAAAGATCGCTCTTTTGAGGTAAGGGATAGTAAGGGATTATAAAGGATGTTATTTCTTCTTAAATGATATTATTTCTTCAATATCATTATGCCAAAATGTTGGTTGGAATTTTTTATCAAATTTGAAACTTTTTCATGTCGGGGTTACTATTCATGAGTTACTATTCATGAGTTATTATTCACGAGTTACTATCCATGAGTTACTATTCACGGGTTACTATTCACGATTTACTATTCATAAGTTACTATTCACGACATATTACTATTCATGAGTTACTATTCATGAGTTACTATTCACGAGTTACTATTCACGGGTACTATTCACTACAAAATTGGTTTCTTTTTCTAACCAAATTATAGTTGATTTATGAATATTACTCTGGACATTAAAACTATATATTGATTTTATTGATTTTATTATCATATATAACATTTTATAACCACGATGTTGAAATTCTCTTTCACCGGAGTGTAAAATGGGTAGTTATTATTAGTATGATCATGGTAGGGTTCTCTTTGGCGATGAAGTGAAAATTTGAATTGTGATGGTATGATCATGACCATTTAATTTACAATGGAATATTTTTAGCTTAAGTGCAAGGTGAATTGATCAACATGGTTATAATTATGGTTTATATAAATTCTGAAATGATTATGTATTTCTTTGAGATATGAATATCTTTGGCATGTAGTGCAAAGATGACCTGTTGTTGAATATCTTTGGCCTATAGTGCAAAGATGAACTGTTGATGAATATCTTTGGCCCGTAGTGTAAAGATGAATTTATTAGTATGATTATGAACAGGAACTGTGATTTGGTATAACCATGATCTTTGATGTTTCAGGTAAAGATAAGTGATGAAAATTATCTTCGTCCTGAATGCGAAGAGGAATTTAGAACTACAATTACGATTATGAGTTATACACGTGATTGTGGACATGAATTATTGATTAATTTTACAGGGATAAAACATTGTTGATGGACTTTTAACATGGAGAAGATAATATATTTTATGGTCTATTTGACTCTTCTAATGGATTGCTCGTTCCGCTGCAACTATGGTTGAAAAGTTTTATCATCTACCATATGTTCTAAATCTCTGATTTATTACTGTTGAAGGCTATTGATAATTTATTTATCTTTAGTCATGATATTCTTTACTGAGCTAGTTGTGCTCACCCTTTTGCTTCACAATTCCTTTCAGGTAATACGAGTGTAGGCAAGTTAAGCGAGGAATAACGAGGGAATAGAAACGGTGGTCATAGATGTTGAGGGTGAGGTGAATTTAACTTGGAAGGGTGTTTTGCCACTATCATACAAGATGTCTAATGACATACAACCTCGTGTCATCATAAGAAATGGTTGTACTCATTCACTTGCTGAGTATATTTACAAGCACTACCTATATAATCTTGGTGTTTGTTTGGAGTATAATACCCAATTAGAGACAGCGGAGATAATGATATGTCAAGAGAAGACTCACCATTGGAAAGAATATGATAGTAATCTTCTCATTTTTCTTTGGGGTCTATTGGGTCAACCAAGGATAATTCTGTGGGCATATGATATCTATCATTCATGGCCTCATATATATGAAGGTTTCCTTGAGCACTTCCCAAAGATTCTAATTTCTAAAGCAGTTTTTGAATGTACCTTTATGTAAGGTGTCATTGTGACGTGTTATCCAAGGTTGGGACATGAGTCACAGTTGGTATATATTTGTATTTAAACTCACAGTTTAAGTGTTGTCGTATCTTGCACGACAATTGTATTAATGAAGTTGTAGTTGTTTCTGTACCATGTATTTGGTGACTCAGAATGGGTTGGATGGAATGGACCTATTTTGAGGGTGTCACACTATATTGACTCATACTAGACTTTTTTAATCACAACTGTTCATAAGTAAGTAATTCATTATTTATTTTTAAAATAATATAGATTAGATTATTATTTAGTTTAAAATATTATAGAGAGATACATATATTGAGAGGATATGAGTCATATGTGATTGACAAAGTTATAAAATTTTAATTTGACCCCGTATAATAGAAAATTTATAAAATTTTAGTGGGATATAATACTTAAAAATTTTAAAATTTACCTTATATTATAAAACAAATTTTTTTCCAGTGGGGGCGATTGACCCCATATACGTCTATGTGGCTTCGCCACTATTCCCAGCATAATGCACAAGCAAGTAAACTAATAAACTAAAACAATTCACCCAACACATACACCCATAAAAAAAATTAGTTCCATTCCATTGCCCAAAAACACAAAGTTCAGTTGTAATAATTACATAATGTCAAACTTCACATGTTTGATCAAAAGACATCACCTTTTTAATACATAACAAGTCTTCACCCTAGTTAATAAGAGCAAAAGCATAAGTTTGATTCCTACATGACTTTTAAGTCTTTGGAGCATTAACTGCATTTGAACCCCCTTCATTACTCCCAACTTACACGAGTTAAGTTATCATAGTCAATTTCACAATAAATATACATAGTAATTAAATTCATTATAACACTAAATAGGCCCTTACTGATTTCTGCAACTCATAATGAGGATTGCACCTTCATACCTACATCCAAATAACAAAAGTTATAAATAGACCCAAAACAAAGGTAAATGTATAGTGTTATTGTTTAGGATTACATACCTGTAGTTTTGCTCTTTGTTGTGGTTGAGGTATTGAGTGTTGTTGTGACTCTGAAAACTCATTAGTGCTAGGTTGAGTTAGCTCCACTTCAATAGGTGCTTCCATGCTTCTACTCTTGCATCTCCCCCGGTATGCGTTTTTTCCTTCTTATATATGAAACTTGGAGTTGTCCATACTGCTCACACACTCTGCATCTAAGAGAGTCTTGGAATTGTTTCCCTAAGTTACAAAAATCAGTTGCAAGCTCATCTATGTTTCTCTTCCTTAGCTTTTTTTCCATGGGCATGGGGGAGTGCACATGAACCCCACCCTATATTTCTCATTCTTGTATACATTCGATGCTCTCACATGTTTCACTAAGTACGCCACCAAAACTTTCTTTAAAACTTTGTTGTCTACAAATAACATCCCCTCCTCAAACTTAGGATCATCCATCATTGTCAAAGGATTAAATACATGCCATTTAGGCTCATTCTCATCATTTATCTGCATTCTTTGTATGTCCTCAGTCATGAAGTCTTCTTCTACAAAATCATATTTCAATTCACTAACAGCCTCTTTTCCCTTCCCTTTGTCAACAAATTTTTCCTTTTCCTTTTCCTTTTCCTTTTCCTTTTCCTTTTTCCTTTTTCCTTTCCCTCTCCCTTCCCCTTTCTCTGCCCCTGCCTTGATCACTTACACCTACTCCACCAAACTCAATATCACTATAAACATTCTCTTCATAGTCTTTATCATCGTCCTCATATGCACTATAACTAAATGGAGTCACATATGTAAAGTCCTCACTATTAGTGTCACTACACTCAGCATTACTCCCATTATGTTCTTTCCCATTGTCAAAATCACCACCATTGAAGCCATCAACCTTTTCCTTCCCTTTATCAGATGTCCAAGCTAGCATTGCTCCCAACCTGTTCTTCCACTGCCTTTGCATTACCTACATCTGCATTACCTAGCTTTTCACTAACCAAACACACTTTTACTTCTTTTGATTCAAAATGAAAAACTTAATGACACACAGATCTTTTATAGTAGTAAGACGTCCATGCATAACCCCTCTCAGGCACAAAGTGGTAAAATGATAAATCCCCAGCAAAGCCCAATTCCATTGCCATATTTCTCAATTCCCTGTAACTCAGATGCTTTAACTCAACATAATCAAAAAACTTAATTGATCCCCCCACATACCTTTTCTCGTCAAACCTTCCACCATAAACCATTTTAATCGAAAAAATGGAATCATTTTGATCATCTGTATAAAAAGTTAGGGATTCTAAATTTATTAAAAAATACACCCACAGACAAATAACAACAAATAACTTTTATAACTTTATTTGATTATTCCCAACTGCCACCTATGTAAAAAAAAAGCAGAAAAAGACACAAATGGGACCACCATTGTCGGCCAAAATTGACCATGCAAGAACTTTGTAAGACCCCAAATTATTAATAAATGAAATTTATTTTCTTCTATTTATTATTTTGAAATAGTAAGGGTAGATTTGATTAATGTGGATAGTTATGGGTAAAATACGCAAATATTTTGAATAAGCAAGTGGTTATAAAATATTCATTATTGTCGGGGAATATTAGATTTGGTCGTGGAATATTAAATGCTGTCGGGGAATATTAAATGCGACAATATTGATCTTTTGCGGGCCCATAACGGAAAGCGATTGGATGAAGAAACGACAAATATAAGTTGTTTATAATGACGGCGTAGTTGTTACTGATTATCTTGTTGGAATACCCGGTGGTTAAAACACACTAATACGCGTTGTTGAACAAGAAGCACCGCAGTATTGCACCAATTATTGATTCTTACGTAAGAAGGCACTACTCAATAATTGTTACGATAATTACTGCTTCGGTATTTTATTTTATTGATTCAATAATTCTTTGCATTGATATTTTATATTACTTGTTGTTTGATAAATTATCATCACACGTATTTTCCATTATCGAGCAATAATTCATATTATCTGAATAATATTATTAGAAAACATTATTGGCAATGTCTAGAAAGTTACTGCTTCAAGGAGAGGTTTGGTTACCTAATTGCGGCGCCCAAAAGAAGAAATTCTTATTGAAAGCCCCTCTTTCTGAAACTGCACAGTTGTCAATATTGTGATTCTCGTAATATTATTTGTGAATAATTAATTATTGATTCATATGATGAGGAAAATATTGATTTTATGTGGATATAGATGGAGAAAAATTTTAAAATGACAATTGTTGAAAATTAATATTTTATCTTTTTCGATAAAATAATTCATTTAAATATATTATTTTAATAATATATTAACGGTGATATTTTTACAACGAATGTGGGATATATGAGTATCTGAGGAGGAAGAGTATTTTTGTTACAATAAATGTTTAAAACATGTTAAACATGTTCAAATGGACCCCATTTCTTGATGAAATTTGATTATAGCTAGTAAAATTGTCCGTATGTGGATTTCGGTCAATTTCATTTGGAATTTGGAAAAACTTTCTTCTGCAAAGTTGTAGAGAATTGAATTTCCTATAAAACATCGCGAGATTCGAATTTTCTGATAAAAGAGCTATTTATTATGAATTATTGAAGTTCCGAAGCTCCGAAATAATTGATTTTTGGAAGTTTTAATTATTTATATCAACAAAAACGTTTTTATTGTTTTGGTTGGCCCCCCATGTGTTGTAAACATGCTGATTTTAGGAGTCTTGATTGGCGTAGGAATATATATATAATATATTATTATTATATTAAATTTTCTACTTTGGTGTTCTAAGCAATTTCCTATAAATAGGGTGCTTAGGTTAGAATTTAAAATCACACCAGAAACTGAAGTTTTCTCTCTCTATATTATCGAGCGTATTCTTGTGAGTATTTTGAGTATACTTTGAGTATTGCTATCTGATGCAAGTTCAAGTCATAGCTTTATATCAGGTTTTTATTAAAGACTTGTCTTTTCGAGGTAAGGATGTTATTTTATTCGAAAATGATATTATTTCTTCAATATCATTATGCGCCGAAATATTGGTTGGAAATTTTATCAAATTTGGAACTTTTTCATGTCTGGGTTACTATTCATGAGTTACTTATTCACGAGTTACTATTCATGAGTTACTATTCACGATTCTTATTCACGAGTACTATTAAGCTTGAAGCGTGAAGATGTTTTTTGTGAAATTTCTATCTTTTGGTGTCGAGTTACTATTCACGTATCTGAACTTATTAACGATACTCTGACACTATTCACGAATCGCACTATTCATATTTAAAAATGAAATTTCTTCTTTTGTCCAAAATATCTATTCGGATACTAGCTTTGATTGTATCCATGTTTTGATCATTCTTGAATTTTACACCACTGTGATTATTTTTGAGGTATTTTTGGGCGTGGATAAAACAAAATACGAATCCTTAATCCTTAATCCTTGTCATTTTGTTTCACCGGATTCGTTTCTTTAAAAATATTTTCATCATCTTCGATTTTAAATGATGATATTAAGGAATATCTTTGGCTGTGGTGCAAAAGATGAATGATTTCTTGATGAATATCTTTGGCCCGTAGTGCAAAGATGAGCAGTGTTGAGATGAACATGACCGATGATTAATATCTTTGGCCCGTAGTGCAAAGATGAACAGTGTTTAGATGAACATGACTAATCGATGAATATCTTTGGCTCAGTAGTGCAAAGATGAATATTTGATTCGAGATATATATTGATTGATGTTACAGGATAACATATCGACAATGAACTTTTAAATTCATATATAGAAGATAGTAGTTTGCATTCTCTACTTAACTCTTCAATGAATTGTTGTTTCATTGCGAGTTGTTGATTTAAAATTTGTTGTCTATTGTATTCTATTAGATTTTTTCCCTGTTGAAGACTAACGATAATTTGTTGTATATTATCTTAGTTATAATATTCTTTCTTGAAAGCTAGTTGAGCTCACCCTTTTCCTTGTTGTTCCATTTTTCTTCTCGGGAGGCGAGAATGTAGCGAGTACTTAGTCGGGGTATGGAATGAAGGTTCTAGAGAGTTGTTTAGCAGATCCTCACCATTTTGTAAAATAATGTATAAATAATTGTGATGAGGATTTATTTGGGTATGTATTGTCTAGAAAGACAATAATTGTATTTAAACTCACAATATATATATTGTTGTTGTATTTTGCACGACAAATGTATTAATAAAGTTGTAGTTATTTCGCATGCATGTATTTGGCGACTCGAGAATGGGTTGGATGGAATGGACCTATTTTGGGGGCGTCACGGTTGGTATCGTCGAGCTTAGGGATATGATCTCTGGCGGAGATCGGGAATAAAACTAGGAGGGAGAGACGAGTAAATCCTTCGCTAGTGTGTCCTACCTAAGCTTATTTGTTGGTTGGTCATAATATAAGTAAATATTATGTGATTTGTTAATTTATTTAATTAACCCTTGTTTTATGATAGTTTTTAAGAATGGCTGCTGAGAACGTTAACAATGGAGTGAATGAGATCGTGGAGACACCTCTAATCGCCAACCAGGATAATGTGATGTTAGGTGAAGAAGGAATTAGAGATATCCATGTGGTGAGTGAAGAATTGATAGTTGCACCCGAGATAGTCGCAGAGGTAACAACTGAGAGTGAGGAAGAAGAGGAAGAAGAGGTACCTGAAGAGAGTTTATTAGAGGTATTTTATGATCAAAATGTAGAATTGAAAAATCGTATTCATGAGTTAGAAGAAGCGGTTTGAAGAATTGCGAGCGTCGATCGTGGAGCAAAGGATGCAACGATTCAAGCTTATGTTACCCGATATGTGATGCTTGAACAAGAGCACTCTTTGGCAGAGTATAAGATGATAAAGCTGGAATCTGAGCTGAAAGAAGAAATAACTGAACGAGTGAGAATGAGTGATGCATGGGTAAAAGCCGCACGACGCGTTGATATTATGGAAAGAGATGTCCAATCTAAAAGAAAGATTTAACAATGACGGAAGGCGTCGGAAGATCATCGACACAAATGACAAATTCTAGGGAAGAGAACGATCGCAAGTTAGATGCTACAGATCACGCGAGAGGAGGGACATATAAGGTCAAACTTTCAAAGCCTTCCAAGGTATGTTTTAGTTGTGGAAAAGATGGTCACGTAGCTCGATTTTGTCCTATAAGCGAAATCAAGTCCAGTTGGGACGTTGGCACGAGGCGGATCTGAGAAAAGTCAAGTCAACGATTCTTTGGAAGACCGTTTTTTAGATGACTTCTCAAAAGCGAGTAACTTGACGAAGTTAGCACGGGTTAGTTAATTATAAATTCTTGAAGTTTATACCTTACTAGATATCTGGGTTCTACCCATTCTTTTATCTCTCTTTTGCTTTGCGTTCAATGTTTGAACTTGACTCTGGAGAAATTAGACTTTGACTTTATCTGTGGAGACTCCATTAGGAGAAACTTTCATTACATCCGTTGTTTAAAAATCTTGCTTGATTCAGTTGGAACTATCACATTACACGTTGACTTTATTCTATAAAGATATTTGCTTTTGATGTGATTTTAAGGTTAACTACTCATCATGCCAAAATTGATTGCTTTCGTAAGGTTGTTAGTTTTCATATTCCTAAGCAACCTGTTATTCGAATTCAGACAATCAAACCATTGAAGTCAAACATTTTCATATCAAGCCATGAAGTCATTCGTTTATTACGGATGTCAAGTTTTCTTAGTCCATGTTATGGATTTGAATAAAGACACGTCAGATTTGAATAATATTCCTGTTGTTATTAATTTTTCCTGACGTATTTCTTGAAGAATTTCTTGCTTACTCCCAAAGCTTCGATTTTAAATTTTGTATCGAATTTGAACCCGTACAAAACTCATTTATAAAATCTCATATCGAATGGCTCTATTGAACTTCGAGGAGTTAAAATTCAACTATAAATTTGGTACCGAGCCTTTATCTTGTGACTTCCTTTGTGGAATTCACCTAAGCGAACTCTCTTGTAGGGGCGTTATATTAGATGCGATAGTAAAGCGATAGGTGTCATTGTGACGTCTATCATCCAAGATTGGGATATGAGTCACGATTGAGAGCAACCTAAGTCGATGTCGAAATCGTAGCTTTCAGAAGCTTAGTTGGTTATTATCGGAGATTCGTTGAAGGATATTCTTGAATCGCTATTCCATTAACGCAATGACTCGTAGAGATACAAAATTCAAATGTAGCAAGGAATGTGGGAAGAGCTTGAAGAACTCGAGAGAGACTCATTTCAAAGACATGTTACGACCATGCCATCCTGGAAAAGCGAAACGTGGTAGTGACGCGTGTTGAGTAGAAGATCGTATACAAGAATCTGAGTATGAGATATTGTCAAAGACTCATTTCAATAATTTACAAATAATAGAGATGGAGATGAAAACTCTAGGTATCCACGTGATGATATCTGAGTATAATCGACTTTAATCGATAAAGTTAAAAGTCGTTCAAGCTACACACCGGAGTGATGAATTTGAAGAAGGAGGTGCGAAGTTGTTATTTCAAAAGCGAGAATCGGTGAGGTGAGAAAGCTCAAACCTTCGATTTATTAATCCATTTGAAATTCTCGATCGAATAGGAACTGTGGCCTATAGACTCGCTTTTACCGCCAAGTATGACGCGTGTTCATAACGCTTTTCACGTGTCGATGTTACGTAAATATGTGGATGACCGAACTACGTCGTTGAGTTAGAACCGGACGAGATAATAGAAGACTTAACGTCACGAGGAGGTACTGTCAAGATCTTGTAGAGGAAAGAACATGTCCTATGTCTGAGGTTATACCACAAGTTAAAGTTTTGTGGAGAAACCATGCTATTGAGGAAATGACTTGGGAGTTGGAAACGAAAATGAAAGCGAGGTATTCTCATCTTTTCGAAATACCAAGTACGTACGTCAATTTCGAGGACGAAATTTCATAAGGAGGGGAGGTTGTAAGACCCCAAATTATTAATAAATGAAATTTATTTTCCTCTATTTATTATTTTGAAATAGTAAGGTCGATTTGATTAATGTGGATAGTTATGGGTAAAATACGCAAATATTTCGAATAAGCAGTGGTTATAAAATATTCATTATTGTCGGGAAATATTAGTTTGGTCGTGGAATATTAAATCTTTGTCGGGGAATATTAAATGCGACGGTATGCCGATCTTTAATGGGCCCCATAACGGAAAGCGATTGGATGAAGAAAATGACAAATATAAGTTGTTTATAAATAACTTGAGCGTAGTTATTCTGAATTATCTTTGTTGGAATACCGGTTGGTTAAAACACACTAATCTGGCGTTGTTGAACGATAGCTTTACGGTATTGCACCAATTATTGATACTTACGTAAGAAGGCACTACTCAATAATTGTTACGATAATTCTTGTTCGATATTTTATTTTATTGATTCAATAATTCTTTGCGTTGATATTTTATATTATTTGTTGTTTCAATAAATTATCATCACACGATATTTTTCATTATCGAGACAATAATTCATATTATCCTGAATAATATTATTAGAAAACATTATTGGCAATGTCTAGAAAGTTACATCTAAGGAGAGTTTGGTCACCTAATTGCTGTGCATGATAAGAAGAAATTCTTATTGGAAAGCCCCTCTTTCGTGGGAACTGCACGGTTGTCGATATTGTGATTACTGTAATATTATTTGTGAATAATTAATTATTGATTCATATGATGAGGAAAATATTGATTTTATGTGGATATAGATGGAGAAAATTTTAAAATGACAATTGTTGAAAAATTAATATTTTATCTTTTTACGATAAAATAATTCGTTTAAATATATTATTTTAATAATATATTAACGGTGATATTTTTTACAACGAATGTGGGATATATGAGTATCTGAGGAGGAAGAGTATTTTTGTTGCAATAAATGTTTAAAACATGTTAAACATGTCGGTGGACCCCATTTCTTGGTTGAAATTTGATTATAAATTAGTAAAATTGTCCGTATGTGGATTTGGTCAATTTACATTTTGGAATTTGGAAAACTTTCTTACGCAAAGTTGTAGAAATTGAATTTCCTATAAAAAGTAGCAAGATTCAAATTTTTCTGATAAAAGAGCTATTTATTATGAATTATTGAAGTTCCGAAGCTTCGAAATAATTGATTTTTGGAAGTTTTAATTATTTATATCAACAAAACGTTTTTATTGTTTTGGTTGGCCCCATGTGTTGTAAACATGCTGATTTCAGGAGTCTTTGTTGGGCGTAGGAATATATATATAATATATTATTATTATATTAAATTTTCTACTTTGGTGTTCTAGCAATTTCTATAAATAGGGTCTTGGGTTAGAATTGAAAATCACACGGTGAAGTTTTCTCTCTATATATTATCGAGTATTCTTGTGAGTATTTTGAGTATACTTTGAGTATTGCTATACGGTGCAAGTTCAAGTCATAGCCTATATCCTGGTGTTTAACTAAAATCTTGTCTTTCGAGGTAAGGGATGTTATTTTATTCGAAAATGATATTATTTCTTCATATCATTATCTTAGAAATATTGGTTGGAAATTTTATCAAATTTGGAACTTTTTCATGTCGGGTTACTATTCACGAGTTCTTATTCACGAGTTACTATTCATGAGTTACTATTCACGAGTTCTTATTCATGAGTACTATTAATGAAGCGTGAAGATGTTTTTGTGAAATTTCTATCTTTTGGTGTCGAAGAGTTCTTATTCACGTGTCTGGCACTATTCACGAATCTGGCCTTATTCACCGAAAATGAAATTTCTTCTTTTTGTCCAAAATATCTATTCTGGATACTAGCTTTGATTGTATCCATGTTTTGATCATTCTTGAATTTTACACCACTGTGATTATTTTTGAGGTATTTTTGGACGTGAATAAAACAAAGTACGAATCCTTAATCCTTAATCCTTGTCATTTTGTTTCACTGGATTCGTTTCTTTAAAAATATTTTTCATCATCTTCAGTTTTAAATGATGATATTATGGAATATCTTTTGTGACGCCCCCAAAATAGGTATACACAACACCCATTCTGAGTCGCCAAATACATGGTACAAGAAACAACTACAACTTTATTATTACAACAGTAAAACTGTGAGTTTGAATACACATATTATCTTCTAGACAATATCTATACTCAAATAAATCCTCATCACATTATTGATTTATTATTTTACAAAAATGGTGAGGACTACTAAACAACTCTCTCTAGAATCTTCATTCCATACCCCGACTAGTACTCGCTACATTCTCGCCTCCTGAGAAGAA
The DNA here is from genome assembly GCA_020205615.1 of Panax quinquefolius. Taxonomy (NCBI): domain Eukaryota; kingdom Viridiplantae; phylum Streptophyta; class Magnoliopsida; order Apiales; family Araliaceae; genus Panax; species Panax quinquefolius. Next base: position 18,748,608 of record CM035151.1, on the reverse strand, counting down.
AAATGGAACAACAAGGAAAAGGGTGAGCTCAACTAGCCCAGTAAAGAATATTATGACTAAGATAATATACAACAAATTATCGTTAGTCTTGAACGAGGAAAAATCGATAGAATACATAGGCAACAAGTTTCGGATCAATATTCGCAATGAAATAATAATTCATAGAAAGAGTTACGTAGAGAATGAAATCTACTATAATCTATGAATTTAACGGTCCATCATCAATATTTTATCCTATAACATCAATCAATATGCATCCGGAATCAAATATTCATCTTTGCACTTCTGAGCCAAAGATATTCATAAGTTAATTATTGTTCATTTAAACACTGTTCATCTTTGCACTCAAATAAAGATATTAATCAATCGGTCATATTCATCTCAACACTGTTCATCTTTGCACTACAGGCCAAAGATATTCTTGAAAATCATTCATCTTTTGACTACTGAGCCAAAGATATTCAATAATATCATCATTTAAGACCGAGGATGATGAAAAATATTTTAAAGAAACGAATCCAATGAAACAAAATGACAAGGATTAAGGATTAAGGATTCGTAGTACTTGGTTTTATCCACGCCCAAAAATACCTCAAAAATAATCATAGTAGTGTAAAATTCAAGAATGATCAAAACATGGATCTGATCAAAGCTAGTATCCGGAATAGATGTTTTTGGACGAAAAGAAAAATTTTATTTTTCAATTGAATAGTCCGTGATCGTGAATAGTGCCAGATATCGTGAATAGTCCGTGATATCGTGAATAGTAACTCACACACAAAAGATAGAAATTCCACAAAAAACATCTTCACGCTTACGTGAATAGTATTCGTGAATAGTAACTCGTGAATAAGTAACTCATGAATAAGAACTCGTGAATAGTAACTCATGAATAGTAACCCCAGACATGAAAAAGTTCCAAATTTGATAAAACTTGGATCAACATTTCAAAGATAATGATATTGAAGAAATAATATCATTACAAAAAAATAATATCCCTTACCTCGAAAGATTAAGACTTAATTTGGAATCTAATTATAGTCTTTGAAGGAACTTGCACCATCTAACAATACTCAAAGTATACTCACAGAATACGCTCAATATATCGAGAGAGAAATAGAGAAAACTTGAGTTTACGTGTGTGTTTCAATTCTAACCTAAGCACCCTATTTATAGGAAAATGCTTAGAACACCAAAGCGAAAATTGAATATAATATTAATATATTTTCACATTTTCTTTAGCCCACCTTAGACAACTGATCTCAGCCCATTTGAATCACATGTGAGGCCAACTTAGTTGCAAAAACGTTTTTCTCAAAATAATTAACTAAAACTCCCAAAATTAATTATTTGAACTTGAACTTCAATAATTCATAATAAATAGCCCTTTCATCAGAAAATTCGAATCTCATGAGTTTTTATAGGAAATTCAATTCTCTACAACTTTGCAGAAGAAAGTTTTCCAAATTCCAAATAGAAATTGACCGAAATCCATAAACAGGTGATTTTACAAGCTATAATCAAATTTGATCGATAATTGTGTCCACCAACACACAAAACATGTGTTAAACATTTAATGCCACAAAAATACTCTTCCTCCTCATATATTCATATATCCCACATTCATTGTAAAAATATCACCAGTTAATATATTATTAAAATAATATATTTAAATGAATTATTTTATCGGAAAAAGATAAAATATTAATTTTCAACAATTGTCATTTTAAAATTTTCTCCATCTATATCCACATAAAATCAATATTTTCCTCATCATATAAATCAATAATTAATTATTCACAAATAATATTACGAATCACAATATTGACAACCAGCGGGTTCAGGAAGAGGGGCTTTCGATAAGAATTTCTTCTTCTTGGGCGCATGATTAGATGACCAAACCTCTCCTTGATGAACTTTCTAGACATTGCCAATAATGTTATCTAATAATATTATTCGGATAATATGAATTATTGCTTCGATAATGAAAGATCTTGTGTAATGACAATTATTGAAACAACAAATATATAAAATATCAACGCAGACAATTATTAACTCGATAAAATACTGAGCGGTAATTCACATAACCATTATTGAGTAGTGCCTTCTTACGTAAGAATCAATAATTGGTGCAATCTGCAATCTTCTTTGCTTCAATAACGCGTATTAGTGTTTTTTTAACCACCGGGTATTCCAATAGTAATACTTGGTAATAACTACGCCGTTATTTAAAAACAACTTATATTTGTCGTTTTCTTCATCCAATCGCTTTCCGTTATGGGGCCCACACATGGTCATTGTCTTGGTCGTCACGAATATTCCCCAATAACAGATGCGATATTCCACGACCAAACGAATATTCCCGACGATAATGAATATTTTATAACCACTTGCGTATTTTGAAATATTTGCATATTTAACCCTTAACTATCCACATTAATCAAATCAACCCTTACTATTTCAAAATAATAAATAAAGGAAATTCCTTTTTATTTAAAAAATTTGAGGTCTTACAACCTCCCTCCTTATGAAATTTCGTCCTCGAAATTGGCGTGACGTACTGGTGTTTTGAAAAGGTGAGGATACCTCGCTTTCATTTCCGTTTCCAATTCCCGGTCATTTCCTCTATAGCATGTTTCTTCCACAAAACTTTAACTTGTGGTATGACCTTTCTTGGCGTAGGACATGCTCCTTCCTATCCAACATCTTGACAGTACCTCCTCATACGTTAAGTCTTGGCTATCTCGTCCGGTTCTAACTTCAATAACGTGGTTCGGGTCTTTCACATATTTACGAAGTGAGCATATGAAACACATTATGAACAGAGACATACTTGGAGGTAACACAAGTCGATAGGCTACATTTCCTACTTTCGGTCAAGAATTTGAAATGGACCAATAAATCATGGATTGAGCTTTCCTCTCTTCCCAAATCTTGTAACTCCCTTCCATGGAAGCAACTTCATGACAATACATGATCCCTACATTAAATTCCACGTCCTTTCGATGAAGATCCGCATAACTCTTTTGTCGATCTTGTCTTGCTTTTATATCGTTGTCGAATCATTTGGATCTTTTCGGTGAGTCATACGTCTTAACTTTCGGGTCCCAACAATGTTGCTTCACCCACCTCATCACAACATATTGGAGAACGACATTTTGTCCATATAATGCTTGAATGGAACCATGCCTATATTTGTTTAATAACTATTGTTGTATGAGAATTCCACCAATGGCAAGTACTTATCCCAACTTCCTTTGAAATCTAGGACACGAGTTTTAATATATCTTCAAGAGTTTGAGTAGTCCTTTACGATTGCCCATCCGTTTTGAGGATGGTATGCCAACCAGATATCGTAAATTCGTGCCCATAGCTTTCTACAAACTAACCCAAAACTATGGATCTTGGCATGCCATGCAATCTCACAATCTCATTTACGTACATACGAGAAAGGCGTTCAAGGAATAAGTCTCTCGTATCGGTGAAAATGAGTAGACTTGGTTAATCTATCAACAATAACCCAAATCGCATCTATGCCTTGAGAAACCTTGGGAAGATTAGTAATGAAATTGAGGTAATGTGTTCCCCACTTCCATTTCAAAATCTCAAGTGGTTGCAATGGACCCTTTGGCACTTGATGCTCTGCCTTTACATGTTGATAAGTTAAACATCTCGAGATAAACTACGCGATCTCTCTCCTCATATTGCTCCACCAAAATGTATGTTGAAGATCATAATACATTTTGGTACTCCCCGAGATGGATTGCAAACAATGTGTTGTGTGCCTCCATCATGATTCTATGCTTCAAATCAAAATCATTAGGAATGCAAAGTGCGAGTTGACTTCAAGTATTCCTTCTTCATCAATTCTCGCTTAGGAATAGCTCCTTCTTGTACTTTCTTCTTCATACGCATCGTTTCCGGGTTGGTGGCTTGAGCAACCTTAAATTTTTCTATTAAAGTTGGCTCTGTCGTATACTTGACATCATCGCACTCGTTCCGCATATGATCTTCTACTCAACGCGTCATTACCACGTTCACTTTTCGAGGATGGCATGATCGAACATGTCTTTGAAATGAGTCTCCTCTTGAGTTCTTGAAGCTCTTCCCACATTCCTTGCTCCATTCGAATTTTGTATCTCTCTCTGAGTCATTGCGTTAATGGAATAGTGATTCGAGAATATCCTTCAACGAATCTCCGATAATAACCAACTAAGCCTGAAAGCTACGTATTTCGATTCTTGACTTAGGTTGCTCTCTCAACTGTGACTCATATCCCAATCTTGGATAAAGCACGTCACAATGACACCTATCGATTTACTATCGCATACGAATATGACGTCCCTACAGAGAGTCGGCAGGTGAATTCCACAAAGGAAGTCACAAGATAAAGGCTCGGTACCAAATTCTATAGTTGAATTTTTAACTCCAGAAGTTCAATAGGAGCCATTCGATATGAGATTTTAGAAATGAGTTTTGTCTGGGGTTCAAAGTCGATACAAAATTTAATATCGGCTTTGGGAGTAAGCCAAGAAATTCTTCAAAATACGTCGGGAAAAATCAATAACAACAGGAATATTATTCAAATCGGCGTGTCTTTATTCAAATCCATAACATGGACTAAGAAAATTTGACATCCGTAATAAACGAATGACTTCATGGCTTGATATGAAAATGTTTGACTACAATGGTTTGATTGCTTGAATTGAATAACGAGGTTGCTTAGGAATATGAAAACTAACAACCTTACGAAAATAATCAATTTCGACGTGATGAGTAGTTAACCTTAAAATCACATCAAAACAAATATCTCTATAGAAATAAGGTTAACGGGTAATGTGATAGTGCCAACCTGAATCAAGCAAGATTTATAAGCGGTGGATGTGATGAAAGTTTCTCCTAACGGAGTTTCCACAGATAAATCAAAGTCTAATTTCTCCTCGAGTCGAGTTTAAACGTTGGTATGAAGTAAGAGATAAAAGAATGGGTAGAACCGATATCTAGTAAGGTATATACTTCGCAAGAATTTATAATTGACTAACCCGTGCTAACCGTTCGGGTTCCTTGCATTTTTGACCGGAAGTCGCGACAAGCGCTCTTCCAAGAACCGTTGACTTTGACTTTTACGGGACATCCTTTTGAGTCACCATTCTCATTTGGTGGGTTTCGATATCGTCTGATCTCGGCGATATGTCCTTTTTCCACAATTATAGCATACCTTAAAGCTGTTGTGGGCGGGTTTGGGTGATATGTCCCTCTTTCCGCATTTGTAACATCTGACCGGTGGTCGTTCTCCTCCATAAAACTAGTTGCTACAGTACCGACATCTTCACATGGTCGTTGTTGAATCTCCTCTTTTAAAATCTCCTCCCAGACTCGCTTCTTCTATTTTCATGGCCACGATTACTACCGAGTGGTTACCGCCTTTATCATATTCTTCTTTCTCCATTGGTTATCGTTATTACGATGGCTGCTTATCTTGATATGATCCTCGGTTATGGTCCCTCGGTTGAACGTGTTTCGTTATTTATTTCTAACAACCGAGCCACCGCTGACAACATCTGAATAGAGAAAAATTTATGAGAAATGAGATCTTGACGTATGTCGGGTTTCAAACCTCTCGAAACATCCGCGTCATCGTTCCTCATTCTCCACCAAATGAGGTGCAAACTTGGATAACTCATGAACTTCGCCTTGTCTTTGGGACACCGTCGTGTTATTCTCGCTCTAGTCTAATAAACTCCACTTCCTTCATATGATGAATACTTTCGAGGAAGTACTTGTCATTGAACTGTTTCAAACGTCTCCCACGACATCTTTGAGTCTGCAAATGGATGGAGTACGCTTCACGATTCCCACCAAGATGTCTGCCTCGCCACGCGAACATAAAGGTGGCGAATGGAACTTTCGTTCTCAAAATGCATCCCAAGACATCGAATATCTTGGTAATTTGTTTGACCCACGCGTCTCCTTCTTAATCGGATCCGGCTTTTCCCGAATTCGTGGTCCCAACTCTTTGAATCGCTTGGCTGTGACCACTCACTCGTGAATTCTATCATTTCCTCACAGTATTTTGAACACGAGTCTCCTAAATGCGATTTTGCATGAATCGAAAAAAGCTTCTAAACATCCCTTCGTTCATCATCTGCTTTCAGGTGGTGTTGTTCACGGGAGAACATTGCCACCTTGTTGCACGTTCTCCTCGTTGGTGAGTCAGGCATCTCCACGGTCTCATTTACTCCACTGTTAATATTCTCGATCGACATTCTCAAATCATCATAAAATAAGGGTTAATTAAGGAAATCAATATATCACATAATATCCCTATATATCTTGACCAACTAACAAATAAGCTTAGGTAGGACACACTTTAGTGAAGGATTTACTCGTCTCTCCCTCCTATTTTCTATTCCCCGATCTCCGCCGAGATCATATCCCTAAGCTCGATATACCATTGTGGCGCCCCCAAAATAGGTATACACAACACCCATTCTCGAGTCGCCAAATACATGGTACAAGAAACAATCTGCAACTTTATTATTACAACAAGAAAAGCGTGAGTTTGAATACAAATATTATCTTCTAGACAATATCTATACTCAAATAAATCCTCATCACATTATTGATTTATTATTTTACAAAATGGTGAGGACTACTAAACAACTCTCTCTAGAATCTTCATTCCATACCCATTAGTACTTTCGCTACATTCTACGCCTCCCGAGAAGAAAAATGGAACAACAAGGAAAAGGTGAGCTCAACTAGCCCGATAAAGAATATTATGACTAAGATAATATACAACAAATTATCGTTAGTCTTCACAGGAAAATCGATAGAATCTGATAGACAACAAGTTTGGATCAATATTATTGGTGAAATAATAATTCATAGAAGAGTTACGTAGAGAATGAAATCTACTATAATCTATGAATTTAACGATCCATCATCAATATTTTATCCTATGACATCAATCAATATGCATCTCGGAATCAAATATTCATCTTTGCACTTCAAGCCAAAGATATTCATAAGTTAATCATGTATTCATTTAAACACTGTTCATCTTTGCACTCTGGTGCGAAAGATATTAATCAATCCATTCATGTTCATCTCAACACTGTTCATCTTTGCACTACGGGGCCAAAGATATTCTTCAAATCATTCATCTTTGCTTCTACGGGCCAAAGATATTCAATAATATCATCATTTAAGGCGAGGATGATGAAAATATTTTTAAAGAAACGAATCCAATGAAACAAAATGACAAGGATTAAGGATTAAGGATTAGTACTTGGTTTTATCCACGCCCAAAAATACCTCAAAAATAATCATAGTGGTGTAAAATTCAAGAATGATCAAAACATGGATACAATCAAAGCTAGTATCCGAATAGATGTTTTGACGAAAAGAAGAAATTTTATTTTTCGATTGAATAATCCAGTATCGTGAATAGTCAGATATCGTGAATAGTCTTGATATCGTGAATAAGTAACTCAAGCACCAAAAGATAGAAATTCCACAAAAAACATCTTCACGCTTACATGAATAGTACTCGTGAATAATAACTCGTGAATAATGAACTCATGAATAGTAACTCGTGAATAGTAACTCATGAATAGTAACCCCGACATGAAAAAGTTCCAAATTTGATAAAACTTGGGATCAACATTTCAACATAATGATATTGAAGAAATAATATCATTACAAAAAAATAATATCCCTTACCTCGAAAGATTAGTACTTACCGAATGGAATCTTTGGGTATAGTCTTTGAAGGAACTTGCACCGTCTAACAATACTCAAAGTATACTCACGGAATACGCTCAATATATCGAGAGAGAAATAGAGAGAAACTTGGGTTTACGGTGTGATTTTCAATTCTAACCTAAGCACCTATTTATAGGAAAATGCTTAGAACACCAAAGCGAGAAAATTGAATATAATATTAATATATTTTTCACATTTTCTTTAGCCCACCTTAGACAACTGATCTCAGCCCATTTGAATCACATGTGAGGCCAACTTAGTTGCAAAAAACGTTTTTCTCAAAATAATTAACTAAAACTCCCAAAAATTAATTATTTCGGAACTTCGGAACTTCAATAATTCATAATAAATAGCCCTTTCATCAAAAAATTCGAATCTCGCGAGTTTTTATAGGAAATTCAATTCTCTACAACTTTGTAGAAGAAAGTTTTTCCAAATTCCAAATAGAAATTGACCAAAAAATCCACAAACAATTGATTTTACAATTTATAATCAAATTTAGGTTAATAATTGTGTCCACCAACACACAAAAACATGTGTTAAACATTTAATGCCACAAAATACTCTTCCTCCTCATATATTCATATATCCCACATTCATTGTAAAAATATCACCGTTAATATATTATTAAAATAATATATTTAAATGAATTATTTTATCAGAAAAAGATAAAATATTAATTTTCAACAATTGTCATTTTAAAAATTTTCTCCATCTATATCCACATAAAATCAATATTTTCCTCATCATATAAATCAATAATTAATTATTCACAAATAATATTACAGAATCACAATATTGACAACGGCGCTTCCTCAGGAAAGAGGGGCTTTCGAATAAGAATTTCTTCTTCTTTGCGCAAGCAATTAGATGACCAAACCTCTCCTTAGGCGGAGAACTTTCTAGACATTGCCAATAATGTTATCTAATAATATTATTCGGATAATATGAATTATTGCTTCGATAATGAAAGATACATGTAATGACAATTATTAAAACAACAAAGAATATAAAATATCAACGCAAAGAATTATTAACTCGATAAAATATTTGAATAAGAATTATCATAACCATTATTGAGTAGTGCCTTCTTCACGTAAGAATCAATAATTGGTGCAATCACCGGTGTCTTCTTGTTCAACAACGCCATATTAGTTTTTTTAACCACCGGGTATTCCAACAAGATAATCTTGAATAACTACGCCAAGTTATTTAAAACAACTTATATTTGTCGTTTTCTTCATCCAATCGCTTTCCGTTATGGGGCCCACACATGGGTCATTGCTGTGTAAATTTAATATTCCCGCGATCTGAATATTCCACGACCAAACGAATATTCCCCAAGCGATAATGAATATTTTATAACCACTTGCTTATTTTGAAATATTTGCATATTTAACCCTTAACTATCCACATTAATCAAATCAACCCTTACTATTTCAAAATAATAAATAAAGGAAATTCCTTTTATTTAAAAATTTCGGTCTTACATCTTTGGCCCATAGTGCAAAGATGAATAATTTCTTGATGAATATCTTTGGCCGTAGTGCAAGATGAGCAGTGTTGAGATGAACATGGCCGATCGATTAATATCTTTGGCCCGTAGTGCAAAGATGAGCAGTGTTTAGATGAACATGACCAAGTCGATGAATATCTTTGGCACAGTAGTGCAAAAGATGAATATTTGATTCGGATATATATATTGATTGATGTTACAGGGATAAAATATCGACAATGAACTTTTAAATTCATATATAGAAGATAGTAGTTTGCATTCTCTACTTAACTCTTCTAATGAATTGTTGTTTCCGCTGCAGTTGTTGATTTAAAATTTGTTGTCTATTGTATTCTATTAGATTTTCCCTGTTGAAGACTAACGATAATTTGTTGTATATTATCTTAGTCATAATATTCTTTACTGAGCTAGTTGAGCTCACCCTTTTCCTTGTTGTTCCATTTTTCTTCTCAGGAGGCGAGAATGTAGCGAGTACTAGTCGGGGTATGGAATGAAGGTTCTAGAGAGAGTTGTTTAGCAGTCCTCACCATTTTTGTAAAATAATGTATAAATAATTGTGATGAGGATTTATTTGGGTATGTATATTGTCTAGAAGACAATAATTGTATTTAAACTCACAGTATATATGTTGTTGTATTTTGCACGACAAATGTATTAATAAAGTTGTAGTTATTTCTGTACCATGTATTTGGCGACTCAGAATGGGTTGGATGGAATGGACCTATTTTGGGGGCGTCACAAACTTCATCATCTTTTTCATGCAAATATACTTCTTGACCATCTATATATATTGTTTCTACACTTCATATATGAATAAAGAACATACCTGGATATAAAGGGGTGCCAAAACCTTCAAAATTAAACAACTCCCCAAATCATTTTCTATTATAGTCTAGCTGGTCAGTGTGGATTCAAACTCAATTATGCCCTCTTGATCGCAAGAATCGAAGCCAAATCATCGCCTCCCTTCACATCACTATGTAAATCTCACATACTCCACTTTGAGCCCTAGAAGATGAACGATAACTCTAATTGTAGCAACCGACCGTTAATCCCTCTTTTTTGAACCTTTATTTTGTTATTTGACTATTCTCATGTATTTATATAAATTGAGTAATTGAAGTACAACATTTATACGGTAAACATTATTTAAATATTAAATTGTCACAAGTGGCCATATTTTGGAGAAAAATTTTATCGGAGTGTTCCACAAGGGTCCATCGCGTTAATTTATGTGTACTTTGGGTAGCGGGATGGGAGCGTTTAAACATTGGAGTATACGAATGGTAAAAGGGTCCATACTTCGGGGTAGAATTTACAATTAACCCTATAATAAACCATATTTTATACATATGAAAAGATTGAATGGGTGTTATAACTACATTCAGCCAGCCTTTGATCTTGAACAAAATACAGTTGAATCAAACTCAGATCAATACCTAAATAGAATGCATAAGCTGAATCTTGTAGCTGCGCCAATGAACTAATTTCTCTGATTTAATTATTGATTGGTAAAACAATGTGTGGCCTGCCGTTGCAATGCACACTTTCATCATGCATGCCCCCCTCCCCCTACAAACACCACAAGTAATATTACTCCCTCCGTCCTATGATAAAAGTCCTTATTACTATTTTGGGTAGTCACATATTAAATGTCCATTTTTCTTTAATAACCAAACTTTTACACATATTTTCCTATTATATTCGTAGCATTAAGTATCTCATACTTTTCTTATTCTAATTCTCTCTCCATATTTAATGACATTATTATGGATAATTTTGTTATTTTATTCATCTTTTTAATATGCGTGAAAAGTCCATCAGAATTTTTATCCTGAGACGTAGGGAGTAATATTTTGGTTATATGATACCTTGACCAAAGAACAATAACGATGAGATTAAGCAATCGATGACGATATTTTCTTCTTTACTGCGAATCAAGCAACCGGCGATATATTTTCTCTCATTGGTAGGGTAGATCGAACTTACTCATTTAATTAATCTATTGGGCCTTTATTATTGAACCATGAAAGTCATTGAGCCCGTTATCCTATTATTTCCATTTTGACTTATAAGGCCGGGTTGGTTCGGTGGATCGATCCTTTGGACATTTTAATATCTCATTATTTTGACTTGTAATGATGAAAAGCAGCATGGCGGTTGACTAGAGAACTCGCCATGCATTAATGTGGATGAGATTATAACCTATTGGGTGGTAGAAAACAAAGATGACCAAAAGCGGGATAAACTACATGCGGTAGGTAGAACCCATCGGATCAAGGGGTGTGTCGGGGTAGTAGTGGGTGTACGGTAATCCGATCCGAGCGAGAGAGTATAAAGCAGCGAAGTCTTCACAAAGAGGTATGTACTCACATTTTATCACTCATAATCACACACACACAACAGAGAATTAATATATCTCTCTCAAGACACTAGGCATTACATCCTCCATTTTTTTTGTTAACCTTGTGAACACGTTCTATCGACTCTCACGCTCGAAGTATCCCCGACCGGAACATCCGTCGAAGCTTGTGGTGTTTATCGTGTTTACCGTCTGCGAGGATCGTAGCGTCTTATGTGATTGGGGCGTGGCGGAAGATGTAAGACCGAAAAATTTTTAAATAAAAGGAATTTCCTTTATTTATTATTTTGAAATAGTAAGGGTTGATTTGATTAATGTGGTTAGTTATGGGTAAAATCTTGCAAATATTTTAAATAAGCAAGTGGTGATAAAATATTCATTATCGTCGGGGAATATTCGTTTGGTCGTGGAATATTCGTGCGTCGGGAATATTAAATACTGACGGTATGATCTTTTATGGGCCCCATAATGTAAAGCGATTGGATGAAGAAAACGCACAAATATAAGTTGTTTATAAATAAACGGCGTAGTTATTCACAGATTATCTTTGTTGGAATACCCGTGGTTAAAACACACTAATCTGCGTTATTGAACAAGAGAAGCACCAGTATTGCACCAATTATTGATTCTTACGTGAAAGGCACTTTACTCAATAATTATTACAAAGATAATACTTGTTCGAAAGATTTTATTTTATTGAGTTAATAATTGTTGCGTTGATATTTTATATTCTTTGTTGTTTCAATAATTGTCATTACATAATATTTTTCATTATCAAAGCAATAATTCATATTATCTGAATAATATTATTAGATAACATTATTGGCAATGTCTAGAAAGTTCTCATCCAAGGAGAGGTTTGGTCACCTAATCAATTGCGGCCATGAGGAGAAATTCTTATTGAAAGCTCCTCTTCTCGAAGGAACCCGCACATTGTCACAATATTGTGATTCTCAGTAATATTATTTGTGAATAATTAATTATTGATTCATATGATAAGAAAAATATTAATTTTATGTGGATATAGATGGAGAAAATTTTTAATGTGACAATTGTTGAAAATTGAAATTTTATCTTTTCGGATAAAAAATTCATTTAAATATATTATTATATTTTAATAATATAATAATGGTGATATTTTACAACGAATGTGGGATATATGAGTATACTGAGGAGGAAGAGTATTTTTGTTGCAATAAATGTTTAAAACATGTTAAACATGCTCAATGGACCCCATTTATTAGTTGAAATTTGATTATAAACACAGTAAAATCGCCGTTTGTGGATTTTGGTCAATTTCTGTTTGGAATTCAGAAAACTTTCTTCTGCAAAAGTTGTAGAGAATTGAATTTCCTATAAAAACTCAAGAGATTCGAATTTTCTGATGAAAGGGCTATTTATTATGAATTATTGAAGTTCAAGCTCAAAATAATTGATTTTTGGAGTTTAAAATATTTTTTGTAAGAAAAACGGTTTTGTTGTAATTGAGTGGCTCACATGTGTTATAAATGATCTGAAATCAGATTTCTAAGGTGGGCTTGAATATTTTTAAGAAATATTATTATTTTATTAAATTTTACTGCTTTTTGGTGTTCTAGCGTTTTCCTATAAATAGGGTGCTTAGGTTAGAATTGAAAATCACACCGAAATCAAGTTTTCTCTCTATATTATCGGCGTATTCTTGTGAGTATTTTGAGTATACTTTGAGTATTGTTAGACGCCATGCAAGTTCCTTCAAAGACTATACCCTATTCCAAATTAAAGTCTTAATCTTTCGAGGTAAGGATGTTATTTTCTTCTCAAATGATATTATTTCTTCAATATCATTATCTTTGAAATATTGGTTGGAACTTTTATCAAATTTGGAACTTTTTCATGTCGGGGTTACTTTATTCATGAGTTACTATTCACGAGTTACTATTCATGAGTTACTATTCACGATTTACTATTCACGAGTACTATTAAGCACGAAAGCGTGAAGATGTTTTTATGAAATTTCTATCTTTTGGTGTCGGAGATTACTATTCACGTATACAAAGACTATTCACGATACTCTGGCACTATTCAATTTAAAAATAAAATTTCTTCTTTTTGTCCAAAATATCTATTCGGATACTAGCTTTGATTGTATCCATATTTTGATCATTCTTGAATTTTACACCACTGTGATTATTTTTGAGGTATTTTTGACGTGGATAAAATAAAAGTCTAATCCTTAATCCTTAATCCTTGTCATTTTGTTTCACCGGATTCGCTTTCTTTAAAAATATTTTCATCATCCTCGATCTTAAATGATGATATTATTGAATATCTTTGGCTTTGAAGGCAAAAGATGAATGATTTCTGAAGAATATCTTTGGCCAGTAAGTGCAAAGATGAACAGTGGTGAGATGAAATATGACCGATCGATTAATATCTTTGGCCATAGTGCAAAGATGAATAAGTGTTTAAATGAACATGACCAAACGAATGATGAATATCTTTGGCACGTAGTGCAAAGATGAATATTTGATTCCAGATGTATATTGATTGATGTTACGGGGATAAAAGATGAGCGATGAACTTTTAAATTCATACATAGAAGATATTAGTTTGCATTTCTTTACTTAACTCTTCTAATGAATTATTATTTCACGCGAATATTGATTTAAAATTTGTTGCCTATCAGATTCTATTAGATTTTTCCTCACTGTTGAGGATTAACGATAATTTGTTGTATATTATCTTAGTATAATATTCTTTTATTGAAATAGTTGAGCTCACCCTTTTCCTTTTTGTTCCATTTTTCTCGGAGGCGAGAATATATGCGAGTACGAGTTTGGGTATGGAATGAAGGTTCTAGAGAGAGTTGTTTAGTAGTCCTCACCATTTTTGTAAAATAATGTATCAATAAATGTGATGAGGATTTATTTGAGTATAGATATTGTCTGAAGATAATATTTGTATTTAAACTCACGCTTTCTTGTTGTAATAATAAAGTTGTAGTTGTTTACGTATCTATATTGACAATCTCGAATGGGTGATGTATACCTATTTTGGGGGCGTCACAGAAGATCTTGACGTTAACAAAGAGAAACGTGTATTAATTTGAGTTCTCTTCGCTCCATTTTCCTAAATTTCCTTCCAATCTTGGGTGGAATTAAGTGGTCTAGTTATATAATACGTACTCCTCCTGTAAGTAACAGTTGTTATTACATAATGTTAGGAGAAATATTTTAGAGAACTCTTCTTTTCTTCTTTTTTTAATCAGCAAATTGTGAGAACTCTTCTAATGGCGGTCCATATATATATATTATTGAAAGAGAAAAGTAATCATGAACAAATATAATGACCTAAACGGCTTTTTTCATAGTCCAAAAAAAGACCGAAATTAATAGCTAGACTAAATGAATGAATTATCAAATGGTAGGTTTAAAGATATTGATCCGCCTAAGGGACAAAAAAAAATTCAGATTTTGTTTGAGAATTTAATCATTGTTCATAACTTCGTATAAATACAACAAATCCAAGTTGCCCTAATTTAGGCTTTACAACCTAAACTTTTATTTTAATGCATATGAAGTGACGAGTAATGAAATTAAACCTTGATCTTCAAATATAATGTAATTATACTAAATCTTAAACCTCAACAGTTTGAACCTAGCATTTCACATAGTTTCTGATCCAACCTCCAAAAGTTTGCAATGTGAAAAGTAAGGCCAATGCATGTCCTATAAATTTTGATCCAATATCACTAACTTTGTATTAGAGTACATATCTTCTTCCATATTAATACTTTGAAAAATTATATCTATTCTATAATATTGACTTAGGTCAACGCGATTAATAGGCAATTAATTTTTAGTGTGAGAGATTGATCTTTTATATACTAGACTTGGGTTCATTTATAAAGACAATTGATATTTTTACAAGTAAATTTGATAATTCCACAATATTCTCTTTCACCCCCATTTACTATTCATGTGAGTAGAAGCTTGTAGAAAAATTAGGGGTGTAAACGAGTCGAATATCAGCGAACACCCTAATGCTCAGATTCGACTCGACTCGACTCGAAAAAATTGAGCTCGAATTCGGCTCGAATTTAATAAGGGATTTCTAATTTTGCGTCAGATTCGACTCGGATCATTACTCGAACCTACTCGACTCGTTTACAAAGCGAGCTACTCATGAGTCTTTAAATCGAGTTTCGAATATGAACTATTTCACTTAAAATTGAACCACTACATACTAAATTGATTAGTGAACTAATGTTTATATATAAAAGTTTTTCACTTTTATTCATGTACAAAAATTACTAAGAATGTAATACAAATTGAAAATCAATTCATTGATTTATTCAAGTACAAGCTTATACAATTTCATACTACACTATAAATTATAAAGATTGATACAAATATCACATATTTAGCTTGTTAGCATATATCAGATTAGTATTTGAATATGATCCATCGAGCAGGTATCGAGATAATTCGAGAAAAAAAAATGAAATATTCGAACCCTAATCTGAGCGAACTGTAGCGGAATTGTACGATCCATCCCACATCAATTCATCACAAATACAGCGCACACCTGTGTAAACTGGCCCAATAAGCATGTTGGACCACCTTCTTACCTAAAAGGTTAACCTATTAGGTTGATGCTCTACCATACTTATTAACCCATCTTCACTCTTGAATTTATTCAATGTGAGATTCATGTGAAATATCTCAACAATCTCTACCTTTCACTTGAATACCCATCACAAGTATCATACTAGAGTATTCACAATTA
Organism: Panax quinquefolius; assembly: GCA_020205615.1. Taxonomy (NCBI): domain Eukaryota; kingdom Viridiplantae; phylum Streptophyta; class Magnoliopsida; order Apiales; family Araliaceae; genus Panax; species Panax quinquefolius. The sequence goes on along the minus strand of CM035151.1, from coordinate 18,732,193 downwards.
AGCACACCTTCTTTGAATCTTTCAAGAGCTCTGCTCGACTCTGATACTACTCCACTACACGTGTCTGAGCAATTTCCTAGAGCAATCCTGAACCCGCTCCACCCGATTCAAATCATACTTCACCTTTGAGTCCTTCAAGAGTTTTGCTCAACTCTAATATTACTCCACCACGCCCGAGGTAACGTGTCTCAGCAACTTTCCCAGAGTCATCCTGAGCCCGCTCCACCCGACTCAAATCATCCAGTGCTCCACCTGATTTAACTCTATTTGCTCCACCCACGAGGCCTGCAAATTCACCCTCGCACTCCCCTCATACCCTGGAGATAATACTTGGACTCTATTTTGCTCCACCCACGAGGCCTGCGAATTTTACCCTCGCACTCCCCTCGCACCTTGGAGTTAATACTTGGGCCCATCGAACCATGAGCTCTGATACCATTTTATAGCGGAATTGTATGATCCATCCCACATCAATTCATCACCATACAGTGCACACCTGTGTAGACTGACCTAATAAGTATGTTGGACCACCTCCTTACCTAAAAGGTTATTTTTGAAGTGGAATTGTATGATCCATCCCACATCAATTCATCACCAATGCAGCGCACACTTAACCCAATAAGCATGTTGGGCCACATCCTTACCTAAAAGGTTAACCTATTAGGTTAAGGCTCTACCATACTTATTAACTCATCTACACTCTTGAATTTATCCAATGTGGGGATTCATGTGAAATATCCCAACACGAACACTGGTATGCTCGAATTCGACTCGTGTATCATTAAATAAAAAATGACTATGGATCAAATTCGAATCGGATCAATTTTTGAGTCAATTTCGAGTCGAACACCGAACTACTTGACTCGACTTACACCCCTAGTGAAAATATCAATTCTCTTTTATAAATCTATCACTTTGTGTCTTTTTGGTAAAGAAAATAAATAAGGGTATCAAATTATGTATTGGTCAAAATAACATAAATATTATTTTTAGCGACACAAGTGTCCGCGATGAATTTTATTGTGTCGCTAATTAATTATTTGCGATAAATTATATTTTGCCGCTAAAAGTAATATTTATGTTGCTAATTAAATATGTATGGGGAGAAATTGAATGATAAGTGTAATGGAAGGAATCTTAATCCAAAATAAATAGTATTATTTTGGGTTATTTCTCTCATTGATCCTTTTAAAATTTCGAAAATGGGAAAATAGATAAGTTGAAGTTTGCAAAATAATATATAGGAAATTAATATTTTCACATGACTTTTTGATATTTTTATATGAAAACCGTCACTACAAATCCTATAGCAACAATGTTTACCGTCAGTATATATTTATAGCGACATTTTTATGTGAAAATATCAATTTCCTAATATATATACTCCTGTTTTCAAAAGAAAGTAATCAAGTACAAAATATTTTATCTATAAAAATATGTCTAAAAGTACATAAGTTAAATATAAAATAAGTCTAAATACTAGTTTATCGTTAAAAGTATACGTAAGTGGTATAAAGATTTACTAATGTACTTGCATGAAGTCCACTCAAAGCAAAATTGGTATCTATTTTATACTCACATTTTCTTTAAATTTTATATAAAAATTGCACTTTGTCCATCTTTTAGTACGAAGGGAGTATGCCACATAATTCTAGTGATGTACTATAGACAGTTTTTTTTTGGTTTAGCTTTTTTTTGTTCACTTGTTTTTGGTTGGACTACCTTTTACTTTTTTTAAATTAAGTAAATTATTTTTATTTGTACATTAATTCAACTTTCCTACATTAAGATCTCTTACTTTTCTTACTTCAAATCAAAAATTAAATTACTTTTCCTACATTAATATTACTTTTACTACATTAAGTCAACAAATTACCTTTCCTATTTTAAGGGAAAAATTACTTTCCTAATACATTAATTCAAAGAAAATAATTTCTTCAAAGATCGCATTATGTACCTAACTTGAATTTGTTACTTATATTTTAAATTCAAGTATAATTATATTTTAAGTATATTAAATGTAATTTTAGTATTACTTAGATAATATAATTTTAGATGAAAATTATTTTCTTAACAAGGGTCATCATACTTCTTATTAAATTATTATTATTATTATTAAAATATAAATATAATATATTGACCAACCATATGATTCAATTATTAAAAAAATTATTTCATTCAATAATATATTTATAATAGAAATTTAATTAACAATATCATAATTCTAATATAAGACCTCGTGCTTTTCACGTGATGCATATGATAGTTTATATATATATATATATATATATATATATATATATATATATATATATATATATATATATATATATATGAAGAACCGGAGCATAATTCTTAACTGACATAAGAACCTTAAGCAACATAATTATTTAAAAACTAAAAATACGTCACCGTTCACCAAACTCAAATGTGAAGCAAAAGAAATAATTAGAATTCCTTGTCAAAAAAAACCTTTAATCACAAATTACAAGAGAAGTATACTTTAACAGTTTCCTGTTAGCCGTAAAAAAGGAAGAGATAGAAATTACAAAATGGCTGCTAAATAGAATAGAATTCTGTGCAACATCAGCATCATCAAAGTATAAAATAACCGCTAAATAGAATAGAATTAAAACTTGCTTGCTTTATTAGAAAATTTGCTTGCTTGGAGCAAAGACTTCATTGGAGAAAGTTTGCTTACTTCACCATACCGATCGCACCATGACTTGAAGAACAGAAGAAGAACAAATTCAAATCACAAATAAATAATAGATCACATAAATAAATTCATTATAAAGTTCCAAATTCATTATAAAGTCAAAGTATAAAAACTGAAACTGCAATAAAGTGAATGACTTACACAAATGAATAAACTGCAATAAAGTGAATAAACTGCAATCTGAATCGGGGCGGTTTACAAGAAATTATCTACGAGTTAAATGAAGAGTCAGCTCTAACAGTATTTGAATGACTTTTGTTCTAAACTGAGAAACTGAGTTATAACAGGCTTTTCTTCACAAAAATAGGCTACCCAGTTCTCAAAGAAATCTAGGCACAATTGAAATAGGTCGCGATTCTCGATTCTGATTGCCTAAATCGCGAGTCTTAGAGAAGCATTTGGAGAGAAGAGAGAAACTAGGGCTTGGGTATGGGAAGAATTCGTATTTGGAGAGAAGAGAGAGAGAATTGTTTGGGCTAGGGCTGGCGATTTGGGAGCTGGAGACAAGGAAGGCTCGTATTTTTCTGAGTTCGCTTGGGTATGGGAAGAATTCGTATTTGGAGAGAAGAGAGAGAAGCGTGTTTGGGCTAGGGCTGACGATTTGGGAATTGCAGACAAGGAAGGCACGTATTTTTAGTTTTTAAATAGTTATGTTACTTAAGATTTTTATGTCAGTTAAGAATTATGCTCCTGATCGGCTCGATATATATATATATATATATATATATATATATATATATATATATATATCGTATGGAGATCAAAGCCTAAATAAATTATTTTACTATACTAGAAAATGAATGTCTACTATTTTTTCAGATTTAAAACAGATTGGTATTATATATAACCCTAGAGCTTCAAATATGCAAGGTTTATTGGAAATTTTGAACCAACTCATCATTCTTTACTTTTTCATGTAGTAATAACATTATTTTGATCAAGGGGCAATTGTTTTAAGTAGAAATCTTGTCAAAGATTAATTTAGCCAATGCTAGAATTAAGCATAGAACTTATCTTTTCCATTCTAAAGGTAAAATTAGTAAAAGTGTACGATAATCCTTTGTTTATTTCCAAGCTAAAATAAAATCATTTCATTAATTTTCATTTGATTGCTTTATAATCTCCAGACTAATTATAATTATACATATGACCTTCAATTGTTTATTCAAGCTGCAATTCAAATTATTACGCTAAGGCTGTGTGGGCCCAAGTGCAAATTAGGGTTCACTTGACCTAATCGAATTAAATGCACAAATTAAGCTTCACATTATGATTAAATGAAAAGACGGAAGTGCCAAAAATAAAGAAGCAAGACCTGAGAGAATCTTCCACGTGTTCCAAGGCAGAAGACACGTGGAGGCGACTCATTTTGGGAATTGATTGAGGAATTGGATTGGTGGCTAGAATGACAGGATGATCTGGGCATTACTCTAATGACTAAGGGTAAATTTAGAATTTCTCCGAGGTCATGTGCCTAGCACATGACCATTCTCCAGAAAATCCTATAAATACCCCCTTCCACTCTATTGGGAAAGGGGACGGCTCTTTGGACTTGACTTCTCTGGAGACTGAAGACTTGGACTCTTGGAAGATCAAAGGGACCCTTTTGGTGACTTAAAGGCTTGGAGATTCCACCTAAAAGCACCAAAGGGGTTTGGACATTCTCTCAACTTGAAGGACTCAAGAAGGCTCTTGGAATCCCTGTTACCCTAACACGGTTCCCGGATTCTAGGGGTTCTGCCACGCGTCGTTGGAGTAATCGCCCACCTGTCGTTCTCCCCTCTTCAATCAATCAATCAATTCCGTACTTTTCGTGGATTTCTCTCCTCCTCAGCCAACACGAAACCCTAACCCTAGCAAGGTACGATTTCCTTGCCCACATTTATTTGGCGACTCTGCTGGGGAGGTGTAGAATTCGTGAAGGGTATGCCCACAACTCGAAGTGGGAGAACTACAGGAAGAGCTGCTTCACCAACAAACAGCATTACCTCACCGGATCCAGTTCCAAGGCAAGCCACTCAAGCTTTCCAAGGCGCAAACCTAGATTTTGACCAACCACTTATTGAAGACGCTTCAGAAGGAAGTTCGACATCACCACATATGGCCAATCAACAACAAACCAACGCAAGAAGGCAAGGCGAGGATGCAGGTGGAGACCCGACGAATGATGTGCAACTGGAGATGCTCAAGGCATTGAAGGAAGCACGAGAAGGGCAAGGAATGATGATGGCCATGATGCTGGAAATGCAGAGGAAGCAAGAGGAGATGGGGAATTTTCACCAGCAGTTGATGCAGATTCCCACTTTCAAGGCCATGTTCCCAGGAAGTTTGCATGGGGAACAAGCAGGTGTGGAAGACAACAATAATGGTAGCAACAACAAAGAGAACCACATTGTACCTCCATTAACGGAAAGTCAATTGGTTCCAATAATTAACTTGGAAGCCCAGAACAGTGGTGACGTACAACCTAGGATGGAAGCAAGCCAACCTCGTGCAAACATCATCTCAAACTACTATTCCATCATTTTCACGGTGCAAATGCCAACCATTCCAAGCAATGTCCAAATGAATGAGCCAAAGAACTTCCACCACCAAAGGTAAGTCGCTCATCTGCAAGTGTCCATCAACCAATTTCTCTACCATACACACCGCCGATGCAAAGAAGATATCACAACACCCCGGAGAGTTCACGCTTCTGAGCCCGTATGTGACGAAGGATGATATGATTGACGTGATCAATCAACTTCGCAGATGACATCTCTCGACCCTCGGAGTTGGACTTTACTCCTCCTTACCTGCATTACATTCGGAGGCAACCTTACCCAACAGGGTATATTGAGCACCCCCGCAATTTCCAAAATACAACGGGAAAAAGGAAATGCTAGGGAACATATTGCCAGGTTTGTAGAGTCAATGTCTCCGTGGCTCGGATATGATGAAGTGAACAACCACAACTTGTTGATGCGGGAATTCAACAAGACTTTGACGGATAGTGCCTTTAGTTGGTACTACAATTTGGAGAAGGGGTCAGTCCATGATTGGGATGACTTAAAATTACAATTTTTCAAGAAATTTTTCTATGTGCAGAAACAAGTAACCATTGTGGAGCTTATGCGGTTCAAGCAGAAACCGAATGAGGAGTTGTCAGATTATGTTGACAGGTTCAGGGCCCAGGCACAGAAGTGCGCAGAACCGATTGAAGAAAAGAACTTAGTCAGCATTTGCAATAATGATGCCTTGGATTCTTTCAAGCCCCACCTCATCACCAAGGCTTGTGATTCCTTCGCGACCCTCTCATCTTTTGCACAAGACTTGGGAGGAATCGTGACATTGCCCACTAACCATGCGATTTGCTATATGGAAGGCGAAAGAGAAGAAGAATCGTGGCTTTGGGTGACTCTCGACCAAAACCACAAGGGGTAAGAAGGAGAAACACGAGAAAAATTTTAACCAAGCGGAGGAAAGCACGAAGACAAATATGCAAGAAAGCCAAATCCGGAGGCTATCACATGTAGTGAGAAAGCATTGAGGGTTTGTATGAACAATGGGTTGAACATGGAGTGGTGAAACCCCAAGGCCTAGATTTGCGATGTGGAAGAAATAAAGAGAGACCGGACTTCATGTATTCCACCAATCACGCGGGACACTCAACGATGGATTGTTATAGCTGCGGGAGGATATTCTACGAAAAGGCGGCAAATGGGGAGATTGAACTTGGAAAAGAAAGTAGTGTTCATGACAAGTCACGCCCGACCACAAAGGGAAGGAAACGTGCAACACTGTTATTCACAACACAGGCCCAGAAGTGGAGATGATGATGGAAGAAAAGGAGGAGTGTGATCCAGACCTGCAGATGACGGCATTGATGAACGGAACCAAGTTCAAATTTTTTTTTGATCAGATAGGATTGGCCAAGGAAGCAAGGATTGAGGCAACCAGGACAATTATCAAGGCTGCCGAAACGCAGGAGACTTGCATGGCCATAAGCAAAGGATTTATGAAGACGATGGAGGAAGAAGAAAATAAGATATCTTTCTAAAAGGCGATAGAGAGATAAGATACCAGCATAACAAAGTAGTTGTATGTGGCAGAATCAACGGCATTGAGGTGCGGAGGGCATTTATTGACAATGGAGCGTCAGTAAATATTATGCCCTACACCGTGTTTAAACGGTTAGGCCTGCCGGAGAAGAAGATTGTGAAGGAACAAATGAACATTACAGGATTCGCCAATCAAAGCACGAGAACCCTAGGACACGTTAAGGTGGACATGCAAGTTGGGAAGATTCGAGGGCCTGTAATGTTCCATGTTGCCGAGGTGGATGCATCATATCATGTCTTGCTGGGAAGGGTTTGGCAAAATGACTACGGGGTGGTACCCTCGATCTTTCATCAATGCCTTAAAGCTATTTGGAAAGGGAGAGAAGTGAAGGTACCAGCAACTCGGAATCCCTTTGGACCAGAGGAGGCACACATCACTGAAGCAACTTTCTTTGATGATGTCAAGAGGGAGAGAACCAGTTCAAAAGACTGATTCCCTAAGATTAGCAAGTGGGAGGAAGTGCAGGAAAGATAAGTTCGTACTGCGAAAAAGAAGAAAGAAGAAGACCTCGGACGCGGAGAATGTTCTAAAAAACAAGAAGCCAAAGTGGAAGAAGGAAGAAGAAGAAAAGAAAAGGTCGGTAAATCTCAAAGATGCCGAAATATAATAAATGTCAAGCGGATGGCACAACTGAGGAGGGCCAAGAAGAAATGGGAGAGGGTTGTTAAACCCGACGGAGAGGTGGTGTTTCGATTGTGACGATCACGAGGGGAAGAGCCCTTGGGCGTGTGAACCCAATGGCTCGGGAGGTGTCCCCACTCCAAAGAATAATGAAGAAGAAGAAGATGTACAACAGAAGGTAGAACCAGCTCCAGAATGCTTCGAGGATAGGCTAAAAGCTCAACAAAATGAATTAGAGGAAGTTAATTTGCAACAGAGAGGAAGGCCAAGACCGACTTATGTCAACAAGGAGTTGGATGCTAAATGCGAAGGAGAAGCTCGTCAATTATTGCGAGAATACTGAGAGATGTCTTTGCTTGGAATTACGACGAGATGCCCTGGAATTGACAAGGATCTTGTGGAGCACAATCTAAACATAAGTCCGGAATGAAGCCAAGAAAGCAAGCACCTCGCAACTATGCACCAAGTAGAAACTCAAATAAAGGAAGAAATCAAGAAGTTCTTTGGAAGTAGGGTTCATCGAGCCAATTCAACATCAAATATGGCTATCCAAAGATTGTCTTCTGTAAAAGAAGTCAAATGGACAACCACGAATATGTGTGGATTTCGGATTTGAACAAGGCATGCCCAAAGGACATGTACTATTACCCAACATAGACACTTTGGTAGATGCAACGGCTAATCATGAGATGATGTCATTCATGGACCGGGTTTGTGGGTTACAATCGAGATAAAGATGTCCGTAGAAGATGCAGAGTTAACAGACCTTTTCATTACCTCGTTTGGGAATTTCTACTATGTAGTAATGCCATTCGGGTTGAAGAATCTTGAAAACTTATCAAAGGGCAATGCACGCCATATTTCATGACATGATTCATGATATAGTGGAGGACTACGTAGATGACATAGTAGTGAAATCCAAGAAGCGATAACTTCGTGTGGAGGACACGAGGAAAGTGTTCGAAAGATGCAGAAGGTATAAGTTGAGGATGAATCCAGAAGAAGTGCGCCTTTGGGATGACCATTTGGAAAATTCTTGGGCTTCTTGGTGCACAATAGAGGCTTAGAGGTGGACCCAAGAAAGGCGAAAAGCAATCACGAGAGATGCCCCCACCAAAAATGCGAAGCAGTTGAAGAGCTTTCAGGAAAGTTTCATACATGAGAAGATTCATGCCAAAGATTAGTCAAAGTCACGTAACCTTTTGGCAAATTGCTAAAAGGAAAGGCACAATGGGATCTGGGGCAAGACCAACAACAAAGCGTTTGAGAAGGTTAAAAGAATTTTGGCTTCAAAGACAAACAATGGTAGTGCCACAAAGAGGAATACTGCTTCGCGCTTGTACATCACATCTACCAAGAAGTCCATAGGTGGATTGATCACGCAGGAGGTGGACTTGGAGAAGAGAAACTCAGATATTACATTAGCTTGATAATCCGAGGACCTAAACCGGTATTCACAAGTGGAGAGGCATTGTCTAGCATTGGTATTCATTGCTTGAGAAAATGCGGCATTATTTTTTAGCACACGAAATAAAGCTTGCAACAAAAACCGATCCAATCGATACCTATTAACTAAGCCAAGACATTAGTAGGAAGACTGCCGGATGGATGATGATTCTTTCAGAGTACGACATCAAATGTGTAACACCGAAGGCAATCCGATGTCAAGCCTTGGCAGACCTACTGGCTCAATTTCCAAATGGAGAATATGAACCCCCTTCTGAGGATCTTTCGGGTGAAGAAGTAGAATCAATCGAGTTAAAAAATGAGGACCCAGAATGGTGGAGTTTGGCTTTTGATGGATCATCCGCAGAAGGTAAAGGCGGGCAGGGAGTGGTGTTGACCACTAAAGAAGGAAATAAAGTGGCCTTGTCATACAAATTGGATTTCCCTTGCACAAACAATGAAGCGTAATATATGAGGCGTTCATACTAGGATTGTTGGCGACTCACGAATTGGGAGCCAAATATCTTAAAGTAAAGGGAGATTCAAACTCATAAGTCTGAATGTATAAGAGGCCAATTTGGAGTGAAGGAACCTATATTGGCGCCCATATCGAACTCAGAAAGCACAAAAAAAGGTGATGGAGGCTTTCGAGAAGGTGGTGATTGAATATGTGCAAGATGATGTAATAAACAACTTTGATGCACTAGCAAATCGTAGCATCTCGAGTCTATGTCCAAGGTGAGAATTTGGATGTAAAGGTAATGAAGAGAACCCTCCCAACCACGAAGTAAAATTTGTTCCCCAAAGACATAATAGATGATTGGCGTCGACATCTCCAATCAATTGAAAACAAAGGAGGAACAATACCTACCGTAAAGTTACTGTAAGTACAACATCATCAAAGGTGTCTTGTATCACAAAGAAGCGGATGGTGTGTTGACACGATGCTTGGGGAGGCGGGGAAGCAAATAGAGTCTTACAGCAATGCATGACGAGAAGCGTGGATCGCGGACATAGAAGCTTAGATCGTGAAATTGCAGCGTCGAAGGGTATTATTGGCCCGAAATGAAGAAGGAAGCGGATGCCCTACAACGCCTTGATGTGTTTCATGCCAAGAATACCACAGGAAGGATGAATGCGCCTTCATTGAAGATATAGTGGATTAAGCGAATCCTTTATGTGGAGTTTTGCAAAGCGGGACTCTTCCGAATCAAAAAGAAAGACGATTATAATCAAGAGGAAGTCACAACGCTTCTTCTTACAGAATGGAGAATTGTTTAGAAGGGGATTCAATGGCAAGCCCTACGGTTATGGAACTAGGTGAAGCCAAAGATTTGGTTTACCAAATGCACAGGATGAACACCAAGGGGAGCCAAGTTGTACAAACAACTTATCGATCATGGTTACTCTTGGCAAAGATGGAGGAGATAGTCTAGAATTTGTTAAAAAGTGCCACATTTGTCAAATACACGGAAACTTGATCCATGCTCCCGCCGTGGATTTGCGAACCTTGGCAACACCATGGCCCTTTCATACATGGGGAATGGATCTTATAGGTCCTGTTCACCCTAATTCCAAGGGTAACATATGGATTTTAAGCGCCACCGAGATGTACACAAAAGTGGGTGGAGGCAATACCCTTGAAGAAGGCCACGGGACCAGTAGTGGCCAATTTTATCAAGGAGCACATCATTTGCCGTTTCGGAATCCCGAAGATAATTTTATCGGATAATGGAACTCCTTTCATCAATAGGGATGTCAAAAATCGATAGAAAAATACAGGTGAAACATTACAAGTCATCACCATATTACCCGAAAAGGAATCGACAAGCAGAGAGGCTACAAACAAAACCTTGATAAAAATTTTATCAAAAACCCTGAGACGATCATCCAGAAGACATGGGCGAACAATTACCAATAAGCGTTATGGGCATATCGAACTTCAAAAAGGAAGCCTACAAAGTAGACCCCATATGCTTTGGTTTATGGTGAAGAAGTCGCTTTTGCCATTGAAATAGAAATACCTTCTTTCGAATGAGACTTCAAGCTTGGTCGAGGAAGAAAACCAGACCAAAGCGATACAGAGGCCTTAGTTGACTTTTCGAGATAAGGCTAAAGAAAAGCTTGAATTTTACCATGAAAGACTGCATGACGACAATACAATACCGCATGATGAAGATACCACGACCGAATTTTGGTGGGGACCCGGTACTCAAAACAATAACTCAAGTCATAAGGGGACCCTACCACCAAATTTTACCCCCAAATGGGAAGGCCCGTATAGGTACGAGAGATCTCTAAAAGCGGGTATTGCAAGATATCTCGTGTGGGATCGAGATCTTGTCTCGTGCCCATTGAACTTGAAGTGGGTAAAGAAATATTACACATGAGAAGAGCATCACAAAAGTTATACTTTCAACTTCAAAAGTAATCAAGGCACCCGACTAAGTATGCAGGTCCTTGGAAGTTACACTTTCAAACTTCAAAAGTGATCGAGGAACTTTGATTAACGACCTCGACGCTTACACTTTTAACTTCAAAAGTGACCGAGGCACTGAGTTTAAGCCCTCAACCCCGAAAAGTTACACTTTATCTTTAAAAGTGACAAACTTTATGCTTTATTCGACAAAAGCAAGAAAGTTACACTTTACTTCTAAAAGTGACAATCGTTATGCTTTCTTCGACAAAAACAAGATTTACTAATGAAACGTTATGCTTTTCGTTAAAAGCAATTTTATTGTCAATAAATTTACAAACTTTCACTTATACTTGAATATTATTTTTAAATTTCTTAAGAAAAAAGAGTATAAAGTCAAGTTTTGGTTTGTGAAAACTATATATACATGTTTTTGATAAAATTCATATTTACTTGTGGTTGTCTTGTAATATTAATTTGAATAACTTGAGATTCAATGATAAATATTGAATTTTAAGGAATCATTCAAATTAAAAGCAATCAACAAGGTTGAAGAAACTACATTTTGATAAATGAAACATGTGTAAATGAGTTTCCGAAATGGGAAATCGAAAAAAAAAAACTACTACTACAACAAGTTATGATCTAAAGGCCAAGACATATCAAACTCAAGAGGAGGCATAGCTAAAGCTTCCAAGTCAAAGAATGGCGATCTCGAACCTTAAGATTTGCGACTTTCGACTCCTTAACTTGTTGGGTAGTTACTTCTAAGTCTGTCATTTGGCACTCCACATCCCGAAATTTAGCATTTAGATCCCGGTCGGTCCTCTAAATCTTGAGATCGATCTTCGGTTTGTTTATGGCTTCATCAAGCTCGAAAAGCGCACTAAAAGGAATCATCTTCACACTTACGTCAAATGACCTCCGAACGTAGTGAAACAAGATTAAAACTTGATTTGAGAAGATCCACCTTAACACGAAAAGGAGACATGTCAACACCCATGACTTCAAGGTCATTCACATCATCACTAAACCTCTTCAAGTCTTGACTCGTAAGGAATATAAAGACAGAGTGTGCAACCCAAGAACAAGGCTTGCAAGTTTGTGTGCAGGAAGAAGGTTTGGGTGGAAGTCGTCTTAATAATCAATCGGTCAAGTATCTCGGAAACCGAGCTAGGAGACGCCTCCAGATTTTCTGACTAGAGATGATATCCAAAACCCTCCACGGAATAAGATCCCCACTTGGATTGAAGGAAGCTCTGGCGAAAGCCACTTTAGACGCCACCATAGAATTTGACAAGACAAGAGATGGAGGATCGAAAAGATCTTCATATGGTGATGATTCCTCGAAGCCTTGGCCACTGGAGGATAACCAAGGTCACTATAAAGGCGAGTGGGCGACATCCGGATGGAGAACATCAAACAAAGCCGTGGCCTCAACAGCAAAGGCAAATCTTTCATCTTCTCACTCTGAAAACAAAAATGTCAAAGCATAATATATTATAAAAAAAAAAAAAAAAAATCATCATGGCTCTCTCACCTCCTTATTCAAGACCGTAAGATTTTAGAAAGGCGGGCCACGTATTTCTCTCGAGCACCAAAATGGTGGGGTTCTAAGGAGAAATTTGGTCATATTGAGGCATCGATGTATTTGGTTATTCTAGTAAATTATTCAGCATGAAATTTCCGTACTTTCTTCGGTTATTGTTGATGTAGATGATGGTTCTATGTCTTCGTTCACTAATTTGCGAAAGTTAGCCTTGGAGCACAAAGATACCACTCGTTTCAATCAACGATTTGATTGGACCAAGGATTCCTCGCTACTACATTAGTTATTGGCTTGAGAAGAGAATGGACAAAATGGTTTCACTTTGGTAAAATTTTTATTACTTTGTTTGCTAATTTAATTAATTGTTTTTTTTGAAACTGAATTAAAAGTCGCATTCAAGTCTTGCATATGCATATACACACAAAGGGAGCTAGCGGATCAATTAGTCGAATAATATAGATCGATAATAGGCTAACAAATTAAAAATATTGTGGTCATCCCACCATGCATGCCAATATAGGATTCCACGATTTATCGGATCCATTTTCTTCATATTATTGCATATGCGCGCTTTGCATTGGTTATATACTTTTATATATATATATATATATATATATATATATATATATATATATCCATCAATCCTACCTCATCGATAATTTTTATTAATAATTTTAGACAATTAATATTATCGGAGAAAAAATATATTATTGTTGGAATAACAAGTGTCGTTAAATATTGTCACTAAAGCAATTGTAAAAAGCTTCTTTAAATATATTTTTACTATGATGATATTATTTTTGATAAAATATCAAATCGCCTTACTTTAACACTATATCAAATTCATTTCATAATCTGCTATTTAAAAAAATGTATATATATATATATATATATATATGAACTAGTTAAAACTAGATATCGTAACTTATATTAGTTCGATAAGATCCGACCTAATCCAAAACAAAAGAAATTAAAATAACCACTTTTGGAATTACTACTAATAATTTATACCAAGATATGCTCTAGCCTCTAGGAAAAGAAAAAAGAATCATTAGAATCCTGAATATATCATGGGAATTAATTGCATAAAAAACTAAGTTATTAGACAGTGGGAAGTGATTCAATTGTTGATTTGCCAGCTTGTTGAAAGCCTCCTATTGTTACTAGCTAGGATAATAATATGTTCCGCTTTAGAGTGCTTAAATAATAGTACTCCATCTATTCTATATTATATATAATACCATTATTAACTTGTAAAAATTAATTTGAAAACATCCGTATCCATGACTGTAGGAGGTAAAATCAAATTGCCTTAATTTATGGTTCTAATCAACCAATTATGCATATAGATTCCATTCACACATAAAGATTATAATTATAAGGCAATATTTTAAGTATTTACATATTTTACACATGCATTCAATCAATACTAAGGGTTGCGTAATTTGAGGTTTGGACTTTTGATTCAAAAAAAAAAAAAAAAATATTACGAACTTCATGAGATAGAAAATTATAACAATTAATAATATTTTATGTACAGATTTTACGCATGCATCAAACTTAGAATTAGTATGCATATACATTATGGATAGTTACTTTAAATATGTTTACGGATTTTACACCTACTTTTGGGTTAATTGGTATAAAAAATTAATTAATTACTTGAATATTTTTTCAAATTAAAAAAAAAAAGAAAAAAAGAAAAGAATATATATTGATCTTATTCCCAATTAAAATAAGGAAAGATTTGATTTTATTTCTAAAATAAAATTTTATTTGATAATTTGATTAAAATGATTTGATCAATATTTGAAAAGATTTAATAAAAGATGTCCAAGATATCTTTGGGAGAGCTCCTCGAGTTGTTTTTGCTAAGATTTTCGTTTTTTAAAGACTTGCATGATCGAACTTTGCGGATCGTTCGAAATTTGAAACAAGACTCAAAGACTCAAAAAGTATTTTTGCGATCGTTACTCCAAAGGCGTAACTCTCGCGCAGGGGGCAAATGTGGGCCCAAGTGCAAATTAGGGTTCACTTGACCTAATCGAATGAAATGCACAAATTAAGCTTCACATTATGATTAAATGAAAAGAGGAAGTGCCAAAATAAAGCGAAGACACGAGAGAATCTTCCACGTGTTCCAAGGCAGAAGACACGTGGAGGCGAATCATTTTGGGAATTGATTGAGGGATTGGATTGGTGGCTAGAATGACAGGATGATCTGGGCATTACTCTAATGACTAAGGGTAAATTTGGAATTTCTCCGAGGTCATGTGCCTAGCACATGACCATTCTCCAGAAAATCCTATAAATACCCCCTTCCACTCTATTGGGAAAGGGGATGGCTCTTCGGACTGGACTTCTCTGGAGACTGAAGACTTGGACTCTTGGAAGATCAAAGGGACCCTTTTGGTGACTTAAAAGCTTGGAGATTCCACCTAAAAGCACCAAAGGGGTTTGGACATTCTCTCAACTTGAAGGACTCGAGAAGGCTCTTGGAATCCTGTTACCCTAACACGGTTCCGGATTCTAGGGTTCTGCACGCGCGTCGTTGGAGTAATCGCCCACCGTCGTTCTCCCTCTTTCAATCAATCAATCAATTCCGTACTTTTCGTGGATTTCTCTCCTCCTCGTGAACACGAAACCCAACCCTAGCAAGGCATTTATTTCTCGCCCAAATTTGAATGATACTTTTGTCCTTTTAACTTACTACCCACTTTTAAAGTCTTCTTTAAAATTTATTTTTTGTCAATTAAGTCTTTAAAATGATATTTTGTGTCAATTCCGTTCATTTTTCCTAGTTTCACTTTAACTCGCCCAAATTTTGACCCGACCCGACTCGACTCATTTTGACTCAACCCATTTTATTAAGGATAGTTATGTCTTTACCATTATTATATGTATTAATAGTAGATTTTTATAAAAAAAACTAAAAATATAAATTAAAATACAAAAAAATATAAAAAGTTGAATACAAAAACTAATTCAATTTTTAAAAAGAAATTAAAATATTTTAAAAATAATTATTTTTCGGAGAAACAAATTAGAAATTTTATTTTTAAAAAATAAGTAAAATTTCATAAAATATAGATTCAAAAGAATTAAGGTTAAAATTTTTAATTATTAATTATTTTATGAAAATTTAGTCGCTTTTAAAAAAATAAAATTTCTACTTTTTTATGAAAATAAAGTTTTATTTACTTTTTTCAATCAATATTTTATGAAACTTTACTCATTTTTGAAAAAAAAAATTATATTTTTCCTAAAAAAAAAAAAAGTTTATTTTTTGAATCTATATTTTATAAAACTTTACTCATTTTTTTAAAATGAAATAATTTCTAATTTTTTTCCCTAAAAATAATAATAATTTTTAAATATTTTAATTTCATTTTTTTTAAAAAAATTAAAATAGTTTTTTATCTTCTATATTTTTTGTATTTTAATTTTAATTTTTAATTTTGTTTTTAAAACTTCTAATATTAAAAATACATATAATAATGGCAAAGACATAAAGTAATATTTTCCTAAAATAAAGTTTTACATAAAAATTGAAAAAATCAACTTTTTTCTAAAAATAAAGTTTTATTTTTTAAAATTTTTTGAGTATATATTTTATAATACTTTACTCATTTTATGAAACTTTACGTACAATTAGAGAAATTGAATTAGAAATACTAATTAAATACAAATATTGTCTAATTAATAGACAGTATTCAAACTCAAAAGGAGTCTTCATTTCAATTATTGATACACTATTTTACAAAATAGTGAAGACTACTAAAATAACTATCTTGAACCATCACTTTATACCCCGGATTGTTCCTGCTATGTTCTCACCTCCTGAGAAAAATGGAACAAAAAAGGAAAAGGGTGAGCTCAACTAACCCAGTAAAGAATATTATGACTAAGATAATATACAACAAATTATCATTAGTCTTCAACAGGGAAAAACTGATAGAATATAATAGACAACAAATTTTAGATCAACAATTGAAACGGAAACAACAATCCATTAGAAGAGTCAAGTAGAGAATGAATTCTACTATCTTCTAATATTTAAAAGTCCATCATTAATATTTTATCCATGTAACATAAATCAATATACATCTTTAATAAAATATTCATCTTTGCACTACAGGTCAAAGATATTCATTTGTATCACCAGTTGGTCATGTTCATTTCAATACCCTGTTCATCTTTGCACTACGGGCCAAAGATATGCATCAGTTAATCATTCATCTTTGCACTACATGTGACGCCCCCAAAATTAGGTATACATCACCCATCTTGGGTCGCCACTTACATGGTATGTAATTTAAATACAACTTACTAACATAACATGCAAGTATGCAATACGACATAAACCGTGAGTTTAAATACAAATATCGCTTACTAGATATTATACAAAACTCAAAAGGAGTCCTCATTACAATTATTATCACACTATTTCACGTAATAATGAGGACTACTAATGCTATCTTCGTGACCATCACTCGCTTCCCCGACTCGTCCCCACCTATATTCTCATTTCACGAAGAGAACGGGAAAGAAAGGGAGAGCTCAACTAGCCCAAGAAGAAATATTATGACTAAGATAATGCGAATAAATTATCAATAGTCTTCAACAATGTTAAACCGATAAAATACAATAGACAACCGGTTTAATCTGCGGCTGAATATCATCCATTAAAAGAGTCAAGTAGAAAATAAAGTCTACTATCTTTTAGGTTTTAAAAGGTTTTTCATCATCATTATAGGTGAGACTCGACAATAAATATTCCACATCATCGAATCACCTTGCACTACTACCAAGGATATTCTTTAGTATCACGACCACAATTATTCATGCACTACGGGCCAAGAATATTTGTGTATTCATTAATGGTCATGATCATGCCAACAATCATCCATCAATGCACTACTACCAATTTGAGGATTTTTACCACATCATTTGTAACATTACGGTCCATGATTACAATCAATAGTCTCTCAGTCATAATCATACCAAGTCCATCTATGCACTACAGGGCCACGATGACTTTAAAAAATATAAACATGAGGATGATGACAATGATATAAGAATTCAATAAAACAAGTTCAAGAATTATTTTATCCGAGAATTATTAACGTCCAAATTATCAATACGATAATCTTTGTTTTGTAGAGTAAAATTCAAGAATGATCGTAAGAATATTTTCATGAAAAGATATCGGATGAAACGCAAATATCAAGGATATTCCACTAATTTCATGGAGTATAGAAGTCAAAGTTTTAACCAACTGGGTATAATAAAGAATGGAATAACAAAAGAAATCACCATGCATGCGATAGACCGCATGCATGAGCGAGTATTCCAATGTAATAATAAATAACGGAACCGTGTCGGTGAAATTCACACCGATAGGATGTTCCAACGAGAATAATAAAGATGGAACCGGATCCGTGTAAAACACACGATAGGATATTCCAACAGAATAATAAAGATTTTAACCAGTCCGGTGTAAAACACATGATGCATGGATGTTCCAATGTAATAATAAAGATTTTAACCAGTCCTGTAAAACACACATGTGCATGGATGTTCCAATGTAATAATAGAAGAATGTCACCAAGTATAGGGTAAACCACGTGACAAAGAGTTATTCCAATGTAATAATAAGCAATGGAATAACAACAGCTTCTCTTCATGAATAAGAAAGAATAACACCCCTTACATTTGGTAGGAGATTGAATACTTTAGAAGAAGTGTAAGAACAAAATACTCTTCTTCTTCTCTCTCTTATTCTCTCTATACTTTCTCTCTATATAAACTTGAATGAATTAAGTGAAAATAATGAAGCCCTAGGCCTCTATTTATAGAAGATTTCTAGCTTAGCACCGCTTAGCATGTGAAAAGGCAAGTGGCTTGACGAATCGGTTTGGCGCTTTTAAATGTGAAACGACAAGTGGTTCGGCGCTTTTATAATGTGAAACGACAAGTGGTTCGACGCTTTGTAATGTGAAATGACAAGTGGTTCGACCTTTGTAATGTGAAACGACAAGTGGTTCGACGTCTGGTAAAGGTAATTACTATTAACGAAGGTAAATACTATCGACGAAGGTAAATACTATTCACAAGGGTAATTACTATTGACGAAGAGACTCTTAGATGATGACATATGAGCCCCCATAAAATAATCAAACTTACCACAAATCATTTTTTTTTTATCAACACATATTTAATCTTTCAACAATTATTAATCATTTATAACTTGTCGCCTCAATTATTGATTTAATACTATAACATATTATACGATGATGATACTGTGACAATAATTGAATCAATAATATAAGAGATATGATCAAAGAATATCAGTAGTAATAATTGAGCATAGCCGAAAGTGACTTCTCACGTAAGCATCAATAATCAATACCGTATAGGCTTCTACGCAACTCTGCCAGACATCGTGTTTCTTTTACCACCGGGTAGTTCAACGGCTTTAACTCGTAACACCTCCGTAGTTATTTTTATAAAATATTTTTGTCATTTTCTCAATCCGACAATAATTACATTGTGGGGTCCACCAATGATTGAGCCATTGCATCTAATATTCCTAACAAAAAGAATATTCCCCGACCAAACGAATATTTTATAACAACTTGCATACTTTGCAAAATTTATAAATATTACCCACAACTATAACATTATATCAAATTTATTCCATAATATTCAAAAATAATATTTATAGAAAATTCATCTTTATTTATAAAAAGTCGGGTCTTACAACCTCCCTTCTTATGAAATTTCAGCCCTCGAAATTAGGGTACGAACCTGGTATGTCGAAGAGGTAAGGATACCTTGATTTCATTTCAGATTCTAACTCCCAAGTCATTTCCTCAACATCGTGGTTCCTCCACAAAACTTTGACTTGAGGTATAACCTTGGAGCGTAGAATATGTTCCTTCTTCCAAAATTTGAACAGAACCTCTTCATAAGTCAAATCTTCCGCTATTTCGTCCGGTTCTAACTCAATAATATGGTTCGGGTCTTTCACATATTTACGTAACATAGATATGTGAAAAACGTTATGAACATAGACATATTTCACGGTAAGCGAGTCTATAGGCCACGCCCTACTCGATCGAGGATTAAAATGGACCGATGAATCGAGGATTAAGTTTTCCTCTCTTTCCAAATCTTGTAACTCCTTTCCATGGAGCAACTCTTATGACACACGATCTCCTATATCGAATTCCACGTCCTTTCGATGAAGATCGGCATAACTCTTTTTAATGTCGATTTTGTGAGGTTTTTATACGTTGTTTCGGATCGTTTGAATCTTTTCCGTAGTCATACGTACCAACTCCGGTCCCAACAACGTTGCTTCACCCACCTCATCCCAAAGATACCGAGAACGACACTTTCTTCCATACAACGCTTGAATGGAGCCATGCCAATACTTGCTTGATAACTGTTGTTGTAGGAAAACTCTACCAATGGTAAGAACTTGTCCCAACTCCCTTGAAATCAAGGACACGAGTCTTAATAGATCTTCAAGAGTTTGAATAGTCCTCTCCGATTGTCCCATCCTTCCGAGGATGATATGCCGAGCTAAACCGTAAGTCTGCGTGCCCATAGCTTTTTGCAAACTAACCCAAAATCGTGAAGTGAATCTTGGGTCTCGATCATAAACTATGGATCTGAGACATACCATGCGATCTTACAATCTCGTTTATGTACATACGAAGCAAGACGTTCAAGTGTATAAGTTTCTCGTGTCGGTAAGAAATGAGCGGACTTGGTCAATCTATCAACAATGACCCAAATCGCATCAATGCCTTGAGAAACCTTAGGAAGGCCCAGAACGAAATCCATGGTAATGTGCTCCCACTTCCATTCGGAATTTCAAGTGGTTGCAATGGACCTTTTAGTACTTGATGCTGCTCGCTTTAACTCGTTGACAAGTTAGACACCTTGAGATAAACAAATTATCTCTCTCTTCATATTGCTCCACCAAAATGTATGTATATTAATATCATGATACATTTTGGTACTCCCGTGATGGATTGCAAATGGTGTGTTATGCGCCTCCATCATGATATTATACTTTAAATCGTGGTCGTTAGGAACACAAAGTCCGGAGTTGACTCAAGTATTCCTTCTTCATCGATTCTTGCTTCCTAGCAGCTTTTATTCTTGCACTTTCTTCCTCATACGCATTACTCCGTGTCCGTAGCTTGAGCGCCTTTAACTTTATCGATTAAAGTCGGTTCTACTCGTATACTCGCTATCATCACACGCGTCCCCACAGAGTCTTTAACTCTATCTCCATCCTTTGCAAGTCACACAAAATGGGCCTTTATACGACAATATCGCACTCGTGCTTGCATATGATTTTCTACTCAATCGCCGCCTACCACGTTAAACTTTTCCAAGATGGTATTGGATGGTATGATCATAATCTTTCAATGGTTCAAGCCAACGTCGTTGTCGCATGTTGAGTTCCTTTTGAGTGAAGAAATATTTGAGGCTTTTATGATCCGTAAAAGATCTCCACTTTCTTCCCATACAAGTAATGCCTCCAAATTTTAAGTCTGAAAAGACAACAAATTACTCTAGAGATCATGAGTAGGATAATTCCTCTCATATTCTTTGAATTGTCGCGAGGCATAAAGCTATAACTTTTCCATATTGCATAAGAACACATCCCAACCCTTTGCACCGAAGCATCACTTGAGATGACAAATCCTCCGAGCCGGATGGTATTGTCGAACAGTCTTTGAAATAAGTCTCCTCTTGAGTTCTTGAAAACTCTTCTCACATTCTTCGCTCCAACCTAACTTTTGTATCTTTCCGTCATCAATTTGAGTCGATGGAGTAGCGATTCGAGAAAATCCTTCCACGAATCTCCGATAATAACCAAATTAAACCGAGAAAGCTACGTCTTTCGGTCCATCGATTTAGGTTGTTCCCAACTTTGAATAGCTTCAATCTTTCTTTGGGTCAACAGATATTCCATGACTTGATACCACGTGCCCAAGGAATGCTACTTCTTCAAGCCGAACTCGCATTTCTTCAACTTGGCATAAAGCTTATATTCACGAAGCTTTTGGAGTGTCGACCTCAAGTGTTGCTCATGATCTTCACGGCTTTTGGAATAAATAAGGATGTCATCAATAAAGACGACCACAAAGTGATCTAAATATTCCTTGAATACTTTCGTTCATTATATCCACGAAAGCGCGCTGACAGATAGTCAATCCAAAGGACATGACTAGGAATTCATAATGCCCGTCTCGAGTTCCGAAAGCCATCTTTGGAATGTCGTGTTCTAATCTTCAATTGGTGATATCCTAACGAAGATCAATCTTTGAAAAGAATTTGGCTCCTTGCAACCGGTCAAACAGTCATCAATACGTGGCAATGGATACCTATTTTGATGGTGACATGATTCAACTCCCGATAATCAATACAAAGTCGCATACTCCCATCTTTCTTCTTCACGAATAGAATGAGAGCACCCCAAGGAGAAGTACTAGGGACGAATAAAGCCAATGTCTAACAATTCCTGCAGGTTGGGTCTTTAACTCCTCGAAGTTCAATAGAGCCATTCGATATGGGGCTTTGGAAATAGGTTTTGTCTTCGGGTTCAAGGTCGATACAAAATTCAATTTCACGCTCTGGGTAGGCGAAGTTCTTCTTCTGAATACGTCGGAAATTTATTAACAATAGGAATATCGTTTAAAATCGACGTATTTTTATTTAAATCAGTGATATGAGCTAAGAAAGCTTGACATCCGCTTTTTCAATAAACGAATAGCTTTATGGCTTGAGATAAATGTGATTGATTTTAATGGTTTGGTCGTTTGAATTCGCATAATAGGTTGATTAGAATATGAAAGCTAACAACCTTACGAAAACAATCAATTTTTGCATGATAAGTAGTTAACCAATCAATCCACAGAATCACGCCAAATGCAAGTATTTTTAATGAAATAAGATCGACAGTGTAATGTGAGGGTACCGATTTGAACCAAACAAGACTTATAAACAAAGGATGTAATGAAGGTTTCTCCCAACGGAGTTTCCACGAGATAAGTCAAAGTCTAATTTCTCCTGAGTCAAATTTAATCGATGGCGCAAGTAGGAGAAATAAAAGAATGGGTAGAACCCAGATCAAATAAAGTATAGACTTCATTAGAGTTTATGATAAGCTTACCCGTGATGACCTCATTCGATTCCTTGCTCTTTGGGAGGTAACAACAAACGCTCTCCTCAGACTACTGGGTTTGAATTTTCGTGGATGGCCTTTGGTGCCTCCATCCTAGTCAATTTGTCTTGATGGCGACAAAAATCGAGCTAAGTGACCTTCTCTTCCACAATTATAACATGCGTTTGACTGGCATGACGCAGCTTTGACCGATGTGTCCTCTCCTCCACATTTGAAGCATATGATAGGTGGTCTTTCTCCTTCCTTAACAATGGGTGCCGGTCTTTGACGCCTTTCCACCATTGTTGAATCTCCGCTTTCTTGAAATGTCCATTCTTATTGTTTTGTACGATTACCACCGGAGTGGTTACCATATCCGCTTGTTGATTCCTCCACGCTTGTTGTCACCGCTTCGATAACTACTCGCAGTATTATAATTTTGCCGTTTGCTTCTTTTTAGTTGCGTTGACTCGTTATCGCTACCCCACTAATCGAGCCCTATTTACAACATCTCAATACAAACACGGTTTATGAGAATAAGATGTTGACGTATCTCCGATTCAAACCTCTTAAAAACATTCGCGCCATTCTCTCTTCATTATCCACCAAGTGGGACGAAACCGTGATAACTCCGCAAATTTTGCCTCGTATTGCGACACGGTCCATATTGTTTTGTTCCAACTTGATAAACTCCACCTCCTTCATGTGGCGAATACTTTCGAGAAAGTATTTGTCGTTGAACAGCCTCTGAACTTCTCCCAAGATATCTTCAAGACAAAGAAGTTGAGTACGCTTTTACCGATTCCCACCAAGAATCCGCCTCTCCGAAAGCAACATAAAGGCGTGAAAGGGAACCTTTTGCTCTCGAGCATCCCAAGACATCAAATATTTTGGTAATCACGCTTTATCCGGGCTTCCGCCGTAAGTGGTTTTGCTCTCCCTTAAACTCCGGTGGTCCCAGCCTTGAATTGTTTAGCGGTGACCGCCGAGAGTTTTCCGTGTTTCCACCCCTACGCTTTGGACAGAGTCGCTCGCTTGTTGTTGCATAAATTGCATAAAGCCTCTCGAACATTTGATCATTCATCATTTGGTCGGTGTTGTTGTTTTTGCATGAGGATTGTCGCCTTCCTGATGCACATTATCCTGATTATGGATATGTGGTGAATCAACGATCGCCTGCGCTCCATTGCTATTCTCAACATTCTCAAATGTCATTTTCAGATACTGCCACAAAACAAAAGGTTAATTGACATGTAACAAATTATCCCTATCTTCCGACCAACCAATAAAATAGCAGACATAAACTTAGGTAGGTCATACTAGCGAAGGTATTCCCCGCCTCCCCTTCTAGTACTATTCTCACATCTTAGCCGTGGATCATATCCTAAGCTCGATACCAACCGTGACGCCTCAAAATTAGGTATACATCACCCATCTTGGGTCGCCACTTACATGGTACGTAATTTAAATACAACTTACTAACATAATCGTAGTGGTACAATACGACATAAACCGTGAGTTTAAATACAAATATCGCCTACTAGATATTATAAAAACTCAAAAGGAGTCCTCATTACAATTATTATCACACTATTTCACGTAATAGTGAGGACTACTAATGCTATCTTGAGGACCATCACTGCGTTTCCCACTCGTCCCCGCCTATATTCTCATTTCACGAAGAGAACGGTGAAAAAGAAAGGGTGAGCTCAACTAGCCCAAGAAGAAATATTATGACTAAGATAATGCGAATAAATTATCAATAGTCTTCAACAATGTTAAACCGATAAAATACAATAGACAACCGCTTTAACTGCAGTGAATATCTAATCCATTAAAAGAGTCAAGTAGAAAATAAAGTATACTATCTTTTAGGTTTTAAAAGGTTTTCATCATTATATAGCCGAGACTCAAATTAATAAATATTCCACATCATCGAATCACCCCTCGCACTACTACGCCAAGGATATTCTTTAAGTATCACGACCACAATTATTCATGCACTACGGGCAAGAATATTTGTGTATTCATTAATGGTCATGATCATGCCAACAATCATCCATCAATGCACTACTACTACCGAGGATTTTTACCACATCATTTGTAACATTACGGCCATGATTACAATCAATAGTCTCTCGGTCATAATCATACCAAGTCCATCTATGCACTACAGCCACGTATGACTTTAAAAAATATAAACATGAGGATGATGACAATGATATAAGAATTCAATAAAACAAGTTCAAGAATTATTTTATCCAGGAATTATTAACGTCCAAATTATCAATATGATACTGTTTTGTAGAGTAAAATTCAAGAATGATCAGAAGAATATTTTCATGAAAAGATACTGGATGAAACACAAATATCAAGGATATTCCACTAATTTCATGGAGTATAGAAGTCAAAGTTTTAACCAACTGGGTATAATAAAGAATGGAATAACAAAAGAAATCACCATGCATGCGATGTAATCGCATGCATAAAAGTTATTCCAATGAATAATAAATAACGGAACCGTGTCGTGAAATTCACAAGACAGGATGTTCCAATGTATAATAAAGATGGAACCAGATCCGTGTAAAACACATGTATAGGATATTCCAACGAGAATAATAAAGATTTTAACCAGTCCCGTGTAAAACACACGCATGTGATGTTCCAACAGAATAATAAAGAGATTAACCAGTCCTGTAAAAACACACGCATGTGATGTTCCAATGTAATAATAGAAGAATGTCACCAAGTATAGGGGGTAAACCACGATACATGTTATTCCAAATGTAATAATAAGCAATGGAATAACAACATTCTCTTCATGAATAAGAAAGAATAACACCCCTTACATTTGGTAGGAGATTGAATATCGCAGCGAGTAGTAACAAAATACTCTTCTTCTTTCTCTTATTCTCTCTATACTTTCTCTCTATATAGCTTGAATGAATTAAGTGAAAAATAATGAAGCCCTAGGCCTCTATTTATAGAAGATTTCTAGCTTAAGACCGCCGTAGTGAAAAGGCAAGTGGCTCGCGACGAATCGGTTTGACGCTTTGTAATGTGAAATGACAAGTGGTTCGGCGCACCAGAATGTGTGAAACGACAAGTGGTTCGACGCCTATAATGTGAAACGACAAGTGGTTCGACGTCTGGTAAAGGTAATTACTATTAACGAAGGTAAATACTATTGACGAAGGTAAATACTATTCACAAGGGTAATTACTTATCGATTGAAGAGACTCTTAGATGATGACATATAGGCCCCCATAAAATAATCAAACTTACCACAAATCATTTTTTTTTATCAACACATATTTAATCTTTCAACAATTATTAATCATTTATAACTTGTCGCCTCAATTATTGATTTAATACTATAACATATTATACGAGATGATCTTGTGACAATAATTGAATCAATAATATAAGAGATATGATGCAAAATTATGTAGCAATAATTGAGCATAGCCGAAAGTGACTTCTCACGTAAGCATCAATAATCAATACCGTGTTACTATGCAACTACGCCAGACATCGTATTTTTACCAACGGGTAGTTCAACAGTTTTAACGGTAACACCTCCCGCGTTATTTTTATAAAATATTTTTGTCGCTTTCTCAATCCGACAATAATTTACATTGTGGGGTCCACCAATGATTGAGCCATTGTATTTAATATTCCCTAACAAAAAGAATATTCCCCACCAAACGAATATTTTATAACAACTTGCATACTTTGCAAAATTTATAAATATTACCCACAACTATAACATTATATCAAATTTATTCCATAATATTCAAAAATAATATTTATAGAAAAATTCATCTTTATTTATAAAAGCTGGGGTCTTACACTACAGGCCAAAGATATTCAGTAATATCAACATTTAGGACTGAGGATGATGAAAAATATCTTAAAGAAAACGAATCCAGTGAGATAAAAGATCAAAGATTAGGGATTCGTACTTTAGTTTATTCAAGTTTAAAAATACCTTATAATAATCAATTGTGGAGCAAAATTCAAGAATAAAGATTAAAACATGGATACAATCAAAGATAGTAACCACAATAGACAACTTAAACAAAGAAAGAAAAAAAATTATTTTTCTGTAAATAGTGCCGTATTTGTGAATAGTGTCGTATACATGAATAGTAACCCCGACATAAAAAAAGGCAGATATTCCACAATAAAATCCATACCAATATTTCGGTATAATGATATTGAAAGAATAACATCATTATGAAGAAAATATAACATCCCTTACCTCAGAAGAACAGTACTTCCGGCTGAAATATCAGATATAAGGCTGAAGGAAACTTGCACTGAATAATAACTCACAAAGTATCTAAATACTCACAATATACGCTCGATAATATAGAGAGAAAAAGCTTATGATTCTTGTGTGATTTTTAATTCTAACTAAGCACCCTATTTATAGGAAAATACTTAGAATGTCATAGCAGACTAACCTGCTATGTAAGACCCCAACTTTTTATAAATAAAGATTTAATTTCTCTAATTATTATTTTGAAATAGTAAGTGGTTGATTTGATTAATGTGGTTAGTTATGGGTAAAATGCGCAAATATTTTAAATAAGCAAGTGGTTATAAAATATTCATTATTGTCGGGGAATATTCGTTTGGTCGTGAAATATTCTTACTGTCGAGGAATATTCGTACGACGGCGCAGCCTTGTGTGGGCCCCATAACGGAAAGCGATTAAATGAAGAAAACGACAAGTATAAGTTGTTTACAAATAACTGTAGTTATTCACCAGTTATCTTTTTGAATACCCGGTGGTTAAAACACGTAAATACGCGTTGTTGCGACAAGAAGACACTACAGATTGCACCAATTATTGATTCTTACGTAAGAAGGCACTACTCAATAATTGTTACATGTGAGTTCTTGCTCAAAGATTTTATTTTATTGATTCAATAATTGTTTGCGTTGATATTTTATATTCTTTGTTGTTTCAATAATTGTCACTACACAAGATTTTCCATTATCGAAGCAATAATTCATATTATCTCAATAATATTATTAGAAAACATTATAGGCAATGTCTAGAAAGTTACGTCCTAAAGAGAGGTTTGGTCACCTAATCGCACGCCAAGAAGAGAGAAATTCTTATTGAAAGTCCCTCTTCCTAGAACGACACAGTTGCCAATCTTGTGATTCTGTAATATTATTTGTGAATAATTAATTATTGATTTATATGATGAGAAAATATTGATTTTATGTGGATATAGATGGAGAAAATTTTTAAAGTGACAATTGTTAAAAATTGATATTTTATCTTTTCCGATAAAATAATATTTTATTATTATAATATAATAATGATGATATTTTTACAATGAATGTGGGATATATGAGTATATGAGGAGGAAGAGTATTTTTTGTTGCAAAAGTTATTTAACACATGTTTTGTGTGTCGGTGGACCCCATTTCTTGACTGAAATTTGATTATAAATTTGTAAAATCGTCTCAGATGTGAATTTTGGTCAATTTCTGTTTGGAATTTGGAAAAACTTTTTTCTACAAAGTTGTAGAGAATTGAATTTCCTATAAAAAGTTACGAGATTCGAATTTTCTGATAAAAGGGCTATTTATTATGAATTATTGAAGTTCTGAAATAATTGATTTTTAGAAGTTTTAAATAATTATATTAACAAAAACGGTTTTTACAAGTTAAATGGGTCTCGCATGTGTTACAAATGGGCTGAAATCAGATTTCAAAGATGGGAGTAAAAATTTTGTAAATATAATAATATTTTATTAAATTTTCTGCTTTGGTGTTCTAAGCATTTTTCTATAAATAAGGTGCTTATGTTAGAATTGAAAATCACACCAGAAACTAAAGATTTCTCTCTCTTTCTCTCTCTATAATATCTAGCGTATTCTTGTGAGTATTTTAGTACTTTGAGTATTGCTATACGGTGCAAGTTCTTTCAGCACTATATCCAGTATTCCAGTCAGAAGTATTGTTTTTGCGAGGTAAGGGATATTATTTTTTTAAAAAATGATATTATTTCTTCAATATCATTATGCCGAAATATTGGTTGGAACTTTTTCATGTCGAGGTTACTATTTATTAGTTACTATTCACGAGTACTATTCATGAAGCATGATGATTTTCTTGTGTAATTTCTATCTTTTGGTGTCGGAGTTACTATTCACGTATACGACACTAATCACGTATACGGCACTATTCACGAATACGACACTATTCATACTACGCAAAGTTCTTTCAAGATTATATCCAAAGATTCCAATCAAGTCTTTGCTTTTTTGCGAGGTAAGGGATATTATTTTTTAAAAAAAATGATATTATTTCTTCAATATCATTATGCCAAAATATTGGTTGGAACTTTTTCATGTCGAGGTTACTATTCATGCGTTACTATTCATGAGTTACTATTCACGAGTACTATTCATGAAGCATGATAATTTTCTTGTGGAATTTCTATCTTTTGGTGTCGGGGTTACTATTCACGTATACGACACTATTCACGTATACGGCACTATTCACGAATACGACATTATTCATAGAAAAATTAAATTTTTGTTTTTCATCCAAAATATCTATTATGGATACTAGCTTTGATTGTATCCATGTTTTGATCATTCTTGAATTTTACTCCACTATGATTATTTATGAGGTATTTTTGGACATGAAATTGTTGAAATACGAATCCTTAATATTTATTCTTTTATTTCACTGGATTCGTTTTCTTTAAAATATTTTTCATCATCCTCAGTCCTAAATGATGATATAACTGAATATCTTTGGCCTGTGGTGCAAAGATGAATGATATTATGATGAATATCTTTGGCCCGTAGTGCAAAGATGAACAGGTGTTGAGATGAACAAGACCAACTAATGAATATCTTTGGCCTGTAGTGCAAAGATGACTATTTGATTCAAGATGTATATTGATTGATGTTATAGGGATAAAATATCGATGATGGACTTTTAAATTCATAGATGATAGTAGATTTAATTCTCTACTTAACTTTTTTAATGAATTATTATTTCCGCTGCAGTTATTGATCTAAAATTTGTTGTCTATTGTATTCTATCAGATTTTTCCCTGTTGAAGACTAAGGATAATTTGTTGTACATTATCTTAGTCATAATATTCTTTACTGGGCTAGTTGAGCTCACCCTTTTCCTTTTTGTTCCATTTTTCTTCTCAGGAGACGAGAATATAGCGGGAACTAGTCGGGGTGTGGAGTGATGGTTCAAGACAGTTATTTTAGTAGTCCTCACTATTTTGTAAAATAGTATATCAATAATTTTAATGAGAACTTATTTGAGTGTGGATATTGTCTAGAAGACAATATTTGTATTTAAACTCAAAGTTTATGTGTTGTCGTATTTTGCACGACAATTATATTAATGAAGTTGTAGTTGTTTCTGTACCATGTATTTGTCGACTCATAATAGGTTGGTTGGATTGGACCTATTTTGGGGGCATCACATGTTACCTGATTGTTTTACCTGCTACTATTCACTCCCACCACTTTTGAATAAAATTTCAGCACATTTCTCACCAACCAAAAGTGGGGCCCTTTTAATTAAAAATATTTATTTCTAAAACTTCAATAATTCATAATAAATAGCCCTTTTATCAGAAAAATACGAATTTTTTGTCCATTCCATAGGAAATCGAATTCTCTACAACTTCGTAGAAGAAAGTTTTTCCAAATTCCAAACGAAAAATGCCCGAAATCCACATATAGACAATTTTTAATACCTCCATTCGGACAAAATACTGATAAAATACCTCAACATTAATTCCTTCATTAATATCCACACAAAATAAATATTTCCCTATCCATCCACATAAAATAAATATTTCCTTATCATATAAATCAAGAATTAATTATTCACAAATAATATTACAGAATCACAATTATGACAACCATGTCGTTCCCAAGAAAGAAAGGACTTTCCGATAAGGATTTCTCCTTATTGGCGCGCAATTATGTAACCAAATCCCTTTTCTAGACAGAACTTTCTTAGACATTGCCAATAATGCTATCTAACAATATATTCAAATAATATTAATTATTGATCTGATAATAGAAATACTGTGCAGTGACAATTATTGGAACAACAATAATATAAAATATCAACGTAGCAATTATCGAATTAATAAAATAAAATATCAAGCAAAGAATTATCGTAATAATTATTGAGTAGTGTCTTTTACGTAAGAATTAATAATTCAAAATACCATGCAATACAACAGGTGCTC
Source organism: Panax quinquefolius (assembly GCA_020205615.1). NCBI lineage: Eukaryota > Viridiplantae > Streptophyta > Magnoliopsida > Apiales > Araliaceae > Panax > Panax quinquefolius. The sequence continues at coordinate 18,700,888 of CM035151.1, read as the reverse complement.
TTTCAGCAACCACGCCGCATTCTTGTATTTTAACCAACGGTATTCCAACAAGATAATTGTGAATAACTACTTCTGACGTTATTTTTAAAAACTCAAACTTGTCGTTTTCTTCATCCGACTATTTTTCGTTATGGGCCCACAAATGGCTGCGCCGTCGTACGAATATTCTCCGATAACAAGAATATTCCCCAATAACAATGAATATTTTATAACCACTTATTTTATTTTGTAAAATTTTCATATTTCACCCATAACCAAAGTACTATATCAAATTAACTCCTTATTATTCACAATAATAATTAGAGGAAATTCGATTTTATTTATAAGAAGTTGGGGTCTTACATTTTTAGTTTTTTTTAAAAAAATTGAATTAGTGAAATTGGGGTCGAGCCAAAATTTGGGCGGGTTTTAGTGAAACTAGGAAAAAGGAACGAAATTGACACAAAATGCCAGTTTAAGGAGTTAATTGAAAAAAAATAAACTTTAGGTATGACTTTAAAAGTAGGTGACAACTTAGAAGAACAGAAGTGTCATTCAGCCATTACCCTAATTTTATTATAAGTAGCTAGATTTATCAATTTATATTTTCAATTAATTTTTTTTGTATGATTTTGAAGACCATATTTAAACATGGGCCGCAAATTTTTATACCGTTGTTTTGTATCAGTTCTATGTGTGTGTGTGTACGTGTGGTGTCTATGTGTATATATATTAATACAAATAAAAATCAGAAGGAAATTATATAGCTGCAACTTGCTAAGGTAGAGAAAGACATGCAGAGAATCAAATTAGAAACAAACAAAACACTTCAAGTAATTTCTAATTAAATTTTGATAGAAAGTTGTTTGATAAAATTATTTTTTTTTAGTTTCATTTAATAGAAGTTTATTTTATTTTGGAACAAAAGAAAATAATGAGACTATTCAAATTCTATTTAACTTCTAATTATTACTAATATGTAACTTACATAATTAGTATTAATAAGTATAGTTAAATATATAATTGAATAGTTATAATGTAACTTAAATATATGTGTGTTTGTGTGTGTGTGTGTGTGTGTGTGTGTATATATATATATATATATATATATATATATATATATATATATATATACACATAAGAGAAATATATATGATAAAAGAGAAGTTACATGGAAGATTTGCACAAGTGAATTTTTCTTCTATCTTCTCCATTCTTCTTACAAACAAATAACTACTACAAAGTAGTGTTCAATTGAAATTTTCTGTGAATTGCTATCACGGATTATTCACCAAGGCTTGACATATATCCTGGAGGTATATCCTCTGTAACTCTTAGCAAACCGATTGTGGTGGGGGCGATAAAAAACCTTAAGGACAGAGATCACCCGTGTCGCGTCTTCTACAACAATTTTGACTCTACGAAACTACGATTCTAACAATCTTAAGGTTTTTACTGTATTTGTTGGAGTCATGATTTTGGTGAGATGGAAGACATCACGGTTTTCAAAGATAAGTATCATTTTTCTTATATATCTATTTTATCCATGGAGTTTAAAGATAATTAGTAATAGTTAATAAGCTAATTATTTTTATTGATAATTCCTATTAGAAGATGGATTGTGGAGAAAAATGATAGTAAAAAAAAACTTGCAATTTACAAGTTTGTAAATGATGTGGAGAAGATGAAGAGTCATCATGGAAAAACACCAAATGTTGATGCCTAGAAATTTTTCTAAAGAGATTATGGTGTTCTTCGGATTTAATTCCAAAAGGTATGTTTTTTAACGATTGCCTTTATTTTTATAAATGATATTTGTTTATCATTTTATAAGTATATATACATGAATGATATATATGTGATGTATTATATCATGTGTTGATGATATTTGCATGTGTAAGTATTGTTTTGCTAATGATCATATATAATAAATTAATTTGATTAGTTTTATTTGATTTGGAGATAATTTGATAATTGTTCATGGTGAAACAAACTTTAACTTGTGCATATATATTGACTAGTAATATTTTGAATGGATATTATTGCTAAATGTGTATATGCATGAGTTTTAAGAAAATTATTATTGTTATAAACTAATTGAAATTAATTTATTATTAGTGTTTGTAGTAAAAGTTGTGAAATTTACTTTTCTCTATGTATAACAAATTAGTTGTAAATTAATTTATTTTGATAATAAAGTAAATTTATGTTCTTCTTGAACAAAATTATGCATATAAATTTGAGGTAATATTTAGCGTGTAATATTACTTAGTATTTATTTGTATGCATGAATTTTGAATAGATTACTTTGTTTGTGGATAATAAATTAATTATCAACTAATAGTTAGAAGAGATATTGTAGAAGTATATTTGGTTGAGTAAATTTTGTATACAATATGATTTTGATGTTGAGAAAACACTTAGAAATGATATTCATAGTGTTTTTGGGATAATCATAATTGATGTATATTGATTTATTTTTATGTGTACTTCTTGTTCGAGAAGTAGTAAATTTTAATGTGATCATATGAATTTTGTATATTCTAATTGAGATAAACATTTTATTTTTGAATCTTTATAAATATAGTGAAGTTCAAGTTTTTCATATTAGTATGAGAATTGTCTTGAATTCTATATTGTAAATATCAAAAGATATATTGTTTATAATATTTCCTATCCAAGTTGAGACATGAAAATACTTGAGGATATACTAATTCATGTGTGTGAATTTTATTTGCTTTCTACATAAATTAATTTTGTGTGATAAATTAATTTCTTGAAAGTAAATATAAATTTTATATTTTATATGCAAATAAATTTGTGCAATATGATGAGTTGTGCTATAATTTGTATATAATGAATTTTATACTATTTACATAGAGTCAAGTGTTACGTGTTGGTATACTTGAAAAAAATAAAAAATAAAAAATCTACATGTATAATTTTAAGTTCTCATGTTAAATAATTTTAGGATTTGAGATTTTATGTCATTCAGAAAATAAGAGTTTGTTTTCTTATGTGAGGGTATTCTAAAAGATTCTTATGTTGAAGCAATCTTTATATGAATTACTAATACATAAAATGTATAAGAACTTATTTTTGTTCTAAGGAGTGTTCCTTAATATTCTTATGTGGAAGTAATTTTTATGGAAACATTGTCACATAAAATGTTAATTAATCTAAAATTTATTTTAAGTAGTGAACATAATATTGTGAAGTGAAATTATTCAATGAGATTTTAATTATTTAAAAGTGTGGGGGTAATTCTTTAAGATTTTTATTTATAGACTAAATTTGGCCTTGGAACTATTTGGAGCTAGCATAATTTTATTTATGTCAGAAATAGTAAGGCTTATGAATTTTTTGTTGCGAAATTCAATTTGATTGTGTAGTTCTATAAATAAAAGTATTTGAAACACAAACTTTTGAATAATATTGATGTGTGAACTTATTTCACTTAATTAATTATCTAAGGTTCTACAAAGTTATAAATCCAACTAAGAAATAACAATATTAATTTGGTGAAGGAAATTAATATAATAATTTGGTAAATAAAATACCTATTTTATTAACCTAAATATGATCCAAAATATTTATTGTGATTTAGTTCAATAGTGAGATTGAAACTAAGTTATAAATATTAAAGTGGATGAATATTAGGTGATAATATGTGAATATTTACCTTGAGATTCTATCGGATATAGAATTAATTATATGTTTACACTAACAATATAATTGTATAAACTATAATGTGATAGTTTTTGTGTATATTAATGACATGTTTGGTCATTTTACATAGTATTGTTAACGTAAACGAGTTTAAGACATCTATTTTTTGTCTTTATGTTGAAAGACTTGTAAAATAAATGTTATCTTATTATCATGTGAAAACATAGTGAGGATTTCAACTAAACTAGTTTAATTGTATTGAGAGGCTATACTGAACTAAGTTTGATAACCTTGAGATTGAAAAATTTAATAATTCTTTAATAGTGGTGGTACACTGGAAGTTAATTCTGATATAGCTATTGTAAATCTGAAGTACACATGCGCTAGTGGGAGCCTTGTGTTTGATATGCAATGCACAAGATTAGATATTACATACAGTTTTAAACTTAGTATACTAATGATTTACATTGGTTTTTGTTAGTTTTCTCAATGTTTTAATAGATCACATAATGTCACTTATATTTTAGTGATGAAAGTTATAAATTTACAAGTAGGTGAATTTTCACCCAATCTTGGGTATTGTTTCTTAGATGAAAAAGAAACAAATAAGTATTTCCCATTTTACAATATGAATCTAATGTTATTAATCTTTATAGTTGGTTGTGATCTTGATTAATTAAGAAAATATTCACAAGTAGGTGAAAATATTCTTATATTTCCACAAGTAGGTGGATATATTATTCCTCTTTGTGAAGGGTATAATTTACTTTGTGTAGTAAGTAATACTATTGCTTTATATGATGTAGAAAGCAATTGGAATCGAAATTTGTTGTTGAGACATCAAATTGTGGCCACTTCCAAAATTATTTTATTCAATATATTGTGATAATGAAATTATTTTTGTATAAAGCATATGAAATTACCTTTAAAGGTAAGACTTGACATGTTGGTCATAAACATATTTTTGTTAGACAATTGATACAAGAGGGTATCATAATTTTTGTCTATGAGGAAGCCAAGTGACGACTTGACATATCTTTTTACTAAGACTTTGATGAAAGCTTAGTAAGTTTAACTATTTGTGATATGAAACTTAAACCACTTTGAGTCAGGGGTGATGGGAACCCAACCTATTCCAAGGTTACCCCTAGTTTATAGGTTCAATGGAAAAAACAAGTCACAGTTGCTGACTGTGTTACTATCGATGTGGTTCCATATGTAGTTTAAGATAGTATCGTCTGTTGCACGATCGAGGTTGAGTTATACTCTTAACAAAGTAGTTGTGTTCTTAGCAACAGAAACACACGTGAAACACTTTGCCTATATGAACTAGAAGTGGAGCCGCTTCTTATAGAGGGTTGTGGTTTACTCTCTTAGAGGTTCATGAAACATGTGTTAGGTTTGTAATATTCATGAACGCAATCAAATTGCAAATTAGAAGCGGAAACGTGTAAAATCAGAGTTTAAAAAAATTTACAAACCATATACCCGGATCACCCTTTATGCACAATTATTAATTAAACAAAAAGATAAAGAATAAAATCATACCCTTGAAGATCGAGCTTCCTCAGGTACAAGTTCACCTCCAAATCCTTTCGCGTTCAACTTGAATTCACCGGGTTTAGGTTCCTTCCTTTGATCAACGTTAGCCACCCAAGTGTTTGACCTCTAGAGGTGATCCACCAAGGAAGAAGAAGGATTCAAGAAGATGGGTGGTTGGCTAAACCCTAGTTTTTCTATCTATATAGAAAAAGGAACGTACTCTCCAACCATTGGAATTATAACGTCGTCTTGATATCTGATATAAGACTCCTCTTATAAAGATATCAAGTAACCCTATTAAAAAATCAGGTATTATTTAATTAAACCCTTTTTAATTAAAGGGGCTCCCTAATCTTATTAGGGATAATTAATTAAACTCTTTTAACTAATTTTCCTTCCTAATCCAATTAGGAATAAATGAGAGTACTTATATTAAATTAATTCTTAAACTCTTTTAGAAATTAAAATAATAATAATAATTGTAATAATATTAATAAGAATCCTCTTATTAATTTATATTTAATATTTTAAAATATTAAATAATAAATATTAAGCTATTTAATTTATTCTATCACCATAGATTAAATTAAATATACATAACATATTATTACGATTATGCCATTAACTTCTTAAATAATTATTCTTCCTTTTATTGTGTGACCCTTTAGGTTCTCCATATTAAACCAAATGTGAATAAATCAATTAGAACAATTCTAATCTTATTTAAATAAATAAATTAAACATTTAATTTATTTAAATAAATAATATTTATTCTACATAGGGATGAGCCTCCTAGCGATCAACGACTTTCCGGATAATATAGATTTCAACATTAATCATAAAAGAACCTTTGAGTAAATAGTTACCGTATAATTCAATCCTTCCACCATACAATGTCCCAATTAAATATAAGACATGGAATTACTGTCAAGTCTTATTTTATTTAATTATATGTATTTCGACTCTTAAATGCACAACTCCAAATAATGCAAATTAGAAACTCCTTTCTAATTTCATTCTTTTAGCCAAGGACTCTTTGGGTTGTCATTTATCTAATCACATATGACATTTCTCTTCTTTTATTAGAAGTGGTAGATTCTTTATTGATCATATATTATCTCCATGTACAACTTGTTATACCCAAGCATACCCTTTGATATACCCTAAGGGTCTTAAGGAATAAGTCAAAGTATAACTCATCATACACAAGATACTATGATGATCTCAAGTCCAAGGATCACTTGTACTACTATCACTACAGAATTCCTATCGACAGCAAATAAAACTCCATTAGGTATTTCTTAGCGAGCCACGCTCGATGAACTTATTCTCTAATAAGCACCTACATACTTGCTTTAGTGTCTCCACACAAATGATCATGAGATCAATCATCCTCATCCAATGAAAGAAGCAACGTATGTACCAATCTATCCGGATTCACTAATCCCCAATTTAGTAATCCAATGATTGGGAACTATTTTAGTTTTAAGCTTTCTAAGAATTTAGATCTCATTAGAATGATCATCATCATTATTCTAAAAGCATTGCTTAAAACTATGGGTTTATCACATATTATAAAACAGCATCATGTAGATAATTAAAAGCCTTTAATAAATCAATACTTTTTATTAATAAATGAATAAGATTGTTATAAAGTATATGCTTTATCATCAAACATGGTTGGCTTGTGTGCATACTACTTTCAATCTCCCACTTGCACTAAAGTCAATCGTCATGGTATCTCATACTCTTCTTCTCTAAGTGACGATTATCCTGCTGTTGGATAAGCTTTAGTTAATGGATATGTAATGTTGTTCATGAGAGTCCACTATCTCTATAGTGATTTCCCATCTTTCAATGATTCTAATAATCAAATGAAAGTGCTACAACACATGTTTAGATCCAAGATGAGACTTAGGAACTATTCCTAGTTCTGTAATGAACTTATCATCCAAACAATCAACTTGCAGCTTCATTTACAGCTATATACTTTATCTTTATCACTAAACCAAAGAACTCTTTCTTTGTTTGGAACCTTTTCAATTCACCGCACCACTATTCAAGATAACGTTTTACCTTAAAGTGGATTTTCTCGTCATCTTGGTCTCATCTGAAAAACTTGAGTCTCATTAAGCCCTCTAGTTTTAATTTAGACCCACCATAAATATGATCACATCCTTAGTGCCGTAAAGAAAGTACTTTAAGATGTTTTTCACCGCCTTACATGTGATCTTCTCCGTAATATGATCGATCAACATTAGATCTTCTATATTTCATTGCATACATGATAGTCACTCATGCGATCTCTCTTTTCAGGAGTCTGTGGGGACTATTAAGAGAGATACACTCCATAGCTCATCGACATGAGACATCTCTTGGAGTTTGCCATGCTAAACGACTTTAGCATCAAATGAATATACGTTCCTTGGGTTAAGACGAAAGATCCACTTAAATCTATCTATATAGATTTATATCCCCAATTAAGATACTCTTCCAAATCATTCATGGAGGAATGTTTAGACAACTTTATCTTTACTAATTGTAGCATTGGTATGTCATTCCTTATCCGTAGTATATCAACATATAGTACTAGGAATGTCACGATGCTCCCACTGACCCTTTTGTACACACTAGGTTCATTCTTATTTTTGATAAAATCAAACTCTTTTGATTGCCTCATCAAAACGAATGTTCCATATTTGAGAAACTTGCTTCAATCAATTTCTCTGAGTGTCTACAACACTTACCTCATCGTATGTAACTGGATCATCATCTTCTATGATGTGTACCTCATCATCATCATCTATGATGAATCCATACCTCCCAGGTATCTTCGATACTATTCCAGAATTACGATTCAGTTGTGGTATAATAGGTCTATCTACAGGTTCCTCTTATTTGACTTATAGTATTTTTTGGTTCTTGAACTCTTCAAGATCTATTATCCTCCCACTAGCCCCTTTTAATGATAAACACCTTTATCTTAGAAGGCAGCGTGTTTCGTAACAAACACCTTTTTGCTAAGTAGGATTATAGAACATATACCCTAAACTTACTTTAGGATGTCCCACAAATCGACACTTGTCAAATCTTGTCCCAAGCTTATCCTTTTGAAACATTTTCACATAAGTTGGAACCCCTTATCTTAACAAACTTAAGATTAGGAATCCTCCCTATCCATAACTTTTATGGAGTCTTGGGGCGGGATTTTGAGGTTACCATTTTCGTAGATATGCAAATTTCATTTTAGGACAAGATCCTGAAGGATACTTTGGAATGTCGATAAAATCATTATGGACCGCACTACGTCCAACAAGGTACGATTTTTCCATTCGGATACATCAATCAATTATTACGTGTATCGAGGCATCCATTATGAGAAAACCATTTAAGATGATCTAGAAACTTATTGCACAAGTATTTATTCCTTGATCTAATCAAAGAATCTTAATACTTTGTCAATTTGTTTCACTTCTCAATTCTTTGAACCTTTCAAATAATTCACACTTGTATTTTAGCAAATACACACATTCAACTCTTTGAATGATCATCTCCTTTTCTTATACTTATTTATTCAATATGCAAAATTATTTTCATGTAAGTCAAGTATACAAAATTTATTAAGTAATATTCAGTTCTATACAAAACATTATTATTATAAATAAACAACAATTGTTCTTAATTATAATATCAAAGATTTCATTGTCCAACAATAAAATGGAAATAATATTTTTAACAAGAACCGGAATACAATAACAACTTATCGACTTAATAGATTTGCTCAGTAGGCATTGCTAAACTATAAGTTTCTATGGCTAATATGGCAACCTTTGCTACATTTCCCGCATATAGGATTACTTATATTTGTTTAGCTTTCTACTTCGCTTGTTCCTTCATAAATCTATATTTATGATAACCAAAGTCGGTATCCAATACCCAAGTAGAACCTTGACTTAAAGAAAAATTTATTTCAATCATGAACAAAAATCGATATTATGTAAAACTTCACTAAGCTTCTTTGGTTAGCCTCTGCAAGATGCTTCTCATGCTTTCTTTCCGGTGTCGAAGCTTATTGCGGTGGAAGCAAACTCCTTTCTATCCGTGACGCTTTTGTTCTTATTATCCTTTGTTTTTGCCTTTATATTTACCTTCTTTGAATCGTTCTTCTTTTCAGAAGATCTTTTGGCCCCTACGAGTAAGACATGATCTTTCTTGGTTGGAAAGTCACTCTTAACATTTTAAACATGTTAAGCAAATCAGCGAAGCTGATATCTAGCTTGTTTATATGAAAAATTCACAACAATTGTGAAAGGAGTCCGGGAGTGAGTGCAAGATCAAATCTTGGCTCAACTCTCCATCCATGACAAAACCAGGTTGTCTTAATTGATCAATCAAATTGATTATGTTAAGAACCTTTTTATTCATCATTTATAGTGCCATTGGCCATTCTAGATCGGAAGAGCTCCTTAGATATCGATATCTATCACCCCACTTTCCTCACCATCAACTACTTGATGTGCGGGAATATAGTAGAGAGCATCCATAGTTTCATCGCCGACGTGAAGCTCGTTACTCATGGATGCGAGCATGATGCATTGAGCCAACTGTGCATCATCTTGCCACTTTCTAAAAGTAACAATCTCTTCCTCAGAGGCATTGTCTGCAACCATTGCAGGGATAGGCATATTAAGGATATAAGATAGCTTTTTAGCAGTGAAAACTATTCTCAATTTCCTTAACCAATCCGTTTAATTCGGTCCGATTAAATAACATCTAATATGTTTCGCAGTGATAGTAATTTAGACATTGTAAAATTCTGTAAATGAATTTGTAATTAACAACATTTTAACATACATTCTTTTATTAATTACCAAAATAAATTAGGTCTTGTTTTAAATTGGTATCTCCCACTATTTTCTTTTAAACTATATTACCTCAATATATATAGTTCGCAAAATCTAATTAAAGATCTCATTAGTGAGAATAAGGATCCCATTTCAAATGTATATAGCCTTGTGGTGACACAACAAACTATATATAAATAAATAGGTAGACAACTCTTGTCAATTACATCAACTATGCAACTCCTTGTATTTTTGCCTCTTAGATTATTTTGATCAAGTGGTGGCACATCCAAATCAAAATTATCCAAGTTAAGTCCGACCTAGCACTCCATATATTCAAAAAGAAAAATATCATCCTTGTGGTGACACAACAAAAAACAATATTGTTCAATTTTCTTTATAAGCATCAAATGTGATAAATTAACATCTTAAATACTTAATACTTGCCTTGTGGTGACACAACAAACTCATATTAAATATTTAATACTATATTAATTTTATCATGCTAGAAAGCGACGTTCGATATTCCAAATATCTTTGAACGCTTAGGACTTAATATATAAAAAAAAAAAAAAATTGAGGGTTTTGTTATTAATTTATCTCATCTTGTTTAGCTGCATGCATATATATATATAAAATACGCGTCATATTAATGAACATGCGAAGCGTGTTTGCATAATATATAATATATATAGTATAAACATGCACATATAGAATACTATATTCTACTCCTGGATTGATTATGGACTTTTATTCTAGTTTGGTTCACTAGAGCCACCAAGTGAACCAAAAGGTCAAACCCTAGGGTGCAAGAAATAATATTTAAATATAACTATTACATTTAAACTCTAAGCTCCATTACAAATCCTGGTCTTCAAGCGCTCCTTGTTCTTTGATCTCCAATTCTTCAAAATTAATTCTAACTATTCCTATTACAAAACTATTTAAAATAAATAGAAACCTTGATCGTGATCGAGGGAAATACATAGGAGAGAGATAGAATTTACATTAAGAAAAAATTAGAGAAGATTTAGGCACGCAGAATTCCATTTAATAAAACCCATACATTCATGCATCCAACTAAAATAAAATCCAATCACATTGGTCAATATTCCATAATCAATCTCATTTATTATCATACATCACCATACGTGCATCAATAAATTAATTCATCTCATGAATAATAAACATTCAATATATATATTGATATCATTTAATGGGCAAATTTAGTTAGTATAAAATCTAATTTTGAATCAAAATAAACTATTTTATTTTAATCAAAATCATTAATTAAAATAAACTCCTTTATTTTAATTAATTATGGAATCCAATTCCATGTAAAAAAAAAAAAAACTCCTTTATTAAGGAAAACACGGATTTTCTTTCCCATTCACAAATAAACTCCTTTATTTTGAATAATATGAAATCTTATTTCATATCTAAATAAACATGTGTTAGGTTTGTAATATTCATGAACGCAATCAAATTGCAAATTAGAAGCGGAAACGTGTAAAATCAGAGTTTAAAAAAATTTAAAAACCATATACCCGGATCACCCTTTATGCACAATTATTAATTAAACGAAAAGATAAAGAATAAAATCATACCCTTGAAGATCGAGCTTCCTCGTGTACAAGTTCACCTCCAAATCCTTTCGCTCAACTTGAATTCACCGGGTTTGGGTTCCTTCCTTTGATCAACGTTAGCCACCCAAGTGTTTGGCCTCTGAGGGTGATCCACCAAGGAAGAAGAAGGATTCAAGAAGATGGGTGGTTGGCTAAACCCTAGTTTTTCTATCTCTATAGAAAAGGAACGTATCTCCAACCATTGGAATTATAACGTCGCTCTTGATATCCGATATAAGACTCTCTTATAAAGATATCAAGTAACCCTATTAAAAAAATCGGTATTATTTAATTAAACCCTTTTTAATTAAAGGGCTCCCTAATCTTATTAGGGATAATTAATTAAACTCTTTTAACTAATTTTCCTTCCTAATCCAATTAGGAATAAATGAGAGTGCTTATATTAAATTAATTCCTAAACTCTTTTAGAAATTAAAATAATAATAATAATTATAATAATATTAATAAGACTCCTCTTATTAATTTATATTTAATATTTCTAAAATATTAAATAATAATATTAAGCTATTTAATTTATTCTATCACCATAGATTAAATTAAATATACATAACATATTATTACGATTATGCCATTAACTTCTTAAATAATTATTCTTCCTTTTATGGTGTGACCCTTTAGGTTCTCCATATTAAACCTAATTGTGAATAAATCAATTAGAATAATTCTAATCTTATTTAAATAAATAAATTAAACAATTAATTTATTTAAATAAATAATATTTATTCTACAATAGGGATAAGTCTTCCTAACGATCAACGACTTTCCGGATAATATAGATTTCAACATTAATCATAAAAGAACCTTTGAGTAAATAGTTACCGCATAATTCAATCCTTCCACCATACAATGTCCCAATTAAATATAAGATATGGAATTATCATAAGTCTTATTTTATTTAATTATATGTATTTCGACTCTTAAATGCACAACTCCAAATAATGCAAATTAGAAACTCCTTTCTAATTTCATTCTCGCTTGCCAAGGACTCTTGGGTTGTCATTTATCGAATCACATATGACATTTCTCTTCTTTATTAGAAGTGGTAGATTCTTTATCGATCATATATTATCTCCACGTCATAACTTGTTATACCCAAGCATACCTTTTGATATACCCTAAGGGTCTTAAGGAATAAGTCAAAGTATAACTCATCATACACAAGATACTATGATGATCTCAAGTCCAAGGATTACTTGACTACTATCACTACAGAAATTCCTATCGACGAGCAAGTAAAACTCCATTAGGTATTCCTTAGCGAGCCACGCTCAAAGGAACTTATTCTCTAATAAGCACCTACATACTTGCTTTAGTGTTCCACACAAATGATCATCAGATCAATCATCCTCATCCAACGAGCAAGAACGTACGTATGTACTAATCTATCCGGATTCACTAATCCCCAATTTAGTAATCCAATGATTGGGAACTATTTTAGTTTTAAGCTTTCTAAGAATTTAGATCTCATTAGAATGATCATCATCATTATTCTAAAAGCATTGCTTAAAACTATGGGTTTATCACATATTATAAAACAAAGATCACGTAGATAATTAAAAGCCTTTAATAAATCAATACTTTTTATTAATAAATGAATAAGATTGTTACAAAGTATATGCTTTATCATCAAACATGATTGGCTTGTGTGCATACTACTTTCAACATGGTATTACGCATTGCCATATTAGCGCAAAGCAATTGAGAATACTCACCGTGGTAGTAGGATTTTGTGTGTGTGTGACAATTTTGGTCATATCATATAGAAGTAGAGGTTCAATCTACGTACACCTTCAACTTCGATGTGACTTTAAGTTGTTTACACTAAGGGAATGTTCAATGTTTGTCACACCCTCTTTTATGCGCACATGCCTTGGAGTTGTTTGATAAAAAATTTGGATGAAAAATAATTTTTCCAAATAAGTGGGGGATTGATAGAAAGTTGTTTGATAAAACTATTTTCTTTAGTTTTATTTAATAGAATTTATTTTATTTTGGAACAAAAGAAAAATAGTGAGACTATTCAAATTCTATTTAACTTCTAATTATTACTAATTAATATGTAACCTACATAATTAGTACTAATAAGTATAGTTAAATATATAATTGAATAGTTATAATGTAACTTATATATATGTGTGTTTGTGTATATATAGATACATATATACATAAGAGAAATATATATGATAAAAAGAGAAGTTACATGGAAGATTTGCACAAGTGAATTTTTCTTCTATCTTCTCCATTCTTCTTACAAACAAATAACTACTACAAAGTAGTGTTCAATTGAATTTTTTTGTGAATTGCTATCACGGATTATTCATTAAGGCTTGATATATATCCTGGAGGTATATCGTCTATAACTCTTAGCAAACCGATTGTGGTGGGGGCGATAAAAAATCTTAAAGACAGGGATCACTCGTGTCACGTCTTTTACAATAATTTTAACTCTACGAAACTACGATTCTAACAAATTTAGTGGATCAGAAAACTATGAACATATAAAATTAACTTTCCTTGATGGTTACACTTTTAGGAATATATCCATGCGACCATGTATACAATATTTATGGATTAGATTAATTATAAGAAATCTGACAACCAGTATGTATGAAAAAGCCACACTAGGCTTATATATTCCTCAAAAACTAATGCATATATGTATATATTGTTCTTCATTGTTAAAATAAAAAATAAAATAAAAAAGTATAACAAAACTAGAATAATTAGAGAGGGAGAGATGATCAAAACCTATCACCTTGTTTTCTCTTCATATATATTGAAGGACTCTTCTCCAATAAAGAGCGAGGTGGAAATTCAATTTTGTCACTTTTTTTTCTTGCCCTTGTCCTTGGCGTCAAAATCAAGAAGATCTTCCAAAACCTTATCATCCAAGTACTCAAATTCAATTACTTCTTTTCCCTCCTCACCACTACTCCCATGTGTTAATGCAGCTGAAGAGGAAGAACCCGAAGCTGAAGCTGAACCCGACGTCGAAAAATGGTCAAAAGGGCCACCACTTGGTAAATTATATTCCTCCGGAAAATTCAGAACCGCCAAGTGACCCCTCATGGCATAAGCCGCCCGGTCATAGGCCCTGGCCGCTTCCTCCGCCGTGTTGAACGTCCCTAGCCAAACCCTCACTCCTTGCCGGGCCGAATCGCGTATCTCTGCCGCGTACTTACCCCATGGCCGCCGCCGAACGCCTCTATATTTTATCTCATCCTTCTTCTTGTCCTCATTCCTTTGATATTCGTCCATGGTTTGTGCATGAGGAATATGGCCAAGGATGGAAATGAAACGACTATTAAATATGGGTGAAAAAAGTGCAAGAAAGCAACCTTCCCTAGTTATTTTCGAATGGAGGGTCCAAAATTTCCCACAAGGATTAATATGTGGGTGTGATCAGTCGTTCACACGTGGTCAAGAACCTTCCAAATGTGACCAAAGTCAATGTCCATTGTATCTAGCTGGTCAATGTGCATGGTGGCTTTGGAACTCTTTCACTTTTACATTCCTTTAGCTTTTTATTATTTAAAAACAACAACAAAATTAAACTTAAATATATATATATATATATATATATATATATATATATATATATGGTTCGATAAATTTGATGCTCACATGCTCAAATTTAGATAGTGAGTGGTGCTGAATGCTGATGTCATATGCTTACTTCCTTCTCATCATCATCATTAACTTTTATGGCTGTGATTGGGGAAAATAAATGAAACTTAATGTTTCTAGCCAATTATTCAGATTTAGTTCGTAAAATTTATCGAGTCTAAAATAATTTTTAATTAAAACTCGTTTAGGTACCGAATAGAGCACGATCTTGAAAAGAGTCTGACCTATTTGAACTTTTTGAGTGAATATGATCCGAGTATCAACATAAAATTGTTATTTGAAAAGGTCTGAGTAATTTATTGAACTTTAAAATTTACTCATATTTAAATCGTTTATATTTCGAGTCGAGAGCTCGAATTAAATCGAATTTTTAGTTGAGTGAATACGAATCAAGCTCAAATCGTTTGATTTATTTTACCTTATTTTAGCTATGCATGCCGTATATATATATATATATATATATATATATATATATATATATATATATATATATGGAAATGATCCATATATACGTTAGTCGGAGGAATTTTTATTTATTAACGCCATCCATCATCCAAAATTAGAGTGAATGGTCGAGATGAAGCCCCAACACTCTCATTCACGGCAATGACCCAATTTTTTTTGTTGTCGCTACTGCTTTCATGACCCAACCAAAACGCTGTCGTTTTGATCGTCGCTAAAGGAGTAAATACCAACAAAAAAAAAATTGGCTTAATTACTGATTATCCTCATACATACTACTTATTAATCAATAAAATAAAATAATAAAAAATTATAAGGATAATTATAAGGATAATCAGTAATTATCTTTATACTTATCCTTATACTTATTAACAAATTATCATTATACATATTACTTATTAATCAAGAAAATAAAATAATAAAAATTATAAGGATAATTATAAGGATAATCGATAATTATCTTTATACTTATTACCAAAATAAGTATGTATGAGAATAATTATCGATTATCGCCTTATGATTTTAATTATAAATAGAAAATAGTGATTGAGTTTATATATTTGGTAGGAATATAATATAAATTCAATCATTATTTCCTATTTATAATTAAAATCATAAGAAGATAATTATTAATTATCCTTATACATACTTATTTTATTAATATGTATAAGGATAATTACTGATTATACTTATAATTTTTTATTATTTTATTTTACTGATTAATAAGTAGTATGTATGAGCATAATCAGGATAATCAGTAATTAAGTCAAATTTTTTTTGTTGGTACATTTTTCTCTACTGGCCAAATAAAACAACTCAGAAACAATCCGTGTTTGTTTGGAGTAAGCTAAAAAAAAAATTTGGTTGGACGCTAGAGGGAGTAGCGGATGGGCCCTCATCTCAGCCATTCACTCTAATTTTAGACGGCTGGATAAGCGTTAGTTGAAACAGTCCATCTGGTCAACGTATTCTATGGATCATTTCCCATATATATATATATATATATATATATATATATTCGGTGTTAGAGTCAATTGTTGATAATGATCAATTATTAAAATATAAAAGACCCCAACTTATTATTAATGAAATTTAATTTTCTATTTATTATTTTGAAATAGTAAGGGTTGATTTGATTAATGTGGATAGTTAGGGTAAAATACGCAAATATTTCAAAATAAGCAAGTGGTTATAAAATATTCATTGTTGTTTGGAAATATTCGTTTGGTCGTGGAATATTCGATCGCTTTGGAATATTCGTATTTACCACACAAAATGTGTGGGCCCCATAACTAAAGCGATTGGATGAAGAAAACGACAAATATAAGTTGTTTAAAAATAATCTACAGAAGTTGTTACCAAGTAATACTAAAAAATACCTATGGTTAAAACACAAGAAGACACCTCAGAGATTGCACCAATTATTGATTCTTACGTAAGAAGGCACTACTCAATAATGGTTACGTAAATTACCGCTCAAAGATTTTATTTTATTTAATAATAATCATATTGATATTTTATATTGTCATTGTTTCAATAATCACATTACACAAGATTTTTCATTATCGGCAATAATTCATATTATCCTAATAATATTATTAGATAACATTATTGGCAATGTCTAGAAAGTTCTCGCCTAAGGAGAGGTTTGGTCACCTAATCATGCCAAAGAAGAAGAAATTTTATCGAAAGCCCCTCTTCCTGAACCGCCTCATTAATATCATCATTTCTCAGTAATATTATTTGTGAATAATTAATTATTGATTCATATGATGAGGAAAATATTGATTTTATGTGGATATAGATGGAGAAAATTTTTAATGTGACAATTGTTGAAAATTGAAATTTTATCTTTTTCTCGATAAAATAATTATTTAAATATATTATTATATTTTAATAATATAATAATGGTGATATTTTTACAACGAATGTGGGATATATGAGTATACGAGGAGGAAGAGTATTTTTGTTGCAATAAATGTTTAAAACATGTTAAACATGCTCATGGGACCCCATTTATCGATCGAAATTTGATTATAAATTGTAAAATCGCCTGCTTGTGGATTTCGGCCAATTTCTCGCTTGGAATTTGGAAAACTTTCTTCTCGCAAAGTTGTAGAGAATTGAATTTCCTATAAAAACGCGAGAGATTCAAATTTTCTGATAAAAGGGCTATTTATTATGAATTATCAAGTTCAAGTTCAAATAATTGATTTTTGGAAGTTTTAAATATTTTTTTTAGAAAAACGTTTTTTTACTTTTTCTAGAATGGGACATGTGTTTGATGATGAATTTCATTCTTAGAAGAGGTGCGAGAGAAATTTATATATATATATTATATTATATTTTATTAAATTTTCTCGCTTTTGTGTTCTAAGCAATTTCCTATAAATAGGTGCTTAGGTTAGAATTGAAAATCACACCGTAAATCAAGTTTTCTCTCTATATTATCGAGCGATTCTTGTGAGTATTTTGAGTATACTTTGAGTATTGCTATACTACAAGCAAGTTCAAGTCATAGCCTATATCCTGTTTCAAATTTAAAGTACTAATCTTTCGAGGTAAGTGGATATTATTTTTTTCAGAATGATATTATTTCTTCAATATCATTATGTCAAATATTGATCCAAATTTGTTTTTATCAAATTTGGAACTTTTCACGAAGTGTGCTCTGAGTTACTATTCACGATACTATTCACGACTATTCACGATACTTTGTGGATTTCTATTCACGATTCACGATACTACTATTCATCTAAAATTCAATCGAAAAATTTTCTTCTTTTCGTCTAAAATATCTATTCGGATACTAGCTTTGATCAGATCCATGTTTTGATCATTCTCAATTTTACACCACTATGATTATTTTTGAGGTATTTTTGAACATGGATAAAACAAAGTACTAATCCTTAATCCTTAATCCTCACATTTTGTTTCACCGATTCGCTTTTTTAAAATATTTTTCATCATCCTCGCCTTAAATGATGATATTATTGAATATCTTCGCCCCAGAGCAAAGATGATGAATGATTTCAAAGAATATCTTCGGCCCAGAAGTGCAAAGATGAACAGTGTTTAGATGAAATACGACTAATCGATGAATATCTTCGCCTCAGAGTAAAGAAAAAATATGAATATTTCCGTATGTATATATATTGATTGATGTTATGGATAAAAGATAGATTTATGAACTTTTAAATTCATACATGTAAGATAGTAGTTTGCATTCTCTACTTAACTCTTCTAATGAATTATTATTTCACGTGCTAATATTGATTTAAAATTTGTCATCTATCAGATTCTATTAGATTTTTCCCCGTCAAGACTAACGATAATTTGTCAGATATTATCTTAGTCATAATATTCTTTATCGGGCTAGTTGAGCTCACCCTTTTCCTTTTTGTTCCATTTTTCTTCTCGTGAGGCTAGAATATATAAAGAAGTACGAGCCTGGGGTATGGAATGAAGGTTCTAGAGAGAGTTGTTTAGTAGTCCTCACCATTTTTGTAAAATAATGTATCAATAAATGTGATGAGGATTTATTTGAGTATAGATATTGTCTGTAAGATAATATTTGTATTCAAACTCACAGCTTTTTATCGTTGTAATAATAAAGTTGTAGTTGTTTCTCGCATCATGTATTGACAACTCGTAATGGGTGATGTATACCTATTTTGGGGGCGCCACAATGGTATCGTAGCTAGGATATGATCTCCAAGAGATCGGGAATAGAACTAGAGGGGAGAGACGAGTAAATCCTTCGCTAGTGTGTCCTACCTAAGCTTATTTGTTAGTGGTCAAGATATAGGGATATTATGTGATATATTGATTTCCTTAATTAACCCTTGTTTTTACGACAAAGATTTGAGAATGTCGAATCGAGAATATTAACAATGGAAATGAGACCGTGGAGACGCTCAGACTCACCAACGAGGAGAACGTGGTAACAGTCGGGCATGTTCCTCCCGAACAACCCATCGAAAGCGTATGATGAACGAGGGATGTTTAGAAGCTTTTTGCAGCTCATGCAAAATCGCATTTGGGAGACTCGTGTTCAAAATATAGAGGAAATGATAGCAATTCACCGGTTGTCACAAATGCAAGCAGCTCAAAGAGTCAGGACCACCGTAATTTAAGGGAAAGCCAGATCCGATCACGGCGAAACACGGGTCAAGCAAATTACCAAGATATTCGATGTCTTGGGATGCACGAGGAACAGAAGGTTCCATTCGCCACCTTTATGTTCCGTGGGCGAGGCATCACCGGTGGGAGTCTCGTGAAGCGCACTCCATCCAAACCGCACTCAAAGATGTCTTGGGAGACGCTTCAGAAACTATTTAATGACAAATACTTTCCCGAAAGTGTTCGCTATATATGAAGGAAGTGGAGTTCATCGATTAGAACAAAACAACACGACGGTGTCTCAAAGACGAGGCAAAGTTTGCAGAGTTATCCGTGTTCAGACCTCATTTGGTGGAGAATGAGGAACGATGACGCGATGTTTCTTAGAGGTTTGAAACCCAAGATACGCGCCAATATCTCATTTCTCATAAATTTTCTCTATTCAGATGTTGTAAATGTGGCTCAATTATTAGAGCGAGATAACGAGTACGGCAAACCGAGGGACCACAACCAGTGATCGCACTCGTAGATAAGTAAATAATGTAATAATGATAACCAAATGAGAAAGAAACAGACGACAAAATGGTAACCACTCCGTGGTAATCATGGCCATGAAAATAGAAGAAGCGAGTCAGAGGAGATTTTAAAAGAGGAGATTTAACAACGACTATGTGAAGACGACAAAAGGCTTAAGAAGAATCGGTTCTAAGGGAGGAGAACGACCACCCCATTATATGCTATAAATGCGGAAAAGAGGGACATATCACCAAACCGCCCACAACAGCTCAAGGTATGCTATAATTGTGGAAAGGAAGGACATATCGCCGAGATCAGACAAGAATAAAACCTAGTTCAATGGGGATTATGACTCAAAAGATCGTCCCGTAAAAGTCAAAGTCAACGATTCCGAAGAAGAGCGCTTGTCAGATCGGGTCAAAATGCGAGGAACCCAAACGAGGTGATCACGGTAAGCTATTTATAAATTCTTGCGTAAGTTTATACCTTACTTGATACCGGTGCTACCCATTCATTTATCTCTCCCGCATGTGCTCAACGCTTAAACTCGACCGAGAGAAATTAGACTTTCGACCTATCTCGTGGAAACTCCGCTAGAGAAACTTTCATCACATCCACTCGCTTATAAATCTTGTTTGATTCAAGTTGGCACCATCACCTTACCCGCTGACCTTATCTCTTTAAAGATACTTGCTTTTGATGTGATTTTAGGATTGATCGTTAACTACTCATCATGCCAAAATTGATTGTTTTCGTAAGTCATTAGTTTTCATATTCCTAACCAACCCGTTGTATTTTAATTCAAGCAACTAAACCATTAAAATCAATCACCGCTATATCTAATCATAAAGCTATTCGCTTATTGAAAAACTGATGTCAAGCTTTCTTAGCCCATGTTATGGATTTGAATAAAGACACGCCAAATTTGAATAATATTCCCGTTGTATCGACTTTCCCGACGATTTCAAGAACTTCCCGGCCTACCCCGTAACGTGAAGTTGAATTCTTTATTGATCTTGAACCCGCACAAAGCCCATTTCTAAAACCCCATATCGAATGGCTCCTATTGAACTTCAGAGTTAAAGGTCCAACTACAGAATTGTTGACATCGGCTTCATTCGGCCCCAAGACATCTCCTCGGGGTGCTCCCTGCTTTTTATTCAGAAAGAAGAAAGACGGAGTATGCGACTTTGTATCGACTATCGAATCGAACCATGTCACCATCAAGAATAGGTATCCTCTACCTCGTATTGATGACTTGTTTGACCAAATGCAAAGGGGCACAATTTTTTTCAAAATCGATCTTCGCTCGATATCATCAAATCAAGATTAGAATCGAGGATATTCCAAAGACCGCTTTTAAACTCCAGACGGGCATTATGAATTTTAGTCATGTCTTTCTCTGATCGACTAATGCTCCCGCTTTTCATGGATATGATGAACCGAGTATTCAAGGAATATTTGATCATTTGTTGTTTTTTTATTGATGACATCCTCATATATTCCAAAAGTCGTGAAGATCATGAGCACCATTTGAAGTCGGTACTCCAAAGGCTTCGTGAAAACAAACTATATGCCAAATTGAAGAAATGCGAGTTCGCTTGAGGAAGTAGCATTCCTTGGGCACGCGGTGTCAAAACATGGAGTATCCGCTGATCCGGCCAAGATCAAGCAATACAAAGTCGAGCAACCAAGTTTGATCAAGTACGAAGCTTTTTGGGCTTAATGGTTATTATCGAGATTCGTGGAAGGGTTTTCTAATCGCTACTCCATTAACTCAATTAACTCCTAAGGATACAAAATTCGCTTGGAGCGAAGAATGCGAGAAGAGTTTCCAAGAGCTTAAGAGGAGACTTATTTCTAAGACTGCTCTAACAATACCATCCGGTTCGATGGATTTGTTATCTACAATGATGCTTCGTGCAAAGGGTTAGGATGTGTTCTCATGCAACGGGGGAAGTCATAGCCTATGCCTCATGACAACTTAAAGAGTATGAGAGGAATTATCCTACTCATGATCTAGAGTCATGCAGCAATGCTGCCGCTTAAAGATATGGAGGCACTATCTATATGGGGAGAAAGTGGAGATATATTCGCACCATAAAAGCCTTAAATATTTCTTCACTAAAAAGAACCAACACGCGGCAATGACGCTGGCTCGAGCTATCGAAAGACTACGACCACACTATTCAATACCATCCCGAAAAGCTTAACGGTAGTAGTCGACGCGGCGAGTAGAAGATCATATGCGGAACGAAAAGCGATGATGTCAAGTATACGACAGAGCCAACTTTAATAGAAAAAGTTAAGGTCGCTCAAGCCACCGAATCCGAGAGATGATGCGTGAAGAAGAAAGTACAAGAAGGAGCTATTCCTAAGCGAGAATCGATGAAGAAGGAATACTTCGAGTCCACTCTAGACTTTCAGGTTCCTAACGACTCGATTTGAAGTACAAGATTATGATGGAGGCACACAATACACCATTTGCAATCCATCCTCGAAGTACTAAAATGTATCGTGATCTTCGACATACATTTTGGTGGAACAATACGAAGAGAGATTTGCAAAGTTTATCTCAATGTGTTTAACTTGTTAACGTAAAAGGCGAGCATCTAGTACCTAAGGGTCCGCTGCAACCACTTGAGATTCCAAAATGGAAGTGGGAACATTATTACCATGGATTTCAGCACGGGTCTTCCTACGGCTTTCAAGGCATCAATGCTATTTGGGTTATTGTTGATAGATTAACCAAGTCTCGCTTTCATTTCTCGCCGACACGGAGACTTATTCCCTCGAACGCCTTGCTAGTATGTACGTGAATGAGATTGTGAGGTCAGTATGGCATGCCCAGATCCATAGTTTCGATCGCGACCCAAGATTCACTTCAAGATTTTGGGTTAGCTTGCAAAAAGCTACGGGCACGGATTTATTTATCTGTTCTAAGATACCATCCTCAAACGGACGGACAATCGTAAGGACTATTCAAACTCTTGAAGATTTATTAAGACTCGTGGTCCTGTACTTCAAGGGCGCTTGGGATAAGTATTTACCATCGGTGGAATTCTCCTACAACAACAGCTTATCGTGCAAGTATAGTGTGGCTCCATTCAAGCATTATATGGACGACGAAAGTCGCTTCCAAAGATGTTGGGACGAGGTGGGTGAAGCAACATTGTTGGGACCCGAAGTTAGTACGTATGACTCACCGAAAAGATCCAAATGATTCGACAACGATACAAACCAAGACAAGATCGACAAAAGAGTTATGCGATCTTCATCGAAAGGACGGAAATTTAGTGTAGGGGATCATGTATTGTCATGAAGTCGCTCCATGGAAGGGAGTTACAAGATTTGGGAAGAGAGGAAAGCTCAATCCACGATTTATCGTCCATTTCAAATTCTCGACCGAGTAGGAAATGTAGCCTATAGACTCAAGCATACTCCGAGTATGTCTCGTGTTCATAATGTGTTTCATATATCCGTATTCAGAATATGTGAAAGACCCGAACCACGCTATAGAGTTAGAACCGACGAGATAGCCAAGACTTAACGTATGAGGAGGTACCGCCAAGATCTTGATAGAAGGAGCATGTCCCACGCCAAGAAAGGTCATACCACAAGTTAAAAGTTTTGTGGAGGAATCATGCTATAGAGGAAATGACCGAAATTGAAACGAAATGAAAAGCGAGGTATCCTCACCTTTTCAAACACTGTGTACGTACGCCAATTTCGAGGACGAAATTTCATAAGGAGGGAGGTCAGAAGACCCCAACTTATTATTAATGAAATTTAATTTTCTATTTATTATTTTGAAATAGTAAGGGTTGATTTGATTAATGTGGATAGTTAGGGTAAAATACGCAAATATTTCAAAATAAGCAAGTGGTTATAAAATATTCATCATTGTTTGGGAATATTCGTTTCGTCGTGGAATATTCGCATCGTCGGGAATATTCGTATTTACGACAAGCAAATGCATGTGTGGGCCCCATAACTAAAAGCGATCGATGAAGAAAAACGACAAATATAAGTTGTTTAAAAATAACTACAGAAGTTGTTACCGCTAATACGTTAAAATACTCTGGTGGTTAAAACACAAGAAGATACCAGATTGCACACAAATTATCGATTATTCTTACGTAGAAGAAGGCACTACTCAATAATGGTTACAGTAATTATCGCTCAAAGATTTTATTGATTTAATAATAATTGTCATATTGATATTTTATATTGTCATTGTTTCAATAATCACATTACACAAAGATTTTTTCATTATCGGCAATAATTCATATTATCCTAATAATATTATTAGATAACATTATTGGCAATGTCTAGAAAGTTCTGCCTAAGGAGAGGTTTGGTCACCTAATCATGCTACCAAAGAAGAAGAAATTTTATCGAAAGCCCCTCTTCCTGAAACCGCCTCGTCACAATATCAGGATTCTCGTAATATTATTTGTGAATAATTAATTATTGATTCATATGATGAGGAAAAATATTGATTTTATGTGGATATAGATGGAGAAAATTTTTAATGTGACAATTGTTGAAAATTGAAATTTTATCTTTTCTCGATAAAATAATTCATTTAAATATATTATTATATTTTAATAATATAATAATGGTGATATTTTTACAACGAATGTGGGATATATGAGTATACGAGGAGGAAGAGTATTTTTGTTGCAATAAAAATGTTTAAAACATGTTAAACATGCTTGGCGGACCCCATTTATCGACCGAAATTTGATTATAAATGTGAAAATCGCCTCTGCTTGTGGATTTCTTGGCCAATTTCGCTTTGGAATTTGGAAAACTTTCTTCTCGCAAAGTTGTAGAGAATTGAATTTCCTATAAAAACTCATGAGATTCAATTTTCTCGATAAAAGGGCTATTTATTATGAATTATTGAAGTTCAAGTCAAATAATTGATTTTTGGAAGTTTAAATTATTTTAAATAAGAAAAACGTTTTTTTGTTTTTCTAGAATGTGGCATGTGTTTGATGATGAAATTCAATCATCTTTCTAGGTGTGCGAGAAATTTATATATATATATTATTATTTTATTAAATTTTCTCGCTTTGTGTTCTAAGCAATTTCCTATAAATAGGTGCTTAGGTTAGAATTGAAAATCACACCGTAAATCAAGTTTTCTCTCTATATTATCGAGTTTATTCTTGTGAGTATTTTGAGTATACTTTGAGTATTGCTATACTAAGCAAGTTCAAGTCATAGACTATATCCCTGTTTCAAATTTAGAAGTACTAATCTTTCGAGGTAAGGATATTATTTTTTCTCAAATGATATTATTTCTTCAATATCATTATGTCGTTGAAATATCGATCCAAGTTTTTATCAAATTTGGAACTTTTTCATGTCTTGAGTTACTATTCACGATTACTATTCATGAGTTACTATTCACGATACTATTCACGATACTATTCACGTAATACTAAGATTTTTTTTTCATCTTTTGGTGTGAAAATTTTCTTCTTTCACGTCTAAAATATTTCTATTTTGTCCAAAATATCTATTCGGATACTAGCTTGATCAGATCCATGTTTTGATCATTCTCAATTTTACACCACTATGATTATTTTTTTGAGTATTTTTGAACATGGATAAAACAAAGTACTAATCCTTAATCCTTAATCCTCATCATTTTGTTTCACCGATTCGCTTTTAAAAAATATTTTTCATCATCCTCACCTTAAATGATGATATTATTGAATATCTTCGGCCCAGAGTAAAAGATGAATGATTTCAAGAATATCTTCGGCCCAGAGTGCAAAAGATGAAAGATGAACATGTGTTTAATATTTAATACTTGAATTAATCGATGAATATCTATCTTCGCCCAGAGTAAAGTGCAAAGATGAATATTTGATTCCGTATGTATATCGATTGATGTTACAGGATAAAAGATAGATTTATTGAACTTTTAAATTCATACATAGAAGATAGTAGTTTGCATTCTCTACTTAACTCTTCTAATGAATTATTATTTCACCACGTAATATTGATTTAAAATTTGTTGTTTATCAGATTCTATTAGATTTTTCCCTCATGAAGACTAACGATAATTTGTTGTATATTATCTTAGTCATAATATTCTTTACCGGCTAGTTGAGCTCACCCTTTTCCTTTTTGTTCCATTTTTCTTCTCGTGAGGCGAGAATATAATGAAGTACGTAGCCTGGGTATGGAATGAAGGTTCTAGAGAGAGTTGTTTAGTAGTCCTCACCATTTTGTAAAATAATGTATCAATAAATGTGATGAGGATTTATTTGAGTATAGATATTGTCTGAAGATAATATTTGTATTCAAACTCACAGCTTTACTCGTTGTAATAATAAAGTTGTAGTTGTTTCGCACTCATGTTGACAACTCGTAATGGGTGATGTATACCTATTTTGGGGAGCTTATTTGTTAGTTACTCAAGATATAGGGATATTTAAGTGCACCATAAATTTCTTTTTTGCTAAACAAAATGCACCATCCGTACAATTAACCGGTCAAAATTGACTGAATTGCCTGTAATCCAAATTTTGAAGGGGTAATTTCGGTAAAATATGTTTAAAAAATAATAAAATATACTTCAACCTCCAAATCACTGCATCTTCTCGATCAATAACCCTAACCCTAAACCCAAACCCTTATCCCTATCTCCAAATCAATTCCACACCAATATTAACCATCACTGACAGGAGCTGCCTTTATCATCATTTGCACGACATAACCACCAACACGAAGCACATCATCATTAACATCACCATCAGATCTACTTACACAATAATTCCAACATTTAACATCACCTAGATCAATAACACCCACTACAAGAAAAAAGCTTAATTCCCACAGAATTTTCCCTTTCATCAACAATTAAATATCAAGACCCAAATTGAACACTAATTCAGCCAACATGCATTCATCATTTTCATAATAAAACATATTAAACCCTAAATTAAACACAAATTTTAGCATATTAAACCAAATATATAAAATTAAGTTTAAAACTTAAAAGAACCTATGAAGTAGTAGATGAGAAGAAGAAAGTGAGATGGTGGATGAAGGGGGGGAAGGGGAAGGGGAGGGGAGGGGTAGGGATGGGGGTGGGTGTGGGGGGGAAGAGGGGGGGTTGAGTGAGGAGAGAGACACACTGAGAAGTCTGAAGGAGAGAGAGAAAAAGTGAGAAATGAGAGTAGGAGGCGCTGAAGAGATCTAAGTAGATTTTATTTGTTATTTTTGATGTAATTGTCTTTGGAATTAATCCCTCGGAATTAGGTTATTTTTGACGAACATTCCCTCGAAAATAACTATTATTCCGTCGATATTAGTTTCGCGCTGGCGGGAAAGATTGTGCCAAGAAAGACCTAATACTTCCAACGGAATTCCGTCAGAAGTAGGGAATTATACTCGACGAATTATTCCGTCGTACATAAGTTAATTTCAAGGGACTTACTTTCGTCAAGACTAATTCCGTCAGAAATAACCGATATTCTTGTAGTGACCATACACTGTATGATATCAAAAGAAAGATTTATCAAGAGTATTGATGGAAAGAAAAAATAAGATTGAAGAAGATAATTAAAAGAGCTAATCGTCTGAAATAAAGGGCTCAATTTTTGTGAAGATCACTTTCGACTCACTCTAGTTCACCGCCGGGTTGATGCTCGGGAATATAGTTGTACGTATCTCTCAGCCGATAAAGAGAGGGATAACTTATTTTGTTTTTGTGATTTTTATTTTAGATTGTTGCAACAGTGGAGTAGAAGATGAAGATAATGAATGATTACATTTGGGGTTGAATGATGATAGCTAGAATTTGAAAATTAAAGATGATGAATAAATGATTTGGGGGTTAGGGTTGGGGTTTGGTTTAAATTTTAAGGTGTGGTTTATTGTTTATTTTTTTAATGTTTTTAATTTTCTTAAACATGATTTACCGATTTTGCCCTTTACAAAATGGGTTTACAATAATATCCAGTCATTTTTAACCGATTAAATATACGGAGGGTGCATTTTGTTTAACGAAAAAAAAAAGTTTAGGGTGCACTTAGATACGTTTTAAATATTAGGATGCAAACCTCAACAATGCTACAAACTTTGGGGTTCAAACTGTATTTTAGTCTTTGGTTTAAGCACTCAGAACAATTAAGGCCGAAAGAACAATTAATTATATGTTGGTCAAATCAATTTATAAGTTATTTTTTCACTATTAAGGTGTTTAGCAACACTTATTTTTTTACTTATAAGTTGAGTTTTAAGCCAAAAATAATAAGTAACTATTTATGACTTATTTAAAAATGACTTATAAGTAATTTTAAAATAAGTTAGTTTGACCAAATGTAATGTCTATTTTTTCCATATTCTATTAATTTTACCCTTTTTATTAATATCATTTTTAGTAATCTTTAATTTACATTTAGGGGTGTATTCAATTAAGATTTGTAAGTGACAAACTTTTGTAGAATTTATGAATTTTAATGATTTTTAAAGACTTTAAAGACTTTTTTAAATGACTTTTATAGACTCCATGAAATAAGTAATGAGACTTTTATAAAAATTTTATCAAAATGTGATAGACTTTTTGTATACTTCTAATATATAAAATTAAAAGATTATTATATTTAATATTAAAATTTTTCTATACACTTAAATTATTTATTATATTTTTTTATTGCATATTTTATAAATAATAATTCACCGCTTATGATAACAACTTTCGGAAAATATATTATACAAAAAATTTAAGTTCTGACAATATTATTTTATCTAAGCATTAGAATACATGTATATTATAATATATTTTTACATGGCTTCTGATCATTCAATTATTGGCTCTATGGTTTCATTTTTTTCCTTCGCAGAAAACGAAATCCACACTTGTGTGAGCGTGTGATTCAATACGTACCATATTGATTGCTTTACTACTATATATATATATATATATATATATATATATATATATAGAGAGAGAGAGAGAGAGAGAATGAGGATCGTGTCCTAATTCCGGGCCATTAAAATATTTTACCTATTTTTTTTTAAACAACTAAAAAAAGTTTAATATTTTATGGAATCGAAATTTTTCCATAATATATATTTTGGGTGTGATTTGGATACATAAAAAAACATGCATGTTTTGATATATGTATAAATCACAAAAACATGCATGTTTTGTTATATGTATCCAAATCACACCCAAAACACTCGTATTATGGAAAAATTTCATTCCATAAAATATTAAACCTTTTTAGTTGTCTTAAAAAAGGTCTGCTTTAACAAAAATTAGAGTCCTGACTGATCCTGGACTATATATATATATATATATATATATATATATATATATATATATATATATATATATATATCCTCCTTTTACCAAATCATGCGGTATAATTAATAATAAGACAAAAGCTTTAAATATATATACATACATAATCTTCACAATTGATCTGAGAGTTTCATGATTTTATCTCACCTTTGTTAAACAAATTTCTTTCGTCTTTGTATTGGAAGCTTTCGAACTGCCGCTTTTTCCCTTACCAAATTACTGTGCCTTTTTCTTCTTTCCTCGATTACATGTACCGCAAGACAGATTAGGTCTTTAGTTATTTGTTTACTTATTAATATATCTTGTTAATTCTCTTAATTATAATATGATTTAATTTTATCAACATATAAATTAAATCCAATTAGTTTTAAGGCCCAAATTTTACCAAATTAATTTAGGATTAATTACATATTTTAGTACATTTTTAGAATTAATTACAATAATGGTGCATAGATAAAATAATTACAAAAGTAATACATTTTTCCATATTTATTTACAAAATTAATATATTTGGGTATCCTTTAATCGTGACCCACGATTATCTCCCTCATCTCTTCCCGTTAATTCATCATCGTCAAACATTGTTAACATCTTCTTCATATTTTGCATATTAATTCTTGATCAGTTGATTCATCATCGTCAACATCTTCTATCTCTGCAACTGCACTGGATCTTGTTAGTGGTTTACGGGGTTCGGCTGACTTTGCAGATGACAAAAGAAAGCTTTTATGCATGTCATCGAATTTAAGGAAGTATGATGCAAGTCCAATTTTCTGGCTAATGTCATCAACAATGTTAAATGCATCCTTTCCGGCATCACTAGTTTTATTGTATAGAACACATTCTCCCAAAAGCAACGATGCCATCCCCCTTATGCGCACTATTGTGTTAGGATTGGATACCAACTCAGGGAGATATGTGTTAGAGTTTATGTCCTAAAGGCCAATTATTTGATATAATTGCTTAACGTTTAGATATTATTTTTGATTGAATAAATGAATGATTTTATTATGGTTTTATTTACTGCGTTATATAAATGTTAACATAATAAAAATCCTTAGAATAGTGATACAATTTATATAGTTTCAAGTATGTGACTTGAACATGAGATTATATAATTATAATTAGTATCATTGTTCTTAAATGTCCCTAGTAGAGTATCATTGTTGATGGGACAACAATGATGCATTAAGACTAGTATGTGGATTGACTTATGACTAAATTTCATTGGTCATAAATATATGAGATATTAAGTCAATGCATAGGTACATGTTAGAGAACGATGTACTGGACATACTGTGACGCCCCCAAAATAGGTATACATCACCCATTCTGAGTTGTCAAAACATGATACAGAAACAACTACAACTTTATTATTACAACAGTAAAACTGTGAGTTTAAATACAAATATTATCTTCTAGACAATATCTATACTCAAATAAATCCTCATCACATTTATTGATACATTATTTTACAAAAATGGTGAGGACTACTAAACAACTCTCTCTAAAACCTTCATTCCATACCCCGACTGCACTCGCTTATATTCTCCCTCCCGAGAAAAATGGAACAAAAAGGAAAAGGGTGAGCTCAACTAGCTCAAGAAAGAATATTATGACTAAGATAATATACAACAAATTATCGTTAGTCTTCAACAGGGAAAAATCTAATAGAATACAATAGACAACAAATTTTAAATCAATATTCGCAGCTGAAATAATAATTCATTAGAAGAGTTAAGTAGAGAGAGGCAAACTACTATCTTCTATGTATGAATTTAAAAGTTCATCGCTCATCTTTTATCCCCGTAACATCAATCAATATACATCTGAATCAAATATTCATCTTTTACTACAGCCAAAGATATTCATCGATTAGTCATGTTCATTTAAACACTGCTCATCTTTTGCACTACGGGCCAAAGATATTAATCACCATCATGTTCATCTCAACACTGCTCATCTTTTGCACTACAGTGCCAAAGATATTCTTCAGAATCATTCATCTTTGCACTACAGTGCCAAAGATATTCAATAATATCATCATTTAAGACCGAGGATGATGAAAAATATTTTAAAGAAACGAATCCAAAGGAAACAAAATGACAAGGATTAAGGATTAAGGATTCGTACTTTTGCTTTATCCATGTTCAAAAAATACCTCAAAATAATCATAGTGGTGTAAAATTCAAGAATGATCAAAACATGGATACAATCGAAGCTAGTATCCGTAATAGATATTTTGGACAAAAAGAAGAAATTTTATTTTTTCTATGAATAGTGCTTGATACGTGAATAGTAACTCCGACACCAAAAGATAGAAATTCCACAAAAAACATCTTCACGCTTCACTTAATAGTACTCGTGAATAAGAACTCGTGAATAAGAACTCATGAATAGTAACTCGTGAATAAGAACTCATGAATAGTAACCCGACATGAAAAAGTTCCAAATTTGATAAAAGGTTCCAACTAATATTTCAAAGATAATGATATTGAAGAAATAATATCATTTGAGAAGAAAATAACATCCCTTACCTCGAAAAGACAAGATTTAAATTGGAATACCTGGATATAAGGTCTTTGAAGGGAACTTCAGCACCGCCTAACAATACTCAAAGTATACTCAAAATACTCACAAGAATACGCCGATAATATAGAGAGAGAAAACTTCGCCGTGTAATTTTCAATTCTAACCTAAGCACCCTATTTATAGGAAATTGCTTAGAACACCAAAGTAGAAAATTTAATAAAATATTAATATATATATATTAAAATTTCTACGCCAACCTTCTTGGATCTGATCTCAGCTCATTATGCACATGTTGTAGCCCACAAAACAAACAAAAAACGTTTTTATTATTTAAAATATTTTAAACTTCCAAAAATCAATTATTTCGGAGCTTCGGAACTTCAATAATTCATAATAAATAGCCCTTTCATCAGAAAATTCGAATCTCATGAGTTTTTATAGAAAATTCAATTCTCTACAACTTTGCGTAAGAAAGTTTTTCCAAATTCCAAATAGAAATTGACCGAAAATCCACAAACCAAGGCGATTTTACAAGCTATAATCAAATTTCAGCTTAATAAATGGGGTCCACCAACATGTTTAATATGTTTTAAACATTTATTGCAACAAAAATAATCTTCCTCCTCAGATACTCATAAATCCCACATTCGTTGTAAAAATATCACCATTATTATATTATTAAAATATAATAATATATTTAAATGAATTATTTTATCGTAAAAGATAAAATTTCAATTTTCAACAATTGTCACATTAAAATTTTTCTCCATCTATATCCACATAAAATTAATATTTTTCTTATCATATGAATCAATAATTAATTATTCACAAATAATATTACGTAATCACAATATTGACAACCAGGCGCTTCAGGAAAGTGGGGCTTTCCAATAAGAATTTCTCCTTATCTTGCGCGCAATTAGGTGACCAAACCTCTCCTTAGACGTAACTTTCTAGACATTGCCAATAATGTTATCTAATAATATTATTCAGATAATATGAATTATTGCTTCGATAATGAAAAAATATTGTGTAATGACAATTATCAAAAACAACAAAGAATATAAAATATCAACGCAAAGAATTATTAACTCAATAAAATAAAATATCGAATAAGAATTATCGTGAATAATTATTGAGTAGTGCCTTCACGTAAGAATCAATAATAATTGGTGCAATACCGCAGTGCATCGTTCAACAACGCCAGACAATTAGTGTGTTTTAACCAACGGGTATTCCAACAAGATAATCTGTAATAACTACGCCAAGTATTTATAAACAACTTATATTTGTCGCTTTCTTCATCCAATCGCTTTCATTATGGGGCCCATAAAGATCAAGCTACTGGTCGTATTTAATATTCCCCGACAAAGATTTAATATTCCACGACCAAACGAATATTCCCCACGATAATAAATATTTTATCACCACTTGCTTATTTAAAATATTTGCGCATTTTACCCATAACTAACCACATTAATCAAATCAACCCTTACTATTTCAAAATAATAAATAAAGGAAATTCCTTTTTATTTAAAAAAAATTTGGGGTCTTACACATACCCACCATGAGAATTCTATGTGGAGCATTATGCGAAGTGTCATTAGTAATTCTCATAGTGACAATGATGTAATGGTCCTCCGACTTGAAATTACTATATTTCTACACGGGAATTTATGTACTTTGATATCATCAAATGTCACATTTAATAGGGTGGACTATAAAGGTGATTATTGGGTACATCATGAATCATGTGGGGAATAAGTGTGATCTAGATGGAATTTAACCATCCTATATATTAGGGTTGATATCCATAGGCCTCTTGATTGAGTAGGACTATGAAATGCATGGCCATGCTCAAATAGTGATTTGTTTCATATAGTCTACTCATTGATCAAGAAAAACTCAGATTAAATTATGAAGAGTATGACACATTCCATGAATCGAGTTTAATCTAGGATATTAAGGTTAAAAGGATTAAATTACATTGAAACATTGGTCACGAAAAGGTTGCATCGAATCATCGATCTTATTATTACTTGGGTAGAAGTGATGTATTACTAGATGCCGCTCACTATTTATAATTTTATAATATGATTTTAAAATTATTGCCAACGTAATAATAACATATAGGGTCACACACATAGAACGTAATTAAAAGGGAATTAATTTAAATTATAAAGATTTAAATATGTCAATATGATTGATAGTATTTAAATTACGAATTTAAATTAATAGGATAATTTATATAGGTATATTAATTAAGTAAGACTTAATTAAGATATATATATATATATATATATATATATAAATTCAGATTTTAATAATATTAGGTTTTGATTAATTCCTCCTAACTTCTATATATATGATATATATCAGTCATTTTAGGGATTACGTCAAAACACAAAACCCTAGCCGCTCTTAGAGAAAGACTAGAGAAAATAGTTTCGAAAATCCTCATCCTTGGTGGCTAGTACCGCGGTTCCTTCTTCTGCAAATCGTAGGACGATTCGCAGAGCGTTCGTGTGGATACCGTAGAGACGCAGTTCGTTTAGATTGCGTTGGAAATTCGATATATCTCATCAATTCCAGCTTTATAATCGCTATAATCTTTTACACACTGAATTAATTTCTGTTTCACATTGATCCTGTTTGAGTTTCGGATTGTTTTGTTCAATTTATTTTCCGTTGTACATTGCTTTGATGTGTTGAAAACCCTACAATATGTTAAGTGAGGGCGTGAATCTAGAAAGCACTTGAGTATTAATTTTTCTAGTATGGCTGGTGAGGACGTGAATCTAGAAAGCACTTGGGCCTTCAAGTTCAAAATATGGCAGAGATAGATGATGTTGACGATACAGTGGGTAGAAAGCACTTGGGCCTTCAGTTTTTTCATAGTGCAGTTGGTAACCAAACCTTCATACCAAGGTAACCAAATCGTCATACTAAGGTAACCAATCCACACCTTCAGTTTTTTCATAGGGCAGTTGGTAACCAAACCTTCACACCAAGGTAACCAAACCTTCATACTAAGGTAACCAATCCACATCTACACCTGCAGTTTTTTCATAGTGCAGTTGGTAGCCAAACATTCATACCAAGGTAACCAATTAAGTGTTATTAGGTTACCAATTTATTTTGAATGTGATGCAGTTTGTAGCCAAACCTTCTTGCAGTGGGTAGCCAAACCTTCATACCAAGGTAACTAATTCAGTTTTATTAAGTTACCAATTTATTTTGAATGTGATAAAGGTTTGGTTACCTTGGTATAAAGGTTTGGTTACCTTGGTATAAAAGTTTGGTTACCTTGGTACTAAGGTTTGGTTATGAATATTACATTACACATCACTCTCTTATCTCTCTCTTTCCTATGCAGTGTTTTTATTTTCCTTTGGACATGAAATTGGAATTGGAATTTTTGGAATAGTGCTGGAGAATCTCGCGGATACATGGTGCTGGACAGATCAGTTTTCTTTGGAGATTATTTACCACAACCGTATGATGAATATCATGTACTACAGTACTTGTATATTTTTATATGCATAATTTGGTTTTAATTATTTTCATGTATCAGTGAAATGTTTGTTCTATCTAGCACTAAATCCTTGTCTTCCACTGTATAGTGTTTGTCCAAGCCTCAAGACTCTCAATTATCGTGTCACTCTTTGTAGGTTCCATTCGTTAGAGGAATTTGACTAGGGAAAGAGAAGCTGCAGGAAACGGCTTGATGGATACAACCGCACGCAGCGAAGCGGCACGTAAATGTAACTGAGAGGGCTACTGTGAGGGAGATCAAGATTTGAATTTGAATTATTATTTTGAATTTGAATTTATTTTTGTTGTTAGATCCCAGATATTCGAATTTGAATTATTAATTATGGCAGTTATTTCTCTTTGATTTTAGGTTTCCTTATTAATGTGAATTGCGTTATTTTTGTAATTATTTTGTGTATGTATTATTTTTGTAAATACTTTTTAATTGTTGTATATTAGTGTTAAGGACCCATTAATTTATCCATCACATATATATTAATACTTATTAGCCCATATAAAATAAATAACTAGTTTGACCCAATAAAAGACAAAGTCCGATTAAATTATTTAAAATATTAATTTAAATATTAATTATTTTTTTATTTCTTTATTATTATTATTTTCTGGGTATTATATACTGTGAATTTGTATTTACATTGCAAATTTCTGGGTTCCCTCTTTACTGGCGATCCGAATTTCCACCTTTGTGTTTAATATATATTTGAAAGTTTTTAAAAGTCTTTAGAGATGAGGTCAGACTTTGGATATGAGTTGGTAGTTATAATTTTTCTTCTAAAGTCTGTCAAACTCTACCATTTGATAGAAATATGAAAAATCTATGATTTTTTGAATACCAAAATACTTTTATAAACTTTGTAAAAATCTTAATTCAATACCACCTAACTTTTAAAGACATTAAAAAAGTTGTAATTGAACACCAATAAACTTTTATAAACTCTTTAAATATCTTGACTGAATACAACCAAACTTTTAAAATCTTTAAAAGTCGTTAAAAATTTTAATTGAATACACCCCCCTTATTTTAACTTATAAGTCATTATAAACCGAACACCTTCATAACTTGTTTTAACTTAATTTTTGACTTATAAATCAAATTGATGTCAAACATTTTTACTTCTAAATCATAATTTAAAATAACTTATAAATCATTTTAAAATAAGTCATTCCCGAATAGGCCTTTATAATACATTAAGTTACTCATAACAATTAAGGTGGTGTTTGATAAAATTGAGTATTAAGATCTGAACAGTTTAGACATCTGACTAATCTAGAGTATCTGTCTAGAATTGTATCTAAATAAAAAAATATTGTTTGATAATTAATTTTTTTTAAATGTCTGAATAACAGTATTTTACTATTTTAACCCTCTAAATAGTTTAAACAAAATTTGATTGATAATTAAAAGTTCTAAATAGTATATAAAATACATATTTATAATATTTTGACCACAATATAATGAAACAAAATGTATCAAATCCAATGAAATTAAAAAGTAAAAATTTTAAAGTCTAATTTTTTAAAAGTAAAGTAAATAATAATAATAACAATCGTAAGACCCTCAAATATTATAAATAAAGATGAATTTTCTATAAATATTATTTTTGAATATTATGGAATAAATTTGATATAATGTTATAGTTGTGGGTAGATTTATAAATTTTGCAAAAGTATGCAAGTTGTTATAAAATATTCGTTTGGTGGGAATATTCTTTTTGTTAGGGAATATTAAAGATAACTACCAATCATTGATGGACCCCTTACAATGTAATTATCATTTGATTGAGAAAACGACAAAAATATTTTATAAAAATAACTACAGAGGTGTTACCGTTAAAACCGTTGAACTACCCGGTGGTAAAGTACGAAGAATACGCGCGTCGCATAGTAGTAGCATACGGTATTGATTATTGATGCTTACGTGAGAAGTCACACAAACCATGCTTAATTATTACTACAAGAATTCACGATCATATCTCTTATATTATTGATTCAATTATTGTCACAAGATTATCTCAGATAATATAGATTAAATCAATAATTGAGACGACAAGTTATAAATGATTAATAATTGTTGAAAGATTAAATATGTGTTGATTAAAAATAAAATGATTTGTGGTAAGTTTGATTATTTTATGGGGGGCTCATATGTTATCATCTAAGAGTCTCTTCACAATAAGTAATTACCTTTGTGAAT
The DNA here is from genome assembly GCA_020205615.1 of Panax quinquefolius. Lineage (NCBI taxonomy): Eukaryota > Viridiplantae > Streptophyta > Magnoliopsida > Apiales > Araliaceae > Panax > Panax quinquefolius. The sequence continues at coordinate 18,662,866 of CM035151.1, read as the reverse complement.
AGTAATTACCTTCGTCAATAGTATTTACCTTCATCAATAGTAATTACCTTCGTCAATAGTAATTACCTCTTGTGAATAGTAATTACCTTCGTTAATAGTAATTACCCTCGTGAATAGTAATTACCTTTGTCAATAGTAATTACCTTTACCAGACGTCGAACCACTTGTCGCTTAACATTACGACGTCGAACCACTTTTCGCTTCACATTAAAGTGCGTCAAACCACTTTTCTTTTCATCATCATCGTCAAGCGAGCCACTTGCTTTTCACACACAGCGGTGGTCTTAAGCTAGAAATCTTCTATAAATAGAGGCCTAGTGCTTCATTATTTTTCACTTAATTCATTCAAGCTTATAGAGAGAAAGTATAGAGAATAAGAAAGAAAGAAGAAGAGTATTTTGTTACTACACCTGTCGCAGATTCAATCTCCTACCAAAAGTAAGGGTGTTATTCTTTCTTATTCATGAAGAGAACTATTGTTATTCCATCGCTTATTATTCTCATTGAATAACTTTTATACGCTGCTGATTTACCCTATACTTGGTGACATTCTTCTATTATTCTGCTGAACATCCTGCTCATGTGTTTTACACCTGACCGGTTCCGCCTCTTATTATTATTACTGTTGGAACATCCATGCATGTGTTTTACACGGACTGGATTCGCTTTTATTATTATTCATTGGACATCCTCATGCATGTGTTTACACCTGACCTGGTTCCGCTTTTTATTATTCTGTTGGAATATCCTATCTCGTTTTTTACATCTGGATCCGGGTTCCATCTTTATTATTCTGTTGGAACATCCCATGCCGGTGTGAATTTCACCGACACCGTTCATGTTATTATTATTCATTTGAATAACTCCTGCCTGCAAGCAATCTGCATTTGCATGGTGATTTCTTTTGTTATTCCATTCTTTATTATACCCAAATAGTTAAAACTTTGACTTCTATACTCCATGAAATTAGTAGAATATCCTTGATATTTACGTTTCATCCAAATCTTTTTCATGGAAATATTCTTCCGATCATTCTTGAATTTTACTCTACAAAACAAAGATCATATCGACAATTTGGACGTTAATAATTCCTGGATAAAATAATTCTTGAACTTGTTTTATCAATTCTTATATCATTGTCATCATCCTCATGTTTATATTTTTTAAAGTCATCCGTATTCAGAAGTGCATAGATGGACTTGGTATGATTATGACCGAGACTATTCTTGTAATCATCATGGCCGTAATTTACAAATGATGTGGTAAAATCCTCGTTGGTAGTAGAGTGCATCGATGGACAATTGTTGGCATGATCATGACCATTAATGAATACACAACTATTCTTGGCCGTAGTGCATGAATAATTGTGGTCGTGATACTAAAGAATATCATTGGCCATAGTAAAGTGGGGTGTGATTCGATGATGTGGATTATTTATTAAAGTGAGTCTCACCTTTATATGATGATGAAAAACCTTTTAAAACCTAAAAGATAGTAGACTTTATTTTCTACTTGACTCTTTTAATGGATTGCGATATTCCACCGCAGCTTAAACCGGTGGTCTATTGTATTTTATCGGTTTAACATTGTTGAAGGCTATTGATAATTTATTCTCGCATTATCTTAGTCATAATATTTCTTCTTTGGCTAGTTGAGCTCACCCTTTTTCACAATCGTCTCTTGTGAAATGAGAATATAAATTTGACGAGCGAGTGTGAAACGCAGTGATGGTCCTCAAGATAAGATTAGTAGTCCTCACTATTCTCGTGAAATATAGTGTGATAATAATTGTAATGAGGACTCCTTTTTGAGTTTGTATAATATCTAGTAGACGATATTTGTATTTAAACTCACGATTTATGTCGATTGCATACTTTACGCTTATGTTAGTAAGTTGTATTTAAATTATGTACCATGTAAGTGGCGACCCAAGATGGGTGATGTATACCTAATTTTTGGGGCGTCACAAACACAATCAATAAATTAATAGGAAATTAACAAACCTAGAAATAATAAGGTATCAATGAATAAAAATAAATTAAGTTAAAATTAAAAATTAGTGTTAACAGATTTTTTTGAGGCGTGCATCTTTTTCTCTCCTAGCAACTAGCAAATCTCCAAACGAACTCAATCTTCTTACTTAGTCAAATTCCTATTGAAATCAATCGATTAATTAAAAGAAGATTCCCAACTGTTAATAATAACCCGCCACCACCATCAAAGGTGGCTTTGCCAAATCCCACCACCGATGAAGAACGGAACCCTTTAGTTCTAAGAATTCTGGTTCGAATTTGGAAAGCAGAAAATCGCTTCTCTCATCAATCGACTTGCTTGATGTCGGATCTGCTGTTTTCCCTATTTTCGGTTGGTATTTTTCTGGCGGTGATGAGAGGAGAATAGAGCCGAGTGTAGGAGGAAAGAGAGAGAAAGAAGAAAGGATGCAGATTGATTAGGGTTATCGGGGATAAAAGAGGAATTTTATAATATTAAAGAGGTCATTTTTATCCTAAAATAGTTAATTTCATTCAGATAGAGATCTAAATGGTTTAGATTTAATTTTTTATCTTACCGATTAAGAGACATTAAGATGCAAAAAAAAAAAAAAATTACCAAACAACTTGTGCCTTTGACGGAATCAGAGGCACACCTATTAAGAACCTTTAAAACTCAAACAAACACCACCTAAGTCTTTTATAATTTTATACTCCCTCCGTCCCAGGATAAAAGTCCTGGTGAACTTTTTAAGCATATTAAGAAGATGAATGAAATGACAAAATTATCCATAGTAATATGTCATTAATTATTTTTAATGTAGGTGAGAGATTGACTTTCTAGCTATTCAATTCAAAATATTCTCTCTCCATACTTATTAAATATGGAGAGAGAATTAGAATAAGAAAAGTATTAGATATTTAATGTTACGGGCATAATAGAAAAAAATGTGTAAAAGTTTGGTTATTAAAAGAAATTGAACATTTAACATGGGACTACTCAAAATAGTAATAAAGACTTTTATCATGGAACGAAAGGAGTATAAGTTACCTTTTCCACAAGTGTTTGACCCATATAATTATTCTCTTACAATATATAAAAACCTCGTGAAATGGGGAATAGTGAAAATAATGTTCCCCTAACTTGTATATACTGTAAAACATCGACTATCTGGTATGGTGGAACATTTTTCAAGAAGGATGAGCTTAATTGTTCAAACTTTAAGACCTCATTCGAAAATTTATCGACTTTGATATGAAGAAAGGAAAAAAAGCAAATTAGGGGGAAATCTTAAATAACTACAAATCTAATTAACTAATGTCCTACCTTCATTCCTAAAAGATTGTCGTTTAAAGTTTTTGCACATAGATTAAAAAAATCATTAAAATTTATTTAAAATCCCATCACTACCCTTTTATGAGAAATTAAAAACTATTATAATACAAGGGAGAGAATTTCTTGGGAGAATGAGAGAAAGTAGGGGTGATATAGGAAAGTAAATAGTAATTTATTCTCCTAAAAAGTTGTAAACGACAAATAAATTAGAACAAATTTTTTCTTCTAAAATGACAATCTATTAGGAACGGAGGGAGTAACTGCTTTGTTCTTTTTTATTTCTTTTTAAAAAGAATTTTTAATTAGTCACTTGTAGATTTCAAAAAAGAATTACATACTCCCTCTGTCCCTTAATATAGGACGTTTTAAAGTTTCTTCTTTATTCATAATTATATGACGTTTGTTCTAATCTAGGAGAATTGGTCACAATATTTTCAAAAATACCCCACATTACTATGGCTAAATTTTTTTTAGGCTTAGATATAAATTACTATCCTAAACTATTAACCTTTTTCAAATTCGATGATTAACCTTTTAATTTTTTCAATCAGATCATTAAACTATTAATTTTTTTCAATTCGATCCAATTTAAGTTGCCACATCATAAATTGATGATGTGGCCAGCTGACTAGACAAACTAATACTTATGTGTAATTAAAAAAAAAATTAGACAATTAAACAAAAAAATGTCTTATCCAATAATTTATTTAAATCATCTTTTTGTCTATTATTAAAATCGTTTCTGATCCTCATCTTCTTCAAACAAATATCCACAACCTCAGTCACCGCCATGTGAATTCCGACCATGTAATTCTCATCGGAACCTTAACATCCACCACCTCCGGCGGCTCCCTCTCCAAATCTTGCGACACATACACATGAAACCTCGGCCAAAAATACAGTTTCCTCAAGTAGAGACATTTTAGGGTTTTCTCCACCTTGGCAAAGCCCGACACCATCAACTGCAAGTAAGGAATAGGAATAGAAATAGGAATAAGAAAAGGGGAAAATCGAATAATAAAGGCTTCGGTAGGCTCACCTTTAGACACTACAGAGGTGATGACTCCTATTTTTATATTGATGGTGTAGTCTCACCCAGAAGCTCATAGCCTGATTCAAAGCATGTGTGTTAAGCATACGCCACTCAATAAACAGCGGAGAGAAAGGCTATTAGAGAGAAAGAGTTTGCTAGGCTATTTATCTCACTTCGGGCATCTTCATATCCCGCTTGCTCAAGATAGGACTTGATTCCTTTTATCAGGTGGAGGTGAGAGAGTGCGTGTGGAGGAGAATAACGCCAGCGACGGTGGAGGCTAGAAGAGAGGAGGTCGACAATGAGGATTTTGTTGATGATGAAGCAGACATTTTCGGATTTGTAGAGAGATGCTGTGACGCCCCCAAAATAGGTATACAACACCCATTCTGAGTCGCCAAATACATGGTACAGAAAGCAAACTACAACTTCAATAATACAATTGTCGTAAAAAAATACGACAACACATACATCTTGAGTTTAAATACAAATATTGTCTTCTGCAGGCAATATCCACACTCAAATAAGTCCTCATTACAATTATTCAAACACTATTTTACAAAAATAGTGAGGATCGCTAAAACATCTTTCTAGAACCATCACTCCGCACTCGGATTAGTTCCTCATTATGTTCTCACTTCACGAGAAAAATGGAACAAAAGAAAAAAGGTGAGCTCAACTAGCCCAAAGAAAGAATATTATGACTAAGATAGTATACAACAAATTATCGTTAGTCTTTAACAGAAAAAATCGATAAAATATAATGAGACAACAAGTTTTAGATCAACAATCGCAATGAAAATAGCAATCCATTAGAAGAGTCAAGTAGAGAAAGAATTCTACTATCTTCTAAGATTTAAAAGTCCATCATCAATATTTTATCCCTGTAACAACAATCAATATACATCTTTAATCAATATTCATCTTTGCACTACAGGCCAAAGATATTCATTTGTATCACCAGTTGGTCATGTTCATCTCAACACTTGTTCATCTTCGCACTACGGGCCAAAGATATTCATCGGTTAATCATTCATCTTTACACTACAGGCCAAAGATATTAAGTAATATCATCATTTAGGACTGAGGATGATGAAAAATATTTTAAAGAAAACGAATCCAGTGAGACAGAAGGACAAATAGTAAGGATTCGTATAACAGTTTATCCAAGATCAATAATACTCCATAATAACCAATTTTGAAGCAAAATTCAAGAATAAAGATCAAAACATGGATACAATCAAAGATAGTAACCATAATAGACATCTTGGACAAAAAAAGAAAATTTCATTTTTAAGAAATAGTCTTGATTCGTGAATAGTCAGATATCGTGAATAAAGTCGCAGATATCGTGAATAAGAACTCAGACACAAAAAAATTCCAAATTTGATAAAAAGTTCATATCAACATTTCAAAGATAATGATATTGAAGAAAATATCATTTTAAGAAGAATATAACACCCCTTACCTCAAAATATCGATTTCTTGATTGAATATCCAGATAAAAAAATTCAAGGAAACTTGCATTGATGAATAGAAACTCACAAAGTATCTAAATACTCACAAAATACACTCAATAATCTAGAGAGAAAGAGAGAAAGATTATGTTTCCGGTGTGATTTTTAATTCTAACTTAGCCTCTATTTATAGAAAATGTTAGCGAGACTTGACCCCGCAACCTTTGATGGTTTTACTCGCTACTTATTCCCACCCGCCACATTTGAAATAAAATTCAGCACATTTCTTCACCAACCACAAGTGGGGCCCACTCAATTCTAGAATTTTCCACCAAAATGCTAAATTCGGATATTTCAACAATTTCTCAACCAACACCTCTTAAAATTCATAACAAATCATACGCTCATTTTTAATTCGTTCAAAATTTGTGGACATATACTCAACTTATATATGTATAACATATCCAAAAATTACAACGATCCAACAGTCGGATTAAAAATTATAACTCACGCAATATATCTCAAAAACATTTGTTTAATTTTTTTAATACCTTCATTCCGACAAAAATACTGATAAAACACCTCAACATTAACTCTTTCATTTTTAACCACAATAAATATATCCAACATTTATATCCGCATAAAATAAATATTACCTTATCATATGAATCAATAATTAATTATTCACAAATAATATTACAGAATCACATTTATGACAATCAGGCCGTTCCCAGGAAAGATGGGGCTTTCCAATAAGAATTTCTCCTTACTGGCGCGCAATTAGGTGACCAAACCTCTCCTTGACAGAACTTTCTAGACATTGCCAATAATGTTATCTAATAATATTATTCAAATAATATATATGAATTATTGATCTGGTAATGGGAAATACTGTGCAGTGACATTTATTGAAACAACAATAATATAAAATATCAACGCAACAATTATTAAATCAATAAAATAAAATATCAATAAGAATTCATCAGTAACAATTATTGAGTAGTGCCTTCTTACGTAAGGATCAATAATTCATTAATACTATGCATCCACGCGTATTACTGTATTTTAATCACCGGGTATTCCAACAGTGTTAACGGTAACAACTACGCCGTTATTTATAAAAACTCAAACTTGTCGTTTTCTTCATCCGACAATTATTGTGACAACCCCAAAATAGGTCCATTCCCTCCAACCTATTCTGAGTCGCCAATTACATGGTACAGAAAATAACTACAACTTTATTACAACAATAATTGTGCAAAATACCACAACACATATGGTGTGAGTTTGGATACAAATATATACCAACTGTGACACGTGTCCCAACTGTGGACAGCGCCTTACAGTGATACCTTACATAAAGGTTTAGTCAAAAACTGTTTTAGAAATTAGAATCTTTGGGAAGTGCTCAAGGAAACCTTCGTACATGGGAGGCCATGCGTCTAGGTTATAATAGATATCATATGGCCACGTAATTATCCTTGGTCAATCTAATAGACCCCGAAAAAAAATGAGAAGATTACTATCATATTCTTTCCAATGGTGAGTCTTCTCTTGACATATCGTTATCTCCACTGTCTCTAATTGAGAATTATACTTCAAATAAACACCAAGATTATATAGGTAGTGCTTGTAGATATACTCAGTAAGTGGATGTGCAAAACCTTGTCTTTACCTGAAACATCAAAGATCATGGTTATACCAAATCACAGCCTCTGCTCATAATCATACTAATAAATTTATCTTTGCACTACTTGACCAAAGATATTCATCAACAAGTCATCTTTTACACTACAGCCAAAGATATTCAACAACAGTGTCATCTTTGCATTACGAGCCAAAGATATTCATCAACAAATCATCTTTGACTACGGTGCCAAAGATATTCAACAACAAGTCATCTTTGCATTACGAGCCAAAGATATTTATCAATAATTCATCTTTGCACTACAAGCTAAAGATATTCATTATCATTTCATCTTTGCACTACAGGCAAAAGATATTCAACAACAGGTCATCTTTGCACTACAGGCCAAAGATATTCAACAACAGGTCATCTTTGCACTACGGGCCAAAAATATTCATCAATAATTCATCTTTGCACTACAGGCCAAATATATTATTATCTCAAAGAAATACATAATTATTTCAGAATTTATATAAACCATAATTATAACCATGTTAATCAATTCACCTTTACACTTAAGCTAAAAATATTCAATTATAAATTCAATGGTCATGATCATACCAGTCAACGATTCAACTTTGTACTACTGGCCAAAGAGAACCCATAGTCATGATCATACCAATAATCTACCTATCATTACACTCAAGTCAAAGAGAATTTCAACACCAGGGCTATAAAAATGTTATATACGATAATAAAAACAATATATATAGTTTTAATCTCCAGAGTAATATTCATAAATCAACTATAATTTGGTTAGAAAAAGAAACCAATTTTGTCGTGAATAGTAACTTGTGAATTGTAACTCATGAATAGTAACGCATGAATAGTAACCCCGACACAAAAAGGTAGAAATTCCACAATAAAATCCATACCAATATTTCAGTATAATGATATTGAAAGAATAATATTTCTTAAACTTATAAACAATTTATTTTAATTGTTTACACTTTACTAAAATAATGCATTTAATCATTCTAAAATGCCAAACTCATAAGATTTCATCACCAATAACCAAAACCCTAATCAAAATCAGATATACCACATATGTGATTCTCAAGCCATAAAATCATATTTTTCAATTTTTTCCTTCGATAACATATTTAATTAGCTTTATTCATAACTAGACCATTTTTATGAAAAATATCAAATCAGTTCCCAAAAATATTTCTTTTCTCGGGATTTAGCGTAATATAGTCCCATATTGAACATATATTTTCCCAATTTTTAAAATACATTTACTATTTTTCATATAGCCAAAATCGAATATTTTAGATATTTATCATAAATTGTACTTTTATCCAAAAATTCTGAAATTTACAGAGTATACTTCTATCATATACATGTACTCCCAATAAAAATTTCATCAATTTTGGAGTTAACCACAAGGAGTTATAAGGGTTTTCTTTTAAAATAGTATTTTCTCATAAAATTCATAACTCATAATCTATACATCCAAAAATCGCCATTTTTGGACACAATCTAGAAAACTCATCAAATTATCATTTAAAATTTTTCCAGAATTTTTGAAGGTCAGAAAAATTACTATCCCTTACTATCCCTTACCATCCCTTACAATCCCTTACTATCCCTTACTATCCCTTACCATCCCTCATAATCCCTTTACTATCCTTTACTATCCCTTACCTCAAAAGAAGCAAGACTTCATTTGGATATCGGATATGACATCAAGGAAACTTGCAATCAAGAATAGCAACTCACCAAGTATCTAAATACTCACAAAATACACTCGATAATCTAGAGAGAAAAGAAAAAACTTGTTTCGGTGTGATTTTCAATTCTAACTTAGCCTTATTTATTATAGGAAAATGTTAAGACATCAAGCGGACTTAACTCGCAACTTTGATGGCTTTACCTCGCTACTATTCCCACCCACCACATTTGAAAAGTCAATTGAGCACATTTCTCACCAACCAAAAGTGGGGCCCACCAATTCTAGAATTTTCCACCAAAATCATTTATAACCTAATTTCCTAATCACCACCTCTCTTAAAATTCATAACAAATTATACGCTTATTTTAACGGTTCAAAATTTGTGGACATATACTCAACTAATATATGTATAACATATCCAAAAATTACAACGATCCAACGGTCGGATTAAATATTATAACTCACACAATAAAGCTGTAAGAACACTGATTTGATCTTTTAATACCTCCAATTCGATAAAATACCTCAACATTAATTCCTTCATTTATAACCACATAAATAAATCTATCATTTATATCCACATCAAATAAATATTTCATTATCATATAAATCAATAATTAATTATTCACAAATAATATTACAGAATCACAATAATGACAACCAGGCAGTTCCCAGGAAAGAGGGGGCTTTCCGATAAGGATTTCTCCTTACTAGCGCGCAATTAGGTGACCAAATCTCTCCTTGACAGAACTTTCTAGACATTGCCAATAATGTTATCTCATAATATTATTCAAATAATATGAATTATTGATCTGATAATGGAAAATACTGTGCAGTGACAATTATTGAAACAACAATAATATAAAATATCAACGCAACAATTATGGAATCAATAAAATAAAGTATTGAACAGTAATTACTGTAACAATTATTGAGTAGTGCCTTCTTACGTAAGGATCAATAATTCAACAATCATCATGCAATACCGGTAATATTCTCTGTGCAACCACGCCAGACATTCTTTGTATTTTAACCACCGGGTATTCCAACAGTGTTAACGGTAACAACTACATCGTTATTCAATTTTGTCATTTTCTTCTTCCAACAATTATCCGTTATGGGGCCCACAAATAGCTGCGCTATCGTACGAATATTCCCCGACGGAAAGAATATTCCACGACCAAACGAATATTCCCCGACAATAATGAATGCTTCATAACCACTTGCGTATTTTGAAAAAAATTCAAATATCACCCTTAACTTTAACTTTCATCAATTTAACCATTTACTGAATAGAAAGATTGAATACTTTTATTTCATAAAATTCGGGTTCTTACAATTATTCTGTTATGGGGCCCACAAATGACTGTGCCATCGTACGAATATTCCCCGACAATAAGAATATTTCACGACCAAATGAATATTCCCCGACAACAATGATTATTTTATAACCACTTGCATATTTTGCAAAATTTGCACATTTCACCCATAACCAGAGAATTATATCAAATTAATACCTTATTATTCACAATAATAATTAGAGGAAATTCGATTTTATTTATAATAAGTTGGGGTCTTACAACCTCCCCTCCTTATGAAATTTCGTCCTCGAAATTGACATACGTATACCTGGTGTTTCGAAAAGGTGAGGATACCTCTCTTTCATTTCTGATTCCAACTCTCAGGTCATTTCTTCAATAGCATGGTTTCTCCACAAAACCTTAACTTGTGGTATAACCTTGGTGCGTAGGACATGCTCTTTCCTATCCAAGATCTTAACAAGTACTTCTTCGTACGTTAAATCTTCGGCTATCTCGTCTGGTTCTAACGCAATAATATGGTTCGGGTCTTTCACATATTTACGAAGCATGGATATGTGAAAAACATTATGAACACTAGACATACTTGGAGGTAATGCGAGTCTATAGGCCACATTTTCTATTCGGTCAAGAATCTCAAATGGACCAACAAATCGTGGATTGAGCTTTCCTCTCTTTCCAAATCTTGTAACTCCCTTCCATGGAGCAACACGTAACAATACATGATCTCCAATATTAAACTTCACGTCCTTTCTATGAAGATCAGCATAACTCTTTTGTCGATCTTGTGAGGTTTGAATACGTTGTCGAAACATTTGGATCTTTTTTGTAGTCATGCGTACTAATTCTGGTCCCAACAACATTACTTCTCCCACCTCGTCCCAGCATACTGGAGAACGACACTTTCGTTCATACAACACCTCAAATGGAGCCATGCCTATACTTGTTTGATAACTGTTGTTATAGGAGAATTCCACCAGTGGCAAGTACTTGTCCCAACTTCCTTTAAAATCTAGGACACAAAGTCTTAATAGATATTCAAGGGTTTGAATAGTCCTCTCTGATTGTCCATCTGTTTGAGGATGGTATGCTGAACTGAATCGTAAATCTGTGCCCATAGCTTTCTGTAAGCTAACCCAAAATTGTGAAGTGAATCTTGGGTCACGATCCGAAACTATGGATACTGGCATGCCATGCAATCTCACAATCTCATTCACGTACATACTAGCAAGACGTTCAAGGGAATAAATCTCACGTATCGGCAAGAAATGGGCAGACTTGGTTAATCTATCAATAATAACCCAAATAGCATCTATGCCTTGAAAAACTTTGGGAAGACCTGTAACGAAATCCATAGTAATGTGTTCCCACTTCCATTTTGGAATCTCAAGTGGTTGTAATGGACCCTTTGGCACTTGATGCTCCGCTTTTACACATTGACAAGTTAAACACATCGAGATAAATTCTGCGATCTCTCTCTTCATATTGTTCCACCAAAATGTATGTCGATTATCATGATACATTTTGGTACTCCCAGGATGGATTGCAAATGGTGTGTTGTGTGCCTCCATCATGATTCTATGCTTCAAGTCAGAATCGTTAGGAACACAAAGTTTGGAGTTGAATCTAAGTATTCCTTCTTCATCGATTCTTGCTTCTGGAATAGTACATTCTTGCACTTTCTTCTTCATACGCATCAGCTCTATGTCCGTAGCTTGGGCAGCTTAAACTTTATCGATTAAAGTCGGTTCTACTCGTATATTCGCCATCATCATGTGGGTCCCTGGAGTCTTTAATTCTACCTCCATCCTTTGCAAGTCATACAGAATGGACCTCTCAGATTGACAATATCGCACTCAGATCAAGATATGATCTTCTACTCAATGCATCAGCTACTACGTTCGCTTTTCTAGGATGATATTGAATAGTGTGATCGTAATCTTTCAATAGTTCAAGCCAACGTCGTTGCCGCATGTTGAGTTCTTTTTGGGTGAAGAAATATTTGAGGCTTTTATGGTCCGTATAAATCTCCACTTTCTCCCTATACAAGTAGTGTCTCCGAATAAGACTGCTGCCAACTCTAGATCATGAGTAGGATAATTTCTCTCATATTCTTTGAGTTGTCATGAGGCATAGGCTAAGACTTTCCCATGTTGCATGAGAACGCATCCTAACCCTTTGCCTGAAGCATCGCTGTATATAACAAATCCATCCGTACCAGATGGTATTGCCAGAATAGGTGCCGAAATGAGTCTCCTCTTGAACTCTTGGAAACTCTTCCCGCATTCCTCGCTCCATACGAATTTTGTATCTTTCCGAGTCACCGAGTTAGCGAGTAGCGATTCGAGAAAATCCTTCCACGAATCTCCGATAATAACCAAATAAACCTGTAAGCTACGCACTTTGGTCACCGACTTTGGTTGCTCCTAACTTTGTCTTGTCTTGGGTCAATGATACTCCATGTTTTGACACCACGTGCCCAAGGAATGCTAATTCCTCAAGCCAGAACTCACATTTCATTAGCTTGGCATAAATCTTGTTTTCATGAAGCCTTTCAAGTATCAGCTTCAAATGGTGCTCATGAACTTTACGGCTTTTGGAATAGATGAAGATGTCATCAATAAAGACAACAATGAACTGATCCAAATATTCCTTGAATACACGGTTCATTATATCCATGAAAGCAGCTGGAGCATTAGTCAATCCAAATGACATGACTAAGAATTCATAATGCCCGTCTGGGAGTTCGAGGCGCCTTTGGAATATCCTCGCTTTTAATCTTCAAATGATGATATCCGAATCGAAGATCGATCTTTGAAAGAATTATGCTCCTTGCAAATCGGTCGAACAGGTCATCAATGCGAGGTAGCGGATACCTATTCTTGATGGTGACATGGTTTAATTCTCGATGAGTCAATACAAAGTCGCATACTCCCGCCTTTCTTCTTTACTTAATAAAACAGGGAGCACCCCAAGGAGATGTACTTGGGATGAATGAAACCTATGTCTAACAATTCCTCGTAGTTGGACTTTTAACTCCTCGAAGTTCAATAGAGTCATTCGATATGGGGTTTTAGAAATGGGTTTTGTACATTTTACCAAGGTCAATAAAGAATTCAACATCACGTTCGGGGTAGACCGGAAGTTCTTCAGAAATACATCGGAAATTCTCTAACAACAGAAATATTATTCAAATCTGACTTGTCTTTGTTCAAATTAATAACATGGGCTAAGAAAGCTTGACATCCGTTTTTCAATAAACGAATAACTTTATGGCTTGATATGATAGTGACTGATTTTAGTGGTTTAGTTGTTTGAATTCGTATGGACAGTTGGTTAGGAATATGAAAACTAACAACCTTACGAAAAACAATCAATTTTGGCATAATGAGTGGTTAACCAATCAATTCCTAAAATCACATCAAAAGCAAGTATCTTTAAAGATATAAGATCAACGAGTAATGTGATAGTGCCAACATGGATCATGCAAGATTTATAAACCGTGGATGTAACGAAAGTTTCACCCAACTGAGTCTCCACCGATAAATCAAAGTCTAATTTCTCCTGAGTCAAGTTTAAACGTTGAGCACAAGCGGAGAGATAAAAGAATGGGTAGAACCCAGATTCTAGTAAGGTATAAACTTCGCAAGAGTTCAAGATTATCTTACCCAGTAATCACCTCATTCGGGTTCCTCGCGTTTTGGCCACCACACGACAAACGCTTCTTCCAGAACCAACCGATTTGACTTATCCGGATAGCCCTTGAAGTAACCATCCCGTTGAACTTGGTTTTCATGTGAACAATCCCGAAGCTATGTGGCCTTCCTTTCCACGGTTGTAACATACCTTGGATTGTTGTGATGGTTTGGGTGATATGTCCCTCTTTCCGCATTTGTAACATCTAACCGGTGGTCATTCTCCTCCCTAGAATTTGTTGTTGGTCTTTGGTCTTTGTTCTTTGATGTCTTCCCATCATTGTTAAATCTCCTCTTTCTGAAATTTCCACTGACTCACCTCTCCTATTATCATGGCCACGATGACCACCACAAAGTGGTTACCGCCTTTGTTCATATTTTTCCCTCCTCGTTGGTTATCATCACTCTGATGACTGCTGTCACCGGTATGACCCTGGTTGTGGTCCCTTGATTGGACATACTCATTATCTCGCTCTAATAATTGAGCCCTGTTTACAACATCTGAATATAAAAAAAATTTATGAGATATAAGATATTGCCGAATCTCGGGCTTTAGACCTCTCAGAAACATCCTTGTCATTCGTTCCTCATTTTCGACCAAATGAGGTGCAAACCTGATAACTCGCAAAACTTCGCCTCGACTTTGGGACACCGGCCATTTGTTTTATTCGGTCGATAAACTCCACCTCCTTCATATGACGAATACTTTCAGGAAAGTACTTGTCATTGAATAGTTTCTGAAATGTTTCCCAAGACATGCTTTGAAGCGGTTGGTCAGGTACGCCTTCACGACTCCCACCATGAGTCTCGCCTCACCGCTGAACATAAAGGTGGCGAATGGAACTTTCTGTTCTTCTGTGCATCCCAAGACATCGAATATCTTGGTAATTTGCTTGACCCACGTTTCCGCCGCATGATCGGATCCGACTTTCCCTTAAATTCGGTGGTCCCAACTCTTTGAATCGCTTTGTGACGTGACAAGCCGCATTATTCAAGCTAGCATTTCCACCCGTATTCTGTGCACGAGTTTCCCTCGTCTAGTTTTGCATAAAATGCAAAAAACTACTGAACATCCCATCATTCATCATTTGTTCGGTAGTGTTGTTTATAGGAGGATTATTGCCTTCCTCATTGTATGCGTTCTCCTATTCATTCAGAACTAAAGGTTGTTCCACGGTCTCATACACTCTATTGTTAACGCTTAGCAGCCATTCTTAAATCGCCCATAAAACAAGGGTTAATTAAACAAATTAACATATCACATAATATCCCTATATTATGATCGACCAACAAATAAGCTTAGATAGGACACACTAGCGAAGGATTTAGTCATCTCTCCCCCTAGTTCTATTCCCCATCTCCGCCAAATAACCATATCCCTAAGCTTTAATACCAACTGTGACGCCCCAAAATAGGTATACAACACCCATTCTCGAGTCGCCAAATACATGGTACGTAAAGCAAACTACAACTTCAATAATACAATTGTTGTGGTGTAAAAAAACGACATAACACATACCGTGAGTTTAAATACAAATATTGTCTTCCGACAATATCCACACTCAAATAAGTCATCATTACAATTATTCAAACACTATTTTACGAAAATAGTGAGGACCTGCTAAAACATCTTTCTAGAACCATCACTCCATTCCCGATTAGTTCTCTCGTTATGTTCTCACTTCCCGAGAAAAATGGAACAAAAGGAAAAGGGTGAGCTCAACTAGCCCAAAGAAAAGAATATTATTACGACTAAGATAGTATACAACAAATTATCATTAGTCTTCAACAGGAAAAAATCTGATAAAATATAATAGATAACAAGTTTTAGATCAACAACTGCAGCGGAAATAGCAATCCATTAGAAGAGTCGAGTAGAGAAAGAATTCTACTATCTTCTAAGATTTAAAAGTCCATCATCAATATTTTATCCTCAGAACAACAATCAATATACATCTTTAATCAATATTCATCTTTGCACTACAGCCAAAGATATTCATTTGTATCACCAATTGGTCATGTTCATCTCAACACCTGCTCATCTTCGCACTACGGCCAAAGATATTCATCGATTAATCATTCATCTTTGCACTACAAAATGACAAAGATATTAAGTAATATCATCATTTAGGACCGAGGATGATGAAAAATATTTTAAAGAAAACGAATCCAAAGGAGATGTAAGGACAAATAGTAAGGATTCAGATAACGGTTTATCCAAGATCAATAATACTCCATAATAACCAATTTTGAAGCAAAATTCAAGAATAAAGATCAAAACATGGATACAATCAAAGATAGTAACCATAATGTACATCTTGGACAAAAAGAAGAAAATTTTATTTTTCTGTAAATAGTTCAATGATTCGTGAATAGTGTCGATACGTGAATAGTGGCCAGTATACGTGAATAAGTAACCCCGACACAAAAAAGTTTCAAATTTGATAAAAAGTTCATACCAACATTTCTAAGATAATGATATTGAAGAAAATATCATTTTAAGAAGAATATAACACCCTTACCTCAAAATATCGAGATTTACGATCGGAATATCGGTATAAGGCTGAAGGAAACTTGCATTGATGAATAGAAACTCACAAAGTATCTAAATACTCACAAAATACACTCAATAATCTAGAGAGAGAAAGAGAGAAAGATTATGTTTCTGGTGTGATTTTCAATTCTAATTTAGCCCTCTATTTATAGAAAAATGTTAGCAGACTTGACCTGCAACTTGATGGCTTTACCTGCTACTATTTCCACCCACCACATTTGAAATAAAATTCAGTACATTTCTTCACCAACCACAAGTGGGGCTCACTCAATTCTAGAATTTTTCACCAAAATGCTAAATTCGGATATTTCACAAATTTCAAACCAATCACCTCTTAAAATTCATAACAAATCATACGTTCATTTTAACAGTTCAAAATTTGTGGACATATACTCAACTTATATATGTATAACATATCCAAAAATTACAACGATCCAACTATTTGATTAAAAATTATAACTCACGCATGATATATCTCAAAAAATCTGGTTAATTTTTAATACCTTCATTCCGACAAAAAATACTGATAAACACCTCAACATTAACTCTTTTATTTTTAACCACAATAAATATATCCAACATTTATATCCGCATAAAATAAATATTACCTTATCATATGAATCAATAATTAATTATTCACAAATAATATTACAGAATCACATTTATGACAACCAGGCCGTTCCCAGGAAAGAGGGGGCTTTCCAATAAGAATTTCTCCTTACTGGCATGCAATAAGGTGACCAAACCTCTCCTTGACAGAACTTTCTAGACATTGCCAATAATGTTATCTAATAATATTATTCAAATAATATATATGAATTATTGATCTGATAATGGGAAATATCAGGCAAAGGACAATTATTGAAACAACAATAATATAAAATATTAACGCAAAGAATTATTGAATCAATAAAATAAAATATTGAATAAGAATTCATCGTAATAATTATCGAGTAGTGCCTTTTCACGTAAGGATCAATAATTCATCAATCATGTGCATCCACGCCAGACATCGTATTTTAACCACCGGGTATTCCAACAGTGTTAACGGTAACAACTACGTCATTATTTATAAAAACTCAAACTTGTCATTTTCTTCATCCGACAATTATTCTGTTATGGGGCCCACAAATGACTGCTACTGTCGTACGTCGTACGAATATTCCCCGACAACAAGAATATTCCACGACCAAATGAATATTCCCCGACAACAATGATTATTTTATAACCACTTGCATATTTTGCAAAATTTACATATTTCACCCATAACCAGAGAATTATATCAAATTAATACCTTATTATTCACAATAATAATTAGAGGAAATTCAATTTTATTTATAATAAATTGGGGTCTTACAAATGCGGTGGTTCAACAAAAAATCGGAGGTGATCTCGGAGATGGGGACGCGGCGGCGTGGTTTTGGATGGATTATTTTTGGTTGGGGCAGAAGAAAGTTGGAGAAGGGTGCCTTGAGATAGGGTTGGTTGCTATCGGCGATTGTTGAAGCATTGGGCAGTTTTTGAGCGGTGATTGTGAAAGCATTGTGTGGTGTTTGAAGTTTAGGGTTATGTTTTGGGAATTTTTTCAGAGGAAGAGGAATATGAAGCAACAGGGCATTTGATCTTATTTTCTATTTTATTTTATTTTATTTTTGTATTTATGTTAGTTATTAATGTTTGTTCTTGTGATTAAACAAGTTTGATTTAAGTTTAATTATTTATTTTTGAATGTATTAATTGATTAGGCTTTGGTTATTAAAATAATATTTTTTTTAATTACACATAAGCATTAGTTTGTCTAGTCAGCTGGTCACATCATCAATTTATGATGTGGCAACTTAAATTGGATCGAAGTGGAAAATAATTAATAGTTTAATGATTTGATTGAAAAAATTAAAAGGTCAATCATCGAAGTGGAAAAGGCTAATAGTTTAGCGTAGTAATTTATATTTAAGCCTTTTTTTATCTTTATTCACAATTGTCCATACTTTTAACTCTTTCACTCTCTTTATCCCAACAAAACTCTTCCACTTTTATGGGGATGGAGAGAGAGACCAACGAGTAAATGAGACTAATTACTGAGTTTTTTTAGGAGAGAATTACGGAAAAATATGGGAGAGAGTATGAAATAACTATGATAAGGGATTTTATGACAATTGAGTATTATATTTAATACTTTCCATTATTATCTTAATTCTTGTACACAAACCTAAAACGTCCTATATTAAGGGATGGGGAGAGTACTTAGTAGTTTAATTGTTTCTCTCTCATCCTTTCAATGAATTTTAAAAAGATGTAATACTCAATTTTATCAATCAAGCAAAGTATTAATTATATTTCTTAAGCATAATCTTAAAACGTTAATTAAAAAGAATAGAGGGAGTATATATTACATTTTAAAATTTTGGTATGAAATAAAAAAAACATTCTTTTTACGTCTTGGTTGATAGTTTAGGAGAAAACAGAAAGAAAAGAAAGTGTAGTACTCTTTATTAATAGAGAAAATTAATTAAGAAATAGTAGATTATATTATGGATTTTTCAGTAAATAAATTTTAAAAGAAAAGTGGCAAAGGGAAACATGTATTTTCCTTCTTCCTTTAGTGTTGAAGGGAAATAGAGAAAGAAATGGGTCACTTATAAAACTTCAGAAATTAATTAATGCATTCACACATGTTCAATTTAACTGACGACGTCCTTTTATATGTGGTATTTTCCAATTTATGTGACCTCTATACTTGCAACATAGTTGAAGAGAAATTGTATTCTACTATTCTTGATAATTTTACCCTTGGCTTATAAATTTATGTTACATTTGGATGGAAAGAATAAAATAGAAAAATGAATGATTTATTTCATTTTAGGGAGTGTTTGATAAAATTAAATAAAATAATTTTGAATATTTAAATAATCTGAATGAAGTGAAATTCTAAATATTGAATACTGGATGAAACAAATTGAATATTATAAAAAAAAATTAAATTTAAAATATTTCATTCAGCAGTCATTAAGCATATTTAGCCAAAAAAAGTTACACTTGGTCATTTTGTCCAAAAACTGACCAATTCAGTCATTCAATCGATTTTTATTCAAAACAAATACACTGAATGACTGACTAATTTAGCCATTTAGTCATTCAGCTCCATTCAGTTCTAAACAAACAGCCCCTTAGTTGGAATGAGTTATTTCATATTCCTTCCCAAAGAATAAAATTCATAACTTTGGGAGAAATAATAATGGTTCAATTCATTCCAATCGCAACCAAACATAATTTTTTTCATTTCATAGAAATGAATCATTTCATTCTTACCTTAATTACTCCAATCCAAATGTAGCATAGTAATGCACCTAGATTCGATTCAGTTTACACAACTATCAAACATTATTTACTGTAAAATATAAATTGTCAATTTAAATATTTTGTAGAAGTATGTAATAAAATTTGAAGGTTTATATATAACATTAGTTGGATTATAGTATTAATATGGAATTTTCCTAAGAAGATGAATTAATGCATTCGGCCTCAAACTATTTGTAATGTGATCTTTGAGATAAAAAAAAATCAGCTCCATAATCTTTCCTTTATAGATCTCACAGACAAATTAACTGAATATCTTAAAAATGACATGGTTAAAGTGAACAATAATAAAAGACATAAATTGATACATATGAAAATAAAAAGAGACATTTAGTTAAGATAAAAAGTATTACATGAATGATAAATGGAATTATCTCCATTCCATAATAACTGATTTTTAGAAGAAAAAAATTATTCCAATTTTATTGTTGTTTACAACTTTCTAGGATAATAAATTATTTATTTTTTTATATCACCCCTAACATTTTTTATTGTTCCAATAAATTTTCATACAAATTTTAGTTCTTAAATGATAGTATTAAATGACTTTCTTAATTCATGTGCATGAAGTTAAAACGACTATTATTATAGAATAGAGATAGTACATGCATTTTTATGTTGATAAAACTAGTAGCCGTAAAAATTTATGCATGTACACTAACTTATTACTCCTTCGTTTTCAAAAAGATGGTGAAAATACATAAAGTAGAGGATATATATATTATTTAATAAAATACTTTTTTTTCTGCTCTTTTATTTTTCTTAATTTATTTACAAAACATATTTTGATCATCTTTTTATGGAATACGTTTTGTGTAGTAACTTGTTACGTGTGTATTTATCATCTACCTTGTTTAAGTAAGATCATTGTGACATATTTGGATTGTCACACATGAGCATTGCACAATGTGATAAGTTGGACAACAAATTGGATGTGCCATTTAATTAAGTTTAAGAATAATTTATTTTTTTAATTTGTGACAACTGACAGGCAAGCAACACAAAATGGGTTGAACCTGCCCATGGTGGCTAACTTGGGATCAATAATGAGGGGTGACAAATGATGTATACCGTACAGAATGGATCTGATTTGTCTATTTGGATGTGTGAGCCCTTATATCTGTAGGCCCAATAAATTGTGTGGCCTCAGCCCCATTTTGTTTCTTTTTTGACTTTTTCCTTTTTGTGGTTAGAAACAAATGAAGTTGGAGAAAGATGGAAATAAATGTTCTCTTCGCTCCAAAATTAGATATACAACTAGATACAAACTCGCGCGTTGCGGTGAGATTATTCAATTTTTTAATAATAAATGTGTGCACAATTAATAAATTAAAATATAATAAGAAGATGGTAGATTGTTGTGCGATGATCAAATTTTACATAGAAAAACAAATGAATATACATTGTAGGGATTAGTGTTGAGATAAAATAGAAATTTTATTAAATAATAATTAAATTACAAATGATAATATCAAAACAGTTGACATTATCAAAACAGTTTAGATTTGTAGTGATTTAAGGGATTATAAATTTAAAAAATTAAGAGAATGACAGTATGCTATTAATTGTTTAGATTTGTAGTGATTTAGAAGATTATAAATCCAAAAAATTAATTAATATTATAAAGTAGTGACTTTATTAAATAATAATTAAATTACAAGGGATAATATCAAAACAGTTGATATTATCAAAACAATTTATATTTGTAGTAATTTAGGGGATTATAAATCTAAAATTTAGGGGAATGAATTAGGGTTTGTTTTCATACTCATTTGTTATGTTAGCTGAGCAGTTTTATTAAGGGTCTTAAGGAACATTAATTAGGCAGGACACGTGTTGAATTATAGGAATGACAGATGTGAAGCTATGATCATATCATGTACTGCAATTTAGTACTCTCTCCGTCCCAGGTTAAAAGTCTTTATTACTATTAATTTTGAGTAGTCCCATGTTAAATGTCCACTTTCCTTTAATAACCAAACTTTTACACATTTATTCCTATTATGCCCGTAGTATTAAATATCTCATACTTTTCTTATTCTAATTCTCTCCATATTTAATGACATTATTATGGGCAATTTTGTCATTTTATTCCCCTTTTTAATATGCGTGAAAAGTCCATCAGGACTTTTATCCTGGGACGGAGGGAGTATATTTAATAGATTTGACTTTTGAAGTCAAACGACAGTATATTAAACTTCAAATTAATATGAATTTATTTAATTTTAGTTCATACAATTATTACAATTAGGTAGTACTCTCTTTTCTAAATTATAAAATCATTATTGACTTTTGAAAAGTCAATTTCAAACATTTTTAAGCTCAAAAATGAGATAATTTCATTTAATTTATGTCAATACAATTATGAATATCATAGATTACCTATAAGTACTATTAGTTATAAGATTATCGTTTTGAAAACTTAAGTGAATCATGACAATTTTAAATTTGAAAATATCTCAAATTGACTTTTAAAAAGTCAATAATATTGATCTTAATATTCAGAACGGAGAGAGTATATAACAAAATTTATTAATCACAAAATTTATTTCATTCTAAACTTTTATGTATCGTATATAGCAATTTTAAAGTTCAACATACCGAGGTTTGACTTAAAAAATCAAATAGTATCTCTAATTTTGGAACGGATGGAGTACTTTAGGTGAATCACCTTAATCCATCTGTTTTTCTCTCTCCTTCTATTTTTTTCTCCTCTATTTTTTTAAACCAAAAATAAAATGTTACAGCTTATGTAATATTGTTTATTATTTATACTCTTTAATTAGTTTTGTTAATCTCTCCTTGTTCTAAAGAAAAATGTGTTGAAAAATCTCCACTTCAGTGATTTGAGTCACTGCCAATCCTACCAAACGGATTCTCTTCTTAATTAATAAGCATTTGTTTGCTCATCCTCCTGCATGGCTCAAAGCCTATTCAGCTGGGCTGAAACCAATGTGCCTCTCCAACATGCAATATTACCCCAAAAGGAATTTGGAGGTTGCATGCATATTACCCCAAAAGGAAAAAAAAGTTGAAAAATTCCTCTGATTCGAAATACAAGATTATTTTTTAGTTTTTAATAAATTCAAAATTAATAATACGTTTAGTTTTTTTAATAGTCTACAATCTTGGTAACTGTAGTATCTAGAAATTAAGTAAATACATATGAGTTTTTAATTGAAACTATTCTATATAAACTTTTAAAAAATATAATTAATTCTACACTCCTATATTTTAAAATGGAGGAATTAAGTAAAAATAAATATTCTTGTGCACCTATATAACTATTGTGAATATTTATATATATATAGGATGATCTACCAAATAAAGATCTTAATATGTAGAAGTTGATCCTCACTCAACTAAATATTCACTATTCAAAGTAAAAAAAATGAAACACTTTAAAAATAATAGCCTATTAGTAATGTATCTTGTCATGTTAAGTTGATAGGTTTGTTTAAGGTTAGAATTTTTTGCTTGGCAATTTCTTCTACGTTTCAAATTTCAGCTGTGGTAGGGGACATGCTGATGTATTTCTTTATCTATAAAAGACTTATTTATAAAATTCGTTGGTACTAATTATTTTATTTATATTTTTTTAAAAATTAAATTATTAATTTAATAAATATAGTATAATTATAAATTATGATCATAAATATAAAGATATTGTATTAATTATTTTATATTACTATCACTAAACAAGTAAAAAAAAATTGTTGAATTAATTAACTCTTTAAATTCGTAGAACAGATGAGTAAATGGTAAATGCCGAGCTTAGAGGGGGAGGAGAAACTGGTTTTGAAGGGTGGGTTGCATGCGGGTAGGAAACCTTTTTGATTTCTTAGTGGCAAAATTAACTTTCTTCTTTGATCGTGTGGTGCTTCATTATTAAATGGATGAGCTTATGAGAGATCAATCCTTTTTGAAGCAATCTCCCCTTTATGAATTTAAAATGTAATACTTGAGCATTGTATTATAATGTATTTTTGTATCATGTTAACATTAAAATATGTCTATTCATAAAATCACTAAATAACGAACGAAAAATCTGCACATGGAACAAAAAATCACCAAAAAACTTGACGATTGGGATTGTCGAAAGATAATTCCGGTATGAAAATCAGCACAAACCATAAACTTCATCAATGGAGGAATATAGTTTGCTCTAGTGAGTTAAAGTAAATAATGTGAGGTACCTGTAAAGTAGGGTATATAACCTTGTATTTATAAGATCACACCACCTTTATCGCCTTGTCCTCGAATTGGAATAGAATTCCTTATCATACTAACTACCATACTAGGATAAGAGTCAATCTCCTTAAAAAAAGGAAGTTGAATCTGATCATGTCTCTTTCCTTAGGAATTATAGATTAAATATGTGACGCCCCCAAAATTAGGTATACATCACCCATCTTGGGTATTAATTACATACGTAGATGTAATTTTAAATACAACTTATTAACATAACTCGTAGTAGTATAATATCTGACATAAACTCGTGAGTTTAAATACAAATATCGCTCTACTAGATATTATACAAACTCAAACAAAAGTCCTCATTACTGATTATTATCACACTATTTTACGAATAGTGAGGACTACTAATCTTATCTTCGGACCATCACTGCGTTTCCCACTCGTCCCAAATTTATATTATCATTTCAAGAAAACGGTGAAAGAAAGGGTGAGCTCAACTAGCCCGCCCAAGAAGAAATATTATGACTAAGATAATGCGAGAATAAATTATCAATAGTCTTCAATAATGTTAAACCGATAAAATACAATGATATAAACCAGTTTAATCTGCGGTGAATATACAATCCATTAAAAGAGTCAAGTAGAAAATAAAGTCTACTATCTTTTAGGTTTTAAAAGGTTTTTCATCACTATTTATAGCCGAGACTCAAATTTTAATAAATATTTCACATCATCGAATCACCCCGCATTACTGGCCAAGGATATTCTTTAGTATCACGACCACAATTATTCATGCACTACGGGCCAAGAATATTTGTGTATTCATTAATAATTCATGATCATGCCAACAATCGTCCATCAATGCACTACTACCAATGAGGATTTTTATCACATCATTTGTAACATTACGGTCATGATTACAATCGGTAGTCTCTCGGTCATAATCATACCAAGTCCATCTATGCACTACAGAATACGTATGACTTTCAAAAAATATAAACATGAGGATGATGACAATGATATAAGAATTCAATAAAACAAGTTCAAGAATTATTTTATCCGTGAATTATTAACGTCCAAATTGTTAACATGATCTTTGTTTTGTAGAGTAAAATTCAAGAATGATCGGAAGAATATTTCTATGAAAAGATATCGGATGAAACGCAAATATCAAGGATATTCTACTAATTTCATGGAGTATAGAAGTCAAAGTTTTAACCAACCGGGTATAATAAGGAATGGAATAACAAAAGAAATCACCGTGCGCATGCGATAGGCCGCGCATATAAAAGTTATTCCAATGTAATAATAAATAACGGAACCAAAGTCGGTGAAATTCACACCCAAGCGGGATGTTCCAACAGAATAATAAAGATGGAACCAGTCCTGTGTAAACACGTATAGGATATTCCAACGAATAATAAAGATTTTAACCAGTCCTGTAAAAAACACATGATGTGATGTTCCAATGTAATAATAAAGATTTTAACCAGTCCTGTAAAACACATGATGGATGTTCCAACGAGAATAATAATAAAGATTTTAACCAGTCCGGTGTAAAACACACGACATGTGATGTTCCAAATGTATAATAATAAGAATGTCACCAAGTATAGGGTAAACCACTTATACAAAAGTTATTCCAATGTAATAATAAGCAATGGAATAACAACAGCCTTCTCTTCATGAATAAGAAAGAATAACACCCTTTACGGGTACAACAAATAATACCCCTTACATTTGGTAGGAGATTGAATCTTTATGAAGATTGTAAGAATAAAATACTCTTCTTCTTTCTCTTTATTCTCTATACTTTCTCTCTATAGCTTGAATGAATTAAATGAAAATAATGAAGCCCTAGGCCTCTATTTATAGAAGATTTCTAGCTTAGCACCCCGCCGTATGAAAAGGCAAGTGGCTTGACGAATCGGTTTGACGCTTTTAGAATGTGAAACGACAAGTGGTTCGACGCTTTTTGTAATGTGAAACGACAAGTGGTTCGACGTCTGGTAAAGGTAATTACTATTAACGAAGGTAAATACTATTGACGAAGGTAAATACTATTCACAAGGGTAATTACTATCGACGAAGGTAAATACTATTCACAAGGGTAATTACTATCGACGAAGGTAAATACTATTCACAAGGGTAATTACTATCGACGAAGGTAAATACTATTCACAAGGGTAATTACTATTGACGAAGGTAAATACTATCATTGATGAAGAGACTCTTAGATGATGACATATACGAGCCCCCATAAAATAATCAAACTTACCACAAATCATAACACATATTTAATCTTTCAATAATTATTAATCATTTATAACTTGTCGTCTCAATTATTGATTTAATACTATAACATATTATCTGACGATGATCTTGTGACAATAATTGAATCAATAATATAAGAGATATGATGCGTGAATTCTCGAGCAATAATTGAGCATAAATGAGTGACTTCTCACGTAAGCATCAATAATCAATACTGGTGTCTTCTACTATGCAACCACACCAGATTCAGTACTTTTACCACCGGGTAGTTCAATGGTTTTACGGTAACACCTCCGTAGTTATTTTTATAAAATATTTTTGTCGCTTTTCTCGATCCGACAATAATGTTGTGGGGTCCACCAATGATTGAGCCATTATGCGAATATTCCCTAACAAAAAGAATATTCCCACCAAACGAATATTTTATAACAACTTGCATACTTTGCAAAATTTATAAATATTACCCACAACTATAACATTATATCAAATTTATTCCATAATATAGAAAAATTCATCTTTATTTATAAAAGCTGGGGTCTTACAACCTCCCTTCTTATGAAATTTTGCCCTCGAAATTAGGGTACGTACCTGGTATGTCAAGAGGTAAGGATACCTTGATTTCATTTCGATTCTAACTCCCAAGTCATTTCCTCAACATCGTGGTTCCTCCATAAAACTTTGACTTGAGGTATAACCTTGAGCGTAGAATATGTTCTTTCTTATCCAAAATTTGAGCAGAACCTCTTCATACGTCAAATCTTCCGCTATTTCGTCCTGGCTTCTAACTCAATAATATGGTTCGGTCTTTCACATATTTACGTAACATAGATATGTGAAAATGTTATGAACACGAGACATATTTGGCAGAAAAGCGAGTCTATAGGCCACGCTCCTACTCGATCGAGGATTAAAATGGACCGATGAATCGAGGTTTAAGTTTTCCTCTCTTTCCAAATCTTGTAACTCCTTTCCATGGAGCAACTCTTAACAACACATGATCTCCTATATCGAATTCCACGTTCTTTCGATGAAGATCAAGATAACTCTTTTATCGATTTTGTGAGGTTTTTATACGTTGTCGGATCGTCTCAATCTTTTCCGTAGTCATACGCATCAACTCCGGTCCCAACAACGTTGCTTTCACCCACCTCATCCCAAAGATCTTTGGAGAACGACACTTTCTTCCATACAACGCTTGAATGGAGCCATGCCATACTTGCTTGATAAGCGTTGTTGTGAGGAAAACTCCACCAATGGTAAGAACTTGTCCCAACTCCTTGAAATCAAGGACACAGAGTCTTAATAGATCTTCAAGAGTTTGAATAGTCCTCTCCGATTATCCGTCCAAATGCGAGGATGATATGCCGAGCTAAATCGTAAGTCTGTGCCATAGCTTTTTGCAAACTAACCCAAAATCGTGAAGTGAATCTTGGGTCTCGATCGAAACTATGGATACCGGCATACCATGCGATCTTACAATCTCGTTTATGTACATACGACGAAGACGTTCAAGTGTATAAGTTTCTCGTGATCGGTAAGAAATGAGCGAGACTTGGTCAACCTATCAACAATGACCCAAATCGCATCAATGCCTTGAGAAACCTTAGGAAGACCCCAGAAGCGAAATCCATGGTAATGTGCTCCCACTTCCATTCTAGAATTTCAAGTGGTTGCAATGGACCTTTTGGTACTTGATGCTCCGCTTTAACTCGTTGACAAGTTAGACACCTTGAGATAAACAAATACTATCTCTCTCTTCATATGTCATTCCACCAAAATGTATGATTAATATCATGATACATTTTGGTACTCCTGAGATGGATTGCAAATGGTGTGTTGTGTGCCTCCATCATGATATTATACTTTAAATCGTGGTCGTTAGAACACAAAAAGTCCGGAGTTGACTCAAGTATTCTTTCTTCATCGATTCTTGCTTCCAAGATAGCACCTTCTTGCACTTTCTTCCTCATACGCATCGACTCCGTGTCCAGTAGCTTGAGCGCCTTTAACTTTATCAATTAAAGTCGGGTTCTACTCAGATACTACGCTTATCATCACACGCGTCCCGAGTCTTTAATTCTATCTCCATCCTTTGCAAGTCACACAAAATGGGCCTTTGCGTTGACAATATCGCACTTTCAGTGCTTGCATATGATTTTCTACTCAATCGCGCCACCTACCACGCTTCGCTTTTCGGGATGGTATTGGATGGTATGATCATAATCTTTCAATGAGCTTCAAGCCAACGTCGTTGTCGCATGTTGAGTTCCTTTTGAGTGAAGAAATATTTGAGGCTTTTATGATCCGTAAAGATCTCCACTTTCTCCCCATACAAGTAATGCCTCCAAATTTTAAGTGCAAAGATAACAAATGCTAACTCTAGATCATGAGTAGGATAATTCCTCTCATATTCTTTGAGTTGTCGCGAGGCATAGGCTATTACTTTTCCATGTTGCATGAGAACACATCCCAACCCTTTGCCCAAGCATCACCAGAGATGACAAATCCTCTCCGAGCCGGATGGTATTGTCGGTAACTCTTTGAAATAAGTCTCCTCTTGAGTTCTTGAAAACTCTTCTCACATTCTTCGCTCCAACCGAACTTTGTATCTTTCCGAGTCACCGAGTCGATGGAATAGCGATTCGAGAAAATCCTTCCACGAATCTCCGATAATAACCAAATTAAACCGAGAAAGCTACGTGCTTTCTACACATCGATTTAGGTTGTTCCCGACTTTGAATAGCTTGATCTTTCTTTGGGTCAACAGATATTCCATGACTTGATACCACGTGCCCAAGGAATGCTACTTCTTCTTCAAGCCGTAACTCGCATTTCTTCAACTTGGCATAAAGCTTATATTCACGAAGCTTTTGGAGTGTCGACCTCAAGTGTTGCTTCATGATCTTCACTTTTTTGGAATAAATAAGGATGTCATCAATAAAGACGACCACAAAGTGATCTAAATATTCCTTGAATACTCGGGTTCATCATATCCATGAAGGCGTTAGGAGCATTAGTCAATCCAAAGGACATGACTAGAATTCATAATGCCCGTACTCGAGTTCTCGAAAGCCATTTTGGAATGTCGATGGTTCTAATCTTCAATTGGTGATATCCTAACGAAGATCAATCTTTGAAAAGAATTTGGCTCCTTGCAATCGGGTCAAACAGTCATCAATACGTGGCAATGGATACCTATTTTTGATGGTGACGTGATTCAACTCCCGATAATCAATACAAAGTCGCATACTCCCATCTTTCTTCTTCACGAATAGAATGTGGAGCACCCCAAGGAGAAGTACTTGGGACGAATAAAGCCAATGTCTAACAATTCCTGCGGTTGGGTCTTTAACTCCACGAAGTTCAATAGAGCCATTCGATATGGGACTTTGGAAATAGGTTTTGTCTCGGGTTCAAGGTCGATACAAAATTCAATTTCACGCCTGGGGTAGGCCAGAAGTTCTTGAGAATACGTCGAAATTTATTAACAATAGGAATATCGTTTAAAACCGGCGTATTTTTATTTAAATCATGACATGAGCTAAGAAAGCTTGACATCCGCTTTTTCAATAAACGAATAGCTTTATGGCTTGAGATGACCGTGATTGATTTTAATGGTTTGGTCGTTTGAATTCGCATAATAGGTTGATTAGGAATATGAAAGCTAACAACCTTACGAAAACAATCAATTTTTGCATGATAAGTAGTTAACCAATCAATCCACAGAATCACGTCAAATGCAAGTATTTTTAATGAAATAAGATCGACGGTAATGTGAGGGGACCGATTTGAACCAAACAAGACTTATAAACGATGGATGTAATGAAGGTTTCTCCCAACGGAGTTTCCACAGAGATAAGTCAAAGTCTAATTTCTCCTGAGTCAAATTTAATCGATGAGCGCAAGTAGAGAGAAATAAAAGAATGGGTAGAACCCAGATCAAATAAAGTATAGACTTCATTAGAGTTTATGATAAGCTTACCCGTGGACCTCATTCGGATTCCTTGCTCTTTGGGAGGTCACAACAAATGCTCTCCTCAGACCTACCTGGGTTTTGAATTTTCCGGGATGGCCTTTGGTGCCTCCATCCTAGTCAATTTGTCTTCTGTGAAACAAAAAATCGAGCTAAGTGACCTTCTCTTCCACAATTATAACATGCTTTGACTGGCATGACGCATTTGGTCGATGTGTCCCTCTCCTCCGCATTTGAAGCATATGATAGGTGGTCTTTCTCCTTCCTTAACAATGGGTCTTTGGTCTTGACGTCTTTCCATCATTGTTGAATCTCCTTTTCTTGAAATGTCCATTCTTATTGTTTTGTACGATTACCACCAAAGTGGTTACCATATCCGCCTTTGTTGATTCCCTCCACGCTTGTTGTCACCGCCTCGATGACTATTCTCACCGGTATTATAATTTTGCTTACCGCTTCTTTTTAGTTACGTTGACTCATTATCGCTCTCCACTAATCGAGCCCTATTTACAACATCCTGAATACAAACACGGTTTATGAAATAAGATGTTGACGTATCTCCCTTTCAAACCTCTTAAAAACATTCGCGCCATTCTCTCTTCATTATCCACCAGTGGGACGAACCGTGATAACTCCGCAAATTTTGCCTCGTATTGCGACACGGTCATATTGTTTTGTTCCAACTTGATAAACTCCACCTCCTTCATGTGGCGAATACTTTCGGAAAGTATTTGTCGTTGAAACGACTCTGGAACTTCTCCCAAGATATCTTGATGACAATTTGGTTGAGTACGTTTCTGGATTCCCACCAAGAATCCGCCTCTCAAGCATAACATAAAAGGCGGCGAAGGGAACCTTTTGCTCCTCGGAGCATCCCAAGACATCAAATATCTTGGTAATCTGCTTTATCCATGCTTCCGCCAAGTGGTTTTGGCTCTCCTTAAACTCCGGTGGTCCCAGCTCCTTAAATTGTTTAGCGGTGACCGCTTGAGAGTTTTCCGTGTTTCCACCTACGTTTTGGATGAGTCGCTTTCTCGCTTTCATTGCTGCATAAATTGCATAAAGCCTCCGAACATTTGATCATTCGTCATTTGGTCGGTGTTGTTGTTTGCGTGAGGATTATCGCCTTCGATGCACATTATCCTGATTATTGATATGTGGTGAATCAACAATCGCCTGCGCTCCATTGCTATTTTCAACATTCTCAGATGTCATTTTCAGATACTGCCACAAAACAAAAGGTTAATTGACATGTAACAAATTATCCCTATCTTCTGACCAACCAATAAAATATCACATAAACTTAGGTAGGTCATACTAGCGAAGGTATTCCCCGTCTCTCCCCTCCTAGTACTATTCTCACATCTTAGCCAGGGATCATATCCCTAAGCTCTGATACCAACTGTGACTCTGGACACCAACTTGTGTCAGCACCTCACATTGATACTTCTATCGGTTTGCCACAGAAGCAAGGCCCCTACGGAGAGTCCGTGCGGTGCATCCCCATCAACAGAAGTCACCAATGAGAGGCTCGGGGCTCTTTACTTATAGCTCGATACCAACCGTGACGCCCCCAAAATTAGGTATACATCACCCATCTTGGGTCGACACTTACATGGTATGTAATTTAAATACAACTTATTAACATAAGCGTAGTGTATGCAATACGACATAAATCGTGAGTTTAAATACAAATATCGCCTACTAGATATTATACAAACTCAAACAAAAAGTCCTCATTACGATTATTATCACACTATTTTTACGAATAGTGAGGACTACTAATGCTATCTTCGGACCATCACTCGCTTCCCCAGACTCGTCCCCAAATATATTATCATTTCAAGAGAAACGGTGAAAAGAAAGGGTGAGCTCAACTAGCCCAAAGAAGAAATATTATGACTAAGATAATGCGAGAATAAATTATCAATAGTCTTGATAATGTTAAACCGATAAAATACAATAGACAACCAGTTTAAGCTGCAATGGAATATCTAATCCATTAAAAGAGTCAAGTAGAAAATAAAATCTACTATCTTTTAGGTTTTAAAAGGTTTTTCATCATCGTTTATAAATTTGAGACTCGACTTTAATAAATATTTCACATCATCGAATCACCCCTCGCACTACTACCAAGATATTCTTTAGTATCACGACCACAATTATTCATGCACTACGGGCCAAGAATATTTGTGTATTCATTAATAATTCATGATCATGCCAACAATCGTCCATCAATGCACTACTGACCAATCGAGGATTTTTATCACATCATTTGTAACATTACGGTTAAGATTACACCGAATAGTCTCTCGGTCATAATCATACCAAGTCCATCTATGCACTACAAAACCGAGATGACTTTCAAAAAAATATAAACATGAGGATGATGACAATGATATAAGAATTCAATAAAACAAGTTCAAGAATTATTTTATCCAGAATTATTAACGTCCAAATTGTCAACGATAATCTTTGTTTTGTAGAGTAAAATTCAAGAATGATCGGAAGAATATTTCTATGAAAAGATCTTCGGATGAAACGCAAATATCAAGGATATTCTACTAATTTCATGGAGTATAGAAAGTCAAAGTTTTAACCAACCGGGTATAATAAGGAATGGAATAACAAAAGAAATCACCATGCACGCGATGAAGGCCTTGCGCATGTGTTATTCCAATGAATAATAAATAACGGAACCAGTCGTGAAATTCACACCGAGCGGGGATGTTCCAACAGAATAATAAAGATGGAACCGGATCCGGTGTAAAACACACGATAGGATATTCCAATGAATAATAAAGATTTTAACCGGTCCGGGGTAAAACACACGCATTGAGCAGATGTTCCAACAGAATAATAAAGATTTTAACCAGTCCTGTAAAACACACGAGCAGGATGTTCCAACGTAATAATAATAAAGATTTTAACCAGTCCGGTGTAAAACACACAGCATGGATGTTCCAAATGAATAATAGAAGAATGTCACCAAGTATAGGGTAAACCACTTATACAAAGTTATTCCAACGGAATAATAAGCAATGGAATAACAACAGTTCTCTTCATGAATAAGAAAGAATAACACCCTTACTACGGCACAACAAATAATACCCCTTACATTTGGTAGGAGATTGAATCTGCAGCGGTGTAGTAACAAAATACTCTTCTTCTTTCTCTTTATTCTCTCTATACTTTCTCTCTATAGCTTGAATGAATTAAGTGAAAATAATGAAGCCCTAGGCCTCTATTTATAGAAGATTTCTAGCTTAGCACCGCCAGTATGAAAAGGCAAGTGGCTTGATTGAATTTGGCGCTTTTGTAATGTGAAACGACAAGTGGTTCGACGCTTTTGTAATGTGAAACGACAAGTGGTTCGACGTCTGGTAAAGGTAATTACTATTAACGAAGGTAAATACTATTGACGAAGGTAAATACTATTCACAAGGGTAATTACTATTGACGAAGGTAAATCTTATTCACAAGGGTAATTACTATCGACGAAGGTAAATACTATTCACAAGGGTAATTACTATTGACGAAGGTAAATACTATTGATGAAGAGACTCTTGTAGATGATGACATAGAGCCCCCATAAAATAATCAAACTTACCACAAATCATAACACATATTTAATCTTTCAATAATTATTAATCATTTATAACTTGTCGTCTCAATTATTGATTTAATACTATAACATATTATACGTATGATACTTGTGACAATAATTGAATCAATAATATAAGAGATATGATCAAAGAATTCTTTGTGAGCAATAATTGAGCATAGGTGAGTGACTTCTCACGTAAGCATCAATAAAATACCGCGTGTGTCTACTTATGCTACGCCAGACATCTTGTACTTTTACCAAGGGTAGTTCAATGCTTTTTAACGGTAACACCTCCGTAGTTATTTTTATAAAAATATTTTTATCGCTTTTCTCGATCCGACAATAATGTTGTGGGGTCCACCAATGATTGAGCCATTATGCGAATATTCCCTAACAAAAAGAATATTCCCCGACCAAACGAATATTTTATAACAACTTGCATACTTTGCAAAATTTATAAATATTACCCACAACTATAACATTATATCAAATTTATTCCATAATATAGAAAAATTCATCTTTATTTATAAAAGCTGGGGTCTTACAAAATACAATAAAAAATTAAAGATTCCTTAAAATTAAGCCTCGTGACTGTAATATTCTGCCACATGGCGTGATCCACCGAATTATTCTGACCCAAAATATCAGGCCTCAACATTGCCCCCTCCCTTTTATCATAAGGAACTTAAAATAGGAGAGTACATCTATTAGTCACGGAGAAAGTCAGCTGAAGTGCGTTTAATCCTAGAAGACGCACGCCATCACAAAAGGCGTGTAGTCTTGGAAGATTTTTGTCTATCCCGGAGGATGTGTGCCCATCCTAGAGGATGTTAATCCGTTCCGAAGAACGTTATCCGTTCGTGAAAATGTTTATCCGTCCCGAAGAATGTTATCCGTTCGAGGAGAACGTTTATTCGTCCCGAAAATATTTATCCTTTCTGGAGAATGTTTGTCCTTTTCGAAGAACGTTTATCCTTCCCAAAGAATATTTATCCTTTTGGGAAGACGTTTGTCCTTCCCGAAGAACATTTATATTTTCGGGAGAACGTTTGTCCTTTCCGAAAAACATTTATCCTTTCGGGAGAAACTTGTCCTTCCCGAAGAACATTTATCCTTTCGGAAGTAACTTATCCTTCCCGAAGAACGTTTATCCTTTCGAAAGAACGTTTATCCTTCCTGAAAAACATTTCTCCTTTCGGAAGAAACTTGTCCTTCCCGAAGAACATTTATCTTTTCGGGAGAAACATGTCCTTTCCGAAGAACGTTTATCCTTTCGAAAGAAGCTTGTCCTTTCCGAAGAACGTTTATTCTTTTGGGAGAAATTTATCCTTCCTGAAAAACGTTTATCCTTTCCGAATAAATTTGTTATTCTCGAAGAACATTTATCCTTTCGGGAGAAACTTGTCCTTCCCGAAGAACATTTATTCTTTCGGGATAAATTTGTCCTTCAATTGCCATTTGCAGCCGACCCCATCTGAACTACTTCCCGAAATAACAAAACATGTTCCATTAACTCAGCCGACCTCAACCGAACCCGAACACTAAACAAAAAAAAAAATCCCAACTCCCGAACTATAAGCCAAACACACCTCCTTTCCTCCGACCACTGTCGAACTCCAACCTGAACATCATTTAATATATCTGAATTGAGCCGAATATATTTGCCTAAAGTGAGTCATTCGAACTCTGTGACGTTCCTAAAATAGGTATACATCACCCATTTTGAGTCGCCAAATACATGGTACAGAAACAACAACTTCATTATTCACTACACCAAAAATGGCTTATAGCGAAGGAAATTTTGTGAAGGAATATATTCCTTCACATGAGGAGTTGTTTAGCGAAGGAACAGTGAAGGAAAAAAGTATAGTGACAATATAGTTATTAGCGAAAGAAACATCCTTCACAATTTATATTTTTTTCCTCGCTAAATTGGGGCGATAGAAAGATTTTTGGAGCCAATTTATGATGAAAATTTGCGAGAAAAAAATTTATTTAGTGAAGAAATTATTACTCACTATATATCATTATTCAGAAATTTTTTGCGAGGGATAAAATTGGTCGCTATCTTGTTCTAAATAATTTTTTTTGAATTAATTATGGTGAATATAAATTATGTGACGCCCCCAAAATAGGTATACACAACACCCATTCTGAGTCGCCAAATACATGGTACAGAAACAACTACAACTTTATTATTACAACAAGAAAAGCAGAGTTTGAATACAAATATTATCTTCTGACAATATCTATACTCAAATAAATCCTCATCACATTTATTGATACATTATTTTACAAAATGGTGAGGACTACTAAACAATCCTTTCTAAAACCTTCATTCCATAATACCCAGAATTGCATCGCTATATTCTCGCCTCACGAGAAAAATGGAACAAAAGGTAAAGGGTGAGCTCAACTAGCTCAAGAAAAGAATATTATGACTAAGATAATATACAACAAATTATCGTTAGTCTTCAACAGGAAAAATATAATAGAATCAATAGACAACAAATTTTAAATCAATATTCGCAATGAAAATAATAATTCATTAGAAGAGTTAAGTAGAGAATGCAAACTACTATCTTCTATGTATGAATTTAAAAGTTCATCGCTCATCTTTTATCCTCGTAACATCAATCAATATACATCCGGAATCAAATATTCATCTTTGCACTACTGAGCCAAAGATATTCATCGATTAGTCATGTTCATTTAAACACTGCTCATCTTTGCTACTACGGGCCAAAGATATTCTTCAGAAATCATTCATCTTTGCACTACAGGCCCAAAGATATTCTTAAGAAATCATTCATCTTTGCACTACGGTGCCAAAGATATTCCATAATATCATCATTTAAGACCGAGGATGATGAAAATATTTTTTTTAAAGAAACGAATCCAAAGGAAATAAAATGACAAGGATTAAGGATTAAGGATTAGATACTTGGTTTTATCCACGTCCAAAAATACCTCAAAAATAATCATAGTGGTGTAAAATTCAAGAATGATCAAAACATGGATACAATCGAGTTAGTATCCGTAATAGATATTTTAGACGAAAAGAAGAAATTTTATTTTTCTATTGAATAAGACCAGTATACGTGAATAGTCTTGATATCGTGAATAATGTCGATATCGTGAATAGTAACTCCGGCACCAAAAGATAGAAATTCCACAAAAACATCTTTACGCTTCATGAATAGTACTTTCGTGAATAAGTAACTCGTGAATAAGAACTCGCTGAATAAGAACTTTCGTGAATAGTAACTCATGAATAGTAACCCATGAATAGTAACCCGACATGAAAAAGTTCCAAATTTGATAAAAACTTCGGATCAACATTTCAAAGATAATGATATTGAAGAAATAATATCATTACAAAAAATAATATCCCTTACCTCGAAAGATCAAGATTTAGCTAGAATCACAAGGGTATAGTCTTTGAAGGGAACTTGCACCGCCTATCTAGCAATACTCAAAGTATACTCAAAATACTCACAAGAATACGCTTTCGATAATATAGAGAGAAAACTTGAGTTTACGGTGTGATTTTCAATTCTAACCTAAGCACCTATTTATAGGAAAATGCTTAGAACACCAAAAGCGAAAATTTAATAAAATAATAATATAATTAAACAAATTCAAGCCCACCTTAGACCAACTGAATTCAGCACATTTGTATCACATGTGGGATTGCAAAAACGTTTTCTTAAATAAAACAATTAAAACTTCCAAAATTAATTATTTCGAAACTTGAGCTTCAATAATTCATAATAAATAGCCCTTTCATCAGAAAATTCGAATCTCGCGAGTTTTTATAGGAAATTCAATTCTCTACAACTTTACAGAAGAAAGTTTTTCCAAATTCCAAATAGAAATCGACCGAAATCCACAAACGGCGATTTTACAGGCTATAATCAAATTTCAGTCAATAAATGGGGTCCACCGACATGTTTAACATGTTTTAAACATTTATTGCAACAAAAATACTCTTCCTCCTCGTATACTCATATATCCCACATTCATTGTAAAAATATCACCAGTTAATATATTATTAAAATAATATATTTAAATGAATTATTTTATCGTAAAAGATAAAATTTCAATTTTCAACAATTGTCACTATAAAAATTTTCTCCATCTATATCCACATAAAATCAATATTTTTCTCATCATATGAATCAATAATTAATTATTCACAAATAATATTCTGAGAATCACAATATTGATGACAACCGTGCGGGTTCAGGAAGAGGGGCTTTCAATAAGAATTTCTTCTTCTATGGCGCATGATTAGGTGACCAAACCTCTCCTTAGATGTAACTTTCTAGACATTGCCAATAATGTTATCTAATAATATTATTCGAGATAATATGAATTATTGCTTCGATAATAATAAAAATCTTGTAATGACAATTATTGAAACAACAAGAATATAAAATATCAACGCAACAATTATTAACTCAATAAAATACTGAACAGTAATTACTGTAACCATTATTGAGTAGTGCCTTCTTACGTAAGAATCAATAATTGGTGCAATACTGTGTGCTATTGTTCAACAACGCGTATTAGTGTGTTTTAACCACCGGGTATTCCAACAATGCCAACAACTACGCCATTATTTAAAAACAACTTATATTTGTCGTTTTCTTCATCCAATCGCTTTCACATGGGGCCCACACATGGTCATACCGCTCGTATTTAATATTCCCCACAAAGCATTTAATATTCCACGACCAAACGAATATTCCCCGAGCGATAATGAATATTTTATAACCACTGCTTATTTTGAAATATTTGCGTATTTAACCCTTAACTATCCACATTAATCAAATCAACCCTTACTATTTCAAAATAATAAATAAAGGAAATTCCTTTTTATTTAAAATTTTGGGGTCTTACAACCTCCCTCCTAATGAAATTTCGTCCTCGAAATTGACGTCGACTGCTGTGTTTGAAAAGGTGAGGATACCTCGCTTTCATTTCGCTTTCCAATTCCAGTGTCATTTCCTCTATAGCATGATTCCTCCACAAAACTTTAACTTGTGGTATGACCTTTCTTGGCGTAGGACATGCTCCTTCCTATCCAAGATCTTGACAGTGCACCTCCTCATACGTTAGGTCTTCTGGCTATCTCGTCCTGGTTCTAACTCAATAACGTGGTTTGGGTCTTTCACATATTTACTGAAATGTGGATATGTGAAACACATTATGAACACGAGACATACTTGGAGGTAACGCAAGTCTATAGGCTACATTTCCTACTCGGTCAAGAATTTGAAATGGACCAATAAATCGTGGATTGAGCTTTCCTCTCTTCCCAAATCTTGTAACTCCCTTCCATGGAGCAACTTCATGACAATACATGATCCCCTACATTAAATTCCACGTCCTTTTCGATGAAGATCTGCATAACTCTTTTGTCGATCTTGTGCCGTTTTATATATCGTTATCGAATCATTTGGATCTTTTCTTTGAGTCATAATACGTCTTAACTCGGGTCCCAACAATGTTCTTCACCCACCTCATCCCAACATATTGGAGAACGACATTTTCGTCCATATAATGCTTCAAATGGAACCATGCCTATATTTGTTTAATAACTATTGTTGTATGAGAATTCCACCAATGGCAAGTACTTATCCCAACTTCCTTTGAAATCTAGGACACGTAGTTTTAATATATCTTCAAGAGTTTGAGTAATCCTTTACGATTACCCATCCGCTTTGAGGATGGTATGCCAAACCTAATCGTAAATTACGTGCCCATAGCTTTTTGCAAGCTAACCCAAAATCTTGAAGTGAATCTTGGATCACGATCCAAAACTATGGATACAGGCATGCCATGCAACCTCACAATCTCATTCACGTCATATACTAAGCAAGACGTTCAAGGAATAAGTCTCCGTGTCGGCAAGAAATGAGCGACTTGGTTAATCTATCAACAATAACCCAAATAAAGATTGATGCCTTGAGAAACCGTAGGAAGACCCGTAACGAAATCCATAGTAATGTGTTCCCACTTCCATTCCTAATCTCAAGTGGTTGCAACGGACCCTTAGGTACAAGATGCTCCGCCTTTACACGTTAGCAAGTTAAACACATCGAGATAAACTTTGCAATCTCTCTCTTCATATTGTTCCACCAAAATGTATGTCAAGATCACGATACATTTTAGTACTTCCAGATGGATTGCAAAATGGCGTATTGTGCCTCCATCATAATCTTGTACTTCAAATCGTAGTCGTTAGGAACCTGAAAGTCTAGAGTGGACTCAAGTATTCCTTCTTCATCAATTCTCGCTTAGGAATAGCTCCTTCTTGTACTTTCTTTCTTCTTCGTATGCATCGGCTCGGCGGGTTGGTGGCTTGAGCAACCTTAACTTTTTCTATTAAAGTTGGCTCTGTCGCATATTTGACATCATCGCACTTTTCGTTCCGCATATGATCTTCTACTCAACGTCGCCGCCACCACGTACGCTTTTCGAGGATGGCATGATCGTAACATGTCTTTGAAATGAGTCTCCTCTTGAGTTCTTGAAGCTCTTCCCACATTCCTTGCTCCATTCGAATTTTGTATCTCTACGAGTCACCGCGTTAATGGAATAGCGATTCGAGAATATCCTTCAACGAATATCCGATAATAACCAACTAAGCCTAGAAAGCTACGTATTTCGATTCTCGACTTAGGTTGTTCTCAATCGTGACTCATATCCCAATCTTGGATAAAGACGTCACAATGACACCTATCGCTTTATTATCGCATCGAATATGACGTCCCTACTGACAGAGTTCGGCTTAGGTGAATTCCACAAAGGAAGTCACAAGATAAAGGCTCGGTACCAAATTCTATAGTTGAATTTTTAACTCACGAAGTTCAATAGAGCCATTCGATATGAGATTTTAGAAATGAGTTTTGTCTGGGTTCAAAGTCGATACAAAATTTAATATCGAGCTTTGGGAGTAAGCGAAAAATTCTTCGAAATACGTCGGGAAAAATCAATAACAACAGGGAATATTATTCAAATCGACGTGTCTTTATTCAAATCCATAACACGGACTAAGAAAATTTGACATCCGTAATAAACGAATGACTTCATGGCTTGATATGAAAATGTTTGACTACAATGGTTTGATTGCTTGAATTGAATAACAGGTTTTGCTTAGGAATATGAAAACTAACAACTTACGAAAATAATCAATTTCGGCGTGATGAGTAGTTAACCTTAAAATCACATCAAAAACAAATATCTCTATAGAAATAAGGTTAACGGTAATGTGATAGTGCCAACTGAATCAAGCAAGATTTATAAGCGAGTGGATGTGATGAAAGTTTCTCCTAACGGAGTTTCCACAGTGTAGTCAAAGTCTAATTTCTCCGAGTCAAGTTTAAACGCTGAGCGCATGAAGTAAGAGATAAAAGAATGGGTAGAACCGATATCTAGTAATGTATATACTTCGCAAGAATTTATAATTAACTAACCCGCTATAACCGTTCGGGTTCCTTGCATTTTGACCGGCCCACGACAAACGCTTCTTCCAAGAACCGTTGACTTTGACTTTTACGGGACATCCTTCGAGTCACCATTCTCATTTGGATCGGGTTTCGCTACCGCATGATCTCGAAAGCGATATGTCCTTCTTTTCCACAATTATAGCATACCTTAAACTGTTGTTGGCGGTTTGAAATTTGATATGTCCTCTTTCCCGCATTTGTAACATACGATCGATGGTCGTTTCTTCTCCACCAAAACTAGTTCTTCTTCGGCGCCGACGTCTTCACATGGTCGTTGTTGAATCTCCTCTTTTTAAAATCTCCTCCCGACTCGCTTCTTCTATTTTCATGGCCACGATTACCACCGTAGTGGTTACCGCCTTTAATCTCGTATTCTTC
This sequence comes from Panax quinquefolius, assembly GCA_020205615.1. Lineage (NCBI taxonomy): Eukaryota > Viridiplantae > Streptophyta > Magnoliopsida > Apiales > Araliaceae > Panax > Panax quinquefolius. The sequence continues at coordinate 18,620,816 of CM035151.1, read as the reverse complement.
TTTCTCCGCCGGGTTATCGTTATTCGATGGATCGCTATCTTGATATGATCCTGGTTATGGTCCCTCGGTTGAACGTACTCGTTATCTCGCTCTAACAACCGAGCCCTCGCTGACAACATCTCGGTAGAGAGAAAAATTTATGAGAAATGAGATATCGACGTATGTCGGGTTTCAAACCTCTCGAAACATCCGCGTCATAATGCTCCCCATTCTCCACCAAAATGAGGTGCAAACTGGATAACTCCGCTGAACTTCGCCTCGTCTTTGGGACACCGCCATGTTATTCTCGCTTCTAGTCTAATAAACTCCACTTCCTTCATATAGACGAATACTTTCGTGGAAGTACTTGTCGTTGAACTGCTTCAAACGTCTCCCACGACATCTTGAGTGAGTGTACTGGATGGAGTACGCTTCACGATTCCCACCGATGTCTGCTTCTTCCCAAGGAACATAAAGGTAGCGAATGGAACTTTCGTTCTCCGTGCATCCCAAGACATCGAATATCTTGGTAATTTGTTTGACCCACGTCTCGCCTTAATCGGATCCGGCTTTCCCCGCACTTACGGTGGTCCCAACTCTTTGAAGCTCGCTTGGTTTGTGACCACCCGTGAATTGCTATCATTTCCTCCTCAGTATTTTGAACACGAGTCTCCCTCGTCGATTTTGCATGAACTGCAAAAAGCTTCTAAACATCCCCTCGTTCATCATCTCGCCGATTGGTGTTGTTGTTCACAGGAGGAACATTGCCACTGACTGTTGCACGCTCTCCTCGTTGATGAGTACAGACATCTCCACGGTCTCATTTCCATTGTTAATATTCTCGACAACATTCTCAAATCATCCATAAAACAAGGGTTAATTAAGAAAATCAATATATCACATAATATCCCTATATATCTTGACCAACTAACAAATAAGCTTAGGTAGGACACACTAAATAAGGATTTACTCGCCTCTCCCCTCTAGTTCTATTCCCCCCGATCTCCGCCAGAGATCATATCCTAAGCTCGATATTAACTGTGACGCCCCAAAATAGGTATACACAACACCCATTCTCGAGTCGCCAAATACATGGTACGAAACAACTACAACTTTATTATTATTACAACAAGAAATCGTGAGTTTGAATACAAATATTATCTTCTGATAATATCTATACTCAAATAAATCCTCATCACATTTATTGATACATTATTTTACAAAAATAGTGAGGACTACTAAACAATCCTTTCTAAAACCTTCATTCCATACCCCCGACTGCATTTCGCTTATATTCTCGCCTCCCGAGAAAAATGGAACAAAAAAGGAAAAGGGTGAGCTCAACTAGCTCAAGAAGAATATTATGACTAAGATAATATACAACAAATTATCGTTAGTCTTCAACAGGAAAAATATAATAGAATCAATAGACAACAAATTTTAAATCAATATTCGCAATGGAAATAATAATTCATTAGAAGAGTTAAGTAGAGAATGCAAACTACTATCTTCTATGTATGAATTTAAAAGTTCATCGCTCTATCTTTTATCCCCTCAGTAACATCAATCAATATACATCCGAATCAAATATTCATCTTTTGCACTACAGCCAAAGATATTCATCGATTAATCATGTTCATTTAAACACTGCTCATCTTTGCACTACGGGCCAAAGATATTCTTCGAAAATCATTCATCTTTGCACTACTGGGCCAAAGATATTCTTAAGAAATCATTCATCTTTGCACTACAAAGCCAAAGATATTCCATAATATCATCATTTAAGACCGAGGATGATGAAAATATTTTTTTTAAAAAACGAAATCCAAAGTGAAACAAAATGACAAGGATTAAGGATTAAGGATTCGTACTTGGTTTTATCCACGTCCAAAAATACCTCAAAAATAATCATAGTGGTGTAAAATTCAAGAATGATCAAAACATGGATACAATCGAGTTAGTATCCGAATAGATGTTTTAGACGAAAAGAAGAAAATTTATTTTTCTATGAATAAGATCAGAGTATCGTGAATAAAGTCTTAGATCGTGAATAAGAATCTCAACACCAAAAGATAGAAATTCCACAAAAACATCTTTACGCTTCATGAATAGTACTCGTGAATAAGAACTCGTGAATAAGAACTCATTAATAAGTAACTCGTGAATAAGTAACTCATGAATAAGAACCCGTGAATAAGAACCCCGACATGAAAAAGTTCCAAATTTGATAAAAACTTGGATCAACATTTCAAAGATAATGATATTGAAGAAATAATATCATTACAAAAAAATAATATCCCTTACCTCGAAAGATCAAGATTTACTTTAGCTAGAATCTGCATAGATAAATAGTCTTTGAAGGGAACCGCCTAAGCAATACTCAAAGTATACTCAAAATACTCACAAGAATACGCCGATAATATAGAGAGAAAACTTCAGCTTCTGGTGTGATTTTCAATTCTAACCCAAGACCCTATTTATAGGAAAATCTTTAAAACCAAAGCAGAAAATTTAATAAAATAATAATATAATTAAACAAATTCAAGCCCACCTTAGACCAACTGAATTCAGCACATTTGTATCACATGTGGGATTGCAAAAACGTTTTTCTTAAATAAAACAATTAAAACTTCCAAAATTAATTATTTGAACTTCGAGCTTCAATAATTCATAATAAATAGCCTTTCATCGTAAAAATTCAATTTCATGAGTTTTTATAGGAAATTCAATTCTCTACAACTTGGCGGAAGAAAGTTTTTCCAAATTCCAAATAGAAATCGTAATCAAATCCACAAACCAGCGATTTTACAAAGCTATAATCAAATTTCAAATCGATAAATGGGGTCCAATGAACATGTTTAACATGTTTTAAACATTTATTCGCAAATAAAAATACTTTCTTCCTCCTCGTATACTCATATATCCCACATTCATTGTAAAAATATCACCGTTAATATATTATTAAAATAATATATTTAAATGAATTATTTTATCGTAAAAGATAAAATTTCAATTTTCAACAATTGTCACTATAAAAATTTTCTCCATCTATATCCACATAAAATCAATATTTTCTCATCATATGAATCAATAATTAATTATTCACAAATAATATTACGAATCACAATATCGACAACCGTGCGGCTCCTGGAAAGAGGGGCTTTCAATAAGAATTTCTTCTTCTTGGCGCAATTATTAGGTGACCAAACCTCTCCTGATGTAACTTTCTGACATTCGCCAATAATGTTATCTAATAATATTATTCGGATAATATGAATTATTGCTTCGATAATAAAAAATAATGTGTAATGACAATTATTGAAACAACAATGAATATAAAATATCAACGAACAATTATTAACTCAATAAAATAATCGAATAAAGAATTCATCAGAATCATTATTGAGTAGTCTTTCTTTACGTAAGAATCAATAATTGGTGCAATACCGCATCTGCTCTTCGCTCAACAACGCGTATTAGTGTGTTTTACCCACCGGGTATTCCAACAAAGATTAATAATGAATAACTACGCCTGTTATTTAAAAACAACTTATATTTGTCGCTTTCTTCATCCAATCGCTTTTCAGTTATGAAATAAGCTTACATACTAACAAGGCCAAATTTAATATTCCCCGACGATTCGAATATTCCACGTACCAAACGAATATTCCCTCACGATAATGAATATTTTATAACCACTTGCTTATTTTGAAATATTTGCGTATTTAACCCTTAACTATTCACATTAATCAAATCAACTTTACTATTTCAAAATAATAAATAAAAGAAATTCCTTTTTATTTAAAAATTTTGAGATCTTACAAATTATAATATAAATACATTAATTTTTTTATAGTAGTAAATTTACTTATAATAATCACACTTTTTAAGTAACTTAATTATAATATTTTTTGTAAAAGAGTTATTTTTTAAAAAATGTCATCTAACTTTTTTTTTTTGAAAAAGATAACATATATTCCCGTGTTATCTTATATTTTTCCTATTATCTAATATTCGGATGTTATAATATTATCTAATATTACATATATATATATATATCCTATGCTATCTAATAATATTATGTTATTTTTTTTCCTCTGTTATCTTAAAATTTTGGAACAGATCGTGTTCTTCGGTCAGTTCGTGCGTGCGTACGTGGTTGGTCTGGAGAGTAAAACTAGGTTTTCCTTAGCCAAAATTAGATGTTTCAATTTGGATCATAGATGGGCTAGCTAGGTTTTTCTCTATCAATTTGGTTTCACTCGTCTTCCTTGGCCATTGTTTAGGCGGGAGAATGAAAAAGTTAGCCCCAAATTTTGCCGCGCTAGATCGATTTGTGTGATCCCAATTGCAAAAGCCCTAACTGTGAAGACCCAAAGACCCGTCAATTTATTCGAAGGTATTTTTTTTTCAACAACTTTGTTCAGTACTTACTGAAATGATTTGTATTATTTATTTGTTCGAAGGTATTTTCTTTAATACTTGTTACCACTTCATATAAAGATTAACAACTAGGCACCTTAGGAAATTGCATATGCAAACATGCTTCCTGCAAAACACAGAAACAATAAAAAGAAAAGAAGGATTTAAGCATACAAGGAGTTGAATTACAATCAAATTTTGCAAGCAAGCAAAGGTAAACTAATTATGTTTTTATGCAAATGAAGTTGGTTAGTTTCAAATTGAGAATTGTTAACAATTTAATTTGGTAAGCTAATTGAGGTGGGTATTGGATATGTTTATATTTTATAAGCAATATAAATTGGGATGCTATTCATATGGGTTATGTTGAAGATATATGAAATTAAAACTTTGAAAAGTTTGTAAACTAACTAGTTTGTTAATTAGTTGGTTTTATGTATGAATTTGATTATGAAATTGCTTGTTATGGTCTGAATTAGAAGCAAGGGGGTATAGGCTTGGTGGTGTGGTGTTATAAGGAGGGTAAAATGGGATGATAGCTCAAATAAATGGCTATGACACGAGGGTTTCAAAACAGTGCACACATAGTATTTGATAAAATCTCCCAATGGACTGTTTTGATTAAAAACAAAATATTAGACGAAACCAAGGCTTGGGAAGGATTTATATACTACATATTATGTTAATTAAAGAGTTTAAGCATATTAGATTAGAACGAAATTTAATTTCAAACCAAAACAAAATGTCAGAAATAGAACTGCTTTTCCCAGTGTTGGAGTACATAGGAAAAGACTCGTGTCTTGAAATTTGTCACCATAAAAGTATAACAAAAAAATTTAGATATGGTAAGAAGTAGGAATGAAGGGGAAAAACAAAAGGAAGTTAATTTATTAAAAACTTGAATGCATGTTAATACAGTAACTGTGACCGATGGTAGAGTTTCGAAAATCTTTAACTTTGAGCTTCTTAAATTTTGAATTTTATTTTTTTTAAACTGAGTTTCAGAAATAGAGTTATTTATTTATTAATAACAAATTAGACTATTTTTGTGGAATGGAGGGAGTATAATTTAGTTATAGACCCATATTTTGGTTGTGTATATCAACTGTAAATTAATTTATCTGACACCATGTAGACTTTGTTATACTGCTTCCACTACATATATTCGACCTTGCTGCCTTTTGTTTCCCTCGTAGCAGCACTCTTGCAGATTGAAGTACTATTCAATCTCTATACCTCTCTCTCTCTATATACATATATCCATTTACTTAATTTTTATATGTATAAACGTAATATATTATATATGGATATAAGGAAACATATAATATGGTGTATATACATTTGTATTTTTGTTATCCGAACTCTAGTTTATATTGGACATGGTACCTGGTACAGATTTTTTACCTGCATTAAATATAGATTAATAGGAGAAAAAAGTGGAGAGAATCATAGTAACCTTTTCTTATTTAAGTTCGAGAGAGAAACAGAGAAAATTAGTTTCAGTAAATCCTGCCAAATCAAGCTAAGAACAAAATTTCAAATGGAAGCGATTCGTGAGACCTCAAAAGTATCCAGTTTGTATCAACAGCTTTCATAAAGTTTAGATTATGATATGATATTTTCATGAGTTTGTTTCATCTTCAGCTTTCATAAAGTTTAGAGCATAAGTTTTGCTATGTTCATGAGTTTGTTTCATCTCACTCACAATCATGTTGGAGTTGTATTTTTTAAAGGAGCATAGGAGTTAGTTTAGGAGCTTCCTTTTTATACTTTATTTGGGAGATATTGTCATTGGTGCTGATGCTATTTCAGTTAGATGGGCACTCTTTGAGTTTTCAGTTAAGTTGCTTATGATAGGCCGTGGGTGTGGGTGGGTAGAGGGGGGATGTGTGTTTGTGTGTGTGTTTGGGGGGTGGGGGTGGGGGTTGGGGGGGGGGGGACTGAGTGAATTTGTGGAGGGATATTCTGTCCATTCAACAACTCACAAGTCACAAGTCAGATAAGTCTTTTTGTGCTTTTGGATTGATCATCAGACTCATTGCATTCATGATCTCTTTATCCATATCTAAGTGTCAATTTTACAATCTTTTCTTGGGAATGTTGTATTATAGGAAATCTGTCATTGCACTGATTTGCTCCTGGATTCTGTATATTGGATTTTATACGTAGTCTGAATACTGTTGGTGTGTACCTATCGTGGGACAAAGGTGGAACTCTCTCTTATATAACCTGTGGGTTGCAACACCCTTTGGATCTCACTTATCCAGGACTTTTAGTTAAACATCTATGAGTATTGCTCATTTACGTTTCTTATTTGAAGTTAATTAGGAAAATTTAATGAATTTGTCATCTTTGGGAAGACATTTGGTCTGACTTGCTATTGTTTCTTGGCAGGTACTGTCCAGAAGTATATATTGGTGAGAAAGGTCATTTAATTCAGACTTGTGGTGGTTATAGGCACCTTGCCAAGAGTCACGAGCATGAATGGATCAAAGGGAGCTTGAATGATATTATTGCCCCTGTAAAATTATTTCATCTAGAGAATATGTTCCAAAGTGTAATTGAACACCAAGAAAGGTTTGATTTTGACCGTGTTCCTGCAGTTGTTGAACTGTGCTTACAGGCAGGGGCTTTCCAAAATGATGAAAGCCTATTCTTAAACCATTTGAATTTTGATACAGATTTGAATTCGTTTGTTGGAGGTGCGTCTTTGTCTCCTCATGATCAGAGGTTTATAGCACGAGGAATTTTGAGCTCATGGGAGACGCTTAGGGCGGGGGTCCAGAAGTTATTATTGGCTTATCCTGCAAAGGTCTGTAAATATTGTTCAGAAGTTCATGTGGGGCCATCTGGTCACAAAGCCCGACTTTGTGGTGTGTTTAAATTTGAGAGCTGGCGCGGGGCTCACTTTTGGAAGAAAGCAGAGGTGGATGATTTGGTTCCTCTTAAGGTTGTGTGGTTCTGGCGACCTCAAGATCCCCCTCTACTGCGGAATGAAGGTCGGGAGTTCTATGGACATGCCCCAGCCGTGGTGGATCTGTGTACAAAGGTTGGTGCAGTTCCACCTTCGAAGTACTTGTGCATGATGAAAATGCAAGGTTTATCGGCACCCACTTAAGTGAAAGATTGAGGCTTATTTCTAGTACCATTGCTAGTGGGGTTGGATTCAAGGTGGTAAGCTGTATTACCTCCAGTATTGGAGTTGTTTTTACGGCCTTTCCTTTTCAAGTGTAAGCCTTGTCAACTAACTGGTCTTCATTGTATATTTAGTCATTACATTGTGCAATCAAAAGCTATGTTTTAGTTATAACATTGATAAATTTGTACTGTTAGGCTCTCCTCCGTCGTCAATGCTGTCTAAAGCTTATTTGAGCTGAAGATTAAATTAGATCAGACAGATCTCTCTATATCCTCTATGTGTGTGTGTGTGTGAGTGTGATGCTCCTGATGTGCCAATACCAGACTTAAAGTTATTTTGCATTTTAGCTCCAGTTGCTTTGACTCATGTCCTGTTTCACAATACTTTTACTGGCTTCTTATTATTTATCTAGGTATTTTCTGGAATGCAAGCCAGTAAAAGTATTTGCAGTTTGCAGTACACTAACTGCATTGATCTCTGGGGTTTGTTCACATCAGAAAATGTACTTGATTAATCTTCAGGCTATGCTGTATACGACCATTCAGCTAGTGGAGTGACTTAATTATTTCCTGAGCCAAGACTTTCTGATTTAGGCTCAAGTGTTTCAATGGTTACATAGACTTTACTGTACTAGTGGACTATTCATACCCCCTGCATCATTTGTGTTGGATGTTCATACTGGCAGGGAGGGTGGAAAAAATGAAAAAGGCTATCAAGTTCTCATCATTCTTAAAGGTAAGAAATGATTAATTTATGTTATCTTTTTAGTCTCAAGCTTGTATTTTTGTATTTGCACAAGCCCAACCTTCTTTGATCAATTTTAATGAAAGTCAAGTTTGATTTGTGCTACAGCTTCCAAAGCATTGGCTAAAATCCAAAAGTTTCAACAGGAATGTGTTTTCTGTGCTAAGAGCTGCTCGCATTGCACTTTTATTAGTAGAACTACTAAATTTTTCTTCCCAGATCTAGCAACCATCCATTCATCTGACTAAGATGGTTTTATGAAATAACAACTGTCGAAACTATGAGTAAAGCGCCAAATTGATCAGGTGTGTCTGTTTTATATTTTGCACCTAAAATTTCTTCCACATTTTGCCAAATTGATGGTTGTGATTTCAAAATTTGCAAGTTTGTAAAGGAAAATCTTTATAACTTTTTGCCTTCTACATGGTGTCTTTTAATTAATGGTATCCTTGTTTATTTCTCATGTATCCTATATAGGTCTCTACTTGCAAACCAAATTACAATACTTAACACTTGGTAGGACAATATTTCATTATCTATATGTTTTTGGGAAAGAATTGTTCAGTATGTTGTAAATATAATTCAGCTATCTCAATTGGATTTATTATCTATCCATTATATATGCATGCTTAAATATCTTTCGCACCATCATGGTTACTTCCTGTATCTCTTCCTAGATGTTCAATATTAGTAAATTTCTGCTCAAATCACATGTATCAGCTTTTGTTTTTGAAAAATCCTCATTATATAGCTTTAGTATATAATTTGGTTACTGGTGCAGTCTGTCATGCTAATGTTTTGCTCCCAATTCTTTTTTTTTTTTCTGTTGTGAATCTTTTGTTGCAGCAAAGTGCGTGCTACTGCAGTTTCTACTACTGCATATGCTTGGTGATGGCCTTTTATTTCACCTACTGGTGCAAATTTGCTTTAGTCTGCATATGGTTTGGACTGCTGGTTCTGGGCTGCTGTGGCGAAGGGATGTTGCTGCAGCTGCTGGCCATAAAACTGATTTCTTGCTGCTGCAATGGTCTGATTTCCAGCTTTGAGTGCCTCTGCTACTGGACTGCATAGTGGGTTTGGCTGCTGGAGCCTAGCTAATGCAGATGCTGCTGTTTAACTGCTGTTACTGCTTTCTGCTACTGCTATGTTGTTGGGCCCTTCTGCTACTGCTGCTGCTATGTATGGGTTATGCTATGAGTGGCTAATTGGGTTGCTGCTGTTTAACTGCTGCCATGCTTGCTGCTGCTAGCTGGGAAAACTTAATTGGGTTGAGCGTTGTTGCTGTTGCTGTTGGTCTTCTAGGTTTTTAAATTTGGTTAGGTCTGTCTTTATGGGTTTGGCTAGCTTTTTAAATTTGGTTTACATTGTATTAGTCTGTTGATATCCTTTTAGGCTTTATGCTTTATTTTAGCACATTTACTATAGCCATCTAATTCTGCTTCTTTGCATTTGATTTACTGTTGACATCATAGAGCATGTCCTTTGATAGTCACTGTATGTGGTAATGCCCCATGAATTATGTATATTTCCTTTTATTTAATTTCATTTTAATTTTAGCAAAAAAATGAAATTAGTGATTTGAAAATTAATTATAATTTGCAATGAATTTTAATTATTTATCAATTAAATTTTTTTTTATAAATTTATAATTTGTGAAGGATTTTACTTGAGAAATGAATTTTAATGAAGGATTATTTTCCTCGCTAATTTGAAGATACATTCTCAATTTATAATTAGTGAAGGAAAATTTTCTCTCGTTAAATAAATTTGTTTTTCAATATATTATTTGTGAGGAATAAAGTTATTCACTTATTTCAAATAGTCCTTAAAATATTATTTGTGAAGGAAACTAATCTTTCACTAAATAACAATATTCCATTACTAAATACAATTTGTGAAGGAATAAGTTATTCACAATATATCCTTCACAAAAGTCATTTAGTTACTACTTAAATAAGGATACCCAATCATGGTAAGGTTAATCTGATGAAAGATTCGTGTGAAGGAAATATTTCTTCACAATAAATCACTTGTGAGTGATATAGGGCATATTGTGAAGGATTTGTCCTTCACTGGAGGCCATTTTTGGTGTAGTGATTACAATTGTCGTGCAAAATACGACAACATATATGATGTGAGTTTAAATACAAATATTGTCTTCTAGACATTATTTAAACTCAAATAAGTCCTCATTACAATTATTGAAACACTATTTTATAAAATAGTGAGGACTGCTAAAACAACTGACTGGGAACATCATTCCACACCCCGACTAGTTCCCGCTATATTCTCGCCTCCTGAGAAGAAAAATAGAACAAAAAGAAAAAGGGTGAGCTCAACTAGCCCAATAAAGAATATTATGACTAAGATATAATGTAGAACAAATTATCGTTAGCCTTCAATAAATCAAATAAAATATAATGGACAACCAGTTTTAGATCAATATTCGCAGCAGAAATAACAATTCATTAGAAGAGTTAAGTAAAGAATGAAATCTATTATCATCTATAAATTTAAAAGTCTATCATCAATATTTTATCCCTGTAATATCAATCAATATACATCTTGAATCAAATATTCATCTTTGCACTACGGGCCAAAGATATTCATTTAGATGATCACCAATGTTAATTAAGTTCATCTCAATTGCTCATCTTTGACTACTACTAAAAAGATATTCATCAGATAATCATTCATCTTTACACTACATGCCAAATATATTCAGTTATATCATCATTTAGGACTGAGAATGATGAAAAATATTTTAAAGAAACGAATCCAGTGAGATAAAATGACAAAGATTAGGGATTCGTACTTTAGATAATCCAAGTTCAAAAATACTCCATAATAAACCATAGTAGAGTAAAATTCAAGAATGAAGATAAAAACATGGATACAATCAAAGATAGTAACCATAATAGACAACTTGGACAAAGAAGAGAAAATTTTATTTTTCTGTGAATAGTTTCGTATTTGTGAATAGTGTCGTATACGTGAACAGTAACCCCGACACGAAAAGGTAGAAATTCCACAAGAAAAATATGGAATAGTACCGTATTCGTGAATAGTGTCGTATACGTGAATAATAACCTCGACATGAAAAGAAAAAATTTCACAATAAAATTCATACCAATATTTTAGCATAATGATATTGAACGATATAACATCATTTACGAAGAAAATAACATCATTTACCTCAAAAGAACAGTACTTCTGACTGAAATATCGGATATAATGCTGAAGGAAACTTGTATTGAATAGCAACTCTCAAAGTATCTAAATACTCACAAAATACGCTCGATAATATAGAGAGAGAAAGCTTATGATTCTGGTGTGATTTTCAATTCTAACTAATCACCCTATTTATAGGAAAATGCTAAGAACGCAAAAGCAAACTAACCTGCTATCTGGTGGCTTTACCTGCTACCATTCATGCCCACCACTTGAAATAAAATTTCAGCAAATTTCTCACCAACTAAAAGTGGGGCCCACCATATTTTAAATAAAAATATTTATTTTCGAAACTTCAATAATTCATAAAATAAATAGCCCTTCTATTAGAAAAATTCGAATCTCATGTCTATTTCATAGGAAATTTAATTCTCTATAACTTTTTAGAAGAAATTTTTTCCAAATTTCAATCAGAAAATGGCCCAAATTCATATACGGACGATTTTTAATACCTCCATTCCGACTAAATACTCATAAAATACCTCAACATTAATTCCTTCATTTATATCCACAGAAAAATAAATATTTTCTTATCATATAAATCAATAATTAGTTATTCACAAATAATATTACAGAATCACAATTATGACAACCAGGTAGTTCCCAGGAAAGAGAAGGCTTTCCGATAAGGATTTCTCCTTACTGACGCACAATTAGGTGACCAAACTCCTTTCTAGACAGAACTTCCTTAGACATTGCCAATAATGCTATCTAATAATATTATTCAAATAATATGAATTATTGATCTGATAATGGGAAATACTGTGCAGTGATAATTATTGAATCAACAATAATATAAAATATCAACGTAGTAATTATTGAATCAATAAAATAAAATATTGAATAAAGAATTACTTTAACAATTATTGAGTAGTGCTTCTTCTACGTAAGAATCAATAATTCAAAAATACTTGCGTAATACCGCAGGTGTTATTCTTTATGCACTTATTCTGCCAGACATCGTATTTTAACTACTGAGTATTTCAACAGTGTTAACGGTAACAACTATGCCGTTATTTTTAGAAAACTCATTCTTGTCGTTATTTTCATCCGACCGTTTTCCGTTATGTGGCCCACAAATGGCTGTGCCGTCGTACGAATATTCTCCGACAGCAAGAATATTCCACGACCAAACGAATATTTTCCGACAATGAATATTTTATAACCACTTGCTTATTTTACAAAATTTTCACATTTCACCCATAACCAAAGCATTATATTAAATTAATACCTTATTATTCAAAATAATAATTAGATGGAATTCAATTTTATTTATAAAAAGTTGGGGTCTTACAAACTCCAACGATATAAGAGCTAATTTTTTTGTTGAATGTCTAGAACCATAAAAAGCTACCTGAACATTAAATCTATAATCAATTATCCATTGTCAACATCATTATCATCGAAATCTCGACCTGAAAACACCATTAACTACCTCTGTAATAGACGAACCGTCTAGGTGCAAAATCCAAGATGATAACAATTATTGCCCTCTAGCTATTTCAAACCCGACCCTCTCTTCGAATCCTCTTTGGAAAATATTCATTCTACTACAAAGCACGACAATATGGGTCCTTCAACTGCCATTCTCAATCGACCACCCAAGACGAACCAACTCAACTTCATTACTCAAGCAACCACCCTACCAATGCCTCACTGAGCCTCTGCACAAACCTCAAAAGTCACCGAATCCACTGCACAAACCTCTGACTCTGACTCAGACATGTCGTAGCCTCCTCAATCGCTATGAAATTTTCAGACCAAAAATATTTCTTCATTCGCTAATTAACTGTTGTTGTGCCGAAAAGAGAGACGATCCACAAAGACATTTGACCGTAGAGACGTGGAGTCGCGAGGTATTGCGCCATGGCGCGATAAGGGTGCTTCGAATTGGCGGCACGCGCTCAGGGCTCAAGGCGGCTCAGCAGCTGAGCGACGCCGTGTTGTAAGTGTATCAGTGATTTTAATTCAACACTAGAACAAGACCCTCCTTCTAGCGCTAATGTTAGCGCCAAAATATGTTTGCTCACAAAATCATCGAATAATGAGTAGAAAACATGCACATGGAACAAAAGACCATCAAAAAGCTTAATTAATCGGGGTCACGTGATAATATAAACTACGGTGTGAGAATCGAGATGCACCAAAGACGTCAACAATGAACGAATATAATTTGTTCTAGTGCATTAAAGTAAATAATATGCGAGGTACATGTGAAGTAGGGTATATATATAACACTGTATTTATAGTTGATCACGCCATCTTTATCGCTCTGTCCTCAAATTGGAATATAATTTCTTATCATAGTAACTACCATACTAGGATGAGAGTCAATCTCATTAAAGAAACGAAGTCGAATCTAATCTTGACTCTTTTCTTAAGAATTAGATATCAAATACAATCAAAAATTATAGATTCTTTAAAATTAAACCTCCTGACTAAAATATCCTGTCATGTGGCGTAACCCACCGAATTATTCGGGCTCAGAAAATCTGGCCCCAACATACCATATATACATTAGTCAATTCATTGGTGTGTAATTACATTGGTGTATATATATATAATATATAATATCATATATAATATATATGTCTAATCTAATCTTCTTCTTTTTCCTTGGATGCTTTGTAATTATTTATAATTATGACAATAGAAAGATACAAATTATAATATGAACAAATACATCTAGATTAGGGATGATAATAATGCGGTAACAATTATCAACTGATTTAAAATTGCATTGGTCTCAAAAGATTTGTACCAGAACGCACCGCAACGGTCTCTGTCTCGATTCATAACTCATAAGAATGTTATACCAAAATCTCATTCTCTTGCATCCCAACATAGAGGTTGTGAACCAAAAAAAGGGGCCTCAATGTCTTTTAAATAAAAAATAAAATAAGAAAAGGAAGGTTCTATCTAGTCGTCTGCCATGCACGCTTGGTGTGAAAATGAAGCTTCTTACTTGAGATCTTCATTTTAAAAATGGATTCAATTTAAACTCACTTTGTGCAATATTCATGTTAAAATCAATTTTGTAGGAGTAGGTGCTGCTATCATTTGGTGTTCAAGGGACCAACTATCAACATTGATACGAATTTCTTGGTGCCTACTGCCTACTGCCTACTGGTTGGCTGGTTGGTAGGTAGATAGATTAGCATTCATATTCTATCTAATTAATTCAAAATATAATTTTATTTTTTTAATTCTGATTTTTTAGGATTCTTAACACATTGGTAGTTAACGTGAAGTTAACTTTAATAGATTGAATGATATAGATATCACATCGCTTTTCAAAATATTTGTAAAATAGTTTGTCTCTCTCTCATTGAATAATACATGTCGACAAACAAATCGATGTCGATTCTACCATAAAGTTAATTTCATTAATAAAAAATTAATTTTATGATAACCCATTCCCTAAACACTATACTCTCTCAGATGTTGTGACATCTAGTAGACTATTTTATAGTTGAAACTTTTGATTCTTTTTGCTACTATACATATCCAAATATCGCATGCCTTACGCTAATACAGTTATATAAAATAGTTGGTTAAGTACTAAGTAGTACTACTGCAGTTTCTCCTTGGGGAAAAAGACTAAAATATTCCTTGCCAGCAAATTTCTGTCATTGGTTGGAGAGATTCCTCAACTACTACTCAGTTTTTCCTCTGTTTTCTCTCCTTCAAAATGTATCCTTCCTTCATTGCTCTTTTGCATCTCTCCTTGAACACATTCTCCCTCCCAACATTTCTTGCTTCCCCTTAACAACTTTATGTAATTTCAAGATCTAAAAACAAGCCATTTTCTTGTATAATTACACTACTTGAATATTTATGGATCTAATGAGAAGCAGCCCAAATGCCTCCTACAAAACCCCACCAAGCTCCTTAATTTTTTTAACCTCACAACACCATTCCTCTCACAATAGTTTCCCAATTATAGCAGTAGCCATTATTGGTATATTAGCCACAGCTTTCTTGCTACTTGGCTACTACATTTTTGTCATTAAATGCTGCCTAAATTGGCACAGAATCGATCTTCTCAGGCGATTTTCCTTATCCAGAAATCGTGGTCATGAAGACCCTTTTATTGGGTACACTCCAGACATAGAAAGCAGGGGACTTGATGAGTCAATAATTCGTTCCATCCCAATTTTTCAATTCAAGAAAGCAGAAAAACAAGACCCTGAAAAGGGAATTTTTTTTGAATGTGCAGTTTGTTTGAATGAGTTTCATGAAGAAGAGAAACTAAGAGTTATACCAAATTGTGGGCATGCTTTTCATATAGATTGCATTGACGTTTGGCTTCAAAATAATGTAAGTTGCCCATTATGCAGAACAAGTATTTCAATGACAATTCAATTTCCAATTTTGAATCAAGTCAATATTTCAACAAGTTCTTCCCCTTCTTCTCATCAAGATCAAGGCCAATATAATGATAATTTCATTTGTCGCGACAAAGATTATGTTGTTATTGAATTGGGGGAAGAAAATGATGATCAATCTTTGCTTAGAGTACAAGAAAGATCACCTACTCCTCTTCCTCCAAAAAAATTGGAACAAAAAAATTTGAAAAAAAGTGCCAAAAAATTTGCTCACGTTTCAAGCATGGGGGATGAATGTATTGATATTAGGGGGAAAGATGAGAGATTATCAGTCCAAGTCCAACCTTTTAGGAGATCTTTTTCGATGGATTCTGCTGACCACCGGCAGCTTTATTTAGCAGTTCAAGAGATTGTTCAGCAAGATAGAAATGGCAATGGCATTGACATTACATTGTAAGCTCTAGAGAAGGTTGCAGTAGCAGAATTCCAAGATCGTTATTTTCTTTGGGCAATGGCAGGGGATCAAGAAGCTAGGGCAGTTCTACCAATTCATGGGGGAAAATGATATAAGGCTATGTTTAAATTTTTTATGGTTTTTTTTAAAAAAAATTATATTTGTTGGGTAGTTTTTATGATATAGAAGTAGAGATTTTTAGATTTATTAAGGGACTATAAGGGTAGGTTGGTTGTTGTAAATTTTAATATGTTGATATGAAACTTTAGTCCATATTTTTGTTTTTGCTGGTGGCAAAAGATTTGGTCCATAGTCTTTTTGAATTTTTAGTGGCTTGAGATTGGGGGTGTTCCACTTTGTTCTAAATTTCAATTGACTTATTTCCATAATTACAGGAATGATGACTTGGAATTCTTTTTTTTTTTCTTTACTTTTCTATCTTGGTTTTGAATTTTAATCATGATTATTAAATTGAAATCATACTTCTGTTATTTGCTTCGAATCAAAAGAATTAAATAGATGTGGAAAGGAGAGCCAAACAGGTCCCCTTCCATTGATATTGGAGGTACATGATAAAAGGGACCATTTTATTTGATGTAATCATGTCCGAACTACCAATAATTCTAGTGTTATTATTATTTATTTATTTATTAAAAAGTTGAATTTAGTTGAATATTTGGGCCATCCATTCATCTATATCAGAATAAAATGTTGGATCATTTATGAAATGTTAAAATATTTGATTACATGTTTGAAAATAAACAGGTGTCTTGATCAAGGATTATATAAATAAATAAACAGGTGAGGTTGAGCTTAATTTTCATGTGGCAGAGTTTTTTGTATCAGAATGAAATGTTGAATCATTTATCACCCATGTAGAAAATAAACAGGTGTCAAGATCAAGGATTATTATAAATATCAGTTGATCAGTATTGGCAGAAAAATAAATAATAATAAATCACCCCGCTATTATAACATGTATGACATCAGTATCAGTTTATAAAAAAGCTATAAATTCATATCGATTGTAACATATGACTATATTTATAAAATCTATATCTATCATTTATATTATAAAGTTTCTATGGTGGTTTCTTTCACAAATTTGGTATAATTAAGTCATATTTTTTATTTTACTTTTTATTCTTATAATTTTAAATATATTATTATTTTATTCTTTTTTAATGTTAATTTTTTATATTTTTCTATTTACTCTTTTAAATTTTATAAAATTCTTATTTTATACTACAAAATTTTATAAAATTCGTATTTTATACTACAAAATTTATACATGTAACGCGTGTGTGACTAATTATTAATAAAGAAAAGCTATAATTACTATCAAGAAATCCCAAAACTTGATGAGCATTGGTCATAATAATATTTTTGATTTTTTTCTTTTGAAAAATATTTAAGAATTACTTTTTTTTTCTCAAAATAATTCGTGTTAATTCAATATTTTAAAAATTGTTAGGCGGTCGAGGGGGGCGCCTAGCGATTAGGTGATGTCTAGAAATTTTTTAGACGTTTTTTTAGGTGATCGCATTAAACGATTTTATTTATTTATTATATATTTATTATATTATATAAAACTTATAATAAATATAATTTTTTAAAAATTTATATGAAATTTTATTAAAAATATATATTTTTTGACTTTAACAAATTTATTATTAGTATTATATAGTTTCAAATACATAGATGTTTGATGGGTTTTTTTTTGTTTGGTTATTCTTTTTTTTTTGCAAGGACCTAGACGCACAGAACTGATTACATTTATCAGAAGATCGCCCATTAAATTAAACTACTGGATCCGAGGTTGTTGAGCTAGTACCTCTACAAAGACAAAAAATTGGAAATAATCCAAAAAAAAAAGATTACTGAAAACACTCCCAGAGCACTATTTAGGCTTCCAAGCTCGATATCAAGGTTTCTGAAAAATGAAGATAATGGTGGCCATAAAAAGAGTAGTGGACTACGCCGTGAAGATCAGAGTCAAATCCGACAAGACCGGCGTTGAGACCAACAACGTTAAGATGTCTATGAACCCATTTTGTGAAATTGCTTTGGAAGAAGCGCTTCGGATCAAAGAATCTGGTTTGGCTTCGGAGGTAGTCGCTGTCAGTTTAGGTCCCACCCAGTGTACTGATACTCTCCGGACCGGTCTCGCCATGGGCGCCGACCGGGCGATTCATGTGGAGGCTCCGGCCACTCTGTACCCACTTTCTGTTGCAAAGATTCTTAAAGTTCTTGTTGATGTTGAAAAACCTGGCCTTCTTATTCTTGGCAAGCAGGTTAATATCTTATTTTGATAAGTAGTTCTAAAGATTGTGTTTTTTCTTTGTATATATGTATATGTATGCAATTGGGTGTTTCTGTTTTCCTACATAAAATTCTGAATTGGGTTTGTGGGTTGGATTTTGTTTCAATATTTGAGATGGGTTTTATGTTTTTGAATTTTGGGTGTGAATTTGTAGTCGGAGTGGATTTTGTGTAGAGGGTTTGGAAATTTAATTTCTCTATATTAGAGCTTAGAATTTCTCTTTCAGTCATTTAGGATCCATTTCCCCTTTTCAGATGTCCCAAGTAAGTGTCCATTGTGAAAATCAAAGTTCCAAATCTTACAATTTAAAGAATGTTTTGATCTTGAGTGTTCCTAGTACTTTTGCAGGAGTTTTGGCTATGCTGTGCTAGCTTTCAAGCTCTTTTTTATTTTATTTTTTTATAAATGTTTTTGACTTGTTTCATTAAGTTTGTTATTAAGATGATCATTATTGGTTTTGATAATGACAACATTGATTTAAACTTCAAAGTTTTTTTTTACCGGATTACTGTTTCTATGATGGAGATCATTGCTCATCATTTTAATTTCAAAATTATTTCTCTCATGTATAGGTTTTGCATATGGCTATATGTATATGAATATGTATGCTATTGGGTTATCTGAATTTTTTAATGGATCAAACATTGATTATCAGTTATCATAATTGGTTTGGCATCTTGTTCTGGCTGTGTAAATTATATTTTCGGTTGAGCTAGAGAATGTTCTGTTTCATCATTTTTAGATGGATATATACTGTATCAGTGGTAGTCTAATGTCTCATGGTTGTTTTGTGTGAAATGTAGTTTGCTATTGGATTGTACATCAGTTGGAATTTTGGATCAAGTGGTTTCTTTCTTTGAGCTCTTTATTTTGTTGAATTGATTCTTTTTTATTTGTGTAGATTTTTTATGTTTTTAAAACTATTTCTTGGTTCAATAAGTTATTGTTAAGTGTTTCTGATATCAATATTGTTGAGTAGGCTATTGATGATGATTGCAATCAAACAGGCCAAATGGTAGCGGGGCTTCTAAACTGGCCGCAAGGGACCTTTGCTTCCAAGGTTAGCTCCATTATGCATAAACCTGAAATAAAGTGCTAAATGATTTCCTCAGATGATCAAACATGGTCAGCTTTTTAAATACATTAGTATCATATAATTTTGTTAGGTAGCTTACATGCAAATCTGGGTCAGGTTGGTGAGAGATTTAACAGCTCTGGCTCCATACATGAAGTCAGAATTTTGGGACATAGTTATAATTGATACCATTTTATCTTTAATAGTTATAAAATGTTTTAAAAGATCCATCACTGATTTGCTTTTCACTTCCCAGTGTCTTAAGTAGTGCATTATTCTCCAATCTATGTACTTCATATACCATTCATATCTACTTTCGGCATGGACAATTGATTCTTTCTCATGGATATTTTTCTTTCTTTTTGGGTTTTCGTTAATCATCAATCTATTTTATCTTCAATGTTTTCTCTTCGTGCAATTTTTATTTAGTGTTCATAAAATTAACTATCTATGAATTATGATACAACTTATCTTTTTCTGAAGAACGAGCCAACGATGTTCATTTTATTGATTTTGGAATTTCTGCTACAACAGGCCTCACAGCATATCCATCCAAAAATTTCAGCTTAGTTTATGCTATGTTTTTCTCTATTTGATGACAAAGGGTTTGTTGAGTTTAACAATTTTTTGGCAGCTGGTGTTGACTGAATAATTTTTCTTTAGCAAATAGTATCTCTTATTAGCTTCTTTTCATAGTTTTTGAAGTTTTTAATTATAGTTTACTGATTCTTCTTATTAGGTTGTGCTAGACAAAGAGAAACAAATAGCAACAATAGACAGAGAGGTGGATGGTGGCATTGAGACATTGTGTTTAGACTTACCAGCAGTAATCACGTAATTTTTGTGGTCCTCTTGTTTTCTTCTAGTACTCATTTCTTGTTTTTTCCTTCAATTGTAGAACTGTTAAAATTCATGCATGGTTAAATTTCTTGAAACCAACATGTGAAATTTTAATCTGCTTCAAATTGCTACTCTTGCATAATTGTGCACAAAATACTTCTATGTCTTGCAAAAGTTGTATTTAAATTTGTGAGAATAATACTATTTATGAACACTTGTCAAATACATAATTTTATTCACCTTTTTAAATATATATTTCTGGGATTAGCTCTACATACTTTCTAGGAAGTGCCAAACCTATCCTTTTGTGTGTGACTTTTGAACCATGTATATAAATAGTCTAGTTTGTTTTTGATAAGCAAGTGATGCACTGATTTGAGTTGTTTGAATCATTATGCCAAGGTAGATTTTGTCTTCATACCTCAATTACGCCAAGAAAGCACTCATAAGTCATGACGTTAAAAAGCTGCACTATTATCTCATTGTTGTGAATATAATGAAAGCAAAGTCACAAATATCCAGCCCCAGACTTGTGATAATAGAATCAGTGCTTGGTTTACTTACTCTGCTGTCATGCAGTTGAATGCTGAACCAGCCAAATCAAATCTGACTTGGAGGTTATTGGAGTTATTCAAGAACCCCCAAAGAGAAAAGCTGGGGTCATCCTTTCTTCTGTGGAGGAACTAATTGACAAGCTTCAAAATGATGCTCATGTCTTATGATTACTCGAAGATTCCTTCTTACTTGCACTGACATCAAAATCTGCAGCATTGCAAGTGCCGGACTGATCTAGAACCAAACTTCTCACTGCTGTTTCGATATCAGGATTCCGAGCTCGGTTATTACCTTTGTCCATCCAGACTTGACCCTTTGTCCAGCCACGATTTTCAAAAGATGGTATTTAATACTAGATTAAAGTGACTTGGTGGAGTACAATTAGTTTGGTTAAAGGAGTGCTTAGTGCACTAATTTATGTTTGAACTAATATTTTTGGTCAAGGGGAGTACTCATGCGCTTTGCATTGTAGAGCAGAAATTGAGGTCGTTATATTTTCATGATTTATTGGTGCTTGATTGAACTGCTCAAGGCCTCCTTTGAATGTTCATGCATTTTGTCAATTAAGGTGGTCTTTTCAATTTCCTTTTTGTCGAGTAAAATATCTACTTGGGAGACATACTGTTAATTCAGATGGATTTACTTTGCTATATTATTAAGAAAATCAAACTTAATAAAACAAATAATTCAAAAATAGCGAATTATACAAAACTGTGACTTACCGAATTTTTTTCACATATAACCATCTATGCATCTCAATATCAAGACTACCATTCAAAAACATATAACCATCTATGTCTAAAAATTAAATCTCTCAACCCAGTGAGACACAGTTTGATAAAGGACTGAATATTTTTTTGCTCTATCAGTCGATTTACTATTGTTGGTCCACTATATAATTCATATCAAACTTCTTTAATTGTTGATCATCACCTAGCATCTTCACCATATCAATGACATATTGAAATTTTTAGAGCATGACATATTGAAAGCATCCTGAATTAAAATTAATTGATCAATCAGTTCAAACCCTCCGCTGATAGTAATTTTTAGTTTCCTCTAATATTTAAAATGTTGATATGGAATTGTCGAATACAAATTGAATCTTATTGGGAACATGATGGTAAACATTTGGTTTAGTAATTAAAATGATTTAACTTAAAAAGTTGATACTTCATCACTAATAATATACATTTATCCGTTTTCATTTAGTAAACAACAAACTTTTGGCACCAATATATTACAACCATTCATTTGAATAGTATGCATATACGGGCATGAGTAAGACATGAATGCCCTAAGGCCCTAACATGTTAATTATATATATGCATGAGTCTTTATTTATTTATTTGTTTTTATGCAAGAACACCCCGGCACTTTAATATCGCGGTACTCTTAAGTAGCTGTAAATATGACCTCTCTTACATTCGTTTTATGTTAGTTTTCAGATTTAATTAATAGAATCTACCCTTGTAATTGATGAACACTAGTTAGTTAACTTCATCTCTAGAACTATTTGGTGGCATTCAAATAAATTGTGTCCGAGAGTCTTGATCAGTATGAAGATGCAAGTTTACAAATTGTTTTTATAAGGAAATTTCTTATTTTCAAATGTCGAAAGGCTTTTTTTTTCCTAGTTAAATTATTGTTTTTAACAAATAAATATTTTTATTTCCACAATGTTAAAAGGATAATTCTGCAAATTCCCTCTTAAGTATTGAGTTCACACTGATCAAGTGATAAAGTCCTTGTAAAAGTAAGGTTTTTTTTATGAGAATTGATATTTTTACAAGCAATAATGATAGTTCCACAAAGTCCCTCACATTAATTATATTGATGCATTTGTAAAAATGTCCATCTTGAGCTTAGTTTTGATTAAGGTTCTTCTTTCATAGCCTTTGCACCTAAAGTGAACTTTCCTCTACTTGGTGAGTCTTCATTTCCTTCATAGATGATGTCAGATTGGTCACTTGGGTTAATCTGCACTTTCTGGTCAGCCTCTTTTCCCCACAGCAGCAAGTACAAACCAAGAATCACAATAACTCCCCCTATAATGCTGATCAACCAAAATAAAAACTTCAATATAAATTCAGTTGCATCTCTCTAGCTCATAAGACTAGTATGTAAAATTATCCGGCCCCTCAGTTTATCCACTTGTGACTATTTTATTCACGAGTTCACATGTTATCCAAGACCGTCTCTCAAGGTACAGTTAGTATTGCAAAACTATCCCATTTTTGTAAGTTCTGCACAACTAGCTAGTTATTCTTTAAAAAATACAGTTATGCACTAATAATTTTGCCTTGGGGGGCGGGATTTACTAATAGGTTGAACTCAAGGAAGAAAACAACACCCCCAACCCCACCCCACCCCACCCCAAAAACAAAGAAAAAATGAATAAAAAGAACAAGTATGTACGTACCTCCCCATGTAAAGCTTTTCACCAAGAACAAAGTATGCTAGAACTGCCACTAATAATGTGGAGAGGGGATTAAACATGGTCACAAATACAGGCCCTTTTTCTTCCGTACACCACAGCTGAATGAAAATTATCAAACCAGATACCACTATTCCCTGTTATTCAAAGGTACAGAAATTATTAATCAAATTGAGAAATTCTTCTGCGCGCTCTTAAACTTTGCCACACCATATAAGAAATTAATTATTCCCTACTCACAGCATATAAGGTAGACCACAGGTCAATGTCGAAACCAATGGTCCAATCAGCTGGTTTATGCGCCACAATCACAGTGAACACAGCTGATTGTGCTGCTCCAACAAAACTCATCCATGTAGTTAGTGACAATTGTGCTGGATATCTTCTTAATGTATATGCCTGTACTTTTACAAATAAATAAATAAATAAATTAAGATACACCATTATTGTGATATTACTAATAAATTCTATATGGGTTGCTCATATATTAGTATTTTTACACCATCCAATAGAAATCTCTTGAGAGAAATTTAAGAATTTTTGATTACGTTAAAAGATTATGTAATATTATTTACCATGATAAAATATTGTTAACAAAATAATTTCTTTTTAATTTTCTCTCAAAATATAAAAAATATTATTTACATGATAAAATATTGTTAACACAATAAAAACTTCTTGATTTTCTCTCAAAATAGAAAGTTGGCAGGTTTCGATTGGATAATGTAAAAAATCACTAGTTTATCGACTGTCCATATAGAATTTATTCTCTTACCCTATAGGGACGCGATTAGCTCAAGTGGTATCAAACCCTCTTTTGTGTATATGAGTCCGGTTCCATCCGACGCCTTGGATTTAGTTTTGTCCATTTCAGTACCACCATTTTTTGGTATAGATCCAAATCATCCCCAAAAACATCAGATTATGGAAAATTTTGATTCATAAAATATTAAATATTTTTTTAGTTGTTTTAAAAAAAAGTAAAAATAAAAATAAAAATTTAGGGTCCATTTTTTCATCGAGTCCGAAAAGTCCGGACTGATCCATTATATATATATATATATATATATATATATATATATATATATATATATATATATATATATATATGTATGTATTTAGTTAATAACCTGCATAATGTACCATATAGACCATGTTACACAGCTTGCTACTGTAAGAACTGAACCCTTGAACCAATTCTCCTGTGTGCCAGAATTTCTAATAAAATATATTAAAGGGTGCCCTAGATTTCTCAGAACGGTACCCTTGTACAATGTCATGATCGTCACACCGGCCAAAGAAGTCAAGGTTCCAATAACTTTGGCTATTCCACGAGGCTTTCGGAGGTCAATTACCTCTAACCTACATGAACGTCAGGTTGAATATTAACAATACCTAGCATGTTTGGAATTGAACGTCACTTTATAGTTTAAAAATTGAAATACATCTGTAATTTTGAAACGGAGGAAATTTTACAATATTACCTTAGTATAATTGCCATAACAAAAGTAAGGCAAGCTATTGTGTTGACCATTGATGCAAGGAAGGTTGGAGAGGTGTAATTTAGGCTTGCAAAATACATGTTCAGAGTCAAGCCCACCCTGTGATTATTGACAAATCGAAACTGTTATATATTTGTGCATACCAGTTTAGAGTTTATGAATTACGAACGAGTCTTACCCTAGAAGAGAAAGCACAAAAATCTCTAAAAATAGAGCTAGTGTCAATTTAGGCCTTGTTTTTCTGCAGGGAAAAATAAAGAAAAGGATTAAATTAGTGTGAAAATAGAAATAATCATTTTCATTTAATCAAGCATTAGTAGCTAGTATTTAGTAACAGTTAGTTGATGTATCACTGGAAAAATGAATGACAAATGAGATGTCTCAGAATATTTGTTTCATGGGAATCTAGTTCTGTACCATGACAACTTGACTAGTACTTTTTGAGGTGACTCCCTAGACCCTAGGGCGAAATAAATTCTAAACTGGAGGTACTAATCACGTATCCTGGGATGATTCACTTTTTATTTTCCTTTCTTATCAAGAATAAATTTGAAAACATCATGTCATTTTACTAGTTTAGTCTATTTCTGAAAAAGGAAACTCCTATGTTTGGGGCATATAGGAATAAATCAGATCAGAAGATGAGCATATATATGTTGGTAAACTATTAATCCATGAAAGTGAGCGAAGTTTCAGTTCTTGTGGAGCATCATATCATTATACTACCCCCTCCCCTTTGTTTCGCAAAATGAGTCTCTTTCTCACTTGACTTTGTTCTACTTAATTTCGTAAGCAGTTTAGAATATTAACTACTGCATTCAATCAAAATTAAATGAACACACATCAATTTTTAATTTTAAGATTTTATAAATTGTGACTAGGAAAAAAAATCAGATGAGACATTATTTTTTTGTAGGACGTAGGGGGTACTATTATATAATCTAGAAAGAGAGATTGATTTACCTTTCAAGGAAGTAGGCAAAAGGCAACATAACAAAACCAGCTACGATATGTCGATAAGTAATGTAAACATGAGGGTTCATTCCATGAGCAAATGAAGCCTCTGTGATGAAATATAAGAATGTATAGCCCATCTGAGCCAAAATCATGAGGAGATGTGGCTTGAACCTCCTGTAAGTCCCCATTAGGCTACCAGTTGCCTCTGCTGCCATTTATGGTTCCGCTTCTATTTTTCGCTACCTAAATTTTAACAAGTATATTGAATCATCTAGAAATGCATCTCTATTTCTATAGATATAGGAGATCATGGATGATGTAACTAAGAAGAATATTTTCTGTTAAATTCCTAGTGCATGTTGTTGTTGGCATTGGGTTCTTGATTACATTCCTTTAGCAACCATGACAATTCCCAAACATAGTGGTAGAATATATATATATATATATATATATATATGAAATATTAAACCCTCTTAAATTGCTATTGGATGCATGAATTAGTGACTATATATCTTAATAATTAAGAATCATCATGGAGGTACCACTAGGCTAAGGAAATAATGGATGATAATGCTCCACACATGCTGCATCCACACGTGGGATATAGATGTGAAACATTTGTGATTGAAAAAAATGAAAGGTGGTGCACACGTAGCTAAAGCATTGAGCCGGTTAATACTAATTTTATAAATTGCATCCAAGTATCATGCTTTCTGATGTACGAGTGAATAAAAAAGAAGCATCAACTTTATTTATAGATTGTGTGACTAGCCGAAGTTAGTAGTGGCAAACAAAATATTTTACGAGTACTTTCGTATTAGAATTTTGTGTGAATTATTGTAATCAAGTTTTTTAATAAAGTAATATTTTAATTTATAATTTTCCTTCTTCATCAATTTGATTATTTGTCTCTGTAGTTTTTCGGACTCCTTGGAACTGAGTCTATATATTGGTCTGTTTGGTAAACTCACCACTATTTGGTAAACTCAACCCTAGAACAAGATCTATATGGTGTTGAATGTCTTTCATCGACGATAGTCCAGGAGGAAGCTCTTCGGACATTAGATCTGAGAACTCGATAGCAACTTATGCACATCGACTGGTACTTGTGTGTTCCTATCTGTCAAGCTACTCCCACAAGGAAGTAAAGCATATACCACCCTCTTGCAAAACCTCAATAAAGAATCTAGACATGAATAACATGTTAGTATTATTGACCACCTGAATAAAATTGCGCCCTCTTCCTGACGAGGTGCTAATACAATCTTCTTCCCTTTTATACTAAGGACGTA
The DNA here is from genome assembly GCA_020205615.1 of Panax quinquefolius. Classification (NCBI taxonomy): domain Eukaryota; kingdom Viridiplantae; phylum Streptophyta; class Magnoliopsida; order Apiales; family Araliaceae; genus Panax; species Panax quinquefolius. The sequence continues at coordinate 18,593,538 of CM035151.1, read as the reverse complement.
TGTATTCTTACGCCCATCATGGACAATATTTCGATCATATTGCCAAGGTTTGCCTAATAATACATGACACGCATCCATAGGCACCACATCACAGTACCAAACATTATCAAAATATTTCTTACAGATTGAAAATGATACTAAACACTTCCACTCCACTGTTACCTCGTTGCCCTTATTCAACCATGACAATTTGTATGGCTTGGGATGCCGATCCGTTTTCAACTACAACTTCTTGACAACCTCTTCAGATACGACATTCTCATAATTGTCATTGTTAATGATCAACTTGCAAACTTAATCTGCCACTGTGCAAGTAGTATGGAATATGTTAATCCTCAACCAATCATTCTCTGAATCGCCCTTAGGGGTCAGTAGACTCTTACGAATGACCAAAGTCTCATGACTATCTCCATAAAACACATCTTCATCATCTTCATAATCATCATACACGGGTTCACTAAGTTCCTTTGTTTCAACTAACATATCTTCCTCAATCAAGAGGTTTTTTCCCTTTTGACTGGCAGGCTTTCTGCATTCATTCACTTGGTGTCCTTGCTCACCACATCTGATACTAGGATTGGGGTTTCCTTGTAGTTGTTTTGGTGTATGGTAGGGTTGTTGAGGGGGTGCTGTTCTACTGCTTGTATTGTTACTCATCATCAGTCTCCTGTTCTGTTCTTGCTCTGCATCACGCGCTCGCTGGTATATCTCAGAAACATTAATCTATAGTGAATGAAGGCATATGACATCTTGTAGGGACTGCCGTAAACCACCAAAATACCGTGCTACTAACTGTTCTTCTGTTTTGGATAGATCATTCTGTGTTATTAACTGATAAAACTCTTCTGTGTAATCATCTACGGATCTAGTTCCTTGTCCCAATAGGTTTAGCCGCTTAAACAGGGATTGAGTGTAGCCAAAAGGAAGAAAGTGGGCTTACATCTTTTTCTTCATCTTCTCCCAATCTGTGATTTTAGACTTGTCTTGCCTCTCTAGTGAGTGTTAGGTTTGTAATATCCATGAACATCACTACAAGAAAAAGGGCTAACAACGATCAAAAATATCCACGACCGCATTTTCCGTTCGCTAATAACCTTAACATCGACCGACATTAGCGACCGTAGTACTATAATTTTGTCCCTATTAGTATTCGCGACCGCATGCGGTCGCTAATAGGTAAATACTCGGTTGCTAAAGGGTTTTCCCTCCTAAAATTTGGCGTAAAATTAGAGTGGCAAATAATAGTGATCGAAATAGAATAAATGATGACGCATGCGGTCGCTAAAAATGCCACGTGTTTAAAAATCAACGACCGCATGCGGTCGCAGAAAGCGGTCGCTGATTCTATTTAATCTTAGTCGAACCAGGCAGTCAGACAGAAAAGAAACGGAGGAGAAAAGAAAGAAAAGAACGAAGGAGAAGAGGGAAAAAGAAGTTTCTGGGCATTTTTTTGCTAAAAACTCGATGGAGAAGAGGGAGAAGAAGGCAGGGGGGATAATTTTGCTAAAAGCTTCATTATAAGTCTGAATGGCACCGTTACAACCTCAAACGGAAGGTAAAAAAGTTCCAAATCTTACGTTTTGTCATGTCCCCTCTATATATCTTGTTCGATTTAGGGTTTCTCTTTTAGGGTTTTGTTATGATGTTGATTTTATAATTGTTTATTGATTCTGATTTGGTTTTGTGAATGGAGATTTGGGTTTTTGTTAATTTATTGAATAATATGGAATTAGTACAATTAATAAACTCAAAAAGCTGGTCTAAATAAATAGATTGAATTGTTAAGGCACTACAATAATTGTAGTTTTGACGTTTTTTTGCTAGGTTGCTTGATTCTAAAATCTTGTGATTAGGCTACAAAGGGTATCTACAGTCTGCTCTAATTGCTAAATTTAATTAATATTAGTGTATATATGGAAATCCTATCGTATAACAGAAAATGGAAGTGAAAAGAGATGGTGCATATATCTTTTCTGTTAACTGTTGGATTAGAAGCCTTTCTAATCACCATTTATTGTCACGTGGCACTTTGTTTTTATGTCGCCAAAATTGGCAGGCTGTTTCTGGAGAGAATTGAGTACTTAAAGAAGTACTTGGATGTGATAAGGTGCTCCAATATTTTGGACCTTAATATCATGGTGAATTAGATAGTTCAACACCTTTCATCCCACCATTGAGCACTACTTAATTGACTGTCAAAAGATTTTTTTTTTGACGTGTATAAGATTTGGGGATACTTGTAAAGTTCAATTATTATGATAATCTTTTATATGAATCGTGATGATATCATACCTCATTTTTGTGACCTAACGTGAGTAGAAATTTGTATGGAAAATAGGTTTTCTTTGAACTGGTTTCTATAACTTTTGGCAATTTTGGTAAAGTAGGTCTTGCTTGAAAATATATTTTACTTTTGATTAAAGATGGATCTCATTAAAGATCTTGACTGGGGTCATAGCCCTTTGTGTAGTTCTAGGATTTAGTCACATATGCAATCTTAACAACTAAAATAGTAGTTTTATATATATCAGATGACTTTATATAGGACTAATTAATAGTCCCATATTAAGGGACTAATAGTATGCCTTTTTCTGTAATCTTGATATACGCAGCGTTATAATTTCTAGAACACATTGCAAAATCCATTGGCTGTTCTTCAAACTTTACCATCAAGATATTTTCATCACCTAATGTCCTATGTCCTTTAAAAAACGATAGCGCCTCTGACCAATAAGTATGTCTTCTTCTGCAATCTTGATATACGCAGCGTTATAGTTTCTAGAACACATTGCAAAGTCCATTGAATGTTCTTCAAACTTTACGATCAAGATATTTTCATCACCTAATGTCCTATGTAGAAGAGTTTGTGTTGTGTTCAGATATGGACCCTGGAATATATAAAGGCAATGAGTATAACAATTTGTGACATTGAGGTTTTAAAGAGAGTAAAAAATTTGATGGTAATGTTATATGCCAAGAGTAACAAAAAGAATTTAAAACTAAGAATATGATATCCGGATATCACAGAATTAACAAAGTACACATGAACATATTTCAGTATATGTTGCAGGTGTTAAAAAATACAAAACATGATCAATACTCTCACAAGTAGAAAACCAAGAACATATACAATAATCTACTATGAAAGTACAACTAGAGGCAATATGAGCCATAAGTATGACTTAGCTTAGAATACAAAGAAAATGAAAAGTACATATATATATATATATATATATATATATATATAAAATCTAGTTATTACTTATACAAGTAAAATTATAAAATTTTCCTACATACCTATCAAACAAACTCTAAATTATAAAATTTGTATATAAATAGATTGTCAAAACTCACAAACACAAACACAAGAACCATAACTTCAATCACATGAAACTAATGTTCATATAAATAATGATATGTTTCCAAAATATCCAGTATTATCTAAATCTTCATATATAAGTCAAATGGTCATATATGCATTCGTATTCATTAATTGTTGTGTTATACTTCCTTGGTGTTTAACATATGTGATGTTATGTTAATTGCTTATATATTCTTGTTGTTCTTATATGCCTACAAATGGTCATATATGCATGCCATCGTGCATATGGATAGTCCATATTATAGGGGAGACTCTGGTAACTGAACAAATGTGTATATTTATATTATACGTACCTATATATATGCAAAAAAAAAATTAGACTTGTCCCAATGCATATGCAGACTATGCATGATGCAATGATTCATATTCTACCCCTATGAATCTATTGTCTTTAGGTTGGTGTCAGTTAAAACATGCAGGATGACATGAAACCATGCTTCATTCTAATTTAAGATCCACAACAATATATCATGCCTTTGGGTAGTCAATCTCAAGCTGTGTAAATTTGTTTTGGCATGTATCCTTGTTCAATTCCTGAATAATTATATATGATGCACACTCATGTTATATATGTACATATACATCTATATGTATTTATAAGCATCATAAATGGCGCCATTGGGTTGAATTGTAAATTTCTAACAAGGGAATACAATAATTCACGTCAACATAGGTACTGTGGTATCATGGACCTCTATTCAGACAGTAGTTGGATGAGACAACGAAAATCAAGTGCCCAGATAGGTGCTACAGCAGAATTTAGAGCTGGTTGCCAAGTATTTCTAGATTATGCGTATAGTTACCCGAAATGTGTTAATGGTCAGGAAAAGATAAGATGTCCTTGTTTGAAGTGTAAGAATATTGTAAATTATATGGATAGAGACATAGTAAACTATCATTTACTTATTTCTGGGTTCATGAATAATCACGAAGAATGTTGGTGGGCATATGGGCAGAGAAGAGATAGTGGCATCGTACAAGTACACAATCCAGGCAGCAATACCCATCGTATGAATGACATGGTTCATGATATTGCAGGGTCGAATTTTGATTGGGAACAAGGCAAAGAGCAACTTATGAATTCTGATGCCAAAGCATTATTTAAGTTGTTAGATGAAGGTAGTGAACCGTTGTGGCATGCATGGTTGCACGAAGCACACTACATTGTCTGCAGTGGCGACATTACTTAACATCAAGGCTGATCACAACATGAGCCATGAGTGTTTTGAGTCATTCTTGAGGGCCATTAAGAGTATGTTTCCTGTCGGTGAAAAATTACCCGATAAAACTACTACTATTGTAAAAAATGGTGAAGAAGTTGGGTCTTGGATATCAAAAGATCGATGCATGTCCGAATGATTGCATGTTATTTTATAAGGAAAATGAACAGAAGATATAGTGCACGTTTTGCAGTCATGATCGATTTAAGCCTAATAAAGAGGGTGTGACTACAAAAAAGACAAATATACCTTTTAAGATTTTAAGGTATTTTCTAATTACACCTCGGCTCAAAAGATTATACATGTCTTCAAGAACATCTGAACATATGACTTGGCATGCAAAATCTCTCCAACCAAAGATGGAGAACATAATCATCCCGCAGATGAGCAGACTTGGAAAGATTTCAACTTAGCACATCCCGGGTTTGCATTGAAACCTAGAAATGTGAGGCTTGGATTGTCCACTGATGGTTTCAACCCATTCGGCCACTCTGCTGTTCCGTACTCCTGCTGGCCTATGATTGTTACTCCGTATAACATGCCTCCTTGGATGTGTATGAAACAACCATACTTGTTTCTTTCACTCGTGATTCCTGGTCCCAAGAGTCCTTGAAAGAACCTAGATGTTTACTTGAGACCTCTTATAGACGAGTTGAAGGTATTGTGGGAGGATGGAGTACAGACTTGGGATGTTTCCACGAAAACAAATTTCAACCTTAGGGCAGTGGTTATGTGGACTATAAGTGACTTTCCTGCTTATGGTATGTTATCTGGATGGAGTACACACGGGAAGTTGGCTTGTCCATATTGTATGGAGCATACAAAGTCTTTCAATCTATCAAATGGTTGAAAGCCATGCTGGTTTGATAGTCATCGTCATTTCTTGTTGGTAGATCACCCGTTTCAAAGAAATAGAGAAAACTTTAGGAAAGGGAAAGTAGAGAATGATATGCCTGCACCGCGACTGTCGGGGACAGAGATGCGTGACCGTGTGATGAGATTGTCGATCATCCCATTCGGTAAGATTTTTGCCTCTGACATCATTGATGGGTTTGGCATATCTCATAATTGGGTTCGGAGAAGCATTGTAGCGCCCCCAAATCTGGGTATCTTCCAACCCGATAGATGGTGCTATACTGTACAACATTCATACATTCATTCAATTGAAAATTCTCAAAGAACGAACATCACTTCTATATATTTAAAGTAATATTTATATTTCTCAGGTTCTATACCCATTACAAAGGTTCTTTGTCATAATATCAGTTACATTACAACAATAGACCTATACTATTACAAGACAGCTTAGTAATCTGCCTTAGCTTTTCCCTTATCCTTTTTCGATCCTTCGGGACGTTCAGTCTTAGCTGCATTCATATGGTTCAAGCAAGAGTGAGCATAACTAGCTCAACAAGTATAACAATTTAATAACAACATGCCTGACACATACAAATCGTATATCTTCAATAACTGAACAATAGTTATGAAGTACTATTGATAATTCAAAATAGCACTTCATCTTTTCTTTCAAAATGTTTTACAATAACAACCATATTTAGTAAAACATTCACTTCGGTCAAAGACCTCGAGTATTCATTCTTTATTGGAAAAAAGACAACCCGAAAACAAGTCCGTAAGCCCGATATCACTTACGAGCACTTCTAGGTGATCAGCCTATTGTACTCTATGTTGATCAACACTACATCCATTAAACGTATGCATGTTTAAGCATTTGGCAACCTCACGTGCCTGTCGTTTTACCGACAAAACATTTATTTAACATTTCAGTCTTCTTTTGAAAACCATATCAAGTAGTTGACAAAAGATAGCAACATTTGATAATATATGAATAGATTATCAATACATCAAGTCTAGCCAAAGGAATTGGCTTCAACTTCATCATACCTCAATTCATGCGAAATAATACATGAACCTCAAAAACTTGTTCAGATTGAACTGAGACAAGAGTTAGAATACTTGCCTTTAGCGTCTGCTATGGTAAATTAACCTTATGTTCAAGTTGTTCAAGTCTCTACAATACATGATCACATAATGCCTTACATTAGGTCACATATAATCAAGTATGTATATGACTATATCATACCCTTCATTTCAATCTATCTGTGTATTAGATTCAGTTACTATTCGTTTCAGTTTATCATTACCCTTCCATTTATATTCGACTAGGTTATCTCAACCTTTACATTATATTCCTTAAGGTTTAACAAAGTTTAAACAATGTTACATTACCTTCCTTAAGTTATGTTTACTTTTAAATCAATTAGGTTTTCTTCTCTTTGTACTTAGAAACCTTCATTACTATCTTTGTTACGAGGCTGGCGTTTGCGGCATACTTTTACTACTCATCTCGCTACTGTGGCGCTGAGCTCTATGTCATTGTCCCGGACTTGGCGGCTACGGTGCGAGTCCTTATTATGGTCATGGCTGCGGCCTACTCTCCGAGAAGATTTTGATCTCATGCATTGGTATGCATGTTCCACCATATATCTTATAGTTCGTGACTGCGCGGCAAACTCTTGCGATGTGTGCTCGATTCTTGTTCCGTACTTGGCATGCTCATTCATTTACTAGGGTTGGCCCATTGCGGCTGACTCATGCACCGAAAAAAAATTTCAGTTTTGAAATTTTGTGAACTTCCCAAACGCATAACTTCTTCGTTATAAGTCCGAATTGGCTCGTTCAAAAGCTTATGATTCACAAATTACGTACTCTATGCGTTTATGCAAGAATTTTATCTATTTGACTTCGTTTGCTAAAAATTCACCTATTGGTTCATTTTTAACAAAAACGATAAATGTTCGTGAACGTTCAACGCTCGTTTCTTCGTTTTAAGTCGAAATCCGATCATTTTCGAGTCCGCAACTCTTAAATGCCAAATAAGACTTGTCTCCATTGGAAAACAATGGTTCCGAGTTCAAGCACAAAATTTGACTTCTATTCCGAGAATTTTACGAATTTGACGATTATCGTCTAATCATGCAAATTCCGGCAATTCTTCCTTGTTATGATTTATTCAACATTACAAATGAACTTCATTCATCATGTGAACACACTAACATACTTAATACAACAACTTATATTCATTGTTGGATTTTGACTTATTCTTCATGAGCTTATAACTTGTCAAATTATAAACTACTTAAGATTTCATTGTTAATGACTTATGACAATTAAAGTTTCTTAAACATCATTTCTTATATGTTCTTAACATATAACTTAACTTAGGTATACATGATACATATGATCATATAAATTCTTTTATATTCATATCATTTCTCTTAATAAACTCCTTACAAGTTCATATTATTTTCACATAAGTTTATAACTTATGCTAACTTAAATGACTTATTACCAACTTAATTGGCTTAAGTTCACTACTTACTCATTCATGTTTCTTAATCCAACTTTTCTTATCATCCTATCATGGTAGAGATAGAAGATAATTGAGAAGAAGTCTTACTCTTTTTGAAGTCTTGGTAAGGTAGCTTTCTTCTTCTTCTTACTTATGGAAGTAACTTATTTGTGACTTAAACTCTCTAACACTTAAGCACTTTGTGATGTCTAGATTATTTGAACAACCAACAAATGGCTTGTAAGCTTCCTCTATTTATAGAAATTACAAAGCTAGGGTAGTTTAGTCATTAAACCATCCCACCTCCTCAAGCCACCTCCTTACTATTCATTACTTGCAAGGCACAAAACCCATCCTTGGCTTGGTCATTACTCATTTAACTTAGTCATTAATTCAAAGTCTTGGTCACCACATTACTTGGTCATTACTTATCTTGATCACCACTCATATTGGTCATCACACATTAACCATATTAATATGGTTTTGCCCCATGGGTATATTAATTCATTGGACTCTAGCCTGGGCTTGGATTAAATAAATCCTTGGGCTTTGCATTAATAAACACTAGCTTGTTCATTAATCAATTATTGGGTCTCTTCCTTTAATTCACTTGGACTTCTATTAATTCTTATCAATCTTTCCAAGTCCATTAACATTTCTTAATACATATACATATAGTTTATATATTATTTTCGTATTCTAATTCATATAGAATTTATATACGATATTTCATCCTTCCTATAAACTCGAATAATACTTCATTATTATACTTGTTTTCATTACTCTTGTACAATACCAAGTATCATACAATTATCACTTATTCCTTAACACTTACGCTTTACTTAACGCGTTTATAAATTAAGTCCATGCCAATTATTACATTTTCCATAACTAGATTTTTATTACATAATCCATCTTACCTTGTTATTTCATCATTCGTATTTCTAAAAACTCAAAATTATATCCCGAGCAAATCTGGATGAATAGTGTTTTTCGGAAAATTTCTCGAAAACTTTTATTTTCGTCTTGAAATTCAAACACTTTAATTCATCCACGTAGCTTTCAAATACTACGACATTCTAACATCAATAGGTTATATAATGACAACCGTCTTGATAACACAAGGAATACGATTTTATTATTATTTAATTTAATAAAATCATTTTACAATAAGATCCGAATTTCTCGGTCGTTACAAGCATCTTTTGGGAACTGCCTTATTGGTCTACAAATTTGATTCGTCATAATCTAGACGTGATGCATATTGAGAATAATGTGTTCGACAATGTGTTTAACACCGTGATGGGTGTTGCGGGCAAGAAAAAAGATGATGATAAGGCATGGTTGGACATGAAAGATATTTGTAAGCGTCCTGGATTAGAACTTTATGAATCTACTAATGGTAAGATGGTCAAACAGCATGCAAGGTACACATTGTCCAAAAAGTAGGTTGAAGATGTGTGCACATGGATAAAGTCTCTGAAACTACCAAATGGATATGCGTCAAACATTGCAAGGTGTGTTACAGGTGGGAAATTGCAAGGGATGAAGAGTTATGACTATCATGTATTCATGGAAGGACTCTTGCTTATATCATTTTGGGACTTGCTTTGACTGATTGTTACAATGAGCTTGGTCGTGCCTTTTATGGGGAGTTGGAGGAAATCATCGAGTTGTCGTACAAGGGTACTTATGGGGGTTATATTAACTTGTTCAAGAGGCATTGGTTTGATTCAGAAAAAGGGATACGTGTCAATCGACATGGAATCGTCGATATTGACCTCCATAGTGTTAGGTTTGTAATATTCATGAACGCAATCAAATTGCACAAATTAAGCGGAAGCATGGAAAATCAGAGTTTAAAATTTTTTCAAACCATATACCCGGATCATCATTTATGCACAATTATTAATTAAACGAAAAGATAAAGAATAAGAATCATACCCTTGAAGATTCGAGCTTCCTCAGGTACAAGTTCACCTCCAAATCCTTTTCGCGTTCAACTTGAATCCACTGAGTTTGGTTCCTTCCTTTGATCAACGTTAGCCACCCAAGTGTTTGGCCTCTAGAGGTGATCCACCAAGGAAGAAGAAAGATTCAAGAAGATGAGTTTTTGGCAAAACCCTAGTTTTTCTATCTCTCATAGAAAAGGTGTACTCTCCCAACTATTGAAATTACATCTGTTGTTAAAAAGTTAACAACAACTCTACACCCATAATAAGACTTCTCTTATTTATAGATGTAAGCAACCCTCCTTAACAATTAAGAAATTAGATTTTATTTTAATTATTTAAACTCCTTTAATTAATTAGGTTCCCAATCTTATTAGAAATAATTAATTAAATCTTTTAATTAATTAGCCTCCTAATATTATTAGGATTTATGAGAGTACTTTTATTAATTAATCACATAAACTCCTTTAGGAATTAAATAATAATAATAATAATAATAATAATAATAATAATAATAATAATAATAATAAGACTACTCTTATTAATTTATATTTAACATTTCAAAATATTAAATAATAAATATTAAGCTATTTAATTTATTCCATCACCATAGATTAAATAAAATATACTTAACTTATTATTACGATTATGTCATTAACTTCTTAAATAATTATTCTTCCTTTTATGGTATGACCCTTTAGGTTCTCCATATTAAACCCGTTGTGAATAAATCAATTAGAACAATTCTAATCTTATTTAAATAAATAAAATAAATAATTTATTTATTTAAATAAATAAATAATATTTATTCTATAATAGGGATAAGCCTCCCTAGCGATTAACGATTTTCTATATAATATAGATTTCAACATTAATCATAACAGAACCTTTGAGTAAATAGTTACTGTACAATTCAATCCTTCCACCATACAATGTCCCAATTAAATATAAGACATTGAATTGCTGTCAAGTCTTATTTTATTTAATTATATGTATTTTGACTCTTAAATGCACAACTCCAAATAATGCAAATTAGAAACTTCTTTATAATTTCATTACGCTTTAACAAGGACTCTTGAGTTTTTCATTTATCGAATCACATAGGACATTTCTCTTCTTTTACTAGAAGCGGTAGATTCTTTAATGATCATACATTATCTCTATGTACGACTTATTATACCCAGGCATACCCTTTGATATACCCTAAGGGTCTTAAGGAATAAGTCTAAGTATAATTCATCATACACAAGATACTATCACTTGTACTACTATCACTACAGGAATTCCTATTGACAAACAAGTAAAACTCCATTAGGTATTCCTTAGGGAGCCACGTTCAGTGAACTTATTCTCTAATAAACACCTACATACTTGCTCTAATGTCTCCACACAAATGATCATGAGATCAATCATCCTCATCCAATGAGCAAGCAATGTATGTACCAATTCATCCAATGAACCTTGACTTAAAGAAAAATTTATTTTAAATCATGAACAAAATTGTATTTGTAACCGAAACTTCACTAAGCTTCTTCTGGTTAGCCTCTGCAAGATGCTTCTTGCAGTTTCTTTCCACTATTCAGGCTTATTGTAGTGGAAGCAAACTCATTTGTTATCCGTATCAGTTTTGTTCTTATTATCCTTTTTTTATGCCTTTTCTATTTACCTTCTTAGAATCGTTCTTCTTTTTAGAAGATCCTTTGGCCCCTACCAGTAAGACTTGGTCTTTCTTAGTTGGAAAGTGACTCTCAATATTTTTTAACATGTTAAGCAAATCAGCGAAGCTGATATCTAGCTTGTTCATATGAAAAATTCACAACAATTGTGAGAAGGAGTCCGGGAGTAACTGCAAGATCAAATCTTAGCTCAACTCTCCATCCATGACCAAACCTGTTGTCCTAATTGTTCAATCAAATTGATCATGTTTAGGACATATGTCTGTACTATAGTGTCGTTGGTCATTTTAAATCGTAAGAGCTCCTTAGATATCTGATATCTATTAGTCCTACTTTCCTCACCATCAACTACTTGGCGTGCGGGGAGTATAGTAGAGCATCTATAGTTTCATGATATTGCGCAGCTCGTTACTTTCGTGGATCTGAGCATGATGCATTGAGCCAATTGTGCATCATCTTGCCACTTTCTAAAAGTAGCAATCTCTTTCTCGTAGGCATTATGCTGCAACCATTGCGTAGGATAGGCGTATTAAGGACATAAGATAGCTTTTCACCATGAAATATTCTCAATTTCCTTAACCAATCCGAGTAATTCAGTACGGTTAATTAACATCTAATATGTTTCATGCATGATAGTAATTTAGACATTGTAAAATTCTCAGAAATGAATTTGTTAAATAACAACATTTTAGCATACATTCTTTTATTAATTACCAAAATAAATTAGATCTTGTTTTAAATTGGTATCTCCCACTATTTTCATCAAACTATATTACCCTCACTTATATAGTTCGACAAAATCTAATTAAAGATTTGCTAGTGAGAATAAGGATCCCATTTCAAATGTATATAGCCTTCTGGTGACACAACAAACTATATATAAATAAATAAGTAGACAACCCTTGTCAATTACATCAACTATGTAACTCCTTATATTTTGCCTCTTAGATTATTTTGATCAAGTGGTTGCACATCCGAATCAAAATTATCTAAGTTAAGTCCAACCTAGCACTTCCATATATTCAAAAAAGAAAAATATTGTCCTTGTGGTGACATAACAAAACAACATTGTTCAATTTTCTTTATAAGCGTCAAATGTGATAAAATTAATATATCAAAGAATTAAGATAAGCCTTGTGGTGACACAACAAACTTATAATAATTAATTGATACTCTATTATTTTTATCATGCTAGAAAGCGACGTTCGATATTCCAAATATCTTTGAACGCTTAGGACTTAATATAAAAAATTTGAGGGGTTTGCATGTTATTAATTTGTCTCATATATCTTGTTTAGCGCGCATGCACATATATATATAAAATACGCGTCATATTAATTAACATGCGAAGCATGTTTTCATAATATAATATATATATATATATATATATATATAGAAATACTATATTCTATCCGGATTGATTATGGACTTTTATTCTAGTTTGGTTCACTAGAGCCACCAAGTGAACCAAAAGGTCAAACCCTAGGGTGTAAGAATTAAATTTAAATATAACTATTATATTTAAATCTCGGGCTCCATTACAAACGGGTTTTTAAGCGCTCCTTGCTCTTTGATCTCCAATTCTTCAAAATTAATTCTAACTATTCATATTACAAAACTATTTAAAATAAATAGAAACATTGATCAGTCAAGGGGAAGTACATAGGAGGGAGATAGAATTTACATTAAGAAAAAATTAGAGAAGACGAGGTACACAGACCCCATTTAATAAAACCTATACATTCATGCATCCAACTAAAATAAAATATAATCACATTGGTCAATAGTCCATAATCAATCTTTTTTATTATCATACACATCTACATATGTATCAATAAATAAATTCATCTCATGGATAATCACTACCACAAAATAGCAAATAGAAAACGCTTAATAGAACGTTTTTTATAAAAACGTTGTGGAATTTTTTTTACAACGTTTTTAAAAAAAAACGTTGTAGATTTATTTGTAAAAACGTTATCCATTTAAAATGAAATTTTTTTGTTTTAATTAGATAACGTTTTTTTTTAAAAACGTTGTCTATTAACAAAAACACGGAGCTAAAAAAAAGCAGCGAAAATGAAACACGGAGCAAAACAAAAAGACACGGAGCAACCTCTCTAAAGACTGAAGCCCTAACTCTCTCTTATTCTCTCCCGATTAATTTTCTCTGAAGCCCTAACCTTAGAAATTTCCCTAATCCATCCCTCACTTCTAAGCCAATCAAGACGACGATCATGAAGATGAAGAAGGCAGTGGAGTTCTGAAACTTCATTATCCGCCTCTAACTTTTGATGGTCTTTATTGGTTTAAATGTTCTGAAACTCGCTTTATTGTCGCCAGGTGGCTTCCTAGCTCTCCGATTTCGTCTCTCCCATTTGCTCTGCTCCTTAACCAACTCAAGCTACCATCATTTGTGTTAGCAAACGACAATCGGTATAAATCTAGGGTTTATATTTTTTCCCAATCGAAATAGTCTACATCCGTGTTGGTTCATTTTCTCAATAGTATTTTTGATTCGGTTATAATGGATCCGAAAATGTAGAATTTGAGAATGTCGTAGTAAATAATCGGAGATTACTAAACGGGAGCTCTGGATGATGCGAGTTCGTGTTTTTGAACATGGTATATATTTTTGTTGTTGTTTTGTTTGCTTATTTATTATTTTACATATAGGTTTTAATTGTGTATAAAAAGCTTGACCACCCTTTTGAAATTTGTAGTTGGCGGGAATCCACATGTGAAGGACATCCAAACTTTTGGTTGAGTCTTGATGGTTCCTTCCGGGAAGAGGGACGTAACAACGTTATGGAGAGAATATGGTTTAAAGTACATATTAATTGGTTTGTTCATTTTCATGATTGTTTATCCTAAATTATTGTGATTAGAAGACATTCAATTTCATTGAAACATCTGCTTTTCGACTGGAATCAAACTAGTTTGTGCTATCCTATCTTTGCCAATCGCTTACGAGTCTGCAAATTAAATTGCGCGAAGAAATTGATAATGTAATCTGCAAGCAATAATTTGGTTAAATAGTTTATGTAATCTACTATATCCAATTGTATATCTGCGATAAATAGTTTTGTTTACCTTTACTTTAGCTTCTGCCATTACACCTTTCTGTCTTTGTTTCATCCACATACTTGCTCCAAAACGTACACTTCACAAGATTGTTTTCGGTGTATTATAACAAAAATAAGTAGCAAATAGGCATACTAAACATATATAACATGGTTGCACTGATGTTTGTTGATTGTGAAAAGTTGGGGAAAAAGCATTACGGTATATACATTGCATGTACTATTTTTTTTAAATGTAGTTGTTAAGTATGGCTTTTAAGTGGATTTGACCTCATTATGTGTATTAATTTATTGAAATAATATATAAATTATTAATCTTGTTATTTACTATTTTACCGGTATATATGTATTTTAGTTGAGCTAAACATTGGTAGCTAACTAGGTATACTAGGTGCCACGAGTGTTGGGTTCGATGAGTCGCGGCGGTAGAGTCTCGTGAAGAGTTTGCTTTCGAGTTGGGGAGTCCATGTCAGAGTTGGGATTTTGAGTTGTTTGACGCAGAGATCAAGATCGACTTACTAGCTTTGCAAACTACGCCCGTCGAGTGTTTCATCAAATTTCGATATAGTTGTTTATTTTTTCCTCACTCTGTTTTATTTAAGCTCACATCAAATCTTGGAATGAAGAATTCTTAAACTCTCTGCTTGAATCGTCAAGTCCTCGGTTTTCATTGTACTACTTAATCACATACCCAAAAAAAGTCACAAGACAAACATACACTTGCAGAAACAAAGTCAGTGTTGAGAATTTGAGATCTGGACAAGAAAGAGACATCTCAAACAAGGTATATTGGAAAGTAGAGTAATGGGTTGTTTTCTTTTCTTTATTTTATTTTATTTTTTTTGTTTTGTTTAGATCTGGGGACTGAGAAAACTCATTTGCTTTTGTTTTATGGGGAAGGGGATTGTTTGGGGGATTGATGTACTACTCTACTTGCTTTTGTCTCATTGAGTGTCTTTTTTGTGTTTTAGATCTGCATCAGTATTTAGACAATTCTATTTAGTGGATATCCATCCAAGACAATGTTGGCTCAGAAGCAAGCAGAGGAAGCAATTATCTCGAATTTCAATGAAATAGAACATGAAGGAACAAGGGAGGAAGATAGAGAATTAGAAGATCACTCCATGTTCAGTGTCAAGAGCTTCCTCTGGCATGGCGGTTCGGTTTGGGATGCTTGGTTCAGTTGTGCTTCCAATCAAGTATGTGAAAATTAAGCGAAAATATATACTATATTATTATACCCATATTTACAATACCCATTTCAAGATTCTTTTTTTGTCTTTTCAATTTAATTTGTCCCAAAATATGGTTTCATTTTTCACCATATTGGATCATATGTATTGCGAGTAGCTCAAGTGCTTTTGACCTTTGCCATATTCATTCTCTCATTTGGGTATGCTATCGGGCATATTGCTCCGGATATTCTACGGACTTGTTGGTAGTTGGACAACTTACCTCATTAGTGTTCTTTACGTCGAGTCTGAGAACGAGAAAGGAGAAAGAGAATGTCGACTTCAAGAATCATGTTATTCAGGTAACTTGGTTACTTAATTTTATGCACTTTAAAAGAATGTTTATTTAGTCAAGCTGCGACTCACCAGAACCCAACACTCGTGGCCCTGAGTCATCGTGGCAAACACTTAACTCATTGGTTTCAAAACAACAATACTCCTTTTATTAAAGAAATGAATTTATTTTATTTTTTTACTAAGTAAATAAATGAATATTATTATCGTAGTGATAAATGATGGTAATCCTAAACTTGGCATGTCAAATGATTGACAACAATTGGCTCTCTATTTGAGTTTGTGAACACCTTTTTTGTTTGTAAGAATGGTAAATCTTGGCCATTTGAATACGTGTTAAAATTATCAAAATTCATTTTCCAATATCACCTAATGAGTAATATTTACTTGTGAGTTGTTAATTATCTTTGGTACATATGCTAGAAACTACATGGTGAAGGCACTATGGTTAACCTTTTGTTTGTCTTTACATTTGCGATATGTTTTGCGCTCTGTTGTTGTTGTTTGTTGGAAGAATGCTTTTAAACCGCTATATGAAAGGTCTGCAATACATTTGGGGTCCTGTAATTTCTTCCAAGTGTTGTGGATAATAGCTATGGTCTTCATACTGCATATCTTTGTGCGTGTCGATGTTTGTGGTGGGATCTTACATGATGCCATGCCATACTTCATACATGGAGGCATGTATCTTACCTTGGTTTTCAACATGCAATTTAGTTGTTATTTCATTATTTATAGCTTGTTATTCTTTTCCTTAAGATCATATTCGATAGTTTACATTCATAGATTGCGTGCATCTCTGATTATCGCCACATATGGAAATGCATTGTTTAAAGGGAAGCGGATCGCCAGGTCAGCGACGAATGACGGCCGATTAGCGCTAGTGATCTGTTGTCTTTATCTTTGCAGAGCCAACGAGACGATTATATTGTAGTAAACAAACCAAAAAACTCTTGAAGGTCCTGTATTTACTTGTTTTTTTACGTGTAGGATTTCTAGGTTGTATAGTCGGTATCCAAAATTACATTTTTTAGGCGATTACTCGTTTGGTTGATGATTCTTACGTGTGATGTGAATTTGAGATGTATATATGGATAGTTTTGTATATTTTTTTGTGGATGTAGTAATTTGAAATTATAAGCGAATTGTATTATTGGGATGTATTTTGAATGGTTGATACATTTTGGCTATATATCATTGGCATTAGCATATTGAAGGTGCGTTGTGTGGCGCCCCCAAAATTAGGTATCGTCACCCCATCTTGGGTGCGCCACTTACATGGTACGTAAATTCAAATAAAACTTACTAATATAAGCGTAGGTATGCAATCGACATAAAGCGTGAGTTTGAATACAAATATTGTCTACTAGATATTATACAAACTCGAAAGGAGTCCTCATTACTACTATTATCACACTATTTCACGGAATAGTGAGGACTACTAATGTTATCCTCTGGACCATTACTCAGTTCCCTGACTAAATCCCGGCTGTTCTCATTTCACGAAGAAAGCGGTGAAAGAAAAGGTGAGCTCAACTAATTGAGAAGAAATATTATGACTAAGATAATGCGAATAATTTATCATTAGCCTTCAACGGTGTTAAAGCGATAAAATACAATAGACAACAAGTTTAAGCTGCGGCGGAATAAGCGATCCATTAAAAGAGTCAGTAGAGAATAAAATCAACTATCTTTTAGGTTTTAAAGGTTTTTCATCATTTTGTTATAAATTTGAGACTCGACTTTAATAAATAATCCACATCATCGAATCACCCACACTTTTCTGACGAGGATATTCATCAAATTATCAATGGTCATGACTATACCGAATCACCCACAGTCATAATCATACCAAAACTATCCATCAACGCATTACGAATAACGAGGACTTTTATCACATCATTTATAACAAGCCATGATTATCTGAAGAATGATCCTGATCATAATCATACTAAGTTCATCTATACACGTAATAGAAGATAACATAATATAACATGAGGATGATGACAATGACATAATAATTCAATAAAACAAGTACAAGAATTATTTTATCCGGGAATTATTAACGTCCAAATTGTCAAAATAATCTTTGTTTTGTAGAGTAAAATTCAAGAATGATCGGAAGAATATTTCCATGAAAAGATCTTTGGATGAAACGCAAAATATCGAGGATATTCTACTAATTTCATGGAGTATAGAAGTCAAAATTTTAACCAATTTGGGTATAATAAAGAATGGAATAACAAAAGAAATCACCGTAAATGCGGTACTTGCCATAGACGAGGTTATTCAATGAGAATAATAATAACGGAACGAGTCGGGTGAAATTCACACCAACGGATGTTCCAATGAATAATAAAGATGGAACCCGGTCCGGTGTAAAACACACGAATAGGATATTCAGCGGAATGATAAAGACGGAACCGGTCCGGTGTAAAACATACGAGAGGATGTTCCAGCAGAATAATAATAAAGATGGAACCGGTCCCGGTGTAAAACACATGAGCGGGATGTTCTAACGAGAATAATAATAAAGATGGAACCGGTCCGGTGTAAAACACACGAGACGAGGATGTTCAATGAGAATAATAGAAGAATGTCACCAAGTATAGGGTAAACCCACGTATCACAGTTATTCCAGCGAGAATAATAAGCGATGGAATAACAACAGTTCTCTTCATGAATAAGAAAGAATAACATCCTTACAGATACAACAAATAATATTCCTACCTTAGAAGAGCCGAATATTGGCGAGGTGAAGTAGCGAGAATGCTTTTCTTCTTTCTCTCTATAGTTTCTCTCTCTAGAGTTTCGATTGAATTAATGAAAAATAATGAAGCACTAGGCCTCTATTTATAGAAGATTTCTAAACTTAGCACTTGCCGTGTGAAAAGCGAGTGAGCAGCGGTTGTGATGTGAAAAGAAAAGTGGTTTGGCCTTTTGTAATGTGAAACGACAAGTAGTTCGGCCTTTTGTAATGTGAAGCGACAAGTGGTTCGGCCTTTGTAATGTGAAGCGACAAGTGGTTCGGCGCTTGTAATGGTAATTACTATTGTGAAGGTAATTACTATTCACAAAGGTAATTCTTATTGGCGAAGGTAATTACTATTGATGAAGATAATTACTATTCACAAAGGTAATTACTATTGGCCAGAAGGTAATTACTATTGACGAAGAGAATCTTAGATGATGACATATGGGCCCCCATAAAATAATCAAACTTACCACAAATGTCTCATAATGACTCTTTATATACATCGAGGATTGAATAAATATTACCACAAATCATTTTATTTTTAATCAACACATATTTAATCTTTCAACAATTATTAATCATTTTATAACTTGTCGTCTCAATTATTGATTTAATCTTATAACATATTATACGGATGATCTTGTGACAATAATTGAATCGATAATATAAGAGATATGATCACGTGAATTCTTTGTAGCAATAATTGAGCGTAAATTTGAATGACTTCTCACGTAAGCATCGATAATCGATATCGTGTCTTCTTATCTACCACGGCGTATTCTTGTATTTTACTACTTAGGGTAGTTCAGCGGTTTTAAGATAACACCTCTGCTAGTTATTTTTATAGAAAGATAATTTTGTGGTTTTCTAACTACGACAATACTTTAGTTAATGGGGTCCACTGATGATTGGTAGTCGTCTGAATATTCCCAAAACAAAGAATATTCCCAGACCAAACAAATATTTTATAACAACTTGCATACTTTGCAAAATTTATAAATCTACCCACAACTATAATATTATCTTAAATTCACACCATAATATTAAAAATTATTTAAACAAAATTTAAATCTTTATTGATAAAATCTGGGGTCTCACATATTGGTAATATAGGTGAATCACAAAAAAAAATTCTTTTTTTTTAATCTACAACATTTAAAAAACGTTGTCTTATATACTAAACAACAACGTTTTTAACCAAAAAACGTTGCTTGGAATCATACTTTCTACAACGTTTTAAGCATCTGATTAATTTTGAAAACAAATACACAACGTTTTTCTAAAAAAAAATTGTGTATTTTGCTTAAATTCCAACATTTTTAAAACCGTTGTGTAAGGGTGTCAAATAAACAACACCCTTAACCACGACATTTTTCTAACGAAACCACAACATTTTTTTTTTCGCTTTTTACATTTATTTGTTTTGTGGTAGTGAATAAACATTCAATATATATATTGATATCATTTAATGGGCAAATTTAGTTAGCATAAAATCTAAATTTTGAATCAAAATAAACTCCTTTATTTTAATCCAAATTTAAATTAAAATAAACTTCTTTTATTTTAATTTATCCAATTTTGAATAAAATAAACTATTTTATTTTAATCAAAATAAACTCATTTATTTTAATTAATTATGAAATCCAATTCCAAGTAAAAAAAACTCCTTTATTAAAGGAAACACGGATTCTCTTTCTATTCATTAAAAATAAACTCCTTTATTTTGAATAATATGAAATCTTATTCCATATCTAAATAAACTCTTTTATTTAAGGAAACACAAATTCTCTTTCCTATTCACAAATAAACTCTTTTATTTTAAATAATATAAAATTTTATTCCATATCTAAATAAACTTTTTTATTTAAGAAAACATAGAATCCAATTTCAACTCAAATTAGTTATCATGGAATCCAATTCCAACTCTAATTAGTTAGCATAAATCTAATTTTAAAATTAAAATAAACTTTTATTTTAATTATAAAATAATTATGGATAATATATATATATATATATATATATATATATATATATACTAATCGAGAACATATCATACACTTTAAGATCACGAAACATTAGTGTAATGATTCTTATGATTGCGTTATAACACCCACGCATGAATCAACAATGAAAAAATAATATTTTCACATTTTTTAAAATTAATTTTATATAACAAAATTATGCCCAATTAAATTATTCTAAATACATATCAATATATATATATATATATATATATATATATATATATATATATATATCAAATTTAATAAGTAATAATTCGCATAAAGGTTTGGCTCTGATACCACTGTTAGGTTTGTAATAATTATGAACGCAATCAAATTGCACAAATATTTAAGCGGAAGCATGGAAAATTAGAGTTTAAAATTTTTACAAAACATATACCCGGATAATCATTTATGCACAATTATTAATTAAACGAAAAGATAAAGAATAAGAATCATACCCTTGAAGATTCGAGCTTATATACTCAGGTACAAGTTCAACTCCAAATCCTTTTCGCGTTCAACTTGAATCCATCGGGTTTGGTTCCTTCCTTTGATCAACGTTAGCCACCCAAGTGTTTGGCCTCTAGAGGTAATCCACCAAGGAAGAAGAAAGATTCAAGAAGATGGGTTTTTGGGAAAACCCTAGTTTTTTTATCACTCATAGAAAAGATATACTCTCCCAACTATTGAAATTACGTCTGTTGTTAAAAAGTCAACAAGAACTCTACACCCATAATAAGAATTATCTTCTTTATAGATGTAGACAACCCTCCTTAACAATTAAGGAATTTAATTTTATTTTAATTAATTAGGCTCCCAATCTTATTAGGAATAATTAATTAAACTCCTTTAATTAATTAGCCTCCTAATCTTATTAGGATTTATGAGAGTACTTTTATTAATTAATTCACAAACTCTTTTAGGAATTAAATAATAATAATAGTATTAATAATAATAAGACTACTCTTATTAATTTATATTTAATATTTCAAAATATTAAATAATAAATATTAAAATTATTTAATTTATTCCATCACCATAGATTAAATAAAATATACTTAACTTATTATTACGATTATGTCATTTACTTCTTAAATAATTATTCTTCCTTTTATAGTGTGACCCTTTAGGTTCTCCGTATTAAGCTTAGGTTATGAATAAATCAATTAGAACAATTCTAATCTTATTTAAATAAATAAATAAATTAAATAATTAATTTATTTAAATAAATAATATTTATTCTACAATAGGGATAAGCCTCCTAGCGATTAACGACTTTCTAAATAATATAGATTTCAACATTAATCATAAAAGAACCTTTGAGTAAATAGTTCTTTGTCTGATTCAATCCTTCCACCATCTGATGTCCCAATTAAATATAAGGCATAGAATTCTTGTCGAGTCTTATTTTATTTAATTATATGTATTTCGACTCTTAAATGCACAACTTCAAATAATGCAAATTAGAAACTCCTTTCTAATTTCATTACGCTTAAACCAAGGACTCTTTGGGTTGTCATTTATCGAATCACATAGGAAATTTCTCTTCTTTTCTAGAAGTGGTAGATTCTTTATTGATCATACATTATCTCCATATACGACTTATTATACCCAAGCGTACCCTTTGATATACCTAAGGGTCTTAAGGAATAAGTCAAAGTATAATTCATCATACACAAGATACTAATACCACGAATCTTATGATGATCTCAAGTCCAAAGATCACTTGTACTATATCTTATCACTACATGAATTCTTATTGACGAATGAAGTAAAACTCCATTAGGTATTCCTTAGCGAGCCACGTTCGGTGAACTTATTCTCTAATAAGCACCTACATACTTGATCTAATGTCTCCACACAAATGATCGTGAGATCAATCATTCTCATCGATGAAGCAAACAGCGTATGTACGAATTTATCCGGATTCACTAAATCCCCGATTTGGTAATCAAACGATTGAGAACTATTTTAATTTTAAGCTTTACAAAATTTAAATCTTATTAGAATGATCATCATCATTATTCTAAAAGCATTACTTAAAACTATGGGGTTATCACATATTATAAAAGCGACATCGTGTAGATAATTAAAAGCCTTTAATAAATTAATACTTTTTATTAATAAATGAATAAGATTATTCAAAAAGTATATGCTTTATCATCGAAACATGATTGGCTTGTTTGCATACTACTTTCACATAGGTCCACGTACGTCAACGCACCATTTGTGTTGCCAACTCAAATAATACAAGTATATTACACTCCTAGTCCTGTTAGGAAATGGGATAGACCGCCTGCATATTGGTAAATTATAATTCATACTACAGCACGCAGTCGTGTCCAAGTAGTAGACGGGGATTTCTACCAAGAGGATATGCTTCATAGACCTCCTATAATAAATATGGAGGAATGAATTAATCTAGTTAGAGGGTGGAGATGAACATGATGAATTGGATCCCGAGACAATTGTTGTGCCAGATGACATTGATACTGAGGAAGAGTTATTGACTGATACTGACACTGAATCTGAAGAAGAAGATGGTTATGAATCTTCGATACTTATACAAAATGATTCTGACTTAGACAACGATATTCATTAAAATGTATGTTTAGTTTTAATTCTATTACATACAATTACATATATATATATATATATACAAGTTCTCTATATCCTTGACATGTTTATGTACCTTTCATTTATAGTTGTCATAGTTAACTATTTCATACAATTACTTGACATTATTGTCATTTTATTTATATATGTAAATCATATAACTCATACTAACATTACTTGTCATTATAGATGTCTTTTGAACCAGCGCAACAAAAGCGTAGGTTTGGTCGGGGCCATAATCATGTGTCGAAGGCCCCGGCTAATCCGTATGATCGGATTCTCATCTGATTAAATCTCTCCTCTAGGAGAGCACGTAAGTTAAACATCGTGTATATATAACCATTTTATATTTCCATTGTTATAGATATATACTAATGTAAATTATTTTTCATATTATAATAAAATTAGTTATCTTTAATGTAAATTATTGTATATTGTAGTGCTTTTCAAGATAGTAAAATTGTGAAGTGTATTTCACAATTATAAATACTTCTGAAGCGCTTTCGCCGGGTGATTACGTCAAGCGAACACACCTCTCGCCCATAAGGATGCAGTTTGGGCTAAATATTTCAGGTATATTTTTTTTTATCACTATGATAGATAATATATAGTTAATCAAATAATATTATTTAGTAATGTTGGATTATGGTAATATCATCGTTTTAGTATTATTATTGTTGTTTTATTTGTAAAAAAGGTATAGATGGGATGACGCGCAAACATCAGTTATTCAGACATTATTCTGGCAGAAGTGCGAAGTCCGTGTAATAACCAAGAATTTTAAGTCAAGCGGTAATTAAATATATTAATTAAATATTAATGATATTGAAAACTTTGTGACATATAATGAATGAATATGTTATTATTTATGTGGAAAATGTTTATGGTTAAATAAATATATATCCTAAATATATATGTATGTATGAATTATATATAAAGAGAATTAAAAGAAAAAAAAGTTATATAACCTAATTATACATTAGGTATATAAATTAAATAACCTAAGGGTTATGGTGCTGAAGAATAATAGTATTTAAAATTATACTAACTTAAGAGATTAATTTTATTATCTCAATTTATTATTTAATTTAACCTA
Organism: Panax quinquefolius; assembly: GCA_020205615.1. Taxonomy (NCBI): domain Eukaryota; kingdom Viridiplantae; phylum Streptophyta; class Magnoliopsida; order Apiales; family Araliaceae; genus Panax; species Panax quinquefolius. Next base: position 18,568,853 of record CM035151.1, on the reverse strand, counting down.
ATTAAAGTAAGTCTAATTGGGTTATAAAATTAAATGTACATAAATAATTATTTAAATTCCAAAATGGGTGGAATGAAAACCCTAATTAAATAATTAGGGTGAGATAAAATTTATCTATTAGATCATGCTATTTTTACATAGTCCAAACAATGTAATTAGTGAGCCCAAGTTATGGCCCAATTTTTATGGACCTTCTAGATGGTTAATTAACAAAATAAATCAATAAATAAAATTGGCCAAGATGGAGTATGGATCCGGCAAATCAAGGAGTAAGGGAAGCATATGATTCATTTCATTTAGCTTCCATTTTTTTTGGTCAATAGGTTTTTTACCAACACACCTAAATTGTCCCCTAATTTTATTTTAGCTTAATAAATTATTATCCACCAAGGCAAGCAAGATATTGGAAGATTAAGAGAAATACACAAGTTATATCTATATATTCTTATTGCCTATAAATACTCCCATATATTTTTATAATGAAACTTTTCATTTATTCTTACAAGTTATCTAGCAAAAAGCAAAAAGAAAAGCATAAGAAAGAAATAGAGAGTGAAGAAAACGTGGGAAACTTTGGAGGGAAGAAAAAAAAATTCCTTGATGCCACCAAGAGTTATCACATACTATGAAAAAACAAGAAAAGTAGCATTAAGATCAAGGTATGTTACAAGCTTTAATTTCATATATTTTGTTAGTTTTACAAAAATAAAGACCATATGCTCATGAACTTTCAAAACTCTTGATTTACTTGTTTTTAGTGCATCATGTTTGGATCTTACATTTTTGGGTGTTTAAAAGTTGTTCAAAAAGGAAAGAAAAGAAACTCTGTGCAAAAGTTTAAGAAAAATCCTAATGTTGTATGCTTAGTGTATTTTTATGTTAGATACATGGAGTTCCAGCTTTAATGGCTAGAAGCATGCTAGAATGATAGATATAAAGTTTAATGGATTTAACTTGTGTATTGATATGCGTTTGTGTAGAAAAGTTTGGTAAAATGCATGAAAATGAGTTTTACCGGAAAACTTAATCGAAAGATGTGATTGAAGTTTTTTTCATTTTGAAACTTCCTAATAGTTTTTGTGATTTCTTTCTTGTTATGCTAGATATGTAAGTTAAGAACAAAATTCCTTTTGAAGCATGCGAAAATGTTTTAAAATGAACAAGATATGAATTTTTTTTTCTAAAAACACCTCATTGTTGAATGGCTGTGCAAAATAGTCCGATTTTTGGCCATTTTCAGTAACCAAAACATGTCCAAATTTAATTTTTGATAAATGAAAATTGTAGTCATGAAGATACGAATCCAACGAGACCGACTGGACCTAAATCGGAGTTGTAGATTTTATTTTATTCAAGTTTTAGTAAAGAACCCCAAATTTGGAAAATGGGAGAATATATATATATATATATATATATATATATATATATATATATATATATATATATATATTAGCTATAGGTTCGGTTTTGATGAGCCAGGACGAACTTCCGTGACCGAGTTCACCCGAGTTAAAGTAGGTTACGGTGGTGGAGTCCGGACCAAAATTTTCTAAAAGTGTGAAGAATATTAAAATATTTAATTCATAATTTTTTACGAGCGATTACATAATTATTAAGTAATTAATGATTTAAACTCATTTAAATCATTTAAAACTTACTAATTAATAATTATTAATGCCACTAAATGATTATTAAATAAATTACATATAATTTAAATATAATTAACTATTTAATTATTATTTAAGTGATAATTAAGTAGAGTTAGTGGTAATAAACTAACTATTTATTATTTAATTAAGATTAAATAATAAATAGAGTTAAACTCATTGATTAATTATTATTTAATTAATATTAAATAATGATTAAAGAATATTTAAGTAAGATTATGTAATAATAATGTAATTACTTACTTACATTAACATAAAATTTATAAAATAATTATTTATTGTTTAATTAATATTAAATAATAAATAAGAACAAGTGAATATTAATTATTCTTAGATTAACAAGAAAGAATAATTAAAGACTTATGAATTAAATTAATTATTTGTTATTCAAGGATAAATAAATAAATAATTAATTATTATTTATTAAATAATAAATAATGACAAATGTTAATTAATTATTCATTTATTAATAGTAATGAATAATTAAAGATTAATAAAGTAAATAAATAAATTATTTATTATTCATGGATAATGATTAATTAATTTTATTTAATTAATATAAAATAATAATTAAAGATAAATAATATTAATAGTTTAATTATTTATTATTTAATTAACATTAAATAATAAGTAGATGTAATTAGCTATTATTTATTATTAAATAATAACTAAAGGTAATTAGTTAATTACTATTTAACTAATATTAAATGGTAATTAAATAAAGATAAAGTTAATAAATGAAGAGAGTTTAAATAACTCATTAATTAAACAATTATAATAAATTGTTTAAAGATCTAATAAGTGTTTGTTACTTAAGAAAAATCTTATAAATTAATTAAATCATTAACCTAAGATTTATTCAATATCTTATAGGACTAATGATAGTATATTATATTATGTGTACCACAATGATTGAATTATTTGTTAATTTCATAAGTAAGCGTATAGACATACAATTATACGCGATCTTAATTAATAGACCAACATTATCGATGTTAGGTCGATTCGAAGGAGTTTTAATTAAAGCTAGTTAGGCATGGCTCATCGAACATGCAAGTTCTCTAACTCAAACTTGAGTTATTATTTTCAAAGCATATTAATGGATAATTATTGATTACTCCACATCCTTAACGATTATTGTAAATCACATCTTGTGTAATTGAATTCCTGTTCAATTATTATTGAATTGTGAATTAATTAAATAAGTTCTTTCATTCTTGAACTGTTTATGAGATAGATCTATGCTAGTTGTATCAGCTAGATCGAATATGTATAAATTTGTTAAATCAAATATGTGACGCCCCCAAAATAGGTATCTGACACCCATTACGAGTAAGCCATACATGATGCGAAAGCAACTATAACTTTATTAATACAATTGTGGTGCAAAATCGTGAACACTTAAGCTGTGAGTTTAAATACAAATATTGTCATCTGAACAATATCCACACTCAAATAAGTCCTCATTACAATTATTAATACACTATTTTACGAATAGTGAGGACTACTAGAACCACTTCTAGAACCATCATTCCACACCCCAGGCTAGTACTCGCTACATTCTGCGCCTCCCGAGAAGAAAAATGGAACAACAAGGAAAATGGTGAGCTCAACTAGCCCGATAAAAGAACATTATGACCAAGATAATATAGAACAAATTATCGTTAGTCTTGACGGAAAAAAATCTAATAAAATACTGATAGATGACAAGTTTTAAATCAATCTTAGCGGAAAATAATAATTCATTAGAAGAGTTAAGTAGAGAATGCAAACTACTATCTTACATATATGAATTTAAAGTTCATCGTCGATATTTTATCCTATAACATCAATCGATATATATACGGAATTAAATATTCATCTTTGCTTTCTCTGAGGCGAAAGATATTCATCGATTAATTCATTATTCATCTAAACACATATTTCATCTTTTTTTTCTGGCGAAAGATATTCATTAGAAATCATTCATCTTTACTTCTGAGGCCAAAGATATTCGGTTATATCATCATTTAGGGTGAGGATGATAAAAATATTTTAAAAGAAAGCGAATCGGTGAAACAAAAGAATAAATATTAAGGATTAAGTATTTAATTTATTCCATGTTCAAAAATACCTCATAAATAATCATAGTGGAGTAAAATTCAAGAATGATCAAAACATGAATACAATTAAAGCTAGTATCCGAATAGATATTTTGGACAAAAAGAAGAAAATTTTATTTTTAAATTGAATAGTCTTGTGATTAAGTGAATAGTGTCGTATCGTGAATAGTAACTCAAACCTTTAAAAGATTGAAATTTCACAAAAAAATCTTCATGTTTAAGTGAATAGTACTAAATGAATAGTAACTCATGAATAATAACCCAGACATGAAAAGTTCTAAATTTGATAAAAGTTCCAACTAATATTTCGGCGTAATGATATTGAAGAAATAATATCACTCTGAAGAAATAACATCCACTTACCTCGGAAAAGAATAGTACTTACATTTGGAATCTTTGGATATAGTCTTTGAAAGAACTTGCAATCATATAACAATACTCAAAGTACTAAAATACTCACAAAATACGCTCGATATTATAGAGAGAAAGAGAAAAATCTTTAGTTTACGGTGTGATTTTCAATTCTAACCTAAGCACCTATTTATAGGAAAATGCTTAGAACACCAAAGCGAAAAAATTATATAAAATATTAATATATATTAAATTTTCCCTCGCTTTTTTGCACCAAGCATCAGCCATCAACTCACAAAAAATAAAAAAAAACGTTTTTCTTAATTAAAATAATTAAAACTTCCAAAAATCAATTATTTTAGAATTTCGGAACTTCAATAATTTATAATAAATAGCCATTTTATCAGAAAATTGGAATCTTGTGTTTCTCTATAGGAAATTCAATTCTCTACAACTTTCGGAAGAAAGTTTTCAAATTCCAAGCGAAATTGGCCAAAATCCACATCTGAGCGATTTTACTGGTATAATCAAATTTTAGTCAAGAAATGGGCCCACAGACATGTTTAACATGTTTTAAACAACTTTTGCAATAAAAATACTCTTCCTCCTCATATACTTATATACTCATATATCCCACATTCATTGTAAAAATATCATCATTATTATATTATAATAATATAATAAAATATTATTTTATCAAAAAAGATAAAATATCGATTTTCAACAATTGCCACTTTAAAAATTTCTCCATCTATATCCACATAAAATGAATATTTTCCTCATCATATAAATCAATAATTAATTATTCACAAATAATATTACGAAATCACAATCTTGTGACGAGGTGGTTCCCGAAAGAGGGGCTTTCATAAGGATTTCTCCTTCTTGGTAGCGATTAGGTGACCAAACCTCTCCTTAGACAAAACTTTTTAGACATTGCCAATAATTTTATCTAATAATATTATTAAGATAATATGAATTATTGCTCAGATAATGGAAAATCTTGTGTAGTGACAATTATTGAAACAACGATAATATAAAATATCAACGCAAACAATTATTGAATCGATAAAATAAAATCTTGAGCGATAATTCTTTGTAACAATTATTGAGTAGTGCCTTCTTTACGTAAGAATCAATAATTGGTGCAATCTGGTGTCTTCTTATTCAACAACGCGTATTCACGTGTTTTAACCACCGGTATTTCAACATTATTAGCAGTATGACTACTGTGAATTATTAATAAATAACTTATACTTGTCGTTTTATTCATCTAATTGCTTTTCAGTTATGGGGCCCATACAAATTTGCAGGCAAGTCGTCACGAATATTCCCAAGCAATGAGAATATTCCACGACCAAACGAATATTCCCAAAACAACAATGAATATTTTATAACCACTGATTAATCAATTCGACCACTTACTATTTCAAAATAATAAATAGAGGAAATTAAATTTTATTTATAAAAAGTTGGGGTCTTACTGACCTTCCTTCTTATGAAATTTTGTCCTCGAAATTGGCGTCGTGATACAGGTATTTCAAAAAGGTGAGGATACCTCTTTTTCATTTACGATTCTAACTCCCGGTCGTTTTTTTTTTGGCATGGTTTCTCCACAAACCTTAACTTGTGGTATAACCTTAATCGTGGGACATCTTCTTTCTATCAAGATCTTGGCGGTTACCTCTCGTCGTTAAATCTTGGTATATCTCGTGTGGTTCTAACTTCGATAATGTGGTTCGGGTCCTTCACATATTCTGAAGCACGGATATGTGAAAAACGTTATGAACACGAGGCATGCTTGGAGGTAACGCGAGTCTATAGGCCATATTTCCTACTCGTTCAAGAATAAAATGGACCAATAAATCATGGATTGAGCTTTCCTCTCTTCCGAATCTTGTAATTCCCTTCCATAGAGCCACCACTTGACAATCGCATGATCCCCGATACTAAAGTCCACGTCCTTTCGATGAAGATCCGCATAACTCTTTTGTCGATCATGTGCTTGGTTTGTATACGTTGTCGAATCATTTGGATATTTTCCGTGAGTCATACGTACCAACTCGGGTCCCAATAATGTTGCTTCACCCACCTCATCCCAACATATTGGAAGCGACACTTTTCGTTCATCTGATGCTTGAATGGAGCCACACTATACTTTCACGATAAGCTTTGTTGTTGTAGGAGAATTCCACTAATGGTAAATACTTATCCCAACTCCTTTGAAGTCTAGGACACAGAGTCTTAATAGATCTTGAAGAGTTTGAATAGTTCTCTCGATTGCCCATCCGTTTTGAGGATGGTATCTTAAAACTAAATCGTAAATCATCCCCGTAGCTTTTTACAAGCTAACCCAAAATCTTGAAGTGAATCTTGGGTCACGATCCAAAACTATGGATCTTGGCATGCCATGCATCTCACAATCTCATTTACATACATATGAGCAAAGAGCGTTCAGAGGAATAAGTCTCTATTATCGGCAAGAAATTGCAGACTTGGTTAATCTATCAACAATAACCCAAATAGCATTTATGCCTTGAGAAACCGTGGGAAGACCCGTAACGAAATCCATGGTAATGTGTTCCCACTTCCATTTCGAAATCTCAAGTGGTTGCAATGGACCCTTAGGCACTTGATGCTCCGCCTTTACACGTTGACAAGTTAAACACCTCGAGATAAACTTTGCAATCTCTCTCTTCATATTGTTCCACCAAAATGTATGTCGAAGATCACGATACATTTTGGTACTTCTAAGATGGATTGCAAATGGTGTGTTGTGTGCCTCCATCATGATTCTATGCTTCAAGTCAAAATGATGTTGTGGAGTCGAAGTATTCCTTCTTCATCGATTCTTGCTTCTGGAATAATACCTTCTTGTACTTTCTTCTTCATACGCATCATTTCCGGATCGTGGCTTGAGCGACTTTAACTTTTTGATTAAAGTTGGTTCTATCGTATCTTGGACATCATTGCATGGGTCCCGGTCTTGAATTCTATCTTTATCTTTTGTAAATCACATAAAATAGGCCTTTCTTTTAACAACATCGCTTTTCGTTCCGCGTATGATCTTACTTTCAATAGCGTCATTTACCGTTAAACTTTTCGGGATGGTATTGAATGGTGTGGTCGTAGTCTTTCAACAACTTTCGAGCCAACGTCGTTCTTGCGTGTTGAGTTCCTTTTGGGTGAAGAAATATTTGAGGCTTTTATGGTGCGACTATATCTCCACTTTCTCCCCATATAGATAGTGCCTCCGGATCTTTAAGCGGCAGCTTATTGCTGCCATGACTCTAGATCATGAGTATGATAATTCCTCTCATATTCTTTAAGTTATCGCGAGGCATAGGCTATGACTTTCCACGTTGCATGAGAACACATATAAGACCCCAAATTATTAATAAATGAAATTTATTTTCCTCTATTTATTATTTTGAAATAGTAAGGGTCGATTTGATTAATGTGGATAGTTATGGGTAAAATCATGTGAATATTTGAATAAGCAAGTGGTTATAAAATATTCATTATTATCGGGTAATATTAGTTTGGTGCGTGGAATATTAAATCTTTGTCGGGAATATTAAATGCGACGGCCTTGATCTTTAATGGGCCCCATGCTTGGCGATTGGATGAAAAGCGACAAATATAAGTTGTTTATAAATAACAGGCGTAGTTATTACAGATTATCTTTGTTGGAATACGGTGGGTTAAAACACACTAATCTGGCGTTGTTGAGCGATGCAAGCGGTATTGCACCAATTATTGATTCTTACGTGAAAAGGCCTTTACTCGATAATTGTTAAAGTAATTCTTTATTCGATTATTTTATTTTATTGATTCAATAATTCTTTGCATTGATATTTTATATTCTTTGTTGTTTGATAATTGTCATTACACGGTATTTTTCATTATCGAATGATAATTCATATTATCTGAATAATATTATTGGATAACATTATTGGCAATGTCTAGAAAGTTACATACAGGAGAGGTTTGGTCACTAATTGCGCGCCCGATGAGGAGAGATCCTTATTGGAAGCCCCTCTTTCTGGGAGCGGCACGGTTGCGATCTTTGTGATTCTGTAATATTATTTGTGAATAATTAATTATTGATTTATATGATGAGAAAAATATTGATTTTATGTGGATATAGATGGAGAAAATTTTTAATGTGACAATTGTTTCAACTAGAAATCATCTTTTCGAGTAAGGGGATGTTATTTTATTGAAAATGATATTATTTCTTGATATCATTATCTTAGAAATATTGGTTGGAAATTTTATCAAATTTGGAACTTTTTCATGTCGGGGTTTCTTATTCAGCGAGTTCTTATTCATGAGTTACTATTCATGAGTTCTTATTCACGAGTTTCTTATTCACGAAGCGTGATGATGTTTTTGTGAAATTTCTATCTTTTGGTGTCGGATTCTTATTCACGTATACGGCCTTATTCACGTATCTGACCTTATTCACGAATCGACCTTTATTCATAAAAAATGAAATTTCTTCTTTTTGTCCAAAATATCTATTACGGATACTAGTTTTGATTTTATACATGTTTTGATCATTCTTGAATTTTACACCACTATGATTATTTACGAGGTATTTTTGGACATGAAATAGGTGAAATCTGAATCCTTAATACTTGTTCTTTTGTTTCCTTTGGATTCGTTTTCTTTAAAATATTTTCATCATCCTCGGTCCTAAATGATGATATTCTTGAATATCTTTGGCACATAGTGCAAAGATGAATGATTTCTTGATGAATATGTTTGGCTTTAGTGCAAATGAGCAGTGTTGAGATGAACATGGCCGAAAGTGATTAATATCTTTGGCTGTAGTGCAAAAGATGAGCAGTGTTTAGATGAACATGACCCAGTGATGAATATCTTTGGCACATAGTGCAAAGATGAATATTTGATTTCGGATATATAGTGATTGATGTTACGAGGATAAAATATCGACGATGAACTTTTAAATTCATATATAGAAGATAGTAGTTTGCATTCTCTACTTAACTCTTCTAATGAATTGTTGTTTCCATTGCGATTGTTGATTTAAAAGCGGTTTATCTATTGTATTCTATTAGATTTTTCCTGTTGGAGACTAACGATAATTTGTTGTATATTATCTTAGTCATAATATTCTTTCTTGGGCTAGTTGAGCTCACCCTTTTCTTTGTTGTTCCATTTTTCTTCTCGGGAGGCGAGAATGTAGCGAATCTTAGTCGGGGTATGGAATGAAGGTTACAGAGAGTTGTTTAGTAGTCCTCACCATTTTGTAAAATAATGTATCAATAATTATGATGGGGATTTATTTGCGTGTGGATATTATCTAGATGGCAATATCTCGTATTTAAACTCACAGGTTTATATGTTGTAATAATAAAGTTGTAGTTATTTACGTACCATGTATTTGGCGACTCGAAATGGGTTGGATGGAATGGACTATTTTGGGGCGTCACGGTTAATATCGAGCTTAGGGATATGATCTCTGGCGGAGATCGGGGATAGAACTAGGAGGGAGGCAGTAAATCCTTGTTAGTGTGTCTACTAAGCTTATTTTTTAGTTAGTCGATATAAGGATATTATGTGATATATTGATTTCCTTAATTAACCCTTGTTTTATGGCGGTATTTGAGAATGTCGTGAGAATATTAACATGGAAATGAGACCATGGAGATGCTTGTACTCTGACTAGGAGAGCGTCTGACAGTTTGGCAATGTTCCTCCTGTGAAACAACACCACTGAGCGAGATGATGAGCGAGGGGATGTTTAGAAGCTTTTGCGATTCATGCAAAAATCGAACGAGGAGACTTCGTATTCAAAATACATGAGAAATGATAGTAATTCACGGGTTGTCACGACAGACGCAGTTCGAAAGTTGGGACCACGAAATTTAAGGAAAGCGAGATCCGATCATGGGCGGAAACATGGGTCAAACAAATTACAAGATATTCGATGTCTTGGGATGCGTGGAGGAACGAAGGTTCCATTCGCCACCTTTATGTTAAAAGTGGCGAAGCGGTTCTTGGTGGAAATGCGTGAGCGTACCCATCAAAATTTGCCTTTCGGCGTATCGTGGGAGATGTTTGAAAGCAGTTCAATGACAATACTTCCACAAAAGTATTAAATCGTATGAAGGAAGTGGAGTTTATTAGGCTGGGCGAATAACATGGCGGTGTCCCGATCTGGCGAAGTTAGCGGAGTTATCGAGTTTACCTCATTTGGTGGAGAATGAGGAGCGTTATGGCGCGGATGTTTACGAGAGATTTGAAACCCGAGCATCGTCGATATCTTATTTCTCGTAAATTTTCTCTCTATTAGGATGTTGTCAGCGAGGCTCGGTTGTTAGGCGAGATAACGAAATACGTTCAATGGGGACCATAACCGAGGATCATCTAGAAGATAGCGATCATCGAATAACGATAACCAACGGAGAAAGAAGAATCTGAACAAAGGCGGTAACCACTTTGGTGGTAATCGTGGTCGTGAAAATAGAAGAAGCGAGTCGGGAGGAGATTTTAAAGGAGATTCAATGAACGACCATTTGAAGGCGTCGGTGCTGATGTGACTAGTTCGAGGAGGAGAAAGACCACCGGTCGTATGTTACAAATCTGGGAAGAGGACATATCATTGGCCCTAGCAGTTAAAGGTATGCTATAATTGTGGAAAAGAAGGACATATAAACTTTCGAGATTATGCGATATCGAAACCAGATCCGGCGGGAATGGTGACTCGAAAAGGATGTCCCGAAAAAGTCAAAATCATTTGTTCTGGAAGGCGTTTGTGCGTGGCCAGGTCAAAATCGAGGAACGAGAACGAAGTTAGCAGGTTAGTTAATTATAAATTCTTGCGAAGTTTATACCTTACTAGATCTCTGGGTTCTACCCATTCTTTTATCTCTCTTGCTTTGCGCTCAGCGTTTGAACTTGACTACGGAGAAATTAAACTTTGACTGTCTCTGTGGAGACTCCATTAGGAGAAACTTTCATTACATCCGTTGTTTAAAAATCTTGCTTGATTCGGGTTGCACTATCACATTACTGTTAACCTTATTTCTATAGAGATATTTGCTTTTGATGTGATTTTAAGGTTAACTACTCATCATGCCAAATTGATTACTTTAAGGGTTGTTAGTTTTCATATTCTAAGCAACTTTGTTATTCGAATTCAAGCAATCAAACCATTGTAGTCAAACATTTTCATATCAAGCCATGAAGTCATTCGTTTATTACGGATGTTAAGTTTTCTTAGTCCATGTTATGGATTTGAATAAAGACACGTCAGATTTGAATAATATTCTGTTTGTTATTGATTTTTTTTCTGACGTATTTCTGAAGAATTTCTTGGCTTACTCCTAAAGCTCGATATTAAATTTTGTATCGACTTTGAACCCGTCTGAAAACTCATTTCTAAAATCTCATATCGAATGGCTCTATTGAACTTTAGGAGTTAAAAATTCAACTATAAATTTGGTACTGAGCCTTTATCTGGTGACTTCCTTTGTGGAATGCAGAAACGGAGGACTCTCATAAGGGACGCCATATTAAATGCGATAGTAAAGCCGATAGGTGTCATTGAAACATCTTATCGAGGTTGGGATATGAGTCACGATTGAGAACAACCTAAATCGGTAATCGAAATCGTAGCTTTACAGAGAGCTTAGTTGGTTATTATCGGAGATTCGTTGAAGGATATTCTCGAATCGCTATTCCATTAACGTGGTGACTCGTAGAGATACAAAATTGAATGGAAGCGAGGAATGTGGGAAGAGCTTGAAGAACTCGAGAGGAGACTCATTTAAAGACGTGTTACGACCATGCCATCTTGGAAAAGTGAGCGTGGTAGTGATGTGTTGAGTAGAAGATCGTATCTGAATCTGAGTGCGATATTGTCAAAGACTAATTTCAGTATAATTTACAAATAATAGAGATGGAGATGAAAACTCTAGGTACCCGCATTGATGATATCTGAGTATAATCAACTTTAATCGATAAAGTTAAAGTTATTCGAGCTATATACACGGGTGATGAATATGAAGAAGAAGATCACGAAGTTGTTATTTCAAAAGTGAGAATCGGTGAGGTGAGGAAGCTCGAACCTTGATTTATTAATTCATTTGAAATTCTCGATTGAATAGGAGCGTGGCCTATAGACTCGTTTTACTGCCAAGTATGGCGATGTTCATAACGCGTTTTCACGTATCGATGTTACGTAACTATGTGGACGACGAACCACGTCGTTGAGTTAGAACCGGACGAGATAGCCAAGAAGACTTAACGTCGAGGAGGTACATGTCAAGATCTTGGATAGGAAAGAACATGTCCTATGTCTGGGGTTATACCATAAGTTAAAGTTTTGTGAAGAAACCATGCTATTGAGGAAATGACACAGGAGTTGGAAATAGAAATGAAAGCGAGGTATTATCATCTTTTGAAACACAGAATACGTCGTCGTCGATTTCGAGGAACGAAATTTCATAAGGAGGGAGGTTGTAAGACCCCAAATTATTAATAAATGAAATTTATTTTCTCTATTTATTATTTTGAAATAGTAAGGGTCGATTTGATTAATGTGGATAGTTATGGGTAAAATCATAAAATATTTGAATAAGCAAGTGGTTATAAAATATTCATTATTATCGGGAATATTCGTTTGGTGCGTGGAATATTAAATGCTGTACATGAATAATATTAAATGCAATGCGGCCAGTAGCGATCTTTTGTGGGCCCATAACGGAGCGATTGGATGAAGAAAGCGACAAATATAAGTTATTTATAAATAGCGGCGTAGTTATTCTGAGATTATCTTTGTTGGAATACCCGGTGGTTAAAACACACTAATCTGGCGTTGTTGAGCGATGGCACACGGTATTGCACCAATTATTGATTCTTACGTGAAAGGCCTTTACTCGATAATTATTACGATAATTCTTTATTCGATATTTTATTTTATTGATTCAATAATTGCTGCGTTGATATTTTATATTGTTGTTGTTTGATAATTGTCATTACTGATTATTTTTCATTATCGAGCAATAATTCATATTATCTGAATAATATTATTGGATAACATTATTGGCAATGTCTAGAAAGTTACATACAAGGAGAGGTTTGGTCACCTAATTGCGCGCCCGATGAGGAGAGATCCTTATTGAAAGCCCTCTTTCTGAGGAGCGGCACGGTTGCCGATCTTGTGATTCTGTAATATTATTTGTGAATAATTAATTATTGATTTATATGATGAGGAAAATATTGATTTTATGTGGATATAGATGGAGAAAATTTTTAATGTGACAATTGTTGAAAATTAATATTTTATCTTTTTACGATAAAATAATTCATTTAAATATATTATTTTAATAATATATTAGCAATGATATTTTATAATGAATGTGGGATATATGAGTATATGAGGAGGAAGAGTATTTTTGTGACATTAAATGATTAACACATGTTTTGTGTGTCGGTGGACCCCATTTCTTGGCCAAATTTGATTATAGCTTTTAAAATCGCTTGGTTTGTGGATTTCGGTTAATTTCTGTTTGGAATTTGGAAAAACTTCCTTACTGCAAAGTTGTAGAAATTGAATTTCCTATAAAAACTCGCGAGATTCGAATTTTCTGATAAAAGGGCTATTTATTATGAATTATTGAAGTTTGAGTTAAAAATAATTGATTTTGGGAGTTTTAATTAATTATTTTGAGAAAAACGTTTTTGGTGAGTTTGTGAACCTCATTTAACATGTGCTATGGCTGAAATCAGATTTCAAAGATGGGCTAAGGAATTTTGTTTATAAATAATATTATTATATTCAATTTTACTGCTTTGGTGTTATAAGCGTTTCTCTATAAATAGGTGCTTGGGTTAGAATTGAAAATCACACCGAAAGCTGAAGTTTTCTCTCTATATTATCGGCGTATTCTTGTGAGTATTTTGAGTATACTTTGAGTATTGCTATATCACGGTCTGAGAGTTAATCATGCTTTATATCAGGTGTTTATTTAAATCTTGTCTTTTCGAGGTAAGGGATGTTATTTTATTCAAAATGATATTATTTCTTCAATATCATTATCTTTGAAATATTGGTTGAAAATTTTTATCAAATTTGGAACTTTTTCATGTCGGGGTTCTTATTCATAAGTTTTCTTATTCATTCTTATTCACGTTCTTATTCATGAATTCTTATTCACGATTCTTATTCACGAAGCGTGATGATGTTTTTTGTGAAATTTCTATCTTTTGGTGTAGATTCTTATTCACGTATCTGGCCTTATTCACGTATCGACACTATTCACGAATCTGGCCTTTATTCATAGAAAATAAAATTTCTTCTTTTTGTCCAAAATATCTATTATGCGGATACTAGTTTTGATTGTATCCATGTTTTGATCATTCTTGAATTTTACACCACTATGATTATTTACGGGTATTTTTGGACATGAAATAAATTTGAATCTGAATCCTTAATACTTGTTCTTTTGTTTCACTTTGGATTCGTTTTCTTTAAAATATTTTCATCATCCTCGGTCTAAATGATGATATTCTTGAATATCTTTGGCTGTATGGTGCAAAGATGAATGATTTCTTGATGAATATCTTTGGCACGTAGTGCAAAGATGAGCAGTGTTGAGATGAACATGGTACAGATTAATATCTTTGGCGTGGTGCAAAGATGAGCAGTGTTTATATGAACATGACCCGGTGATGAATATCTTTGGCTGTAGTGCAAAGATGAATATTTGATTTCGGATATATAGTGATTGATGTTCTGAGGGATAAAATATCGACGATGAACTTTTAAATTCATATATAGAAGATAGTAGTTTGCATTCTCTACTTAACTCTTCTTCTAATGAATTGTTGTTTCAATATGCGATTGTTGATTTAAAAGCTGGTTGTCTATTGTATTACATTAGATTTTTCCTGTTGGAGACTAACGATAATTTGTTGTATATTATCTTAGTCATAATATTCTTCTTGGGCTAGTTGAGCTCACCCTTTTCCTTGTTGTTCCATTTTTCTTCTCGGGAGGCGAGAATGTAGCGAGTCTTTAGTCGGGGTATGGAATGAAGGTTACAGAGAGAGTTGTTTAGTAGTCCTCACCATTTTTGTAAAATAATGTATCAATAATTATGATGGGGATTTATTTGCGTGTGGATATTATCTAGATGGTAATATCGTATTTAAACTCACAGTTTATATATTGTAATAATAAAGTTGTAGTTATTTACGTACCATATATTTGGCGACTCGAATGGGTTGGGTTGGATGGAATGGACCTATTTTGAGGCGTCACGGTTGATATCGAGCTTAGGGATATGATCTCTGCGGCGGAGATCGGGGATAGAACTAGGAGGGAGGCGAGTAAATCCTTCATTAGTGTGTCCTACCTAAGCTTATTTTTTAGTTGAATCGATATATAAGGATATTATGTGATATATTGATTTCCTTAATTAACCCTTGTTTTATGACGGTATTTGAGAATGTCATTGAGAATATTAACAATGGAAATGAGGCCGTGGAGGCGTCATTTCACCAACGAGGAGAAACGTCTGCAGCAAAATTGGCAATGAAAATAAAACCCATACATTCATGCATCCAACTAAAATAAAATCCAATCACATTGGTCAATAGTTCATAATCAATCCCATTTATTATCATAAACATCACCATATGTATCAATAAATATCATTCATCACATGAATAATAAACATTCAATATATATATTGATATCATTTAATGGGCAAATTTAGTTAGTATAAAATCTAATTTTGAATCAAAATAAACTCTTTTATTTTAATCCAAATTTAAATCAAAATAAAACTATTTTATTTTAATTTATCCAATTTTGAATAAAATAAACTATTTTATTTTAATCAAAATCTTTAATCAAAATAAACTCCTTTATTTTAATTAATTATGGAATCCAATTCCATGTAAAAAAAACTCATTTATATTAAAGGAAACACGATTCTCTTTCACTATTCACAAATAAACTCTTTTATTTTGAATAATATGAAATCTTATTTCATATATAAATAAACTACTTTATTTAAGGAAAGATGGATTCACTTTCCTATTCACAAATAAACTCCTTTATTTTAGGAAACATGAAATCCAATTTCAACTCCAATTAGTTATCGTGGAATCCAATTCCAACTCTAATTAGTTAGCATGAAATTTAATCATGGCCATGAAAATAGAAGAAGCGAGTCAGGAGGAGATTTTAAAAAGAGGAGATTCAACAACGACCATTTGAAGATGTCAGTAGCCGATGTGAACTAGTTCGAGGAGGAGAAAGACCACCCGGTCAGTATGTTACAAATCTTGGGAAAGAGGGACATATCAGCCCAAATTGCCCACAACAGTTAAAGGTATGCTATAATTGTGGAAAAGAAGGACATATCAGGAAATTCACTAACAACAGAAATATTATTCAAATCTGACGTGTCTTTATTCAAATCCATAACATGGGCTAAGAAAGCTTGACATCCATTTTTTAATAAACGAATGGCTTTATGGCTTGATATAACAGTAATTGATTTTAATGGTTTAGTTGCTTGAATTCGAACAACAGGTTGTTTAGGAATATGAAAACTAACAACCTTACGAAAACAATCAATTTTGGCATGATGAGTAGTTAACCAATCAATCCCTAAAATCACATCAAAAGCAAGTATCTTTAAAGAGATAAGGTCAACAGGTAATGTGATGTGCCAACTTGGATCAAACAAGATTTATAAACAGTGGATGTGATGAAAGTTTCTTCTAATGGAGTTTCCACAGATAGGTCAAAGTCAAATTTCTCCGGAGTCAAATTTAAACCTTGAGCATAAGTAGGAGAGATAAATGAATGGGTAGCACCAGTATCTAGTAATGTATAAACTTCGCAAGAGTTTATGATTAGCTTACCCGTGATCACCTCGTTTGGGTTCCTTGCACTTTGACCAGTCACGACAAATGGTCTTCCAGGAACCTTTGACTTTGACTTTTATGGGACAGCCTTTTGAGTCACCATCCCTGCTGGACTTGGTTTTGCTACTGTACAATCTCGAGCGATATGTCCTTTCTTTCCACAATTATAGCATACCTTGAACTGTTGTGGATAGTTTGGGCTGATATGTCCCTCTTTTCCACATTTATAGCATACGACCAGTGGTTGTTCTCCTCCCTTAAAACCAGTTGTTGCTGGTGCTGACGTCTTCACATTGTCATTGTTGAATCTCCTCTTTTTAAAATCTCCCCCGACTCGCTTCTTCTATTTTCATGGCCACGATTACCACCAGAGTGGTTACCGCTTTTGTCTAAATGTTTTCCTCCCCGCTGGTTTTCATTGCTCCGATGATCGCCGCCACTGTATGACCACAGTTTGCGGTCCCTTGGTTGAACGTACTTTCATTATCTCACTCTAATAATTGAGCCTCATTGACAACATCCGAATATAAAGAAAATTTATGAGAGATAAGATATTGCCGAATCTCGGGTTTTAAACCTCTCGAAACATCCTCGTCATTCGTTCCTCATTCTCTACCAAATGAGGTACTGAGCTGGATAACTCTGCGAACTTAAGCCTCGTGTTGGGACAAGTAATATTATTTTGTTCTAGTCTAATAAACTCTACCTCCTTCATATATGGCGAATACTTTCGGGATAGTATTTTTGTTGAAAAGTTTACAAACGTTTTCCAAGACATCTTGAGTCTTGGCAGTGGGGGTTCGTTTCACGATCTCTCACCAAGATGTCTCGCCTCGCCACGGAACATAAAGGTGGCGAATGGAACCTTCTGTTCTCTGTGCATCCCAAGACATCGAATATCTTGGTAATTTATTTAACCCACGTCTACTGCGCTTTGATCGGATTCGACTTTCCATGAATTACGGTGGTCCCAACTCTTTGAACTACTTGGTTTGTGACAAGCGGCAGCGTTCTTATCATTTCCACCGTATTACATATCTGAGTCTCCCTCGTCTGGTTTTGCATGAATGCAAAAACTCCTAAACATCCGTCGTTAATTATGCGCTTTCGGTGGTGTTGTTTACAGGAGGATTATTGCCTTCCTGTTGCACGTTCCCCTGGGTAGTGATTAAAGGTGTTTCCACGCTCTCAGTAACTCCACCGTTAAAATTCTCAGCTGCCATCTTAAATACTGCCACAAAACAAGGGTTAATTAAACATATCACATATTAACCATATGCTTCGACTGACCAACAAATAAGCTTAGGTATGACACACTAGCGAAGGATTACTCGTCTCTCCCCTCCTAGTACTATTCCCCGATCTCCGCCAGAGACCACATCCCTAAGCTCTGATACCAACTATGACACCCCCAAAATAGGTATACAACACCCATTCTGAGTCGCCAAATACATGGTACAGAAACAACTACAACTTTATTAATACAATTGTCGTACAAAATACGACAACACTTAAACTGTGAGTTTAAATACAAATATTGTTATCTAGACAATATCCACACTCAAATAAGTCCTCATTACAATTATTAATACACTATTTTACAGAATAGTGAGGACTACTAGAACCACTTCTAGAACCATCATTCTACACCCCGACTAGTACTCGCTACATTCTCGCCTCCTGAGAAGAAAAATGGAACAACAAGGAAAATGGTGAGCTCAACTAGCCCAGTAAAGAACATTATGACCAAGATAATATAGAACAAATTATCGTTAGTCTTCAACAGGGAAAAATCTAATAGAATACAATAGACAACAAGTTTTAAATCAATCTTCGCAGCGAAAATAATAATTCATTAGAAGAGTTAAGTAGAGAATGCAAACTACTATCTTACATATATGAATTTAAAAGTTCATCATCGATATTTTATCCTGTAACATCAATCAATATATATCCGAATTAAATATTCATCTTTGCACTACAGGCCAAAGATATTCATCGATTAATCATGTTCATCTAAACACTGCTTCATCTTTTGCACTACGGGCCAAAGATATTCATCGAAATCATTCATCTTTTGCTACTGAGGCCAAAGATATTCGGTTATATCATCATTTAGGATGAGGATGATAAAAAATATTTTAAAAGAAAAGCGAATCCAAAGTGAAACAAAAGAATAAATATTAAGGATTAAGTATTTTCAACTATTCCATGTCTAAAAATATCTCATAAATAATCATAGTGGAGTAAATTTCAAGAATGATCAAAACATGGATACAATCAAAGTTAGTATCCAGAATAAATATTTTGGACAAAAAGAAGAAAATTTCATTTTTCGGTGAATAATGTCGTATTCGTGAATAGTGCCGTATACGTGAATAGTGTCGTATACGTGAATAGTAATTCTGACACTTAAAGATAGAAATTTCATAAAAAAAAATCATCATGCTTCGTGAATAGTAACTCATGAATAGTAACTCATGAATAGTAATCCCAACTTGAAAAAGTTCCAAATTTGATAAAAATTTCTAACTAATATTTCGGCATAATGATATTGAAGAAATAATATCACTACGAAGAAATAACATCCCTTACCTCATAAAGAATAAGATCTTACATTTGGAATCTTTGGATATAGTCTTTGAAAGAACTTGCAAGAGTATATAATACTCAAAGTACTAAAATACTCACAAAATACGCTCGATATTATAGATAGGGAAATCTTTAGTTTCTGGTGTGATTTTCAAATCTAACCTAAGCACCCTATTTATAAAAAAATGCTTAGAACACCAAAGCAGAAAATTTAATAAAATATTAATATATATATATTAAATTTTCCTACGCACACTACACCAGACCCAAGCATCAGCCATCAACCCACAAAAAATAAAAAAAAAACGTTTTTCTTATTTAAAATAATTAAAACTTCCAAAAATTAATTATTTCAGAATTTCGGAACTTCAATAATTTATAATAAATAGCCTTTTTATCTGAAAATTTCGAATCTTGTGTTTCTCTATAGGAAATTCAATTCTCTACAACTTTGCAGAAGAAAGTTTTTCCAAATTCCAAACAGAAATTGACCGAAATTCACATACGAACGATTTTACAGGCTATAATCAAATTTTAGTCAAGAAATGGGCCCACAGACATGTTTAACATGTTTTAAACAACTTTTGCAATAAAAATACTCTTCCTCCTCATATACTCATATACTCATATATCCCACATTCATTGTAAAAATATCATCATTATTATATTATAATAATATAATAAAATATTATTTTATCAGAAAAGATAAAATATCGATTTTCAACAATTGCCACTTTAAAAAATTTCTCCATCTATATCCACATAAATGAATATTTTTCTCATCATATAAATCAATAATTAATTATTCACAAATAATATTACGAATCACAATCACGACAACCAGTGCGTTCCTCAGAAAGAGGGGCTTTCAATAAGAATTTTTCCTTCTTCGCGCATGATTAGGTGACCAAACCTCTCCTTAGACAGAACTTTCTAGACATTGCCAATAATGTTATCTAATAATATTATTCAGATAATATGAATTATTGTCTCAGATAATGGAAAATATTGTGTAGTGACAATTATTGAAACAACAAGATAATATAAAATATCAACGCAAAGAATTATTGAATCAATAAAATAAAATCTTGAACGATAATTCTTGTAATAATTATTGAGTAGTGCCTTCTTACGTAAGAATTAATAATTGGTGCAATCTGGTGTCTTCTTGTCTGAACAACGCCAGTATTCGTGTTTTAACCACCGGTATTTCAACAATATTAATTGTAATAACTACTGTAGTTATTTATAAACAACTTATACTTGTCATTTTTTTCATCCAATCGCTTTCCGTTATGGGGCCCACACAAAAGCTTGCTTGTGAGTCAATGCGAATATTCCCCGAAACAACAAAAAATATTCCACGACCAAACGAATATTCCCCGATAACAATGAATATTTTATAACCACCTGCTTATTTGAAATATTTGCGCATTTTACCCATAACTAACCACATTAATCAATTTAACCCTTACTATTTTAAAATAATAAATAGAGGAAATTAAATTTCATTTATAAAAAGCTGGGGTCTTACAAAATATGATGTAAAAGTTGTTCTTAACCAATTGATTTGGTAAGAACTCGAGACTGAGAAAAAGAACAATTTTATTAAAGCATTATATTGTAAAACAATTGTTGTTCGACTATTAAGTGTTTATGCATAATACACCGGGTATGAAAGGCTGATCCCCTTGATTACCAAAACTTATTAAAAGGACCAGTTTAACTACTGACAACCTTAGTATATGTTCATGGTTATTTCAAGCCACTCAGCATCTATTATTCAATTATTGAAACTTTATTCATGTTCTTTCACAATCTATTCTATTGTTGAACATTGAAAGCTAAATTCCTTTCTAATCATGATATACCTTTCTTGTATTTAAACTTGCTAACCAAACTAGTTGCTTACCCTTGCTATATCATGACATTTATTTCAGACAAAGGCAAGGGCAAGGTCCAAGACTAGTTTAATATGAATGTTAATTATTATATGTGGGCCCAAATGCAAAGTAGGGTTCACATACGACCTAAAGAATTAAATGACAAACAAAAAAGTCAAAAAAAAAGAAGCAAGACCTGAGAGAATCTTCCACGTGTCCCGAGGCAGAAGACACGTGGAGGCGACTCATTTTGGGAATTGATTGAGGGATTGGATTGGTGGCTAAAAGGGCAGGACGATCTGGGCATTACTCTGATGACTAAGGGTAAATTTGGAATTTCTCCGAGGGCATGTGCCTAGCACATGACCACTCTCCAGAAAACCCTATAAATACCCCTTCCACTCCATTGGGAAGGGGACTTCTCTGGAGACTCATGACTTGGACCTTTTGGAAGACTAGGAGACTTGGAGATTCTCTCTCAACCCGAAGACTCAAGAAGGATCTCTGAATCCTTGATACCCTAACAAGGTTCTCGGATTCTAGGAGTTCTGCCACGTGTCGTTGGAGTAATCGCTCACTTGTTCTTCTCACCTCTTCAATCAATCAATCAATCAATTCCGTACTTTTCGTGGATTTCTCTCCTCCTAAGCCAACACGAAACCCTAACCCTAGCAAGGTACGATTTCCTTGCCCACATTATATTATCTGATGGAATTATTTATGTAAACCTTTTATAATATTAAATGTGTGTTTAAGTTAAGGTAAAGAAGACCTTGGGATTATGTTATGGAACTTTATTATAATGAAAAATGTATGTTTATTATTCCGCAATAGTTTATAGAATATTTATGATAATGATAGATCGTGAGCATTGAATATATCTGAGGTTAGAGAACCTGGATTTGGGGGCGTCACAGGTTGGTATCAAAGCTATAGGTTATAAACATTAGTATACGAAACCTAGGTTATAACCTTAGAAGAAAACTCTTATAGTGTATGTTAGGAGATGAATTAAGGAAATTCATCGAATTTTGGTAGTACTTAATAAAATATCATTTCATTTTATCAATGAATATATTTTATTTTGGTACTGATATTGATTATTTGTGTTTATAGGATGTCTGAAAACAGGCAAGGTAGCCATTCAGTTGAGCAGGAGCCAGAAGAGAATGGGATAATGGAAGACACCCCTAAAGATGTTTTGATAAGGGATTTGTTGATGAGAAATAATGAAATGGAGGTTAAGATAACACAACTAGAGGTGCAGAACCACACCATGCAGTACTCTGAGCAGTAGTACAAGGATGTGGCCTTACATACATAGAACGGAAACATGGTAAAATCAGAGTTTTAAATTTTTAAAAACCATATACCCGGATCATTATTTATGCAAAATTATTAATTAAACGAAAGAGATGGAGAATCAAATTCATACCCTTATAGAAAACGAGCTTTCTCAGGTACGAGTTCTCCTCCAATTCCTTTTACGTTCTCCTTGAATTCAACGGGTTGGATTCTTTCTTTTGATCAATGTTAGCCACCCAAGTGTTTGGCCTCTAGAGCTGATCCACCAAGGAATAACAAGTATTCAAAAGATGGGTGTTTGGCAAAATCCTAGATTCTATCTCTATAGAATATGTAATTACTCTCCCAACTCTAGGAATTAAGTGTGTAACTTGTGTAACCCTAATCCATAATAAGAATTTCTTATTTATAGATGTAGGAAACCCTCCTAAACCATTTAGGAATAGGGTTTTATTTTAATCAATTAAACTTCTTTAATTAATTATGCTCCTAATTCAATTAGGAATACATAAGAGGACTCTTATTAATTAATTCCCAAACTCCTTTAGGAATTAAACTAATAATAGTAGTAATAATAATAATAATAATAATAATAATAATAATAATAATAATAATAATAATAATAAGACTCTCTCTTATTAATTTATATTTAATATTTTCAAAATATTAAAGAATAAATATTAAGTTATTTAATTTATTCTATTACTATAGATTAAATCAAATACACTTAACTTATTATTACTATTATACTATTTACTTCTTAAATAATTATTTTTATGGTGTGACCCTTTAGGTTCTCCATATTAAACCGATTGTGAATAAATTAATTAGAACAATTCTAATCTTATTTAAATAAATTAATTAAACTATTTAATTTATTTAAATAAATAAAATTTATTCTACAATAAGGATAAGCCCCCTTAGAGATCAACGACTTTTCAAATAATATAGATTTCAACATTAATCATAAAACACTACTTCTGACCTCCTTCTTCTCCTTCTTCTCTTCTCCCCCCTTTCTCCCTATTCTCTCTATTTCTGACCTCTCTATTTTCTTTTTCCTTCCGTGTTACGTATTAAAGCGAATACATTACATCGATAAAGTAAGTTTGATCAAATGACCTTGACGCGATCGCTAATTTTTAATGACATGGACTTATCAAATGATCGGTTGATTTGTAAAATGGTCGCCAAAAACCTTGGTGCCAACATTTCGTGCCAAATTTTACGGGGCAAATTTGTGCTAGCGACCTCCACTACTAGAAAAAAAAAAAGAATACGTGACGGAACTTTGTGACAGTTTTTAAAAATAATCACAAAAGATAGTAATTTGTGATAGACTTTTTAAGCAATCACAAAATAATAGTATATGTGATGGCTCTTAGTGATGACTAATTTTGCCATCAATGTATTATAATTGTGATGGTCGTGTCAATCACCAAACTTTCTTTTAGTGACGAACTAAGTCATCACTTATAGATAAATCCTTTTCGTGATTGCATTTAAGTTATCAATAATATTTTAATATAAGAAATAATCAAAAAAATATTTTATGACGGTCATGACAATCATTAAAAAAGATAGATTTTTGTGACGATTTTTATTTGCAATTACAAAAAGAAGATATTTTGTGATGGAATTTTCAAGTCATCACAAAATAATAAAATATATGATGGCTCTGAGTGATAACTAATTTTACCATCATTAAAGAGTATTTGTGACTGCCATTGCAATCACAAAATCTTATGTGGATGTAATTTTATTTAGTAAGTCAACTCACATAAATTTTCTTTTATATTTTATTTTAAAATTATAATCATGATCTGGGCTTTGGTGTAGTGGTAATACTAAGTATTTAGTTCATGAAATGGGGGAGGTTCAATCCTACAAGTATCATTTGATACAATTAATATAGTGAAATAAATTATCCGTAAATAGAGATTCACGTTCCAAAAGCACTAAGAATTTGCGTGATTGCTAAAACCATCACGTAAAACCTTTCATGATGGGCGTATACAAGATGGTCATTGTGATGCTTAATTAAAGCCATCACGTAAACCTTTCGTGACGGTTTTTTTAGTTTTTGTGATGGATTTTGGCCATCACAAATGACCATTTTTTTAGTAGTGCTCTTAGCGACTGCATGCGTTCGCTGATATTAAATAGCGACTAGATTAAATAACGGTAGCAGATATCGGTCGCTATTACTAATATCAGCGATCGAATGTGCGGTCGCTGATAGTATTGGTCGCTGTTAAACCTTTTTCTTGTTGTGAAAGAACCTTTGAGTAAATATATAGTTACCGTACAATTCAATCCTTCCACCATACAATGTCCCAATTAAATATAAGACATGAAATTACTGTCAAGTCTTATTTTATTTAATTAAATGTATTTCGATTCTCAAATGCACAACTCCAAATAATACAATTTAGAAACTTCTTTTTAATTGCATTCTACCTTGGCCAAGGATTTTCGGGTTGTCATTTATCGAATCACATAGGACATTCTCTCTTTTTACTAGAAGCGGTTGAGTCTTTATTGACCATTCATTATCTCCATGTACAATTTATTATACTCAAGCATACCCTTTGATATACCATAAGAGTCTTAAGGGACATGTCAAAGTATATCTCATCATACACAAGATACTATATATGATGATCTCAAGTCTAAGGATCACTTGTACTACTATCACAATAAGAATTCCTATTGACAGACAAATAAAACTCTATTAGGTGTGACGCCCCCAAAAATAGGTTCACACAACCCATTTTGAGTCGCCAAATACATAGTAAAAAATTTCAATACAAACTTCCCTATTTACAACTATTAAACTGTCGTTCAAAATACGACCACACATACTATGAGTTTGAATACAAATATTGCACCATACATAATACGAAAATATCCAAACTCAAATTAAGTCTTTATTACAGTTATTATCACATTATTTCACAACATAGTGAAAACTTCTATAGTAACTATCTCGGACCATTACTCCACTCCCCAACTAGTCCCAACTACACTTTTATTTTTGAACAATGGAATAAAAAGAAAAAGAGTGAGCTCAACTAGCCTAGTAAAGAATATTATAACTAAAATAATGAGGAATAAATTATCTTTAGTCTCCAACAATGATAAATCAGATAAAATATAATGGACAACAAATTTTATATCAACAACTGCAGCGGAACAAACAATCCATTAGAATAGTCAAGTAGAGAATGATATCTACTATATTCTATGATTTAAGGGTCCATCATTAATATTTTATCCTTGTAACACAAATCAATAATTATGCAAATCAATATTTTATCTTTATCCTACGGGCTAAAGATATTTATTTATATTACCAGTGGTCATGATCATGTCAAACACATGTCCATCTATGCACTACGGGCCAATGAGGACTTTCACCACAAACCTTTATCTGTAACATTAAAAGTTATGATTATACCAATACATAATTTCAGGTCATAATCATACCAATCAATATTCCATCTTTACACTACGTGCCAAAGATGACTTTCACCACAATATACGCATGAGGATGATGACAATGATAAAAAGAATGAATCAAGTGAGATCAATGATAAAAATTAGAGATTTATAATTTAATTTATCCATAGTTCAAGAATGTCCAAATTGTCAACATGATCACCAATTGTGAAGTAAAATTCAAGAATGATATTTAAGATTCATATTTTAAAGATAATTTAGACAAAAAAAAAAAACTAAATTTCGTCGTGAATAGTACTCCGGCATGAATAGTACCCCGGATGAATAGTACTCCAGTATGAATAGTACCCCAGATAAATAATACTTCGAAATAAAAAGATTAAAATTTAATAAAAAAATTCAGACCAATATTCTAATAAAATAATATTAGATAAAGTGTAAATCTCAGTCTAATCTATATTTTAACACGTATTGCCCCCATGTATCTCGGAACTTCAATAAGAATTCTCTGATTTTTTTTTAATTTCTTTTTTTGGTGATAAATAATCCAGTGATTTTAATATACGTCTTACATCATTCAAAAGCAATGTCCGACTTTATATATATATATATATATATATATATATATATATATATATATAGATTAAATCTACAATATTGGTTGATAGAGAGTAATTTATTTTACCAAATTCTTACCTTTACCGGCTTATAAAAAAAAAAAAAAAAAATTGCAGAAAGTAGAATGAAGAGGTGTAGCGGTAGTAAAATGAATTATTTCTCCAACAATACCAGTACATGTGGATGAAACTAATTAAACTAATTTCGAAGTCGGTCATACAGCACATTGCTTTTCAATGATGTAAGACGTATATTCCAGCCAAATGTCGTACAAAACTAATTAAACTAACCATAATCTTTACGGTTTAGTTATATACGCAATGTCAACGTACTACAGAAATATCAACAAGTATTATCTGAAAATAACACAACAAAATTAATACTTAATTGAACATAACACGACTTAACTTGATGCAATAGAATGTATCTTGTTCCGATTAGAAACATTAAGCATGCATGTCAGTAACTATTAACCAATAAAACTTTTATACTTAAAAGAGATGGCGATAACTGAATATACCTAATTACTCCTTCAATTTTAAATTATAAGATTAAATTGAGATATTTTTAAATTTAAAATTGATATGATTCATTTAATTTTTAGAAATCTACAAAATATATTAATTGGAGTCAAAAAATAATAAAAGATTGAATGATTAATATACATAAAACCTCTTATAGTTGAATTGTAATAAAAGTGATAGTCTAGTATTAAAATCTTTCTCTTTTTTACCATGCAAGACCACATGTTTGGAATTGAAATTTATATAAGGGAGTGGTTAGTATGAAGTTAACTTCGATACATGCAGGCCGAGATGTGATTTCTCTTTGCGTGTCTATTAGTCAATTGACAAACTTATCATGGAGTTAATTTTATATATGGTAATCAGATCCTAAATACTCCCTCCATTCCTAAATAAGTGTCGTTTAAGGTTTTTGCACACGGATTAAGAAAGTCATTTAATACTATAATTTAATAATTAAAATATGTGTGAAATTTCATCACTACCCCTTTATGGGAAGTTGAAAACTATTAATTCTAAGGGTGCGAATTTCTTGAAACAATGAGAGAAGGTAGTGGTGATATAGAAAAGTAAATAATTTATTCTCCTACAAAGTTGTAAACGACAAATAAATTGGAACAATTTTTTTTTTCTAAAACGTCACTTATTTAGGAATGGAGGGAGTATAATATAGGTTCTGAAATAAAATAAAAATAAAATCTTGACATTAATGTCCTTCTCAATGAACAAAATCAACGAGTCTAATTAAATTTTTTGGATGTGTGCTTACATTCAAGTTTACAATGCAATATATACTGTCTGAAAAAATTAAATAATGTATGATTGGAGTGATTCCTTTTCATAAAACATAAAATTATTAACATACAGATCTTACATACATAAGCATACGCAAGTGTTCACGTAATATATATGTTTTATTTTTGATATTGCGTCACACAATCTCCTAGCTCCTTTGTCATTGCCTTGAATATCCACCCTTGGTGCCTATATATATATTATCATCAAACACAAAGAAGTGCACATGTACATTATTATATGGACAGAATTAGAGAAAAATGACTCAACTCCCTCCTACTTTTCTTTTCCTCTTTCCTTTCCTTTTCTCCCTTGCCCTATTTGTGAAACACAAGATGATCAAAGCTGGAAAAACAAATTTAGTCCAAAAGAAAATGCCACCGGGGCCATGGAAATTGCCCCTTATCGGCAATTTACTCCAAATGATCCTTTCAGGCTCATCAATACCACACCACATTCTAGCCAAATTAGCCAAGAAGCATGGACCTATCATGCACCTACAAATAGGTGAAATGTCCACTATAGTCATTTCCTCCCCAGAAGCAGCTCAAGAAGCCTTTACTACCCATGACCTTACCTTAGCACAAAGGCCACAAAATATTTTCTTAGACAACATGACCTATAACAACTCTGGTGTTGCCTTGTCTCCCTATGGAACTCACTGGAAAATTCTTCGCAAAATTTGTATTGCCAAACTACTAAATCCAAAGCACGTCCAATCGTTCAAATCCATTAGAGAAGAAGAGGTGTACAATTTTATCAACTCCATTTCGTCGTCCTCAAGACATGATGGCGCTATCAATCTTACTAGCAAGCTTTTAGGGTTGAACAATTGTATTATTTCTAGGGCAACATTTGGGAAAAGGATTAGCAAAGATTATCTAGACGACGAGTTTGTTTCATTGCTTAACAAACTAATGGAACTCGGTCGACAATATTTGGTGTATCAAATATTCCCTTCACTTAAATTTGTTCATGGTTTAACTGGCCTAAGAGCTGCATCGGAGAATATTCATAGTCCAATGGACAAGATCCTTCAAAACATACTCGATGAGCATAAGGCGAAAAGGGAAGCTGCTGGAATATCTAGCTTTGGTATTGATAGTGAATTAGGAGGGGAAAATTTGGTTGACGTGCTTCTGGAACTGCAGGCTTGTGTGGATCTCCAGTTTCCTGTTACAACGGATGCCATCAAAGCTGTAATTCTGGTACGTACATATGTATAAGCAAATGATAATTGAATTTTACCAAAAGTAAAATGATAACTAAATACTAAACCTAGGGCTAGGATTAGCATATTTTGAGGTTCTCAATTTGCGCCATGGACTATTAGTGGTAAGATAACATAATACTCTAAAAAGGGTAGTGTTTTTCTCGCCATAGTATCATATAGTCCATTATATCGATAAATATAATGACCCTAGGCTTTTGAGCTATCTATACATAATCCCTTTCTAAAAGTGTTGGGTGTGGATCCTCATTCATGAGATAGAATCCAAGATATAAAAGAATTGATTTTCTTTGTGAGCAAGTAAGTGGGTTTACTTGATATTAATCCAATTAAAAATTGGGTTAATGGAAGCAATATTGGAATTGGAGATTCCATGAAAGGAATTCAAGTTGATAAAGGATTTACTCGTTAGATTGGTTGGTGACCAAGACAAGGAGATGTGATCCCTAATTTGATTAGGAGAATAAATTGTTTCTAATCCATATTAGGAATGGATTAAGAAGAGTACTATAAATAAGGCTATGAGGGAGTCTTATTTGATACATGAGATAGAGAAGCTTGGTAGTAAGAAGATACCAAAAGAATAAATTGAGAGAATTATTATTTGTTGTTCGTGGGTATCCGCCATCATTTCCATTCAATTGAAAGCTTGAAGACTTTATTGCTTGGGGTATTTTTTGGTGGTGAAGTTAATTAGGTTTCTCAACTTAATTAAAGGTAAATTTGTATTTTCTCAATTTATTGTGTAACCTCAAGTTTTAGGACATAAAACTTGAGAGGATTATTGTAAGCCCATTATTAGTGATATAGTGGAGATTCGGAGTTTGACCCGTAGTTTTTACCTCCTAATTTTAGAGGGTTTTTCACGTAAATTTGGTGTCTTGCTTGTGGATGGTTATTTGTTATTTTTGTTCTCATAATTGGTTTTGTTGATTTCATATTTAATTGCACAAAGACAGAAAAATAATTCCTAGGATATAGATTATTTTTGGCGTACTTTTCCCAACAAAAAGAATTACTCATTCTAGGTACATATTGTGCAGGATATGCTCCTTGCAGGAATCGAGAATCCATCAATAACTATAGAATGGGCAATGGCAGAACTGTTGAAAAATCCTAGAGCTATGGAAAAGGCACAAGCTGAAGTCCGACAAGCGATCAAGAAAAAGAAAATGATCGAAGAGACAGATATTCAAGAACTAAAATACTTAAAATCCGTTATTAAAGAAACACTAAGGTTACACCCACCCCTTCCTGCAATGATAAGAGAATCGAGAGATCGTTTTGAAATTCAAGGATATGAAATATTAGGCAACACCAAAGTCATCATTAACGCGTGGGCGATTGGTAGAGATCCGAAATATTGGGTTGACCCGAATTTTTTTCGCCCGGAGAGGTTTCTTGATTGTTCAATAGGTTTTCAAGATTCAAATTATGAGTATATCCCTTTTGGGGGTGGCAGGAGGATGTGCCCGGGCGTGTCATTAGGAATTTCTTCTGTGGAGCTTCCACTTGCTCAATTGCTACATCATTTTGATTGGAAACTCCCCAATGGAATCAAATCGGAAGAGCTTGACATGAATGAAATCTATTTGGTGACAGCCAAGAGAAGAAATGATTTGTTAGTAATTCCTACTCCTTGTGTTCCTTAATTAGGATCCATTAATTAGTGCAAGCTAGTAAGACCGATTTGGATTTGATGGAGTTAACATTCCTTAAAGTTGGTGAAGTTTATATAGAACTGAGTTGCGTTTGTATAGTAAGGAGTTGTATGTATGTCTTTACGGCCAATTTCTAATTAATTTTCATAGAAAATCAAGAAAATGCAACTTTTGTGTGTATACAAATGCAATTTTTTTATATAGCAACTCAGAACGAATGTTAACTACACTGAATCTTCCATGTAAAGTAAAATCGTAATGTAAATGGAGAAATACAAAACTAAGTCTCCAAGTATTTATTGTAATTAAATTATTTTATTTAAATGACTATATAGGCGTTCCTACTAAATTAAAATTTCCCTTGAAAATACCTAGAATGAGATTTTAATACGAGACCGACCGAATGGGATGACTTTGATATTTATTTATTTTCTACATTTACACTTTGTTTCTGAGTATGGGAATGCAAACTTAATTTATCCTGAAAGAGAAGAATGGTTTTTATCATCCTGGACCCCAATCAAATGCAAACACGAATAACATTACCAACTACTTAACACCAGTTAAGAAATCGACATACAATCAATTTTATGGTAAAAGGATTTTAATGTCTGACTTTGTACAACTCATCTAAGATTATATTAAATATGAATTAATTTTGACATTTAATTAACAATTTAACCGACAATGGAAAGAATATAAAAAAATGTATGAACATGTAAAATTTCATACTCCATATAATTTAAAGGTTACGGGAGCATCATTATTATTGTTAAAATGTCTTCTCATTCATCTTTTTTTTTACCATACAAACGACATATTTATAATAGGAAAATTAACACCTATTTATGGTTATACAGTAAAATCTCTATTTAGGAATAGACTTAAAACCAAACTACTTGTATTCTAATTAAGAAGTTATTACTAAATAGAGGTATTGATACAAAATATATTTCGAACACCCAAAAATATTCATTTTAACAAAACTATCAATAAGAACTCCCTAATAATAGTGAGTTGTGTACATGGTATTTATAGAATATTCAATGGAAATTTTTTTAAAGAAAACATAAATTATTTAGATTTTCAAACTAAGAAAATATAGTCTTTTATAGGAAATGTAGTCTTTTTTATAAAAATGTGGTCTTTTATAAGAAATATAGTCTTTTATAGGAAAATGTAGTTCTTTATAAGAAATGTAGTTTTAAAAATTAATATTGTCTCTCTCTCTCTCTCATATATATATATATATATATATATATATATATATATATATATATATGAAATTATTACTATATAGAGGTATAATTTCTTAATACTGGACTTAAAAAGTATATAACATATTACAATTTAGAGGTTATTCCTATTTATAACTGGCCCAAATTGGGACCAAATTTTTTTATAATATTATAGAGGTTATTCTTATATAGAGTATTCTTAAATAGAGGTTTTACTGTACACCAATTATGGCTAATATTACGGAAGATCCTTAATAGAAGGGATTCTATGACTAGAAAGTGCCACTGCATTTTGTTTCTTACGTCTCCATGTAACAAGATTCCCTCCAACAAACATGAAATAACCAGAAGTAGATTTTATGTCTGAAATATTCCCCACCTTGATCTACATCTCAGATAGTAGTCGACCTTAGGTGATTATTCTTCGAAAACATAAGTCCTTTTCCAGGAGAGGACTTTAAGTATCTAAGAATTTGTGTTACTGCATCCATGTGATCTTTACTCGGACAATTCATGAATTGACTTACTACACTTACAACATAAGTGATATCTGGGCGGGTATGTGAGAGATAAATGAGCTTTCCAACCAGTCTTTGGTACTTCTCCTTGTCTGTTGGCACTTGATCTGGATATTCTCCAAATTTGTTGTTTCAGACACTTGGTGTGTCTGCAGGTTTACACTCTAATAGTCCTATCTCTGATAATAAGTCTAGGATATATTTTCGTTGGGAAAGAAATATATCTTGCTTTGATCTAATAACTTCAATTCCCAAAAAATATTCAAGTCCTCCCAGTTTCTTCATGTCGAATTCAGTTGTCAATTACTTTTGGAGTCTCGATATTTCTTTTGGAGTTGTCAATTACTTTTGGAGTCTCGATATTTCTTTTGGATCATCTCATGTGATAATCATGTCATCTACATAGACTATCAAAGCTGCTACCTTGCCCCGTCTATACTTCAGAAATAAGGTATGATCTGAATTGCTTTGTCGGAAGCCATACTTCTTCATTGCCAAGCTGAATCGCCCAAACCACTCTCTGGGTGATTGTTTCAGATCATATAAAGCTCGTTGTAGCTTGCATACGACCTCCATATTTGAAGATGTCGTGTAACCTGGAGGTATGTCTATGTAGATTTCCTCTTCAAGTTTGCTATGGAGAAAGGCATTTTTGACATCAAATTGATGTAGTGGCCATTCATGATTAACTGCAAGAGATAGCAATATTCTAACAGTGTTTAGTTTAGCAACTGGCGAAAAAGTTTCCTGATAGTCCACCCCATATGTCTTGGTATATCCTTTTGCTACCAGTCTTGCTTTGTACCACTCAATCGATCCATCTTTTTTATGTTTGATAGAGAACACCCCCTTACATCCTACTGACTTTTTTCCTTTAGGTAAAGTGACAAAGGTCCACGTGTCATTCTTTAGTAAAGCCTCCATTTCTTCTTTCATCGCCTGAGTCCACTTTGAATCACATAGAGCTTCCTGAACACTTGTTGGAACATGACTTGAGGAGATTACATGTACAAATTCTTTTAGAGGTCTGGATAGCTCTTTAGTAGACACGCCAGTGCCCCCCCAAAATGGTATACATCACTATTATGAGTCGCCAAATACATGATGCGTAATACAAATACAATCTTTAAATATACAATATAAGTTTGTGAGTTTCAATACAAACATTGTCTTCTGTGATGCGATATTAAAACTCAAAATAAGTCCTCAATACATTTATTAACACACTATTTCACGTAATAGTGAGGACTACTAATGCTATCCTCTGGACCATCACTCCGCTCCAGGCTCGTCCCCAAATATATTCTCATTTCTGAATAGAAACAAAGAAAGAAAGGGTGAGCTCAACTAGCCCAAGAAGAAATATTATGACTAAGATAATGCGTAATAAATTATCATTAGTCTTCATAGTGTTAAACCGATACAATATAACAACCATCAAGTTTAACTGCGGTAAACAAGCAATCCATTAAAAGAGTCAAGTAGAAAATAAAATCTACTATCTTTTATGATTTAAAAGGTTTTCATCATCATTATCGCCGAGACTCAACTTAATAAATAATCCACATCATCGAATCACCCCACTACTACGCCAAGGATATTCTTTAGTATCACGACCACAAATTATCCATGCACTACGGGCAAGGACATTCGTGTATACATTAATGGTCGTGATCATGCCAACAACTCGTCCATCAATGCACTACGGACCAATGAGGACTTTTTCACATCATTTATAACATTACGGTCATGATTGCCTTAGAATAATCCTCGTCATAATCATACCAAGTCCATCTATGCACTATAGGCCACAAATGACTTTCAACAAAATATAAACATGAGGATGATGACAATGATATAAGAATTCAATAAAACAAGTTCAAGAATTAATTTATCCAGGAACCAATAACGTCCAAATTGTCAACATGATCTTGCTTTGTAGAGTAAAATTCAAGAATGCTCAAAAGAATATTTCCATGAAAAGATCTTTGGATGAAGTGCAAATATCGAGGATATTCCACTAATTTCATGGAATATAAAGTCAAAACTTTAACCAACCGAGTATAATAAGGAATGGAATAACAAAAGAAATCACCAAGCATGCGATAGGAACACAACCTGATCAAAGTTATTCCAACGAATAATAATTAATTAAACTGGTCCCAAAGAAAACGCATACGAGCGGGATATTCCAATGTAATAATAAAGACGGAATCAGTCCGGTGTAAAACGCATGACAAAGATATTCCAATAGAATAATAAAGACGGAATCGGTCCCAGTAAAAGCGCACCGACGGGATATTCCAACGAGAATAATAAAGATTCGGTCCGGCGTAAAAAGCCTGTGATCGGATATTCCAATATCCAACAGAATAATAAAGACGGAATCAAGTCCGGTGTAAAACGCATAGACATGATATTCCAACAGAATAATAATGAATGGAATAACAGAAGAATTTCACCAAGCATAGGGTAGCCCGCGTATATAGTTTGTAAGACACCGAATTTTATGAAATAAAAGTATTCAATTTTTCTATTCAGTAAATGGTTAAATTGATAAAAGGTCAAAGTTAAGGGTGATATATGAAATTTTTTCAAAATAAGCAAGTGGCTATAAAATACTTATTGTTGTCAGGGAATATTCGTTTGGTCGTGGAATATTCTTTTACGTCCGGGAATATTAAATGCTGACGACTTATGACCATTTGTGGGGCCCCATAATGAGAATAATTGTGGGATGATGAAAATGACAAAATTAAGTTTTTATAAATAACTTGGCGTAGTTATTACCAATTAACAATTTGTTAGAATACCCGTTGGTTAAAATACGATGTCTGGCGTGGATGCATGATATTGATGAATTATTGATCCTTACGTGAAGACACTACTCAATAATTATTACGATGAGTTCTTTGTTCAATATTTTATTTTATTGATTCATAATTGCTTTGCGTTGATATTTTATATTCAATAATTATCACCGCATGATATTTCTCATTATCGGATCAATAATTCATATTATTTGAATAATATTATTAGATAGCATTATTGACAATGTCTAGAAAGTTACATCGAGGAGAGGTTTGGTCACCTAATTGCGGCGCCATGAAGGAGAAATTCTTATTGAAAGCCCCTCTTTCTGGAGGAACGGCACTTTGGTTGTCATAATTGTGATTCTGTAATATTATTTGTGAATAATTAATTATTGATTTATATGATAAGGAAATATTTATTTGATGTGGATATAAATGTTGGATATATTTATTGTGGTTAAAAATGAAGGAGTTAATGTTGAGGTGTTTTATCAGTATTTTGTCGGATTGGAGGTATTAAAAGATCATGTCGGTGTTCTTACAGCTCTATTGTGTGAGTTATAATTTTTAATCCGACTGTTGGATCGTTGTAATTTTTGGATATGTTATACATATATAAGTTGAGTATATGTCCACAAATTTTTAACCGTTAAAAATGAACGAATGATTTGTTATGAATTTTAAGAGGTGACTGATTCAAAAATTAGGTTTATAAATAATTTTGGTGGAAAAATCTAGAATTTAGTGGGCCCCACTTGTGGTTCGTGAAGAAATGTGCTGAATTTTATTTCAAATGTGGTGGGTGGGAATAGTAGCAGGTAAAGCGATCAGGTTGCAGGTCAAGTCTGCTAAAATTTTCCTATAAATAGAGGGCTAAGTTAGAATTGAAAATCACACCAGAAACATAAGCTTTCTCTCTCTAGATTATTGAGTATATTTTATGAGTATTTAGATATTTGGTGAGTTGATATTCATCAGTTCAAGTTTTCTCAAATAATCATATCCGATATCCAATGTAAGTCTTTGCTTTTTTTGAGGTAAGGATAGTAAGGGATTTTAAGGGTTATTATGTTTTTCAGTTCGTACTTCTTCTGACCTTCAGAAAATTCTGGAAAAATTTGAAATGTAATGTTGATGAGTTTTATTGATTGTGTCCAAAAATGGTGATTTTTGGATGTATAGATTAAGAGTTATGAATTTTATGAGAAAAAATTATTTTAAAAGTAATGCCTTATAACTCCTTATGGTTAACTCCAAAATTGATGAAATTTTTATTAAGAGTACATCTATATAATATCAGTGTACTCTGTGAATTTTGGAATTTTTGGATAAAAGTACAATTTATGATAAATGTCTAAATATTCTATAAGTTACGGCCATATGAAAAATAGTAAATGAATTTTAAAAATTCTAAGAAAATATATATTTCAATATGGGACTATATTCTGCTAAATCCCAGAAAAGAAATATTTTTGGAACTGATTTGGTATTTTCATGAAAATGGACTAGTTATGAATAAATGAGTTAAATATGTTATGTGAAGGAAGAAAATTGGAAAATATGATTTTATGACTTAAGAATCATATATGTGGTATATGCAGATTTTTTATGAGGGTTTTGGTTATTGGTGATGAAATCTTATAAGTTTGGCATTTTATGATGATTAAATGCATTATTTAGTAAAGTGTAAACAATTAAAATAAATTGTTTATAAGTTTAAGAAATGTTATTCTTTCAATATCATTATACCGAAATATTAGTATGAATTTTATTGTGGAATTTCTACCTTTTTGTGTCAGGGTTACTATTCATGAGTTACTATTCATAAGTTACTATTCACGAGTTACTATTCACGGGTACTATTCACTACAAAATTGGTTTCTTTTTTCTAACCAAATTATAGTTGATTTATGAATATTACTCTGGAGATTAAAACTATATATTGATTATATTAATTTTATTATCATATATAATATTTTTATAACCCTGATGTTGAAATTCTCTTTCACTGGAGTGTAAAGATGGGTAGATTATTGGTATGATCATGACTAGAGTTCTCTTTGGCGATGAGTGAAAAGTTGAATTGTGATTTGGTATGATCATGACCATTGAATTTATAATTGAATATCTTTAGCTTAAGTGCAAAGGTGAATTGATCAACATGGTTATAATTATTGTTTATATAAATTCTAAAATGATTATATATTTCTTTGAGATATGAATATCTTTGGCCCGTGTCTGCAAAGATGACTTATTGATGAATATCTTTGGCCGTAGTGCAAAGATGAATTATTGATGAATATCTTTGGCATGTAGTGCAAAGATGGTATATTCTTGAATATCTTTGGCCAGAGTCTGAGATGAATTTATTAGTATGATTATGAACATGAACTGTGATTTGGTATAACCATGATCTTTGATGTTTCAGGTGATGAAAATTAACTTTGTCCTGGATGAGGAAAGGAATTTAGAACAACAATTACGATTATGAGTTATTCATGTGATTGTGGACAGGAATTGTTGATTGAAATTACAGGGATAAAACATTGTTGATGAACTTTTAACATGGAGAAGATAATAGATTTTATGGTCTATTTGACTCTTCTAATGGATTATTCGTTCCACTACAACTATTGTTGAAAAGTTTTATCATCTACCATATGTTCTAAATCTCTGATTTATTACTGTTGAAGGCTATTGATAATTTATTTATCTTTAGTCATGATATTCTTTACTGAGCTAGTTGTGCTCACCCTTTTTGCTTCACAATTCCTTTCAGGTAATAAAAGTGTAGCTGGGACAAGCGGGGAATAACAGGGGAATAGAACGATGGTCAATAGATGTTGAGGGTGAGGTGAATTTAACTTGGAAGGATGTTTTGCCACTATCATACAAGATGTCTAATGACATACAACCTCGAGTCATCATAAGACATGGATGTGCTCATCCACTTGCTGAGTATATTTATAAGCACTACCTATATAATCTTGGTGTTTGTTTGGAGTATAATTGCCAATTTGAGACGGTGGAGATAGTTATATGTCAAGAGAAGACTCACCATTGGAAAGAAGATGATAGTAATCTTCTCATTTTTCTTTGGGGTCTATTGGGTCAACCAAGGATAATTCTGTGGCCATATGATATCTATCATAACCTAAACGCATGGCCTCCCATGTACGAAGGTTTCCTTGAGCACTTCCTAAATATTTTAATTTCGAAAACAATTTTTGACTATACCTTTATGTAAGGTGTCATTATGAGGTGATGTCCAAGGTTGGGACATGAGTCACAGTTGGTATATATTTGTATTTAAACTCACAATTTAAGTGTTGTCGTATCTTGCACGATAATTGTATTAATAAAGTTGTAGTTATTTTCTATACTATGTATTTGGCGACTCAGAATGGGTTGGATGGAATGGACCTATTTTGGTGTAGTCATAGTTGGTATCAGAGCTTAGGGATATGGTCTCTGGCGGAGATCGGGGAATAGAACTAGGAGGGGAGAGATGAGTAAATCCTTCGCTAGTGTGTCCTACCTAAGCTTATTTATTGGTCAGTCATAATATCGGGATATTATGGGATATGTTAATTTGTTCAATTAACCCTTGTTTTGAAGCTGTATTCTAGAATAATATCTGAAATACAGGAGATGAGCAATGGAGAAATCATGAGGACAGGAAAGATGGAAGCAAGGTATTCTCAACTTTTTGAAATACCAGGTACGTAAATTTCGGGGATGAAATTTCATAAGGAGGGGAGATTGTAAGACCCCGAATTTTATGAAATAAAAGTATTCAATTTTTCTATTCAGTAAATGGTTAAATTGATAAAAGGTTAAAGTTAAGGGTGATATATGAATTTTTTTCAAAATAAGCAGTGTTGGCTATAAAATACTTATTGTTCTTTGGGAAATATTCGTTTGGTCGTGGAATATTCTTTACGTAGGGAATATTAAATGCGACCAAGCCGCACACCATTTGTGGGCCCATAATGAGAAAAAGCGTCGAATGAAGAAAACGACAAAATTAAGTTTTTATAAATAACAGGCGTAGTTATTCTGAATTAACAATCGCTGGAATACCCGGTGGTTAAAATACGATAAAGGCAGCGTTGATGCACGATATTGATGAATTATTGATCCTTACGTAAGAAGGCACTACTCAATAATTATTACGATGAATTCTTGCTCAATATTTTATTTTATTGATTCAATAATTGCTTGCGTTAATATTTTATATTATTATTGTTTCAATAATTATCAACGCATGATATTTTTCATTATCGGATCAATAATTCATATTATTTGAATAATATTATTAGACGAAGATTATTGGAAATGTCTAGAAAGTTACATCGAGGAGAGGTTTGGTCACCTAATTGCGGCGCCCATGAAGGAGAAATTCTTAATGGAAAACCCCTCTTTCCTTGTAGAAGGCATTGCGGTTGTCATAATTGTGATTCTGTAATATTATTTGTGAATAATTAATTATTGATTTATATGATAAGGAAATATTTATTTGATGTGGATATAAATGTTGGATATATTTATTGTGGTTAAAAATGAAGGAGTTAATGTTGAGGTGTTTTATCAGTATTTTGTCGGATTGGAGGTATTAAAAGATCATGTCGGTGTTCTTACAGCTTTATTGTGTGAGTTATAATTTTTAATCCGACCGTTGGATCGTTGTAATTTTTGGATATGTTATACATATATAAGTTGAGTATATGTCCACAAATTTTGAACCGTTAAAAATGAACGAATGATTTGTTATGAATTTTAAGAGGTGACTGATTCAGAAATTAGGTTTATAAATGATTTTGGTGAAAAATTCTAAAATTGAGTGGGCCCCACTTGTGGTTCGTGAAGAAATGTGCTAAATTTTATTTCAAATGTGGTAGGTGGAAATAGTAGCAGGTAAAGCCATCAGGTTGCAGGTCAAGTCTGCTAAAATTTTCCTATAAATAGAGGGCTAAGTTAGAATTGAAAATCACACCAGAAACATAAGCTTTCTCTCTTTCTCTCTCTAGATTATTGAGTGTATTTTGTGAGTATTTAGATACTTGGTGAGTTGAAATTCATCAGTGCAAGTTTTCTTCATCGTCATATCCGATATCCAGTCAGAAGTGCTGCTCTTTTGAGGTAAGGGATAGTATGGGATTTTAAGGGTTATTATGTTTTTAGGTTAAATACTTCTTGACCTTCGAAAATTCTGGAAAAATTTGAAATGATATGTTGATGAGTTTTATTGATTGTGTCCAAAAATGATGATTTTTGGATGTATAGATTAAGAGTTATGAATTTTATGAGAAAAGACTATT
The DNA here is from genome assembly GCA_020205615.1 of Panax quinquefolius. Classification (NCBI taxonomy): domain Eukaryota; kingdom Viridiplantae; phylum Streptophyta; class Magnoliopsida; order Apiales; family Araliaceae; genus Panax; species Panax quinquefolius. The sequence goes on along the minus strand of CM035151.1, from coordinate 18,527,854 downwards.
TTAAAAGTAACGCCTTATAACTCCTTATGGTTAACTCCAAAATTGTGAAATTTTTATTGGGAGTACATCTATATAATATCAGTGTACTCTATGAATTTCGGAAATTTTGGATAAAAGTACAATTTATGATAAATGTCTAAATATTCGACGGTTTTGGCCATATAAAAAATAGTAAATGAATTTTAAAAATTCTAAGAAAAATATATGTTCAATATGGGACTATATTCTCGCTAAATCCCGTAAAAGAAATATTTTTGAACCGATTTGGTATTTTTCATGAAAATGGACTAGTTATGAATAAATGAGTTAAATATGTTATGTGAAGGAAGAAAATTGAAAAATATGATTTTATGGCTTGAGAATCATATATGTGGTATATGCAGATTTTTGATGAGGGTTTTGGTTATTGGTGATGAAATCTTATAAGTTTGGCATTTTATGATGATTAAATGCATTATTTAGTAAAGTGTAAACAATTAAAATAAATTGTTTATAAGTTTAAGAAATGTTATTCTTTCAATATCATTATACCAAAATATTTGTATGAATTTTATTGTGAAATTTCTATTTTTTGTGTCAGGGTTACTATTCATGAGTTACTATTCATGAGTTATTATTCACGAGTTACTATTTACGAGTTACTATTCACGGGTACTATTCACTACAAAATTGGTTTCTTTATTCTAACCAAATTATAGTTGATTTATGAATATTACTCTGGAGATTAAAACTATATATTGATTTTATTGATTTTATTATCATATATAATATTTTTATAACCCTGATGTTGAAATTCTCTTTCACTGGAGTGTAAAGATGGGTAGATTATTGGTATGATCATGACTAGAGTTCTCTTTGGCGATGAGAAAAAGTTGAATTGTGGATTTGGTATGATCGTGACCATTGAATTTATAATTGAATATCTTTAGCTTAAGTGCAAAGGTGAATTGATCAACATGGTTATAATTATTGTTTATATAAATTCTAAAATGATTATATATTTCTTTGAGATATGAATATCTTTGGCTCGTAGTGCAAAGATGACTTATTGATGAATATCTTTGGCCCGTAGTGCAAAGATGAATTATTGATAAATATCTTTGGCATGTAGTGCAAAGATGGTATGTTGATTAATATCTTTGGCCCGTAGTGCAAAGATGAATTTATTAGTATGATTATGAACATGAATTGTGATTTGGTATAACCATGATCTTTGATGTTTCAGGTGATGAAAATTAACTTTGTCCTTGATGAGGAAAGGAATTTAGAACTACAATTACGATAATGAGTTATACATGTGATTGTGGACAGGAATTTTTGATTGATATTACAGGGATAAAATATTGTTGATGGACTTTTAACATGGAGAAGATAATAGACTTTATGGTCTATTTGACTCTTCTAATGGATTGTTCGTTCCGCTGCAACTATGGTTGAAAAGTTTTATCATCTACCATATGTTCTAAATCTACGATTTATTCTTTGTTGAAGGCTATTGATAATTTATTTATCTTTAGTCATGATATTCTTTATCTTGAGCTAGTTGTGCTCACCCTTTTTGCTTCACAATTCCTTTCGTAATAAAAGTGTAGGCCGGAATGAGCGAGAATAACGGGGAATAGAACGATGGTCTATAGATGTTGAGGGTGAGGTGAATTTAACTTGGAAGGGTGTTTTGCCACTATCATACAAGATGTCTAATGGCATACAACCTCGTGTCATCATAAGACAGGGATGTGTTCATCCACTTGCTGAGTATATTTACAAGCACTACCTATATAATCTTGGTGTTTGTTTGGAGTATAATTCCTAATTCGAGACGGTGGAGATAGTTATATGTCAAGAGAAGACTCACCATTGGAAAGAAGATGATAGTAATCTTCTCGTTTTTCTTTAGGGTCTATTTGGTTAACCAAGGATAATTCTGTGGCCATATGATATCTATCATAACCTAGACGCATGGCCTCCTATGTACGAAGGTTTCCTTGAGCACTTCCCAAAGATTTTAATTTCTAAAACAGTTTTCGACTATACCTTTATGTAAGGTGTCATTATGAGGTGATGTCCAAGGTTGGGACATGAGTCACGGTTGGTATATATTTGTATTTAAACTGACAGTTTAAGTGTTGTCGTATCTTGCACGATAATTGTATTAATAAAGTTGTAGTTGTTTTCTATACCATGTATTTGGCGACTCAGAATGGGTTGGATGGAATGGACCTATTTTGGGATCGTCACATCGATTATTCCAACCGAATAATAAATAATGGAATAACAGAAGTTCTCTTCATGAATACAAAAGAAATAATACCCCTTACCGTAAAAGAAACTGGATATAGGAAAAGAAAGTTAACAGACTTCTCTTCTTCTTTCTCTCTATAATTTTCTCTCTCTAGAGTTTCAGTGAATTCGTAAGAAAATAATGAAGGAATAAGCTTCTATTTATAAGAGAATGGAAGGGCACTGTGTAAGGAATTTCACGGACGAACATTTGAAAATTTTCACGGGCTACTCGATCTCTTGCAATTCACAGACGTCCTCTTAAAAAAAATTAAGAATATATTATTCAAGTAAAACAAAACTTATATAATATATATATATATATATATATATATATATATATATATATATACCTGCCATTTACGGCAATGAGGATATAGCATATTACCAAGTTTAGATTCCATATAACATAAGTCAAGTTTATCATATACAATGAAACCAACTTTTACAAGAAATAAGCAACCAAGTCATTATACCATTAATATAATATATACTAATATAACACACCCGTGAATCCCCTCACCAAAATCCACTTGAAAGCTTCCAGCACTATATATATATATATATAACACTATTTTAAAAAAATAAGTAGGTGGGGGTCCAAAAATAAGCAAAACTGAGTGACTTCTCACGTAAGCATCAATAATCAATACCGTGTGCTACTATGCAACCACACGTATTCCTGTACTTTTATCACCGGGTGTTTCAACAGTTAACGGTAAAACTTTCGCCGTTATTTTCATAAAGTATTTTTGTCGTTTTCTCAATCCGACAATAATTATGTTGTGGGGTCCACCAATGATTATGCCGTTGTACGAATATTCCCTGTTAAAACGAATATTCCCCGACCAATCGAATATAAATATTACCCACAACTATAACATTATATCAAATTTACTCCATAATATTCAAAAATGATATTTATAGAAAATTCATCTTTATTTATAAAAGTTGGGGTCTTACACACGTAGTTGGCAATTGCATATTTCGATCTTCGTTCCCTAATTTCTGGAGAATACCTATTTGGTGGCTTGCCACGATTGTGCCTGAAAGGTAGTGTGTGTCCAACAGGAGTATTCATGTTATTCATATATGAAGTGTGACGCCCCCAAAATAGGTATACATCACTCATTCTGAGTCGCCAATTAAATACATGGTACATAATTCAAATACAAACTTAATTTATACATAAGCTGTGAGTTTTAATACAAATATTATTTTCTAAACAATATCCAAACTCAAAATAAGTCCTAATTACAATTATTATCACACTATTCTTATAGAATAGTGAGGACTACTATAGCAATCATCTTGGACCATCACTCCATTCCCTGACTAGTCCCAGTTATATTCTCATTTTCTGAAAAGAACAATGAAAGAAAAGGGTGAGCTCAACTAGCCTAGTAAAGAATATTATGACTAAGAAAATGCAGAATAAATTATCATTAGCCTTTAATAGTGTTAAACTGATAGAATACAATAGACAACAAGTTTAACTGCAGCGGAACAAACAATCCATTAGAAGAATCAAGTAGAGCATGATATTTACTATCTTCTATGATTTAAAAGTTTATCATCAATTTTATCGCTGAGACTCAGCTCAATAAATAATCCACATCACTGAATTATCCATACACTACAGGCCAAGGATATTCATTAGTATCACATCCACGAATTATCCATGCATTACGGGCCAAGGATATTCGTGTTATCACCAATAATCATGATCGCGTAAAGAATTGTCCATCAATGCACTACGTGCGATGATGACTTTTACCACATCATTTATAACATTACGAGTCATGATTATCTTAGAATAATCCCCGATCATAATCATACCAATCAACAGTTTATCTATGCACTACGGGCCAAAGATGACTTTCATCACAATATAAGCATGAAGATGATGACAATGATATAAGAATTCAATTAAACGAGAGCAAGGATAAATTTTAAAGATTTATAATTCAATTTATCTAGAATTCAATAATGTGACGCCCCCAAAATAGGTATATATCACCCATTCCGAAATTAAATAAATACATGGTGCGTAATCAAATACAAATTTTATTTATACTGATACGACAAAAGCATAAATTGAGAGTTTTACGAATATTGTCCATGTAGGCGATTCAAACTCAAAAAGGAGTCCTCATTACATTTATTATCACACTAAATATTGAAGACTACTAAAACAACCATCACGGACTGTCACTCCATTCCCCGACTAGTCTCGGCTACGTTCTCATTTTCTGAAGAGAACAATGAAAGCAAAAGGGTGAGCTCAACTAGCCCAGTAAGAAATATTATAACTAAGATAATGCAGAATAAATTATCGTTAGCCTTCAACAGTGTTAAACTGATAAAATACAAAAAACATCAAGTGTAAAACCCCAACTTTTTGAATAAAGATGAATTTTCTATAAATATTATTTTTGAATATTATGGAGTGAAATTGATATAATAGTTGTGGGTAATATTTATAAATTTTGCAAAAATACATGAAGTTGTTATATAATATTCGATTGGTGGGGAATATTCGTTTTAACATGGAATATTAGTACAACGGCACAATCATTGGTGGACCCTGGCAACGCAATTATTATTTGGATTAAGAAAAGCGACAAAAATACTTTATGAAAATAACGGCGGAAGTTTTACTGTTAATCTGTTGAAACACCCGGTGTTAAAAGTACGATTAATATGCGTGGTTGCGTAGTAGCAGCACGGTATTGATTATTGATGCTTACGTGATAAGTCACTCAATTTTGTTGGTATTATTAATGTAATAATCTGAGAAAAATCTTTTATATAAAATAGAATACTTTTATAAAGTTATTATATAAATAGAATATATTATATTCTATTATGCGTAGTGTTAATGTTGTTTTGTATAGTAAAATCTTTTTATATAAAAATGTAATACTTTTATAAAGCTATCTGTTTTATTAGACAATAATTAGAATATATTATATTTTATTATGCATAGTGTTTGCATAATGCTGCGTAGGTGTTTGCGTAGTAAAATCTTTTATAAAGTTATTACGTTTTATTAGATTATAAATAGAATATATTATATTTTATTTAAAAGATTTTGCTTTAAATATGGACCGTTAGATTAAAGGTAAATCAATCTGGATCGTTCATGAGTTAGTTACTATGCAGTCCATTTTCTATAAATAGAAACTCATTCCTTCATTATTTTCTTACGAATTCACTGAAACTCTAGAGAGAGAAAATTATAGAAAGAAAAAAAAAAGATTTATGCTACTTAACTACTCTTATATTCGGTTCTTTTTACGGTGAAATGTTATTCTTTCTTATTCATGAAGAGAACTGTTGTTACTCCATTTCTTATTATTACATTGGAATAACTTTTGTATCTGTGATCTACCTATACTTGGTGACATTCTTCTATTATTCCTTCCTTATTATTACATTGGAATATCATGTATACATGTGTTTTACGTGGACTGATTAAAATCTTTATTATTATTCTGTTTGAATATCACATGCATGCGTTTTCTGTGGGACACCGGTTCCATCTTTATTATTATTACATTTGGAATATCACATGCATGCGTTTTACTGGCGGGACTGATTCCGCCCTTATTAGTATTACATTGGAATAACTTTGTACTGCTGCACTGCGCATACATGGTGATTTCGTTGTTATTCCATTCTTTATTATTACATTGGAACTTCACATCGGTGTAAATTTTGCACGACTGGTTCCGTTATTATTATTCATTGGAATAACTTTATCTATCTGAAGTACCGCATGCATGGTGATTTCTTTTGTTATTCCATTCTTTATTATACTCAGTTGGTTAAAGTTTTGACTTATACTCCATGAAATTAGTAGAATATCCTTGATATTTGCGTTTCATCCAAAGATCTTTTCATGGAAATATTCTTCCGATCATTCTTGAATTTTACTCTACAAAACATTATCATGTTAACAATTTGACGTTAATAATTCTTGGATAAAATAATTCTTGAACTTGTTTTATTGAATTCTTATATCATTGTCATCATCCTCATGTTTATATTTTGTTGAAAGTCATCTCGTGGCACATAGTGCATAGATGGACTTGGTATGATTATGACCGAGGATTATTGGTTGTAATCATGGTAGTAATGTTACAAGTGATGTGGTAAAAGTCCTCATTGGCCATTGATGCATTGATGGACGATTGTTGGCATGATCATGACCATTAATATTGAATACACAAATATTCTTGGCCGTAGTGCATGGATAATTGTGGTCGTGATACTAAAGAATATCCTTGGCCATAGTGCGGGGTGATTCGATGATGTGGAATATTTATTAAAAGTGAGTCTCGGCGATAATGATGATGAAAACCTTTTTAATCATAAAAGATAGTAGATTTTATTTTCTACTTGACTCTTTTAATGGATTGCTTGTTCATTGCAGTTAAACTTGATGTCTATTATATTTTATCAGTTTAACATTGTTGGAGACTAATGATAATTTATTCTGCATTATCTTAGTCATAATATTTCTTCTTGAGCTAGTTGAGCTCACCCTTCCTTTCACCGTTCTCTTGTGAAATGAGAATATAAATTTGGGACGAGTCGGGAGCGGAGTGATGGTCCGAGAGGATAGCATTAGTAGTCCTCACTATTCTGTGAAATAGTGTGATAATAATTGTAATGAGGACTCCTTTTGAGTTTGTATAATCTCTAGTAGATAATATTTGTATTCAAACTCACAGTTTATGTTTTGTCATATTGTACACGATAGTTGTATTAGTAAGTTGTATTTGAATTCTATACCATGTATCTGGCGACCCAAGATGGGTGATGTATACCTAATTTTGGGGGCGTCACATCAAGTTTAACTGCAACAGAACAAGCAATCCATTAGAAGAGTCAAGTAGAGCATGATATCTACTATCTTCTATGATTTAAAAGTTTATCATCAATTTTATCGCTGAGACTCAGCTAAATAAATAAACCACATCATTGAATCATCCCTGCACTACAGGCCAATGATATTCATTAGTATCACGACCACGAATTATCCATGCACTATGGGCCAAGGATATTCGTGTTTTCACTAATGGTCATGATTATACTGAATAATCTCTGGTCATAATCATATCAATCAACAGTCCATCTATGCACAACGTGCAAAATACGACTTTCATCACAATATAAGCATGAGGATGATGACAATGATATAAGAATTCAATTAAATGAAAGCAAATGATAAATTTTAAAGATTTATAATTTAATTTATCCAGAATTCAATAATGTTCAAATTGTCAACATGATACTGCTTTGTGGAGTAAAATTCAAGAATAATAATGTATCAAAAATGATTTGAACTGAAAAGAAATCAATTTTTATCATAAATAGTACCCCGGGTGAATAGTACCCGAGTGAATAGTACTTCGGGAATAGTATCCCATGAATAGTACTCCAGCATGAAAATATTAAAACTTATCAAGAATGCTCAGAATAATATTTCCATGAAAAGATACTGGATGAAGCGCAAATATCAATGATATTCTATTAATTTCATGGAGTATTAAAGCAATACTTATCAACATAAGTGTAGAATTAGGAATATGAAACGAAATAATATTACTTACATACTATATAGTATGGAAGAAAATATTATTTCTTACGAATATTGAACAAGAATAATATCACTTACGAATACGAAAGAAATAATACCCCTTACGAATACGAAAGAAATAATACCCCTTACCTTAGTAGGACATTGGATACTGCAATAATGTAGTAACAAAATACTCTTCTTTTTTCTCTCTGATTCTCTCTCTATAGAATTCTCTTGTGAGTCGTAGTGAATTGGTTATAACGAAAGAAGAAATAAAGCTTCATTTATAGAAGATTTCTAAACAACCCTTACGATGTGAAAAGGCAAGGCTTGCGACTGAGTCTTTGTGAAAAAAAGAGGTTTGACGCCTGTAATGTGAAACAACAAGTGGTTTAACGCCTGTAATGTGAAACGACAATTGGTTCGACGCCTGTAACGTGAAATGATAATTAGTTCGACGCTTGTAATATGAAACGACAAGTGGTTTGACGCCTGTAATGTGAAACGACAATTGGTTCGATGTCTGGTAAAGGCAAGTACTATTGGCGAAAGTGACTCTTAGATGATGACATATGGGCCCCCTTAGAATAAACCAAACTTACAATAAACGTCTCATAACAGACTTCTTATTTATATCAAAGATTGAATAAATATTTACGACAAATCATTTTATCTTCAATCAACACATTTTTTAATCTTTCAACAATTATCCATCATTAATATTATACTACAAAAAAATGGGGCTTCAGCAACAACTGATTTTCGTTGTTAAAGGTGCCAAATTTACGTTCTTTAAAGGGTTTTGCAACGACTTTCTCATTATCAAGGCTCTTTCGTTCTTGTGATGAGCGTTGCTAATTGTTCTGCGAATCGAACATATTTTTTCGTTGCCAAAAGTAATACATTTTGCAAAAATTTGGCTTTCGTCTGAGAGATATCGATCCTTTAGCAACAAAATGTATTGTTGCAAAATAATTAAAATTTTGTTGCTAAAAACCCCATTTCGTTGCAAAAGCCTGCTAATTGGCAACGAAATAAACTCTATTTTTTGGCAACGACCGTGCATTTTCATTATAATTGACACCATTTTGCAATGAAATTTTTTGTTGCAGTAAATTATGAAAATTGTTGCCTAAGCTTGCTTTAGATTGCGGAATATAAACTTTTTATAACGATTTTCGATTCTTGATTATATTATTTGGCAACGACATTATCTTTGAATCGAAGAACGAAAATATTTGTTCTTTGGTTATTTTTCAATAAAGAACGAAAGTCGTCGATTAAGCAACGACATTATATGTTCTTGGTTTCTTTATATATGTGGAGCGAAAGTTAACATGATTTGCAACGATAAAAATGTTGCCTTTTATTTTAGTATTAGCAACAATATCCTCTCCGTTGTTATTAGGACTTATTATAAATAAAATCAATTTCCTCTAATTATATTTGTGAATAATAAGGTATTAATTTGATATAATTCTACGGTTATGGGTGAAATGTGCAAATTTTGCAAAATATCACAGTGGTTATAAAATAATCATTGTTGTCGGGGAATATTAGTTTGGTGGTGGAATATTCTTGTTGTCGGGGAATATTAAATGCAATGGTAATAGCGATCATTTATGGGCCCATATGAATAAGCATCGGATGAAAAAAATGACAAGTTTGAGTTTTTATAAATAACGGCGTAGTTATTCTGAATTAACAACTTTGTTGGAATACGGTGGTTAAAATCTGATGTCTGGCGTGGATGCATGGTATTGATGAATTATTGATCCTTACGTGAAGGCCTTTACTCGATAATTATTCTGATGATTCTTTATTCGATATTTTATTTTATTGATTCGATAATTGTTGCGTTGATATTTTATATTATTGTTGTTTGATAATTGTCCTTTGCCTGATATTTCCCATTATCGGATCGATAATTCATATTATTTGAATAATATTATTAGATAGCATTATTAGCGATGTCTAGAAAGTTACATCGAGGAGAGGTTTGGTCACTAATTGCTTGCGCCCGATAAGGAGAAATTCTTATTGGAAAGCCCCTCTTTCTGAGGAGCGGCACGGTTGTCATAAATGTGATTACGTAATATTATTTGTGAATAATTAATTATTGATTCATATGATAAGAAAATATTTATTTTATGTGGATATAAATGTTGGATATATTTATTGTGGTTAAAAATGAAGGAGTTAATGTTGAGGTGTTTTATCGGTATTTTTGTGGAATGAAGGTATTAAAAATTAAACCGGTGTTTTTGAGATATATTGTGTGAGTTATAATTTTTAATCAAATAGTTGGATCGTTGTAATTTTTGGATATGTTATACATATATAAGTTGAGTATATGTCCACAAATTTTGAGCAGATTAAAAATGAGCGTATGATTTGTTATGAATTTTAAGAGGTGGTGATTGAAAAATTAGGTTTATAAATGATTTTGGTGGAAAATTCTAGAATTGAGTGGGCCCCCACTTGTGGTTGGTGAAGAAATGTCTTGAATTTATTTCAAATGTGGTGGGTGGGAATAGTAGCGAGTAAAAAGCATCGGGTTGGTCGAAATGCTGCTAACATTTTCCTATAAATAGAGGCTAAGTTAGAATTGAAAATCACACGAAACAAGTTTTCTCTCTTTCTCTCTCTAGATTATTGAGTGTATTTTGTGAGTATTTAGATACTTTGTGAGTTTACTATTCATCGGTTGCAAGTTTCCTTGACCTTATCTGGATATTCGATCGAAATCTTGATATTTTGAGGTAAGGGATGTTATTTTCTTCGTATATGATATTATTTCTTGATATCATTATCTTAGAAATATTGATCTGAATTTTTATCAAATTTGGAACTTTTTGTGTGGGGTTCTTATTCACGTTACGACCTTATTCACGTATTATCGACCTTATTCACGAATCTGACCTTTATTCATAAAAAATAAAATTTTCTTTTTTTTTGTCCAAGATGTATTATAGTTCTTATCTTTGATTGTATCCATGTTTTGATCTTTATTTTTGAATTACCTTGAAAATTGGTATTTATGAGTATTATTGATCTTGGATAAAGCATTATCTGAATCCTACTATTTGTCCTTAGTTTCCTTTGGATTCGTTTTCTTTAAAATATTTTCATCATCCTCGGTCATCATCCTCGAGTCCTAATGATGATATTACTAAATATCTTGACTTTTGTAGTGCAAATAAATGATTAAGCGATGAATATCTTTGGCGTAGTGCAAAGATGAGCAGTGTGTTGAGATGAACATGACCCATTGGTGATCTGAATGAATATCTTTGGCTTTTGGTGCAAAGATGAATATTTGATTAAAGATGTATATTGATTGTTGTTACGAGGGATAAAATATTGATGATGGACTTTTAAATCTTAGAAGATAGTAGAACTCATTCTCTACTTGACTCTTACAATGGATTCTTTTTTAATTGCGAGTTGTTGATCTAAAACTTGTTGGCTATTATATTTTATCGATTTTTCCTGTTGAAGACTAACGATAATTTGTTGTATATTATCTTAGTCGTAATATTCTTTTCTTTGGGCTAGTTGAGCTCACCCTTTTTCTTTTTGTTCCATTTTTCTCGGGAGGTGAGAACATAGCGAGGAACTAGTCGAGTGTGCGGAGTGATGGTTCTAGAAAGATGTTTTAGCGATCCTCACTATTTACGTAAAATAGTGTTTGAATAATTATAATGAGGACTTATTTGAGTGTGGATATTATCAGAAGACAATATTTGTATTTAAACTCACGGTATGTGTTGTATTATATTTTGCCGACAATTGTATTATTGAAGTTGTAGTTTGCTTTACATACCATGTATTTGGCGACTTTCGAATGGGTGTTGTATACCTATTTTTGGGGCGTCACGATTAGTATCGAGCTTAGGGATATGGTCTCTGGCGGAGATCGGGGAATAGAACTAGGAGGAGAGATGAGTAAATCCTTATTTAGTGTGTCTCTATCTAAAGCTTATTTGTTGGTCGATCGTAATATAGGGATATTATGTGATATGTTAATTTGTTTAATTAACCCTTGTTTTATGGCGATGTTTAAGAATGGCCGCGAGAAGCGTTAACGATGGAGTGTATGAGGCGTGGAACAACCTTTGAATTCTGAAACCGGAGAGCGTCTGCAGCAGGGAAGGCAATATTCCTCCTGTAAACAACCTTCTAAAAGCAAGCGATGAATGATGGAATGTTTAGGAGCTTTTTGCGGTTCATGCAAAACCCGACGAGGAGACTTCGTGCACAAAATACTGGTGGAAATGATAGCGATCTTGCGACTTATCATCACCCAAGCGATTCGAGTTGGGACCACGAAATTTAAGGAAAAGCGGGATCCGATCATGGCGCGAAACGTGGGTCGAAACAAATTACCAAGATATTCGATGTCTTGGGATGCGGAGAGAACAAAGGTTCCATTCGCCACCTTTATGTTCCGCGGTGAAAGCGGACTCTTGGTGGGAGTCGTGAAGCGTACCAACCCGGCCGCTTTTTTCGGCGTGTCTTGGGAAGCGTTTGAAACTATTCATGACAAGTACTTTCACGAAAGTATTAAATCGTATGAAGGAGGTGGAGTTTATCGGTGGAACAAAACAACATGGCGGTGTCCCGATCTGAAGCGAAGTTTGCGAGTTATCGGGTTTTGCACCTCATTTGGTGAAAATGAGGAGCGAATAGCGAGGATGTTTTACGAGAGGTCTAAAAAGCAGAGATTGACGATATCTTATATCTCGTAAATTTTCTTTATATTCGGATGTTGTAAGCAGGGCTCGATTATTAGGCGAGATAATGAGTATATTCAATGGGGACCCTGACGAGAGTCATCTGGGTGTGGCAATGATCATCGAGGCGATGATAACCAACGAGGAGGAAAAATCTGAACAAAGGCGGTAACCACTCGGGTGGTCGGTCGTCGTGGCCGTGATAATAGGAGAGGTGAGTCAGTGGAAATTTGAAAGAGGAGATTCAACAATGGCGGGAAGACATCAATGACACCGGCACCAGCACAACAACAAATTCTAGGGAGGAGAAACGGCCTTGGTTAGATGTTACAAATGCGGGAAGAGAGGACATATCATTAAGCTGTCCCCTGACAATCGAGGTATGTTACAAGCTGTGGAAAGGAAGGCCACATAGCTTCGGGATTGTTACATATAAAAACCAAGTTCAGCGGGGATGGTGACTCGAAGTGTCCGGATAAGTCGAAATCGGCGGTTCTGGAAGAAGCGTTTGTCGTGGCCAGCCAAAAGCGAGAACGACGAGCGAGGTGATTCTGGGTAAGCTAATCTTGAACTCTTGCGAAGTTTATACCTTCTTGAATCTGGGTTCTACCCATTCTTTTATCTCTCTGCTTGTTGTGCTCAGCGTTTAAACTTGACTCAGGAGAAATTGGACTTTGACTTATCTGTTGAAACTCAGTTGGGTGAAACCTTCGTTACATCTACGGTTTATAAATCTTGCATGATCCAGTTGGCACTATCACATTACACTGTTGATCTTATATCTTTAAAGATACTTGCTTTTGATGTGATTTTAGGAATTGATTGGTTAACCACTCATCATTTACCAAAATTGATTGTTTTAAATAAGGTTGTTAGTTTTCATATTCTAACCACTGTCATACAATTCAAACAACTAAACCACTAAAATCGATCATTTATCATATCAAGCCATAAAAAATTATTCGTTTATTGAAAAATGGATGTCGAGCTTTCTTAGCCCATGTTATGGATTTGAACAAAAACAAATCGATTTGAATAATATTTACATTGTTAGAAATTTTTGATGTATTTCTGAAGAACTTCCGGTCTACCCCGAGCGTGATGTTGAATTCTTTATTGACCTTGGTAGGGTACAAAACCCATTTCTAAAACCCCATATCGAATGGCTCTATTGAACTTGAGGAGTTAAAAGTCAACTACTGAGGAATTGTTAGACATAGGTTTCATTAGTCTAGTACATCTCTTTGGGTGCTCTGTTTTATTAAGTAAAGAAGAAAAGGCGGGGAGTATCGACTTTATATTGACTACTGAGAAATTAAACCATGTCACCATCGAGAATAGGTATCCATTACCTCGCATTGATGACTGTTTAGACCCGATTCTGAGGAGCACAATTCTTTTCAAAGATCGATCTTAGATTACGGATATCATCGGTTGAAAGATTAAAAGCGAGGATATTCAAAAGCGCCTTGAGAACTTCGATGCGGGCATTATGAATTCTTAGTCATGTCTTTTGGATTGACTAATGCTCTTACTTTGCTTTCATGGATATGATGAGCCGTGTATTTCAGGAATATTTGGATCGGTTTGTTGTTGTCTTTATTGATGACATCCTCATACATTCAAAAAGCCGTGAAGATCATGAGCACCATTTGAAGTGATACTTGAAAGGCTTCGTGAAAACAAACTTTATGCCAAAATGAAAGAAATCGAGTTACGGCGAGGAAGTAGCATTCCTTGGGCGCGTGGTGTCAAACATGGAGTATCTGTCGACGGCGAAGATTGAAGCGATCTGAAGTTAGGAACAACCAAAGTCGGTGGCCAAAGTCGTAGCTTTACTACTTAATTTGGTTATTATTATCGGAGATTAGTGGAAGGATTTTCTCGAATCGCTACTCAGATTAACTTCGAGTTGACTCGGAAAGATACAAAATTTTATATGGGCGAGGAATGCGAGAAGAGTTTCCAAGAGCTCGAGAGGAGACTCATTTCGGCTGTTACAGCAATACCATCTGAATGCGGATGGATTTGTTATATCTGACGATGCTTGAGGGAAAAGGGTTAGGATGCGTTCTCATGCAACATGGGAAAGTCATAGCTTTATGCCTCGCGACAACTCAAAAAATATGAGAGGAATTATCCTACTCGTGATCTAGAGTTAGCGGCCGATCGTATTCGCGTTGAAAATTTGGAACCTTACTTGTATGGGGAGAAAGTGGAGATTTATCACGGACCGTAAAAAGCCTCGAATATTTCTTCACCCAAAAGAACTCGACATGCGGCAGCGTTGTTGGCTTGAACTATTGAAAGATTACGATCACACTATTGATATCATCTGGGAAAAGCGAGCGTAGTGGTGGCGCGTTGAGTAGAAGATCATATCTGATCTGAGTGCGATATTGTTAATCTGAGGCCCATTCGTATGACTTGCAAAGGATGGAGGTAGAATTAAAGACTCGAGGGACCCACATGATGATGGCGAATATCTGAGTAGAATCAGACTTTAATCGATAAAGTTAAAATTTGCTCGAGCTACGGACTGGAGGTAGGCGTCGTATGAAGAAGAAAGTGCGAAGGAGCTATTCGAGCGAGAATCGATGAAGAAGGAATACTTAGATTGACTCCGGACTTTGTGTTCTAACGATTACGACTTGAAGCATAGAATCATGATGGAGCACCTGACACCCGTTTGCAATCCATCACAGGAGTACCAAAATGTATCATGATATTGACGTACATTTTGGTGGAACAATATGAAGAGAGAGATCGCGGAGTTTATCTCGGGTGTTTAACTTGTCGGCGTGTAAAGCGCGAGCATCAGTGCCAAAGGGTCCATTACAACCACTTGAGATTAGAAATGGAAGTGGGAACACATTACTATGGATTTAGTTCTGGTCTTCCCAAAGTTTCTCAAGGCGTAGATGCGATTTGGGTTATATTGTTGATAGATTAACCAAATCGCCCATTTCTTCTGCGTCGTGAGACTTATTCCTTGAGCGTCTTGCTCGCGTATGCGTGAATGAGATTGTGAGATTGCATGGCATGCCGATTATCCATAGTTTGGATCGTGACCCAAAGATTCACTTCACGATTTTGGGTTAGCTTGCGAGAAAGCTATGGGCGCGCAGTTTCTGATTGATTCGGCGTACCATCCTCAAGCGGACGGACAATCGAGAGAGGACTATTCAAACCCTTGAAGATCTATTAAGACTTTGTGTCCTAGATTTTAAAGGAAGTTGGGATAAGTACTTGCCATGGTGGAATTCTCCTACAACAACGATTATCAAAACAAGTATAGGCATGGCTCCATTTGAGGCGTTGTATGGGCCGAAAGTGTCGTTCTCGATATCTTTGGGGCGAGGTGGGAGAAAGCAGCGTTGTTGGGACGAAATTAATATGCATGACTACTGAAAAAGATCGAATGATTGACAAGCGTATACAAACGGCACAAGATCGACAAAAAGAGTTATGCGGATCTTCATCGAAAAAGGCGTGGAATTTAATATTGGGGATCATGTATTATTACGTGTTGCACCATGGAAGGGAGTTACAAGATTTGGGAAGAGAGAAAGCTCGATCCACGATTTGTTGGTCCATTTGAGATTCTTGACCGAATAGGAAATGTGGCTATAGACTCGCGTTACCTCAGTATGTCTCGTGTTCATAATGTTTTTCACATATCCATGCTTAAGTAAATATGTGAAAGACCGAACCATATTATTGCGTTAGAACCGGACGAGATAGCCAGAAGATTTAACGTCTGAAGAAGTACTGTTAAGATCTTGGATAGGAAAGAGCATATCCTACGCACGAGTTTATACCACAAGTTAAGGTTTTATGGAGAAACCATCTTATTGAAGAAATGACACAGGGAGTTGGAATCGAAATGAAAGCGAGGTATCCTCACCTTTTGAAACACACCGAATGCGTATGTCGATTTAGAGGACGAAATTTCATAAGGAGGGAGGTTGTAAGACCCCAACTTATTATAAATAAAATCAAATTTCTCTCTAATTATATTTGTGAATAATAAGGTATTAATTTGATATAATTCTACGGTTATGGGTGAAATGTGCAAATTTTGCAAAATATGCATGAGTGGTTATAAAATAATCATTGTTGTCGGGATATATTAGTTTGGTGGTGGAATATTCTTGTTGTGGGGAATATTAAATGCGAATAGTAGCGATCGTTTATGGGCCCCATAATTGAGAATAAGCTGTCGGATGAAAAAAAGCGACAAGTTTGAGTTTTTATAAATAACGGCGTAGTTATTCTGAATTAACAACTGTTGGAATACGGGTGGTTAAAATACGATGTCTGGCGTGGATGCGGTGCGATATTGATGAATTATTGATCCTTACGTGAAGAAAGCCTTTTCGATAATTATTACGATGAATTCTTGTTCGATATTTTATTTTATTGATTCATTAATTGTTTGCGTTGATATTTTATATTATTGTTGTTTGATAATTGTCAACTTTGCGATATTTCCCATTATCGGATCGATAATTCATATTATTTGAATAATATTATTAGATAGCATTATTAGCGATGTCTAGAAAGTTACATCGAGGAGGTTTGGTCACTAATTGCTTGGCAATATAAGGAGAAATTCTTATTGGAAAGCCCCTCTTTCTGAGGGAGCGGCTTTGGTTGTCATAAATGTGATTACGTAATATTATTTGTGAATAATTAATTATTGATTCATATGATAAGAAAATATTTATTTTATGTGGATATAAATGTTGGATATATTTATTGTGGTTAAAAATGAAGGAGTTAATGTTGAGGTGTTTTATCGATATTTTTGTCGGAATGAAGGTATTAAAAATTAAACCGGTGTTTTTGAGATATATTGTGTGAGTTATAATTTTTAATCAAATGGATTTGGATCGTTGTAATTTTTGGATATGTTATACATATATAAGTTGAGTATATGTCCACAAATTTTGAGCAGTTTAAAATGAGCGTATGATTTGTTATGAATTTTAAGAGGTGGTGATTGAGAAATTAGGTTTATAAATGATTTTGGTGGAAAATTCTAGAATTGAGTGGGCCCCACTTGTGGTTGGTGAAGAAATGTGCTTGAATTTATTTCAAATGTGGTGGGTGGGAATAGTAGCGAGTAAAGCCATCGGGTTGCGGTCGAGAGTCTGCTAACATTTTCCTATAAATAGAGGCTAAGTTAGAATTGAAAATCACACGAAAAAAAGTTTTCTCTCTTTCTCTCTAGATTATTGAGTGTATTTTGTGAGTATTTAGATACTTTGTGAGTTTATTCATCGGTCTGCAAGTTTCCTTGACCTTATCTGATATATTAGGTCGAAATCGAAATCGATATTTTGAGGTAAGGGATGTTATTTTCTTCATATATGATATTATTTCTTGATATCATTATCTTAGAAGTATTGATCTGAATTTTTATCAAATTTGGAACTTTTTGTGTGGGGTTTCTTATTCACGTATCTGACCTTTATTCACGTATCTGACCTTTATTCACGAATCTTTATTCATAAAAATGAAATTTTCTTCTTTTTTGTCCAAGATGTCTATTATGGTTCTTATCTTTGATTGTATCCATGTTTTTGATCTTTATTTTTGAATTACTACTTCAAAATTGGTATTTATGAGTATTATTGATCTTGGATAAAAGCATTATCTGAATCCTACTATTTGTCCTTAGTTTCATTTGGATTCGTTTTCTTTAAAATATTTTCATCATCCTCGGTCCTAAATGATGATATTACTAAATATCTTGACTGTGTAGTGCAAAGATAAATGATTAAGCGATGAATATCTTTGGCGTAGTAGTGCAAGATGAGCAGTGTTGAGATGAACATGACCATTTGGTGATCTGAATGAATATCTTTGGCACATAGTGCAAAGATGAATATTTGATTAAAGATGTATATTGATTGTTATTCTGAGGGATAAAATATTGATGATGGACTTTTAAATCTTAGAAGATAGTAGAACTCATTCTCTCTTGACTCTTCTAATGGATTGTTGTTTTTCATTGCGATTGTTGATCTAAAACTTGTTGGCTATTATATTTTATCAGTTTTTCCTGTTGAAGACTAACGATAATTTGTTGTATATTATCTTAGTCGTAATATTCTTCTTGGGCTAGTTGAGCTCACCTTTTCTTTTTTCCATTTTTGTTCCATTTTCTCGGGAGGTGAGAACATGGCGAGATGAAGTCGAGTAGTGAATGATGGTGATGGTTCTAGAAAGAAATGTGTTTTAGCCTCCTCCTATTTAAAAAATGTTTGTTTGAATAATTATAACGAGGACTTATTTGAGTGTGGATATTATGAAGAAGAAGATAATATTTGTATTTAAACTCATTTTTTTATCCTTCCAAAGATTTGGCTAAAGAGTAGAGAAGAAATAACCAGAAAAAAAAAAGGTGTATCACTATTTTTGTGCTCAAGTATAAAATAATTTTTGTTGTCAAGAAAGAATACCAAGTACAAAAAGCTGGGGGAATTCTCCTAGAGTGAGATGTTCAACAGCAAACGCAGCACTTACAAGGACAGAAAGTGGAGTAGGCAACCTGCAAATAGAATTGTATAAACTATAAAGCATGAGAGCATATAAATTGCATCCACATGACCAAATATTGTATTGGATGTAAATGTGATCTTTGTGCAATAGTCAAACACCCATCAACTTTTCATGTTAAATTCTATCTAGGTCAATATCTAGTGTTGTATTATCTAGTGCTGACAAATACTTACAGGTAGGCCTCCCTTGGCATTACAAATATCTAGAAGACTTGCATTATCCATATCCCAAAATTTTATATGGTACTGGTCTCCAGCAGCTAAGATTTGGTTCTTGTTCATATCGAAATGCACATTTCCTCCGTACTGTTTATGAAGCCCCTGGTAAGTCCTTTTAACCATTCTTTGGCCATCTTCCCATTCCCACTCGACAAGGTATTTCTCACCATGTTGATTTGTACCATAGGAAAACAGCCTTGAAAAGAGAATTTAATGGTCATAGATGCATTTTTAAAAGGATGGAAAATAACTGAAATTCTGAAGTTAATAGATCTATTACCTTGTACCATCGGCACTATAAGCCATCGTAATGCACTGTCTACCAGGAGCATCAAAGGTAAACTTAGCCATGGGCTGCCCATATAGCCATGCCTTTATCTTTCCATCCAACGAGGTTGAAATTAAGGACAAACTGTGGAAAATAGAAAACCCGAAAGTAAATTTTAGATAAATACATAATCCATGGGAGAAATGTATATGTATTGGGGTAGAATATATATGCTACTTGATTAATTCTTACATGAATGTTATTCCAAACATGAGGACACACAGAGTGAACATGTGCCTCATGACCTTCAAGGGTAGTAAGCAGCTGAGTGCTAGTAGCCACTTCCCAAATCTAGAATTACAGGAAGTTACTACATAAATCACTGGTTTGCAGATTTAACATAAAAATGTCCAAATTTTTTTTAACACACCTTAATTGTTTTGTCATCGCCACAAGTAACAAGTCGGTTATTAGCAAATCCAAGATCATTAACACTTCCAATATGAGCATCAATCTAGAAAGAAGAAGTTGATGTCAGAAGAAATTAACTTAATATCTTTAAGTAGAAACTGCTGGAAAAAATAAACTTGATTCATGGAGTTATAGAATCTCATCTAGAGAAAAAAAGAATCTTGAGTGCATGCATAACCAAAAAAGTCCACACTAAAGTATAAGTTTGTGGATGGAGCTCTTTGTTCGTTCTTTTGATACTCTAATCTTAAATAGAAATGTATTTCCAACAAAAACATCTACTTGGATCCCTCCACCCCCATGGAAAAGCTACATCTACTTGATATAGACATGAAAATCTAATGATTGAACCAAAACCAAGGAAAGGAACAAATTTTAAAAAGTAAAACTCTGAAACTTAAAGACTGTATCAATAGAGTTATAGTAACCTCTCTGTGTTTTATAATTTCATCTCTACCATGATAAGAGAAGAGCTGCACTATGTGCTTAGCGTATGCAACTCCTGCAAAAAAATTAAAAAATAAATGTCAGGATTTTTTTATAGCAAACTTCCAAAACAGGGATTCAGCTTCTATCAAGTCAGTACTACACATACTACTACAATTAGCTATGTTTTTCTTTATTCAAAGGGGAAAAGAAGGATATTTGAGATCACCAAATAAAGTCCCCTCGTGGTTCCATCTTACGCGACAAACTAACACTGATGCATCTTTCTGGATAGCTGACTGCATTTCAGTAAATTCAAATCAAATGTCATACAATGACAAATTATCTATTAACATATTAACCTAATTGATGAAGACCCAACACACCATTAATTCGTCTGAAAGTGATTTTACATTCCAAAGCTAAAAACTTTGTAGGATCATTTTTGAACTAACTTCCCACAACCCTACGATTGAATTATAGAAAATGCAATAAATCAGTATACATGGGTTTTTTGTAGCCTTTTTCTTTATTTGTGACTTAGTAGAAGTATATTCAAAAAGATAAGCCTGAGATTCCTATTCCAAATATATGAAAAACATACACCGAAGTAAACTTTAGCTTTCCAAACACCAAATTCAATTTATTTACTTTTGCTAGCCTACTCAGTAGAGAGCAAATTAAAAGTGCAAGAAAAAGCTGAATATGGAAGGGTAATGATAGAAAAACAAAGAAACAAACCTCGTCACGGCCATATTTGTTGCGATACTGAGCCTGAACAACAGAGCTAAAGAAGAGTGAGGCATTGTAGATGAGATAAGTGGAGTGCTTGGTCAAATTCAGCACGACAAAATCGAAATTCAGCCCTACCGCACTAGAACAATTTCATCCCCACAACTCATTAGATATGGATACAATCGGGTATGTAAATAAATTAAATTAAACCCTTTATTGGGGATAAACAAAAATAAAGGGTGTGACTAAAGTAAGCGTTTTTCTTCTTCTTTATTTACCTTTTCCTTCGGAAATTCAAGATGTTTGCAAGATGTGACTAAAGCAGCGCACTAAAATTGAAAGATGTTTGCAGTTGGAATTGAAGCAAAGCTTCGCCGAGAAAGAAGAGGATGCAAAAAAAATCTAGAGAGATTAACTACTTTAATAATTTTAACAGGCACATATTCCACAGGGTTGTCTTGCTTTTAAACATATCCCAAAGTAAACTATACAAAGAAAGCATTCTCATTTTAACAAGGATAACAAACATCTCTAAACAAAATAAAATAATTCTACTGTTGAAATCAGTAGATACGGTTACAATAATGTTGGATTTCTTAAACAGAAAATTTTAGTTGATAGAAGACATTTTAACAGAAATTAGATTTTTAAAAAGGAAACAAATTAAGACTCGCAAATTAAGAATTCAATCACAGTCTTCCTATATCTATCAGTATGACACTGTTGTCAATACTAACTTAGATTTGAAATACGACAGTAATATTAAGCATACTAAATTACATAATAATAAGTTATCCATTCATCATATGATGCATCCACAATCTATCAATCTCAATATAAATTAGAAGCAAATAAGCATATAAATAAGTAAATAAGCATATATGACAATAAGATCTAACGAAACGTAATTTACCGTTGGGCGAGAACTTGGCAAATGAAACGGTCGGAACCTTATCGTCAATAAGAGTCTTCAAGCAGGCGCCCGAAGCCGCATCCCAAATTTTACAAGACCCGTCGTGACTGCCGGAAATAATCAGCGATCCATCTCGATTGAAGTGGACGGAAGTTACCGGCATCGAGTGCGCCTGGATGACGTGGACGGGCCGACCACTTTTGACATCCCAAACCCTAATAGTCTCATCAAAAGAACCGGAGGCGATGAGATTGGATTGGGGGCTGAAATTGACGCAGAATACGAAATTGGTGTGGCCGCGTAGGGTTTTAACGCACTCGGAAGTGAATGCGTCCCAGATACGGAGGGTTTTGTCGTCGGAGGCGGAGCAGATATAGTGGGAGGCAGAGGACCAGGCGAGGTCATTGATGCCTTCGGAGTGGCCGACGAGGGTGGAGATTTTGGAGAGGGTTTCGGTGGACCAGATGATGAGGGTTTTGAAGGAGATATGGCGATTGAGGGAGATAGGGCTCGACTGTATTTTCTAAACTGAGGGACATTTTTTCCGCCAACTTATTTTAGCCAAAAACTTATTTTATTTATTTAAAAAGAATATAATTTGAAAAATTTATAAATTTTAAGAACATCTATGTATTAAGGTATATGTTATTCTTATAAATTGGTAACTTACTAGTTGGTAGTGACATGATATTTATACGTTGACAAATTTATGACGAAGTTAAATTATAATTAACGTGAAAGTTTTATGTGATAAAATAGAATAATTTATAACGAAGTTGAATTATAATTAATGTGAAATTTTATATGATAAAATAGAATAATTTAAAGCATGGTCATTTTTAATTTCAATCTATCTCTTGTCATATGTAGAAGACTCTTAAAATATAATAATAAACTTAATATATTATATTATTTATATTGTTATTATAAAATAAATGAATTTTATGAAATAAAAGTATTCAATTTTCTTATAATTACTATTCAAGAAATGGTTAAATTGATAAAAGTTAAAGTTAAGGGTGATATATATAATTTTTTCAAAATAAGCAAGTGGTTATAAAATACTCATTGTTGTTTGTGAATATTCGTTTGGTCGTGGAATATTAAATCTTTGTAAATATTAAATGCGTGATTTATCGATATGCCCATTTATTTGTGCCCCCCATAATGTAATAAGCGCTTGATGAAGAAAAGCGACAAAGGAGTTTTATAAATTACAAATAGAATTATTACAATTATCATTTGTTGGAATACCCGGTGGGTAAAGTAAAATGTAATACGTTGTTGTTGTTGCGAAGATGATACGGTATTGCACCAATTATTGATTCTTACGTGAAAGGCACTACTCGATAATGGTTACGATAATTCTTGATCAAGATTTTATTTTATTGATTTAATAATTCTGCGTTGATATTTTATATTCTTTGTTGTTTCAATAATTGTCATTACACTATTTTTCATTATCGAAATGATAATTCATATTATCTCGAATAATATTATTAGATAACATTATTGGCAATGTCTAGAAAGTTACGCTTCAAGGAGAGGTTTGGTCACCTAATTGCGCGCTGCCAAGAAGGAGAAATTCTTATTGGAAAGCCCCTCTCTTCCAGGAACCGTGCTGTTTGTCAATATTGTGATTATGTAATATTATTTGTGAATAATTAATTATTGATTTTTATGATGAGAAAAATATTTATTTTATGTGAACATAGATGGAGAAAATTTTAATGTACAATTGTTGAAAATTAATATTTTGTCTTTTTTTCGATAAAATAATTTATTTAAATATATTATTTTAATAATATATTAACTGATTGATATTTTATAATGAATGTGGGATATATGAGTATATGAGGAGGAAGAGTATTTTTGTGGTAATAAATGTTTAACACATATTTTGTGTGTTGGTGGACACAATTATTGACCAAAATTTGATTATAAACTTGTAAAATCACCCGTTTGTGGATTCTGGTCAATTTTTGTTTGGAATTTGAAAAAACTTTCTTCCGAAAAGTTGTAGAGAATTGAATTTCCTATAAAAAATCGCGAGATTCAATTTTCCGATAAAAGGGCTATTTATTATGAATTATTGAAGTTACGAGTTCAAATAATTGATTTTTGAAAGTTTTAATTATTTTATTTACAAAACGTGTTTTTCATTTTGTTTTCCTCATTTAACATGTGATAGGGCTGAGTTCAGATGGTAAAACATGCGTATGAAGTTTTGGAAAAATATAATAATATTTAATAAATTTTCGCTTTTAGTGTTTCAAGCGTTTTCCTATAAATAGGGTCTTAGGTTAGAATTGAAAATCACACCGTAAACTGAAGTTTTCTCTCTATATTATCGGCGTATTCTTGTGAGTATTTTGAATATACTTTGAGTGTTGTTATATACGGTGCAAGTTCGATTCAAATTATTTCTAATTAAATCTTCTTTCTTTTGAGGTAAAGGATAGTAAGAGATTTTTAAGGGTGATTATGTTTTTCAGTTTTGTATTTTTTCGGACCTTCAAAAATTCTGGGAAAATTTGAAATGACATTTTGATGAGTTTTGTAGAGTGTGTCCAAAAATGACGATTTTTGGATGTATAGATTAGGAGTTATGGATTTTATAAGAAAAGACTATTTTAAAAGTAACTATTTATAACTCCTTGTGATTAACTCCAAAATTGATAAAATTTTTATTGGGAGTACATCTATATAATATCAGTATACCGTATTAATTTCAGAATTTTTGGACAAAAGTACAATTTATGATAAATGTTTAAATATTCGGTGGTTTTGGCCATGTGAAAAATAGTAAATGAATTTTAAAAATTCTGAGAAAAATATATATTCAATATGGGACTATATTCTTCTAAATCCCAGAAAATAAATATTTTTGGAACTGATTTGGTATTTTTCATAAAAATATTCTAGTTATGAGTAAATGAATTAAATATGTTATGTGAAGTAAAAAAATTGAAAAATATGATTTTATGGCTTGAGAATCATATATGAGGTATATGCAGATTTTTGATGAGGGTTTTGGTTATTGGTGATGAAATCTTATGAGTTTGGCATTTTATGATGATTAAATGCATTAATTAGTAAAGTGTAAAAACAATTTAATTAAATTGTTTATAAGTTTTAGAAATGATTAAAATATTATTGTAATATTAATAATATTAGATTATGAGATTTTTAAGTGATTTATAACATTTGGATTAAGGTATTATAAATATGGATATGAATTTTATTATGAAACTTTATCTTTTCGCGGTACGAGGTCACTATCATGCACGATACGATACTATGTCGAATAACACGGGTACTTATTCACGACAAATTGGCTTCTTCTTTGACCAAATTATTGTTGATTTATGAATCTTACTCTTGAAATTAAAACCATGTTTTGATTATATTGTTTTTATATAACATTCTTATAACCCTAATGATAATATTTCTCTTTGACTTGAGTGTAAAGTGAAAGTAGTATGCACACAAGTCAATCATGTTTGATGATAAAGCATATACTTTGAAACAATCTTATTCATTTATTAATAAAAAGTATTAATTTATTAAAGGCTTTTAATTATCTACACGATCTTTGTTTTATAATATGTGATAAACCCATAGTTTTAAGCAATGCTTTTAGAATAATGATGATGATCATTCTAATGAGATCTAAATTCTTAGAAAGCTTAAAACTAAAATAGTTCCCAATCGTTGGATTACTAAATTGGGGATTAGTGAATCCGGATAGATTGGTACATACGTTGCTTGCTCATTGGATGAGGATGATTGATCTCATGATCATTTGTGTGGAGACACTAAAGCAAGTATGTAAGACCCCAACTTATTATTAATGAAATTTAATTTTCTCTATATATTATTTTGAAATAGTAAGGGTTGATTTGATTAATGTGGATAGTTAGGGGTTAAATACGCAAATATTTCAAAATAAGCAAGTAGTTATAAAATATTCATTGTTGTCGGGGAATATTCGTTTGGTCGTGGAATATTCGATCTTTGTCGGGAATATTTGTATGACGGCCAAGTAGCCCATGTGTGGCCCCATAACGGAAAGCGATTGGATGAAGAAAACGACAAATATATAAGTTGGTTAAAAATAACGGCGTAGTTATTCTGCGTTAAGATCATTTGAATACCCGGTGGTTAAAATACGATAATACGCTGTGGTCGCATAAAGAAGACACCAGATTGCACAATATTGTTGAATTATTGATCCTTACGTGAAGGCACTACTCAATAATTTTCACAATAATTACTTCAATATTTTATTTTATTGATTCAATAATTGCTGCGTTGATATTTTATATTATTGTTGTTCAATAATTGTCACTTTGCATTATCTCCATTATCGGATCAATAATTCATATTATTTAAATAATATTATTAGATAGCATTATTGGCAATGTCTAGAAAGTTACATCGAGGAGAGGTTTGGTCACCTAATTGCGGCTTGAAGAAGGAGAAATCCTTATCTGGAAAGCCCCTCTTTCACAGGAGCTACACGGTTATCATAATTGTGATTACGTAATATTATTTGTGAATAATTAATTATTGATATGATAAGAAAATATTATAAACGATGGATTTATTTATTTTATGTGGTTATAATTGAATGATTTAATGTTGAGGTGTTTTATCGGTAATTTTGTTTAATGGAGGTATTAAAAATCAAATCGATTATTTTTACGATGTATTATGTGAGTTATAATTTTTAATCCGACCGTTGGATCGTTGTAATTTTTGGATATGTTATACATACATAAGTTGAGTATATGTCCACAAATTTTGAACCGTTAAAATGAACGAATGATTTGTTATGAATTTTAAGAGGTGACCCATTCGGAAATTAGGGTTATAATTGATTTTGGTGGAAAATTCTAGAATTGAGTGGGCCCCACTTGTGGTTGGTGAAGAAATGTGCTGAATTTTATTTCAAATGTGGTGGGTGGCAATAGTAGCGTAAAGCCATCGGATAGCGAGTCAAGTCTGCTTTGTACGGGCTAACATTTTCCTATAAATAGAGGGCTAAGTTAGAATTGAAAATCACACGAAAACAAAGATTTCTCTCTTTCTCTCTCTCTATATTATTGAGCGTATTTTGTGAGTATTTAGATACTTTGAGAGTTCTTTCAAAGATAAAGTTTCATTCAAAGATCACTTGACCTTTCCTTCCAAAGTACTAATTCTTTGAGGTAAGGGATATTATTTTTTTTCGTAATGATATTATTTCTTCAATATCATTATCTTTGAAATATTAGTTGGAACTTTTATCAAATTTGGAACTTTTTCATGTCGGGTTACTATTCATGAGTTACTATTCACGAAGTTACTATTCATGAGTTACTATTCACGAGTTACTATTCACAAGTACTATTCATGAAGCGTGAAAATGTTTTTGTGGAATTTCTATCTTTTGGTGTCGAGATTCTTATTCACGATACTATGACACTATTCACGATATCTGACACTATTCAATCGAAAAAAAAAAATTTCTTCTTTTCGTCCAAAACATCTATTCGGATACTAGCTCGATTGTATCCATGTTTTGATCATTCTTGAATTTTACACCACTATGATTATTTTGAGGTATTTTTGAACATGGATAAAACAAAAGTACTAATCCTTAATCCTTAATCCTTGTCATTTTGTTTCACTTTGGATTCGCTTTCTTTAAAAATATTTTTCATCATCCTCGCCTTAAATGATGATATTATTGAATATCTTTGGCACAGAAGTGCAAAGATGAATGATTTCTGAAGAATATCTTTGGCTTTGTAGTGCAAAGATGAAGCGGTGTTGAGATGAACACGACTGATCGATTAATATCTTTGGCACAGTAGTGCAAAGATGAACAGTGTTTAAATGAACATGACCAACTGATGAATATCTTCTACCAGTAGTGCAAAGATGAATATTTGATTCAGATGTTTATGGATTGATGTTACGGGGATAAAAGATGAGCGATGAACTTTTAAATTCATACATAGAAGATAGTAGTTTGCATTCTCTACTTAACTCTTCTAATGAATTATTACTTCAACTGCGAATATTGATTTAAAATTTGTTGTCTATTGTATTCTATTAAATTTTTCCTCGCTGAAGACTAACGATAATTTGTTGTATATTATCTTAGTCATAATATTCTTTCTTGAGCTAGTTGAGCTCACCCTTTTCCTTTTGTTCCATTCTTCTCGGGAGGCGAGAATATATGCGAGTGCAGTCGGGGTATGGAATGAAGGTTTTAGAAAGGATTGTTTAGTAGTCCTCACCATTTTTGTAAAATAATGTATCAATAAATGTGATGAGGATTTATTTGAGTATAGATATTGTCTGTAAGATAATATTTGTATTTAAACTCACAGATTTCTTGTTGTAGTAATAAAGTTGTAGTTGTTTACATCATGTATATTGACAACTCGAATGGGTGATGTATACCTATTTTGGGGCGCCACAAAGTATGTAGGTGCTTATTAGAGAATAAGTTCACTTTGAGCGTGGCTCATAAGGAATACCTAATGGAGTTTTATTTGCTGTCGATATAGAATTCTGTAGTGATAGTAGACAAGTAATCCTTGGACTTGAGATCATCATAGTATCTTGTGTATGATGAGTTATACTTTGACTTATTCCTTAAGACCCTTAGGGTATATCAAAGGGTATGCTTGGGTATAATAAGTTGTACATGGAGATAATGTATGATCAATAAAGAATCTACCACTTCTAATAAAAGAAGAAATGTCCTATGTGATTCGATAAATGACAACCCAAAGAGTCCTTGGCAATGAGAATGAAATTAGAAAAGAGTTTCTAATTTGCATTATTTGGAGTTGTGCATTTAAGAGTCGAAATACATATAATTAAATAAAATAAGACTTGATAAAGAATTCCATGTCTTATATTTAATTGGGACATTGTATGGTGGAAGGATTGAATTGTCACGGTAACTATTTACTCAAAGGTTCTTTAATGATTAATGTTGAAATCTATATTATCCGGAAAGTCGTTGATCGCTAGGGAGGCTTATCCTATTGTAGAATAAATATTATTTAAATAAATTAATTGTTTAATTTATTTATTTAAATAAGATTAGAATTGTTCTAATTGATTTATTCACAACCGGTTTAATATGGAGAACCTAAAGGGTCACACCATAAAAAAGGAAGAATAATTATTTAAGAAGTTAATGGCATAATCGTAATAATATGTTAAGTATATTTAATTTAATCTATGGTGATAGAATAAATTAAATAGCTTAATATTTATTATTTAATATTTTAGAAATATTAAATATAAATTAATAAGAGGAGTCTTATTAATATTATTACAATTATTATTATTTTAATTTCTAAAAGAGTTTAGGAATTAATTTAATATAAGTACTCTCATTTATTCCTAATTGGATTAGGAAGGAAAATTAGTTAAAGGAGTTTAATTAATTATCCCTAATAAGATTAGGAGGAGCTTAATTAATTAAAAGAATTAATTAATTAAAACCCAATTCCTTAATTGTTAAGGTGGGTTGCCCACATCTATAAATAAGAGGAGTCTTATTATGGGTGGTATGGGTTGTTGACTTTAACAACTACGTAATAATTCCAAGTTGTTGGGAGTATGCCTTTTCTATGTAGATAGAAAACTAGGGTTTAGCCAACCACCCTTCTTCTTTCGAATTTTCTTCTTCCTTGGTGGATCACCTCTGAGGCCAAACATTTGGGTGGCTAACGTTGATCGAAGGAAGGAACCAAACCCAGTGGATTCAAGATTGAACGCGAAAGGATTTGGAGGTGAACTTGTACACGAGGAAGCTTGATCTTCAAGGGTATGATTTATTCTTTATCTTTTCGTTTAATTAATAATTATGCATAAAGGGTGATCCGGTATATGGTTTGTAAATTTTAAACTCGATTTTACACGCTCACTTTTTATGCAATATGATTGCGTTATATGAATATTACAAACCTAATGATGGTATCGAGCCCAAACCTTTATCGCGAATTATTAATTGTTTTAATTTGATATTATATTGATATGTGTTTAGAACAATTTAATTGGGCATAATTTTATTGATAAAATTTATTTAAATATATAAAAAAAAAAGGAGCTGCTGATATGATAACAATCCTGAAATCAAGCCAATGATTGTTAATAATAAGATATAAATCAAAAAAAAAAAACTGGACATAACAATGCTTGCATGCAAATCAAGGAAAGAAATTTTTTTTTTTTTTGATAAAGACGCATATGAAATCGAGACAGATTAATTATTAACAATCATTACATGTAACATGATAATCTAATGATTGCTAATGATTATCTAATGATTATATAATGATTACATATATATATATATATAATATGCACGCGAAATCGAGAAATCAATTTACGCGAAAAAAAATTTTTTTAGAGCAGTGCGGTATATATATATATATATATATATATATATAATATATATATACGGTTTTACATATATATATAAAATAGTTATATATATATTATTCTTAATTATTATATAATTAAAATAAAAAAATTTATTTTAATTTTAAAATAAAAGGTTTATTTTAATATTAAAATATAAAGTTTTATTTTAATTTTAATAATTTTATAATTAAAATAATATTTATTTTAATTTTAAAATAAAAGGTTTATTTTAAATATTAAAATAAAAGAGTTTATTTTAATTTTAAAATTAGAATTTCATCTTCAACTAATTAGAGTTGGAATTGGATTCCATGATAACTAATTGGAGTTGAAATTGGATTCTATTTTTCCTTAAATAAAGGAGTTTATTTAGATATGAAATAAGATTTCATATTATTCAAAATAAAGGAGTTTATTTGTGAATAAAAAAGTGAATCCATCTTTCCTTAAATAAAGGAGTTTATTTAAATATAGAATAAGATTTCATATTATTCAAAATAAAGGAGTTTATTTGTGAATAGGAAAGAATATCCGTGTTTCCTTTAATAAAAGATTTTTTTACACATGGAATTGGATTCCATAATTAATTAAAATAAAGGAGTTTATTTTGATTAAAATTTTGATTAAAATAAAATAGTTTATTTTATTCAAAATAGGATAAATTAAAATAAAATAGTTTTATTTTGATTTAAATTTGGATTAAAATAAAGGAGTTTATTTTGATTCAAAATAGATTTTATACTAACTAAATTTGCCCATTAAATGATATCAATATATATATTAAATGTTTATTATTCATGAGATGAATGTTATTTATTGATGCATATGATGATGTGTATGATAATAAATGGGATTGATTATGGATTATTGACCCGATGCGATTGGATTTTATTTTAGTTGGATGCGTGAATGTATGGGTTTTATTAAATGGGAATTCTGCGTGACTAAATCGCCTTCTCTAATTTTTCTTAATGTAAATTCTATCTCTCTCCTATGTATTTCCCTCGATCACGATCAAGGCTTCTATTTATTTTAAAATAGTTTTGTAATAGGAATATTTAGAATTAATTTTAAAGAATTAGAGATCGAGGACAAGAATGACTTGAAGACAGGTTTGTAATAGAGCCCTAGGTTTAAATGTAATAGTTATATTTAAATATTATTTCTTGCACCCTAGGGTTTGACCTTTTGGTTCACTTGGTGGCTCTAGTGAACCAAACTAGAATAAAAGTCCATAATCAATCCGGTGTAGAATATAGTATTCTATATGTGCATGCTATACTATATATATATATTATATATTATGCAAACATGCTTCGCATGTTCATTAATATACGCGTATTTTATATATATATATATAATAAATGCGCTTAAAACAAGATGAGACAAATTAATAACAAACCCCTCAATTTTTATATTAAGTCCTAGCGTTCAAAGATATTTGGAATATCGAACGTCAAGCCTTCTAGCATGATAAAATTAATAGAGTATTAAATATTTAATATGAGTTTGTTGTGTCACCACAAGGCAAGTATTAAGTATTTAAGATGTTAATTTATCACATTTGATGCTTATAAAGAAAATTGAACAATATTGTTTTGTTGTGTCACCACAAGGATGATATTTTTCTTTTTGAATATATGGAGTGTTAGGTCGGACTTAACTTGGATAATTTTGATTCTGATGTGCCACCACTTGATCAAAATAATCTAAGAGGCAAAATACAAGGAGTTGCATAGTTGATGTAATTGACAAAAGTTGTCTACCTATTTATTTATATATAGTTTTGTTGTGTCACCACAAGGCTATATACATTTGAAATGGGATCCTTATTCTCACTAGCAAATCTTTAATTAGATTTTTGCTTTAACTATATAAGTGAAGGTAATATAGTTTGAAGAAAATAGTGGGAGATACCAATTTAAAACAAGACCTAATTTATTTTGGTAATTAATAATAGAATGTATGTTAAAATGTTGTTAATTACAAATTCATTTACGTAATTTTACAATGTCTAAAATTACTATCAACTGCGAAGCATATTAGATGCTAAATTAATCGGCAATCAATTAAACGGATTGGTTAAGGAATTTGAGAATAATTCTCATAGTGAAAAGCTTTCTTATGTCCTTAATCGCCTATCCTCGCAATGGTTGCGAATAATGCCTCTGAGGAAGAGATTGCTACTTTTAGAAAGTGGCAAGATGATGCACAGATTGGCTCAATGCATCATGCTCGTGTCGATGAGTAACAAGCTTCAAATCGACTGAAAACTATGGATACTTCTACTATACTCCCGCACGTCAAGTAGTTGATGGTGAGGAAAGTAGGGTGATAGATATCGATATCTAAGGAGCTCTTCCGATCTAGAATGGCCAATGGCACTATAAGATGCATAAAAAGTTCTTAACATAATCAATTTGATTGATCAATTAGGACAACAAGTTTTGTCATGGATGGATAGTTGAGCCAAGATTTGATCTTGCACTCACTCCCAGACTTCTTTCACAATTGTTGTGAATTTTTCATATGAACAAGCTAGATATCAGCTTTGCTGATTTGCTTAACATGTTGAAAAATGATGAGAGGCACTTTCCAACCAAGAAAGACCATGTCTTATTGGTAGGGGCCAAAGGATCTTCTGAAAAGAAGAATGATTCAAAAAAGGTAAATAGAAAAGGCAAAAACAAAGGATAATAAGAACAAAACTGATACGGATAGCAAAGGAGTTTGCTTCCACTACAATAAGCCTGGACACTGGAAAAGAAACTGCGAGAAGCATCTTGCAGAGGCTAACCAAAGAAGCTTAGTGAAGTTTCGGCTACAATACACTTTTTTGTTCATAATTGAAATAAATTTTTCTTTAAGTCAAGGTTCTACTTGGGTATTGGATACCGACTTTGGTTATCATAAATATAGATTTATGAAGGGACCAAGCAGAAGTAGAAAGCTAAACAAATATAAGTAATCCTATGTGGAAATGTAGCAAAGGTTGCCATATTAGCCATAGAAACTTATAGTTTAGCAATGTCTACGGGCAAATCTATTAAGTCAATAAGTTGTTATTGTATTCTAGTTCTTGTTAAAAAATATTATTTCCATTTTATTGTTGGACAATGAAATCTTTGGTATTATAATTAAGAACAATTGTTGTTCTATTTATAATAATAATATTTTGTATAGAACTGGAATATTACTTAATAAATTTTGTATACTTGACCTACATGAAAATAATTTTGCATATTGAACAAATTAGTATAAGAAAAGGAGATGATCATTCAAAGAGTTGAATGTATGTATTTGTTGAAATACAAGTGTGAATTATTTGAAAGGTTCAAAGAATTCAGAAGTGAAATAAATTGGCAAAGTATTAAGATTCTTTGATTAGATCAAGGAATAAATACTTGAGCAATAAGTTTCTAGATCATCTCAAATGGTTTTTTCATAATGGGCGCCTCGATCTGCAATAATTGATTGATGTATTTGAATGGAAAAATCGTACCTTGTTGGACATGGTGCGGTCCATAATGATTTTATCGACATTCCAAAGATCCTTCAGGGTCATGTCCTAGAAATGGCTGCATATCTACGAAAATGGTAACCTCAAAATCCGGCCCCAAGACTCCATAAAAGTTATGGACAGGGAGGATTCCTAATCTTAAGTATGTTAAGATAAGGAGTTGTCCAACTTATGTGAAAAAGTTTCAAAGGATAAGCTTGGGACAAGATTTGACATGTACAGATTTGTGGGACATCCTAAAGTAAGTTTAGGGTATATGTTCTATAATTCTACTTAGCAAAAGGTGTTTGTTGCGAAACACGCTGCCTTCTTAAATAAATGTGTTTATCATTGAAGGGGCTAGTGGGAGGATAATAGATCTTGAAGAGTTCAAGAACCACAAAACACTATAAGTCAAATAAGAGGAACCTATAGATTGACTGTTGTACCACATCCGAATCAGAAATCGAATAAGATAAGAAGATACCTAGGAGGTATGGATTCATCATAGATGATGATGATGAGGTACACATCATAGAAGATGATGATCCAGCTTATATACGATGAGGTAAGAGTTCTAGTGTGTACAAAAGGGGACGATTGGAGCGCCTAGTAACATTCCTAATATTATATGTTGATATACTACGGATAAGGAATGACATACCAATGCTACAATCAAGAAGATAAAGTTGTCTAAACATTCCTCCATGAATGATTTGGAAGAGTATCTTAATTGGGGATATAAATCTATATAGATAGATTTAAAAGAATGCTCAACTTAACCCAAGGAACGTATATTCATTTGATGCTAAAGTCGTTTAGCATGGCAAACTCCAAGAGATGTCTCATGTTAATGAGCCATGGAGTGTATCTCTCTTAATAGTCCCCATAGACTCCAAAGAAGAGAGATTGCATGAGTGACAATCATGTATGCAATGAAATGTACGAGACCTGATGTTGATCACCATATTATGGAGAAGTTCACTATGAGTCGTTGAAAAACATCTTAAAGTTCTTAAGCAAGACTAAGGATGTGATGATATTCATGGTGGGTCTTAATTAAAACTAGAGGGCCTAATGAGACTCAAGTTTTTTAGACAGACCAAGATGATGAAAAAAATCCACTTTAAGGTAAAGTGTTACCTTGAATCGGTGGTGCGAGTGAATTGGAAAGGTTCCAAACAAAGAAAGAGTTGTTGGTTTAGTGATAAAGACAAAGTATATAGCTATAAATGAAGTCGCAAGTTGATTGTTTGGATTAAAAGTTCATTACTGTAACTAGGAATAGTTCCTAAGTCTCATCTTGGATCTAAACATGTGTTGTGGCACTTTTATTTGATTATTAGAATCATTGAAAGATGGGAAATCACTATAGAGATAGTGGACTCTCATGAACAACATTACATATCCATTAACTAAAGCTTATCCAACAAACAGGATAATCGTCACTTAGAGAAGAAGAGTATGAGATACCATGGCGATTAGCTTTAGTGCAAGTGGGAGATTAAAAGTAGTATGCACACAAGCCAATCATGTTTGATGATAAAGCATATACTTTGAAACAATCTTATTCATTTATTAATAAAAAGTATTAATTTATTAAAGGCTTTTAATTATCTACATGATCTTTGTTTTTATAATATGTGATAAACCCATAGTTTTAAGCAATGCTTTTAGAATAATGATGATGATCATTCTAATGAGATCTAAATTCTTAGAAAGCTTAAAACTAAAATAGTTCCCAATTGTTGGATTACTAAATTGGGGATTAGTGAATCTGGATAGATTGGTACATACGTTGCTTGCTCATTGGATGAGGATGATTGATCTCATGATCATTTGTGTGGAGACACTAAAGCAAGTATGTAGGTGCTTATTAGAGAATAAGTTCAATTGAACGTGGCTCGCTAAGGAATACCTAATGGAGTTTTATTTGCTTGCTGTCGATAGGAATTCTGTAGTGATAGTAGTACAAGTAATCCTTGGACTTGAGATCATCATAGTATCTTGTGTATGATGAGTTATACTTTGACTTATTCCTTAAGACCCTTAGGGTATATCAAAGGGTATGCTTGGGTATAATAAGTTGTATGCATGGAGATAATGTATGATCAATAAAGAATCTACCACTTCTAATAAAGAAGAGAAATGTCCTATGTGATTCGATAAATGACAACCCAAAGAGTCCTTGGCAAAAGCGTAATGAAATTAGAAAAGAGTTTCTAATTTTCATTATTTAGAGTTGTGCGTTTAAGAGTCGAAATACATATAATTAAATAAAATAAGACTTGACATAATTCCATGTCTTATATTTAATTGGGACATTGTATGGTGGAAGGATTGAATTGTCACAGTAACTATTTACTCAAAGGTTCTTTAATGATTAATGTTGAAATCTATATTATCCGGAAAGTCGTTGATCGCTAGGGAGGCTTATCCCTATTGTAGAATAAATATTATTTAAATAAATTAATTGTTTAATTTATTTATTTAAATAAGATTAGAATTGTTCTAATTGATTTATTCACAACCTGGTTAATAATATGGAGAACCTAAAGGGTCACACCATAAAAGGAAGAATAATTATTTAAGAAGTTAATGGCATAATCGTAATAATATGTTAAGTATATTTAATTTAATCTATGGTGATAGAATAAATTAAATAGCTTAATATTATTATTTAATATTTTAGAAATATTAAATATAAATTAATAAGAGGAGTCTTATTAATATTATTACAATTATTATTATTTTAATTTCTAAAAGAGTTTAGGAATTAATTTAATATAAGTACTCTCATTTATTCCTAATTGGATTAGGAAGGAAAATTAGTTAAAGGAGTTTAATTAATTATCCTAATAAGATTAGGGAGCTTAATTAATTAAAAGAATTAATTAATTAAAACCCAATTCCTTAATTGTTAAGGTGGGTTGCCCATCATCTATAAATAAGAGGAGTCTTATTATGGGTGGTATGGGTTGTTGACTTTAACAACTACGTAATAATTCCAAGTTGTTGGGAGTATGCCTTTTATAGAGATAGAAAAACTAGGGTTTAGCCAACCACCCTTCTTCTTCGAATTTTCTTCTTCCTCGTGTGATCACCTCTCTGAGGCCAAACATTTGGGTGGCTAACGTTGATCGAAAGGAAGGAACCAAACCCGGTGGATTCAAGATTGAAAGCGAAAGGATTTGGAGGTGAACTTGTACACGAGGAAGCGATCTTCAAGGGTATGATTTATTCTTTATCTTTTCCGTTTAATTAATAATTATGCATAAAGGATGATCCGGGTATATGGTTTGTAAATTTTTAAACTCTGATTTTACACGCTTCCGCACTTTTTATGCAATTTGATTGCGTTATGAATATTACAAACCTAACAGTGGTATCAAAGCCAAACCTTTATGCGAATTATTAATTGTTTTAATTTGATATTATATTGATATGTGTTTAGAACAATTTAATTGGGCATAATTTTATTGTATAAAATTTATTTAAATATAAAAAAAAAAGGGGCTGCTGATATGATAACAATCCGGAAATCAAGCCAATGATTGTTAATAAGATACGCGAAATCAAAAAAAAGACATAACAATCTTGTACGCAAATCAAGGAAAGAGGTTTGCCATTTTTTTTGATAAAGTATACGGAAATCGAGATGATTAATTATTAACAATCATTACATGTAACATGATAATCTAATGATTGCTAATGATTATCTAATGATTATATAATGATTACATATATATATATATATAATATGCACGGAAATCGAGAAATTAATTTCTGCCAAAAAAAATTTTTTGGAACAGGTGCGTTAATATATATATATATATATATATATATATATATCTGATTTTACATATATATATATAAAATAGTTATATATATATTATTCTTAATTATTATATAATTAAAATAAAAAAAATTATTTTAATTTTAAAATAAAAGGTTTATTTTAATATTAAAATATAAAGTTTTATTTTAATTTTAATAATTTTATAATTAAAATAATATTTATTTTAATTTTAAAATAAAGGTTTATTTTAAATATTAAAATAAAAGAGTTTATTTTAATTTTAAAATTAGAATTTCATGCTAACTAATTAGAGTTGGAATTGGATTCCATGATAACTAATTGGAGTTGAAATTGGATTCTATTTTTCCTTAAATAAAGGAGTTTATTTAGATATGAAATAAGATTTCATATTATTCAAAATAAAGGAGTTTATTTGTGAATAAGAAAGTGAATCCATCTTTCCTTAAATAAAGGAGTTTATTTAAATATAGAATAAGATTTCATATTATTCAAAATAAAGGAGTTTATTTGTGAATAGGAAAAGAATATCCGTGTTTCCTTTAATAAAAGATTTTTTTTTTACATGGAATTGGATTCCATAATTAATTAAAATAAAGGAGTTTATTTTGATTAAAATTTTGATTAAAATAAAATAGTTTATTTTATTCAAAATAGGATAAATTAAAATAAAATAGTTTTATTTTGATTTAAATTTGGATTAAAATAAAGGAGTTTATTTTGATTCAAAAATAGATTTTATACTAACTAAATTTGCCCATTAAATGATATCAATATATATATTAAATGTTTATTATTCATGAGATGAATGTTATTTATTGATGCGTATGATGATGTGTATGATAATAAATGGGATTGATTATGAATATCAATTGACGCGATTGGATTTTATTTTAGTTGGATGCATGAATGTATGGGTTTTATTAAATGGGGTCTGCAGTACCTCGCCTTCTCTAATTTTTCTTAATGTAAATTCTATCTCTCTATATGTACTTCCCTCGATCTTTGATCAAGGCTTCTATTTATTTTAAAATAGTTTTGTAATAGGAATATTTAGAATTAATTTTGAAGAATTAGAGATCAAGGACAAAGAAGCGCTTGAAGACCCGTTTGTAATAGAGCCCGGTTTTAAATGTAATAGTTATATTTAAATATTATTTCTTGCCCTAGGGGTTTGACCTTTTGGTTCACTTGGTGGCTCTAGTGAACCAAACTAGAATAAAAGTCCATAATCAATCCGGGTAGAATATAAGTATTCTATATGTGCATGCTATACTATATATATATATTATATATTATGCAAACATGCTTCGCGTGTTCATTAATATAATGCGTATTTTATATATATATGTGCATGCGTCTTAAACAAGATGAGACAAATTAATAACAAACCCTCAATTTTTATATTAAGTCCTAAGCGTTCAAAGATATTTGGAATATCGAACGTCATTTCTAGCATGATAAAATTAATAGAGTATTAAATATTTAATATGAGTTTGTTGTGTCACCACAAGGCAAGTATTAAGTATTTAAGATGTTAATTTATCACATTTGATGCTTATAAAGAAAATTGAACAATATTGTTTTTGTTGTGTCACCACAAGGATGATATTTTTCTTTTTGAATATATGGAGTGTTAGGTCGGACTTAACTTGGATAATTTTGATTCGGATGTGCCACCACTTGATCAAAATAATCTAAGAGGCAAAATACTGAGGAGTTGCATAGTTGATGTAATTGACAAAAGTTGTCTACCTATTTATTTATATATAGTTTGTTGTGTCACCACAAGGCTATATACATTTAAAATGGGATCCTTATTCTCACTAGCAAATCTTTAATTAGATTTTTTAACTATATAAGTGAGGTAATATAGTTTGAAGAAAATAGTGGGAGATACCAATTTAAAACAAGACCTAATTTATTTTGGTAATTAATAATAGAATGTATGTTAAAATGTTGTTAATTACAAATTCATTTACGAATTTTTACAATGTCTAAAATTACTATCATTGCGAAGCATATTAGATGCTAAATTAATCAGACCAAATTAAACGGATTGGTTAAGGAATTTGAGAATAGTTCTCATAGCTGAAAAGCTTTCTTATGTCCTTAATACGCCTAAAATATTGTTGGTGGACTTTTAACGTGGAGAAGACAATAGACTTTATAGTCTATTTGACTCTTTTAATGGATTGCTCGTTCCGCTGCAACTATGGTTGAAAAGTTTTATCATCTACCATATGCTCTAAATCTCTGATTTATTATTGATGAAGACTATTGATAATTTATGTATCTTTAGTTATAATATTCTTTCTTGAGCTAGTTGTCTCTCACCCTTTTGTTTCACAATTCCTTTCGGGTAATAAAAGTGTAAATTTGGGTTGAAATGGAGATAACAAGGAATTAAAACGGTGGTCTATAGTTGTTGAGGTTCTCCTTAAAGAGTATGGAAATAATTTTATTGAGGACTTTAGTGTGTTGTATTTTATACATCATTTAATAGTTATTTTTGGTGAATTAAATAGGGTGAGGTGAACCCAACTTTGGAAGGGTGTTTTGTCACTATCATACAAGATGTCTAATGACATACAAACTCGTGTTATCATAAGACATGGTTGTGCTCATCCACTTGTTTGAGTATATTTACAAGCACTACCTATATAATCTTGGTGTTTGTTTGGAGTATAATACCCAATTAGAGAGCAGTGGAGATAATGATATGTCAAGAGAAGACTCACCATTGGGAAGAATATGATAGTAATCTTCTCATTTTTCTTTGGGGTCTATTAGGTCAACCAAGGATAATTACAATGGCCATATGATATCTACCATAACCTAAAAGCATGGCCTCCCATGTACGAAGGTTTCCTTGAGCACTTCCCAAAGATTCTAATTTCTAAAACAGCTTTTTGACTATACCTTTATGTAAGGTGTCATTGTGGACGTACTTCTGATTGGTATATATTTGTATCCAAACTCACAACATATGTGTTGTTGTATTTTGCACGACAATTGTTGTAATAAAGTTGTAGTTGTTTTTCGTACCATATATTTGTCGACTCAGAATGGGTTGGATGGAATGGACCTATTTTGGGGGTGTTACATTTATTTATAAAAAGAGCACTCTTTTTGTAGAATAAAAATAAATGATAAATGTGAATCTTTTGTGGGACGGAGGGAATAACTTTTAATACGTCACACGTGGAGTAAGGTTATGAACAAGTCATGTTGAGTTTTAGTTTATCGAATTCGAGCTCTCTTCAAATTTAAACGAGCTCGAGTTGAGTCGGACTTTTAAACGTGTCCTAATATGTTATTCGAATTTTACTCATTTATAAAACATAATATTATGGACGAAATATAATTTACTATAATATCTAAAATCATACCAAATTCTTAATTAATACTCAGATTATATATAAAAATATATAATTATTTATAAAAGTCTTTATTTTAGAAATGAATTTTTCATCAAAGGGAAAATATTTTTTTTATTTGACAATTTTGATAATATTATGAACAAGTAAGTCGACAATCCGGACTTTCTACTATTGATTCAAATATGAACACCAACCGAGGGACATAAAGAGCTAAAACAACTTTTGATCATTAATTATGGACATTCAAACTGTTGAACTTTTGTTGTGGAAACTACAAAAACTTTGATATTAATTTTATTCACGACTTCCATGATTGGGCATTAATACTTATACATACATACCTAATATCGTTAAATTAATAAAAAATAACTTATTGCATATGCACTTCACAAAATATATATTGCTCTTATTATAATTCTTTTAAAAAATATTCTCTATTGCAAAAAAAAATTAAATAAAATTAAACGTAGTTTAGATTTAAATAATTAATTTGAAAAACTCAAATAAAAGTTCATGATTTAAGTTACTCCTTCCGCCTAAGGATAAAAGTTCTTATTATTTTATGTAATCTCAAGTTAAATATTTACTTATATTAAATAATCTATTTTTTTACAATAATTTATGCGTAATATCTTTAGTATTAAATGTCATATTTTTATTATTTATAAATATTTATATAATATCACTAGTCATGTATAATACCGTTGATCGCAACATTGGATGACACGGATTGAAATGGATTTTCCCCAGCCGCTACAGGCTATAGCGACATGAAAAATTACTCATTTGCCCCTCATTTGCTCATGTGCTACACTGTCTATCGCTACAAGTTATAGCGATAGTTTACTTAACAAATAAATTAAAATGGCTCAATGGTAGCTTAATGACCTAATAACTCATAGATCTTAGGTTCGAAACCTAGTTGTGATATTTTTGCTTCTTATGTTATATTTTTTGTGTATTAGATAAATTTTATTACCATCTATATATATATACTCATCTTAAATCTTCACATTAAACTAAATATATATAAAGTAACTATGAATATTTATATAACGTAACTATGAATATTTTAATATTTATATATATATTTATAAATTTATATATAATAATAATAATAATAATAATAATAATAATAATAATAATAATAATAACCGTCTACTACTACTACTACTACTACTACTAATAATAATAATAATAATAGTAATAATTAATTATCATATTATCATATTTACATATTTACATATTTACATCATATTTACATCATAACGCATATATTATATCAATTATACTAAATGATGTAAATATGATAATATATTATGTTATGATGTAAATGATGTAAATATGTTATGATTTTAGTATTTTAATGACATAATCTAAATTTTTGTTCTTTTGATTAATTAACAAAATAATTTGAATTTTAGTATTTTAGTATTTTTTTTTGAATTTTATTATTTTTTAATTTGATTTTTTTTAGTATTTTAGTTTTTTTTAATTAGTATTTTTAGTATTTGATGTAAATATGTAATTAGTATTTTTAGTATTTTAGTGTCGGGTTACTGACTTTATAATAAAAAATCCTTATAGCTTAGTTGGTTTGAGCATTTGTTTAAGGAGAGTGGGAGGTTTAGAGTTCAATTTTCAAGAGAGCATTATTTTATTTTATTTTTAAAAAAGCCCACAGATTGGGCCAGGCTTTTTTTATTAGTAGTAGTATTATAATTATTGTAATTATTATAATAATAATAATAATAATAATAATAGTAATTATAATAATGATTAATAATAATAATAATAATAATAATAGTTATAATAATAGTAATAGTAATAGTAATAATAATTATAATTAATACTAACAATTATAATAATAATAATAATTATTATTATTATAGTAATAATAATAATAACAATAATAATAATAATAATAATAATTATTATAATAATAGTAACAATAATAATAAAAATAATAATAATAATAATAACAACAACAACAATAATAATAATAATAATAGAAATAATAATAATAATAGTAAATATAAAATAATTATAATAATAGTAATAATAATAAAAATATAACACATGAAGCATGAAAAAAATTAATAATGACTTATAAGTAAAAAAGTTAAAATTTAAGTTATTGTCAAATACTAAATAATAACAAATGACTTATAACTTAGTTTAATCAACTTATAAGTCATTGCCAAACACCCTCTAATATAAGATATAAATAGAAATTAATATTTGATTATAAAAAAATTATAAGTCAAGAAAAAGAGAATTTGAAAAATGTGAGTTAAAAAAAAACTTACACACCATTGGTGCAACTTTAATATTATTATTATTGTTATTGTTATTATTATTATTTTTATTATTATTATTATTATTATTATTATTATTATTATTATTATTATTATTATTATTATTATTATTATTATTATTATTATTATTATTAGTACTATTATTATTATTATTATTGTTATTATTGTTATTATTATTATTATTATTGTAGTATATAACTTCTTGAGATTATATTAATAGTATGTAATGAAGAAGAAGAAAGGAATATATGGGAGAAATCTCATGTTTTGATATAAATATTAATCCTTGCAAGATATTAACAGATAACTTGTGTTGCTCCAGCGATCAAATGACCAAAGTAACAAATGATAGGTCACATGTTCGAATATGTTTCGCATTTGGATATAATTTTTAAATACTAAATATGAATATTTTTTGACAATTCTCCGAATAACGAATATTGTCTTATAAAAATATGTTTATTGGGATTATCTTAATTTAAGGTAACATTTTAATAGTCGTTGCAAAAAGTTGTATAAGATATGCAACGAAAATAAAAATTGTTGCCAATGAATGTGGTCCATATTAGGCAACGAAATATAGCAACAAAATTTTTTTCGTTGCCCACGATGAGGAGAAATCAAGTGGTTAGAAATTTTGCAACGAATTTTATTTTCAAATTTTGCAACGACTTATGAATTTCGTTCTAAAAAGTGAAAGCTGGACACAATCTGCTACGAAAGACAAGTTTCGTT
Source organism: Panax quinquefolius (assembly GCA_020205615.1). Lineage (NCBI taxonomy): Eukaryota > Viridiplantae > Streptophyta > Magnoliopsida > Apiales > Araliaceae > Panax > Panax quinquefolius. The sequence continues at coordinate 18,483,456 of CM035151.1, read as the reverse complement.
GCTAAACATACACTTTTAGCAACGACTTATAAAGCTGTTGCTTGAAAAATCATTGTTAAAGCCCCATTTTTAGCAACAAAAAAACTTTCATTGCCCACGATGACAGAAAATCAAGTGGCCGAAAATTTTGCAACGAATTTCTAACGAAATTTTTTCCTGCCAATGAATTAGCAACGAAATTTTGCAACGACTTATGAATTTCGTTGCAAAAAGTGAAAGCCTGACACAATCTGCAACGAAGGACAAATTTCGTCGCTAAACATATACTTTTAGCAACGACTTATAAAGTCGTTGCCCGAAAAATTGTTGCTAAAGGCCCATTTTTTGTAGTGTTATAACTCACAATATTGACAACCATATCATTTCCAGGAAAGAAGGGACTTTCCGATAAGGACTTCTCCTTATTGGCGCGCAATTAGGTGACCAAACCCCTTTCCTCGACAGAACTTTCTAGACATCGTCAATAATGCAAATAATAATATAAATAACTTTATCGTCTCAACTATTGATTTAATAATATAAAATATTGTGCAGATGATACTGTGACAATAATTGAATCAATAACGTGAGATACTATGCAGCAATTACTGTAGCAATAATTGAGTATAACTGAGAGACTTTTCACGTAAACATCAATAATCAATACCGTGTGCTACTATGCAACCACACGTATTACTGTACTTTTATCACCGGGTATTTCAACAGTTAAAGGTAAAACTTTCGCCGTTATTTTTATAAAAAGATAATTACATGCTGCTTTCTAACTCGAAAATAATTGATTTGTGGGGTCCACCAATGATTGTGCCATCGTCACGAATATTCCCTAAAAAAAGAAAATTCCTCGATTAAACGAATAAAGACCCCAACTTATTATTAATGAAATTTAATTTTCTCTTTATTTATTATTTTGAAATAGTAAGGGTTGATTTGATTAATGTGGATAGTTAGGGGTAAAATACGCAAATATTTCAAAATAAGCAAGTGGTTATAAAATATTCATTGTTGCTTGTGAATATTCGTTTCGTCGTGGAATATTCATCGCTCGTTGGGAATATTCGCATTTATTTACGACGCAAGCAATGCATGTGTGGGCCCCATAACTAAAAAGCGATCGATGAAGAAAACGACAAATATAAGTTGTTTAAAAAATAACTACAGAAGTTGTTACCAAGTAATACTGTTAAAATACCTCATGGTTAAAAACACAAGAAAACACACAAAAGAAGATACCAGATTGCACCAATTATTGATTCTTACGTAAGAAGGCACTACTCAATAATGGTTACAAAGAATTACCGCTCAAAGATTTTATCGATTTAATAATTGTCATATTGATATTTTATATCATTGTTGTTTCAATAATTGTCATTACACAAGATTTTTCATTATCGGCTAATAATTCATATTATCCTAATAATATTATTAGATAACATTATTGGCAATGTCTAGAAAGTTCGCTCTAAGGAGAGGTTTGGTCACCTAATCATGCCGCCAAGAAGAAGAAAAATTTTATCGAAAGCCCCTCTTCCTGGAACCGCCTCGTCATCAAATATCAGATTCTCAGTAATATTATTTGTGAATAATTAATTATTGATTCATATGATGAGGAAAATATTGATTTTATGTGGATATAGATGGAGAAAATTTTTATGTGACAATTGTTGAAAATTGAATTTTATCTTTTTCTCGATAAAATAATTCATTTAAATATATTATTATATTTTAATAATATATAATAATGGTGATATTTTTACAACGAATGTGGGATATATGAGTATACGAGGAGGAAGAGTATTTTTTTTTGCAATAAATGTTTAAAACATGTTAAACATGCTCTGCGGACCCCATTTATCGAATCGAAATTTGATTATAAATGTAAAATCGCCTGCTTGTGGATTTCTTTACAATTTCTATTTGGAATTTGGAAAAACTTTCTTCTCGCAAAGTTGTAGAGAATTGAATTTCCTATAAAAAACTCGCGAGATTCAATTTTCTGATGAAAGGGCTATTTATTATGAATTATTGAAGTTCAAGTCCAAAATAATTAATTTTTGAAGTTTTAAATATTTTTTTAATTAAAAACGTTTTTTTTTATTTTTAGGCATGGTGAGTCACATGTGTTTGATGGTGAAATCAGATTTCAAGGCATGTAGGAAATTTATATATATATATATTAATATTTTATTAAATTTTCTCGCTTTGGTGTTCTAAGCAATTTCCTATAAATAGGTGCTTAGGTTAGAATTGAAAAATCACACCGTAAAATCAAGTTTTCTCTCTATATTATCGAGTTTATTCTTGTGAGTATTTTGAGTATACTTTGAGTATTGCTATACTAAGCAAGTTCCTTCATAGACTATATCCTGATTCCAAATTTGTAAGTACTAATCTTTCGAGGTAAGTGGATATTATTTTTTTCAGAATGATATTATTTCTTCAATATCATTATGTCGAAAATATCGATCCAAGTTTTTATCAAATTTGGAACTTTTTTCATGCTCTGGGTTACTATTCATGAGTTACTATTCACGAGTTACTATTCACGAAGTTACTATTCACGAGTTACTATTCACGACTATTCACGATACTATTCATAAGATGATATTTTGTGGAATTTCTATCTTTTGGTGTCGAGTTACTATTCACGATACTAAGACTATTCACGATAATTCACGATACTGAAAAAAATAAAAATTCTTCTTTTCGTCTAAAATATCTATTCGGATACTAGCTTTGATCAGATCCATGTTTTGATCATTCTCAATTTTACACCACTATGATTATTTTTTTGAGGTATTTTTTGACGTGGATAAAACAAAGTACTAATCCTTAATCCTTAATCCTCACATTTTGTTTCACCGATTCGCTTTTAAAAAAATATTTTTCATCATCCTCGCCTTAAAATGATGATATTATGGAATATCTTTGGCCCAGAGTAAAAGATGAATGATTTCTTTTTGGTCTAATATCTTCGCCCGTAGAATGTTTCAAGAATGAACAAAGATGAATGTTTAATGAATACGACTAATCGATGAATATCTTCGCCCAGAAGTGCAAAGATGAATATTTGATTCCGTATGTATATCGATTGATGTTACAGGATAAAAGATAGACGATGAACTTTTAAATTCATACATGTAAGATAGTAGTTTGCATTCTCTACTTAACTCTTCTAATGAATTATTATTTCACGCTAATATTGATTTAAAATTTGTTGCCTATCAGATTCTATTAGATTTTTCCTCGTCAAGACTAACGATAATTTGTCAGATATTATCTTAGTCATAATATTCTTTATCGGCTAGTGAGCTCACCCTTTTCCTTTTTGTTCCATTTTTTCTCGTGAGGCGGCTAATATAAATGAGTACGAGCCTGGGGTAATGGAATGAAGGTTTTAGAGAGAGTTGTTTAGTAGTCCTCACCATTTTTGTAAAATAATGTATCAATAAATGTGATGAGGATTTATTTGAGTATAGATATTGTCTAAAGATAATATTTGTATTCAAACTCACAGCTTTACCGTTGTAATAATAAAGTTGTAGTTGTTTCGCATCACGATCGACAACTCGTAATGGGTGATGTATACCTATTTTGGGGGCGCCACAAATGGTATCGTAGCTAGGGATATGATCTCCATGAGATCGGGAATAGAACTAGAGGGGAGAGACGAGTAAATCCTTCGCTAAAGGTGTCCTACCTAAGCTTATTTGTTAGTTGGTCAAGATATAGGATATTATGTGATATATTGATTTCTTTAATTAACCCTTGTTTTTACGACAAGATTTGAGAATGTCGATCGAGAATATTAACAATGGAAATGAGACCGTGGAGACGCCTCAGACTCACCAACGAGGAGAACGCAACAACAGTCGGGCAATGTTCCTCCCGCGAACAACACCACCGACGAGCGATGATGAACGAGGGATGTTTAGAAGTTTTTTGCAGCTCATGCAAAATCGCATTTAGGAGACTCGTGTTCAAAATACAGGAGGAAATGATAGCAATTCACCAAGTTGTCACAAATGCCAAGCAGCTCAAAGAGTCAGGGACCACCAGAATTTAAGGGAAAGCCGATCCGATCACGGCGGAAAACACGGGTCAAGCAAATTACCAAGATATTCGATGTCTCGGGATGCACGGAGAACAGAAGGTTCCATTCGCCACCTTTATGTTCCGTGGGGCAGGCGTATCATCGGTGGGAGTCTCAGAAGCGCACTCCATCCAAATTTCGCACTCAAAGATGTCTTCGGGGAGACGCTTTCAGAAACTATTTAATGACAAATACTTTCCCGAAAGTGTTCATATACGAAGGAAGTGGAGTTCATCGATTAGAACAAAACAACACGACGGTGTCTCAAAGACGAGGCAAAGTTTGCAGAGTTATCCGTGTTCAGACCTCATTTGGTGGAGAATGAGGAACGATGACGCGGATGTTTCTCTTAGGTTCAAAACCCAGATATACGCCAAGATCTCATTTCTCATAAATTTTCTCTATTCAGATGTTGTAAATGTGGCTCAATTATTAGAGCGAGATAACGAGTACGGCCAACCGAGGGACCACAACCAGATCGCATCGTAGATAGCAAAATAATGTAATAATGATAACCAAATGAGAAAGAAACAGACGGACAAAAAATGGTAACCACTGTGGTAATCATGGCCATGAAAATAGAAGAAGCGAGTCAGAGGAGATTTTAAAAGAGGAGATTTAACAACGACTATGTGAAGACGACAAAGGCGTAAGAAAGAATCGGTTCTAAGGAGGAGAACGACCACCCATTATATGCTACAAATGCGAAAAGAGGGACATATCACCAAACCGCCCACAACAACTTCAAGGTATGCTATAATTGTGGAAAGGAAGGACATATCGCCGAGATCAGACAAGAAGCGAAACCTAGTTCAATGGGGATTTGACTCAAAAGATCGTCCCGTAAAAGTCAAAGTCAACGATTCCGGAAGAGCGCTTGTCAGATCGGTCAAAATGCGAGGAACCCAAACGAGGTGATCACGGTAAGCTATTTATAAATTCTCATGGGTTTATACCTTACTTGATACCGGCATACCCATTCATTTATCTCTCCCGCATGTGCTCAACGCTTAAACTCGACCGAGAGAAATTAGACTTTCGACCTATCTCGTGGAAACTCCGCTAGAGAAACTTTCATCACATCCACTCGCTTATAAATCTTGTTTGATTCAAGTTGGCACACCATCACCTTACCGCTGACCTTATCTCTTTAAAGATACTTGCTTTTGATGTGATTTTAGGGATTGATCGTTAACTACTCATCATGCCAAAATTGATTGTTTTCGTAAGGTCATTAGTTTTCATATTCCTAACCAACCTCGCAGTACGAATTCAAGCAACTAAACCATTAAAATCAATCACCGCTATATCTAATCATAAAGCTATTCGCTTATCAAAAACTGGATGTCAAGCTTTCTTAGCCCATGTTATGGATTTGAATAAAGACACGCCAAATTTGAATAATATTCCCGTTGTTATCGACTTTCCCGACGATTTCAAGAACTTCCCTGCCCTACCCCGTAACGTGAAGTTGAATTCTTTATTGATCTTGAACCCGCACAAAGCCCATTTCTAAAACCCCATATCGAATGGCTCCTATTGAACTTCAGAGTTAAAGGTCCAACTACGTGAATTGTTGGACATCTGCTTTCATCTCGCCCCAAGACATCTCCTCGGGGTGCTCCTGCTTTATTCAGAAAGAAGAAAGACGGAGTATGCGACTTTTGTATCGACTATCGAATTCAACCATGTCACCATCAAGAATAGGTATCCTCTACCTCGTATTGATGACTTGTTTGACCAAATAAGGGGGCACAATTTTTTTCAAAAATCGATCTTCGCTCGATATCATCACCAAGATTAGAATCGAGGATATTCCAAAGACCGCCTTTAACTCCTGTGACGGGCATTATGAATTCTTAGTCATGTCTTTCTGACTAACTAATGCTCCCGCGGCTTTCATGGATATGATGAACCGAGTATTCAAGGAATATTTGATCAATTTGTTGTTTTTTTATCACGACATCCTCATATATTCCAAAAGTCGTGAAGATCATGAGCACCATTTGAAGTCGGTACTCCAAAGGCTTCGTGAAAACAAACTATATGCCAAATTGAAGAAATGCGAGTTCGCTTGAGGAAGTAGCATTCCTCTTGGGCACGCGGTGTCAAAACACGGGAGTATCCGCTGATCCCACAAGATCAAGCAATACAAAGTCGGAGCAACCAAGCTCATGATCAAGTACGAGCTTTTTGGGCTTAGCCGGTTATTATCGAGATTCGTGGAAGGGTTTTCTAATCGCTACTCCATTAACTCAAATTTAACTCTTAAGGATACAAAATTCGCTTGGAGCGAAGAATGCGAGAAGAGTTTCCAAGAGCTTAAGAGGAGACTTATTTCTAAGACTGCTCTAACAATACCATCCGGTTCTTGATGGATTTGTTATCTACAAATGATGCTTCAGCAAAGGGGTTAGGATGTGTTCTCATGCAACGTGGAAAAGTCATAGCCTATGCCTCATGACAACTTAAAGAGTATGAGAGGAATTATCCTACTCATGATCTAGAGTCATGCAAAGCAATGCTTTCGCTTAAAGATATGGAGGCACTATCTATACGGGGAGAAAGTGGAGATATATCGCACCATAAAAGCCTTAAATATTTCTTCACTCAAAAAGAACTCAACACGCGGCAAATGACGCTGGCTCGAGCTATCGAAAGACTACGACCACACTATTCAATACCATCCCGAAAAGTTTAACGCGGTAGTAACGACGCGCCGAGTAGAAGATCATATGCGGAACGAAAAGCGATGATGTCAAGTATACGACAGAGCCAACTTTAATAGAAAAGTTAAGGTCGCTCAAGCCACCGAATCCGAGCCGATGCGTATGAAGAAGAAAAAGTACAAGAAGGAGCTATTCCTAAGCGAGAATCGATGAAGAAGGAATACTTCGAGTCCACTCTAGACTTTCAGGTCCCTAACGACTGATTTTGAAGTACAAGATTATGATGGAGGCACACAATACACCATTTGCAATCCATCCTCGAAGTACTAAAATGTATCGTGATCTTCGACATACATTTTGGTGGAACAATATGAAGAGAGAGAGATTGCAAAGTTTATCTCAATGTGTTTAACTTGTCAACGTAAAGGCGAGCATCTAGTACCTAAGGGTCCGCTGCAACCACTTGAGATTCCGAATGGAAGTGGGAACACATTACCATGGATTTCACATTTTCTTCCTACTACGCTTCTCAAAGGCATCAATGCTATTTGGGTTATTGTTGATAGATTAACCAAGTCCGCTTTCATTTCTTGCCGACACGGAGACTTATTCCTCTTGAACGCCTTGCTAGTATGTGACGTGAATGAGATTGTGAGGTCAGATGGCATGCCCAAGATCCATAGTTTCGATCGTGACCCAAGATTCACTTCAAGATTTTGGGTTAGCTTGCAAAAAGCTATGGGCACGGATTTATTTATTTAGTTCGCATACCATCCCTCAAACCAGACGGACAATCGTAGAGACTATTCAAACTCTCAAGATCTATTAAGACTCGTGGTCCTGTACTTCAAGGGCGCTGGGATAAGTATTTACCATCGGTGGAATTCTCCTACAACAACAAAGCTTATCGTGCAAGTATAGTGTGGCTCCATTCAAGCATTATATGGACGAAAAGTGTCTTCCAATATGTTGGGACGAGGTGGGTGAAGCAACATTGTTGGGACCCGAAAGTTAAGTACGTATTTACTCACCGAAAAAGATCCAAATGATTCGACAACGATACAAACCAAGACAAGATCGACAAAAGAGTTATGCGGATCTTCATCGAAAGGACGGAATTTAGTGTGGGGATCATGATTGTCATGAGTTGCTCCATGGAAGGGAGTTACAAGATTTGGGAAGAGAGGAAAGCTCAATCCACGATTTATCGTCCATTTCAAATTCTCGACCGAGTAGGAAATGTAGCCTATAGACTCACAACCTCTCGAGAGTATGTCTCGTGTTCATAATGTGTTTCATATATCTCAGCATTTCAGAAATATGTGAAAGACCCAACCACGCTATAGAAGTTAGAACCCATTTAGATAGTCAAGACTTAACGATGAGGAGGTACCGCCAAGATCTTGATAGAAGGAGCATGTCCCACGCCAAGAAAGGTCATACCACAAGTTAAAGTTTTGTGGAGGAATCATGCTATAGAGGAAATGACCGAAATTGAAACTAAAATGAAAGCGAGGTATCCTCACCTTTTCAAAACACTGTGTACGTACGCCAATTTCGAGGACGAAATTTCATAAGGAGGGAGGTCAGAAGACCCCAACTTATTATTAATGAAATTTAATTTTCTATTTATTATTTTGAAATAGTAAGGGTTGATTTGATTAATGTGGATAGTTAGGGTAAAATACGCAAATATTTCAAAATAAGCAAGTGGTTATAAAATATTCATCATTGTTGGAATATTCGTTTTGGTCGTGGAATATTCGTATCGCTTGTGGAATATTCGTATTTACTCACACGCAAGCAAATGCCATGTGGGGCCCCATAACGGAAAAAGCGATCGATGAAGAAAACGACAAATATAAGTTGTTTAAAAATAACTACAGAAGTTGTTACCAAGTAATATCATTGCAAATACCGTTAAAATACACCTAATGGTTAAACAAGAAAGAAGACACCAGATTGCACCAATTATTGATTCTTACGTAAGAAGGCACTACTCAATAATGGTTACAAAGAATTACCGCTCAAAGATTTTATCGATTTAATAATTGTCAAGGATATATTTTATATCATTGTTGTTTCAATAATCATTATTACACAAGATTTTTCATTATCGGCTAATAATTCATATTATCCTAATAATATTATTAGATAACATTATTGGCAATGTCTAGAAAGTTCTGCTTAAGGAGAGGTTTGGTCACCTAATCATGCCCCAAGAAGAAGAAATTTTATCGAAAGCCCCTCTTCCTGAACCGCCTCATCACAATATCATCAGATTCTCAGAATATTATTTGTGAATAATTAATTATTGATTCATATGATGAGGAAAAAATATTGATTTTATGTGGATATAGATGGAGAAAATTTTTAATGACAATTGTTGAAAATTGAAATTTTATCTTTTTCTCGATAAAATAATTCATTTAAATATATTATTATATTTTAATAATATAATAATGGTGGTGATATTTTTACAACGAATGTGGGATATATGAGTATACGAGGAGGAAGAGTATTTTTTGTTGCAATAAATGTTTAAAACATGTTAAACATGCTCTGCGGACCCCATTTATCGACCGAAATTTGATTATAAATGTAAAATCGCCTGCTTGTGGATTTCTTGGCCATTTTCTTTGGAATTTGGAAAACTTTCTTCCGCAAAGTTGTAGAGAATTGAATTTCCTATAAAAACTCGCGAGATTCAAATTTTCTGATGAAAGGGCTATTTATTATGAATTATTGAAGTTCAAGTTCAAATAATTAATTTTTGAAGTTTTAAATATTTTAAATTATAAGAAAAACGTTTTTTTGTTTTTTTTTTATAGGTGTGGTACTGTGTGGTGGCTGAAATGGATTTGAATCAGATTTTGGGTAGAGGAATATTTATATATATATATATATATATTATATTATTAAATTTTCTCTTTTGGTTTCTAAGCAATTTCCTATAAATAGGTGCTTAGGTTAGAATTGAAAATCACACCGTAAACTCAAGTTTTCTCTCTATTATCGAGCGATTCTTGTGAGTATTTTGAGTATACTTTGAGTATTGCTATACTAAGGCAAGTTCCTTCAAAGACTATATCCTGATTCCAAATAAAGTACTAATCTTTCGAGGTAAGGGATATTATTTTTTTTTCAGAATGATATTATTTCTTCAATATCATTATGTCAAATATCGATCCAAGTTTTTATCAAATTTGGAACTTTTTCATGTCTGGGTTACTATTCATGACTATTCATTTACTATTCACGATTACTATTCACGAGTTACTATTCACGATACTATTCACGATACTATTCATTATAAGATGTTTTTTTGAATTTTTATATCTTTGTGTGTCTGAGTTACTATTCACGATATCTCATACTATTCACGATACTAAGACTATTCATCTAAAAAAAAAATTTTCTTCTTTTCGTCTAAAATCTATTATTCGGATACTAGCTTTGATCAGATCCATGTTTTGATCATTCTTGAATTTTACACCACTATGATTATTTTTTTGAGGTATTTTTGACGTGATAAAACAAAGTACTAATCCTTAATCCTTAATCCTCGCTATTTTGTTTCACCGGATTCGCTTTTAAAAATATTTTTCATCATCCTCTCGCTTTAAATGATGATATTATGGAATATCTTCGGCCAGAGAAGTAAAGATGAATGATTTCTCAAGAATATCTTTCGCCAGAGAAAAGATGAATGAGATGAATGAACAGTGTTTAAATGAACACGACTAATCGATGAATATCTTCGCCTCAGAGTGCAAAAAGATGAATATTTGATTCCGTATATATATCGATTGATGTTACAGGATAAAAGATAGACGATGAACTTTTAAATTCATACATGTAAGATAGTAGTTTGCATTCTCTACTTAACTCTTCTAATGAATTATTATTTCACCGCTAATATTGATTTAAAATTTGTCATTCTATCAGTATTCTATTAGATTTTTCTATTAAGACTTTTTAATTTGTCAAGACTAACTTATAATTTGTTGTAGATATTATCTTAGTCATAATATTCTTTATCGGGCTAGTCGAGCTCACCCTTTTCCTTTTTGTTCCATTTTTCTCGTGATGAGGCGAGAATATAAAAGAGTACGAAGCCTGGTAATGGAATGAAGGTTTTTTAGAGAGAGAGTTGTTTAGTAGTCCTCACCATTTTTGTAAAATAATGTATCAATAAATGTGATGAGGATTTATTTGAGTATAGATATTGTCTGTAAGATAATATTTGTATTCAAACTCACGCTTTACCGTTGTAATAATAAAGTTGTAGTTGTTTCGCATCTTTTATGTATCGACAACTCGTAATGGGTGATGTATACCTATTTTGACGCCCCAAAATTAGGTATACGCCACCCATCTTGGGTCGCCACTTACATGGTACATAAATAAATAAAATACAAAATTCAAATACAACTTACTTAATATAACTGTCGTAACATATATACAATACATAAACCGAGAGTTTGAATACAAATATTGTCTACTAGATATTATACAAACTCAAAAGGAGTCCTCATTACAACTATTATCACACTATTTCACGTAATAGTGAGGACTACTAATGCTATCCTCTCGACCATTACTCTTTTCCCCGACTCGTCTCAAATGGCGTTCTCATTTCCTCAAGAGAACAAAGGAAAGAAAGGGTGAGCTCAACTAGCCCAAGAAGAAATATTATGACTAAGATAATGCGTAATAAATTATCATTAGCCTTCAACAAAGTTTAAACCGATAAAATACAATAGACAACCAGCTTTAATCAAGCAATGAATATGCAATCCATTAAAAGAGTCAAGTAGAAAATAAAGTCTACTATCTTTTAGGTTTTAAAAGGTTTTCATCAATTTTTATCACTAAGACTCAAATTTTAATGAATAAACCACAATATCTAATCATCCCCGCATCTACTACCAAGGATTTTCATCAAATTATCAATGGTCATGACTATACCGAATCACCCCCGGTCATAATCATACCAAAAACTATCCATCATCGCATTACAAAGCCACCGAGGACTTTTTATCACATCATTTATAACAAGCCATGATTATACCGAATGATCCCCGGTCATAATCATACTAAGTTCATCTATACACGTAAGCCAAAGATAACTAACATAATATAAATACGAGGATGATGACAATGACATAATAATTCAATAAAACAAGTTCAAGAATTATTTTATCCAGAATTATTAACGCCCAAATTGTCAACAAGATACTTTGTTTTGTAGAGTAAAATTCAAGAATGATCGTAAGAATATTTCCATGAAAAGATATCGATGAAACGCAAATATCAAGAATATTCTACTAATTTCATGGAGTATAGTAAGTCAAAGTTTTAACCAACCGGGTATAATAAAGAATGGAATAACAAAAGAAATCACCACGCATGCATGCAGTATCAGATGTGTAAAAGTTATTCCAATGTAATAATAATAATCTAACCAGTCGTGAAATTCACAATCGGCATGTGATGATCCAATGTAATAATAAATGTCAATAATAATAAACAATGGAACCAGTCCTGTAAAACACACGCATGTGATATTCCAAATGTAATAATAAATGCGAATAATAAACAATGGAACCAGTGTCCCTGTAAAACACACGCATGTGATATTCCAATGTAATAATAAAGAATGGAATAATGTAAGAAGATCACCAAGTATAGGGATTCACAGAGATATAAAAGTTATTCCAATGTAATAAATAAGAATGGAATAATATAAGATTTCACCAAGTATAGGTATGCCACAGATACAAAAGTTATGTATAGTATATGCCACTTTTACAAAAGTTATTCCAATGTAATAATAATGAATGGAATAATGTAAGTTCTCTTCATGAATAAGAAAGAATAACACCCTTTACGGTACAACAAATAAATAATATCCTTACCGTAAAAAGACACCGGATATCAAAGTAAGTGAAGTACCGTAATACTTTTCTTCTTTCTCTCTCTATAGATTTTCTCTCTATAGCTTCTCTCTATAATTTCTCTCTCTAGAGTTTCAAAGAATTGTAAAGAAAATAATGAAGGAATGAGCTTCTATTTATAGGAAAATAGAATGCATAGTAATTAATCCATGAACGGTCCAGATTGATTTACTTTAATCTGACGGTCCATATTTAAAGCAAAATCTTTTAAATAAAATATAATATATTCTATTTATATAAAAAATATTTTACTATGCAAACACTATGCAACACTATGCAAAACACTATGCAAAACACTATGCAATACTATGCATAATAAAATATAATATATTCTATTTATGTAATAACTTTAATAAAGTATTCTCGCTTTTATATAAAAAGATGTTTCGCTTTTATTACGCTAATAATACTGAATAAAAACAAAACGTCATTATCGCTATAATAATTCATATTATTAATCGACAATAATGGAATCAAACCGAGTGACTTCTCACATAAAGATCAATAATCAATACCGCAGCTACTACGCAACCACACGACATCGTATTTTTACTACCGAGTAGTTCAACAAGATCAACCAGAAAACTTCCGCCGTTATTTCAATAAAATATTTTGTCGCTTTCTCAATCCGAATAATAATTTCGTCAGGGTCCACCAATGATTGCCAAAATACAGATAATATTCCCCGCTAAACCGAATATTCCCCACCATATCTAATATAATATAACCACTTGATACTTTGCAAAATTTATAAATACTACCCACAACTATAATATTATCTCAAATTCACACCATAATATTAAAAATTATTTCGACAAAATTTAAATCTTTATATCGATAAAATTGGGGTCTCACAATCTCCCTCCTTATGGAATTTCACCTCAAAATTAGGGTACGACTGTATGATAAAGAGGTGAGGATACCTTGAATACCTTTATCGTTGAAAACATTAAATTCATCTTTGCAATCCTACCAAAGATATTCATTAACAATTCATCTTTGCACTACAAAAGCCAAAGATATACAACTCAGAAACCAATAATGCCGAGACTCAAATTAATAAGATCACGACCACGAATTATCCATGCACCACCGCCGTGGATATTCGTGTTTTTAATTACTACCATGATTATACCGAATAATCTTCGGTCATAATCATACCAAGTCTATCAATGCACTACTACCAAAGATGACTTTTACCACATCCATGAATTAATATTTCATCACGAGACTCACCAATAATTAATCCACATCATCGAATCATCCCCGCACTACTACAAGTGCCAAGGATATTCTTTATTATCACGACCACTTAATTATCCATGCACTACGTACCAAAGATAATCGTGTATTCATTAAGATCACGACCACAAATTATCCATGCAATTATCCATGCACTACTACCAAAGATAATCGTCCACGTATTCATTAAGATCACGACCATTAAGAAATTATCCATGCACTACTACCAAAGATAATCGTATTCATTAAGATCACGACCACAAATTATCCATGCACTGCACTACTACCAAAGATAATCGTGTATTCATTAAGATCACGACCACAAATTATCCATGCACTACTACCAAAGATAATCGTGTATTCATTAAGATCACGACCACAAATTATCCATGCACTACGTACCAAAGATAATCGTGTATTCATTAAGATCACGACCACAAATTATCCATGACTACGCCAAAGATAATCGTGTATTCATTAAGATCACGACCACAAATTATCCATGCACTACGTACCAAAGATAATCGTGTTTTCAATTACTACTATGATTATATACCGAACAATCCCCTCGGTCATAATCATACCAAGTCCATCTATGCACTACAGCCACGTATTTACTTTCAACATAATATAAGCATGAGGATAATGATATAAAGAATCAATCAAATGAGATAAAGGATAAATATTAAACATTTATAATATAATTTATCCAGATTCAAGAATATCCCCATGTTATCAATCACTTAATAATCTCATAATCTAATATCATTAATATTATAACAATATTTTAATCACTTCTTAAATTTATAAACAATTTATCTCAATTGTTTACGCTTTTACCATATAATGCATTTAATCATTCAAAAATGCCATACTCATAAGATATCATCACCAATTATCAAATCCTCAAAAAAAAATATGCATATACTCTATATAGATTCTCTAGCCATAAAAAAATATTTTCAACTTTGTTACTTCACATAACATATTTAACTCATATGTTCAGAATTAAACTATTTTCATGAAAAATACCAAATCAGTCCCAAAAATATTTCTTTTCTGGGATTTAGCATAATATAGTCCCATAATGAAAATATATTTTTCTCGGAATTTTTAAAATTCATTTACTATTTTTCAAAAATCAATTTCTAATTAATTCCTTAAGAAATTAGCTACCTCAAGTTTAACTCCAAAAATTCCCAAATCTTGGCAGGACTTTACACATGTTAACGTGAGCTTCCAGCTTTAAATTTCATGGTCATCTGAGTTATAGAACTCCTGTTATAGCGTCATTTAAAAACCTAAATATTGAAATAGTCATAACTTGCTCATTTTAAGTCGAATGAGCTCATTTTTGGACAGGAGGTACTTTTTATACCATATACCTTCATGTCCCAAAAGGCTAGAATTTTTCTCATAATTTAAGTGGCCGAAAAGCCCTCTAAAATCATGGCAAAGAGCTTTTTTGAAATTTCCAGCTTTTTTCATTCTTTATTAAAATCACCCACACGTAAATCTACAACAACACCTTTCCAGTAATTCCACTTGGATTAGTTAGGTAACTCATAGATCTAACTCTAGAACTTGACCACACTCAAAAATTCAAAATATAATAGGAGATATGGTCAATTGAATTTCATGTTACGCTTTTCACCAAAATCTGATTTTCAACTCTTTGTGATTTCTAAGAAACTTTCATGTTTTCACATACTAACCAACATAACTCATCATAACACTTACTAATACCACGATACCCATGATTTTCATTAGTCCAATGCTTTTATTATGACTTTCATCATAATCCACGTAAATGCATCCTTTTAGTCAAGAAATATTTGAGGGTTTAAGAAATGGGTTTTGTATCGGGGTCAATACAAAATTCGATTTCACGCCTAGGTAGGGCTAGAAAGTCTTCAAGAATACGCCAAGAAATTTATTAATAATAGAAATATCATTCAAAATCGCGACTCTCATCCAAGACTTGATAAGACGTCACATTAATACCAACTGTGACTTCTATCCCTTAACCTAGATAAGACCTCACAATGATACCTATCAACTCGCCATCTTCATTCACGATGTCGCCTACGTAAAGTCCGCTTTGCAGCATTCCACACAAGGAAGTCAACAACGAAAGGTTCGGGGCTCTTTACTTATGGCTTGATATGACAATAATTGACTTTAGTAGTTTGTTACTTTGAATTCGCATAACAACAGTTGGTTATGAATATAAAAAGCTAACAACCTTACGAAAAAAGCATGATGAGTAGTTAACCAATCGATTCCTAAAATCACATCAAAGGCAAGTATTTTCAAAAAGATAAGATCGACAGTAACGTGAAAGTGTTTATTTGAATCAAACAAGATTTAAAAATAGAAGCGGTAACGAAGGCTCCTACTAACGGTTTTTCAACCAATAAGTCAAAGTCTAACTTCTCCTGAGTCAAATTTAAACGCTGAACGCAAGCAAGAGAGATAAAATAATGGGTAGAACCCAGATCTTATAAGGTATAGACTTCGCAATTTATAATTAACTAACCCGCTAACTTCGTTCGGCTTACTCGCTTTTGAGAAGTCATGAAAATGCACTTCCTAAAACCAACGACTTTGTTTTGTCCATATCCACCTTTGTGCCACCGTCCCAAAATAGACTTCGACTTTGGTGCACAAACAAAATCGAGCTAAATGACCTTCTCTTCTTGCAATTTCCACTTCTATTATCTTTGCCATGATTACCAATCAAGTGGTTACCATTCTTAGCATGATAATTTCCCCACGATGGTTATCATTGTTCGATAAATTGCCACCACCAAGATGATTATTATCGTGTTGTTGGTCGTTACCTTTTGTTTGAGCTTAATCAACACTCTCATGTGCTTCATTGCTTATCTCAAAGATTTTCGATGTCATTCTCAAACACCGCCACAAAACAAGGGTTAATTAACATATCACATATTATCCCTATACTCCCGATCGACCAATTAAATACCAAATAAATTTAGGTAGGTCATACTAGCAAGGAATTCCCCGCCTCCCTCCTAGTTCTTATCTCACATCTCACCAGGATCATATCCCTAAGCTCGATACCAACCGCGACGACCCCCAAAATTAGGTATACGCCACCCATCTTGGGTCGCCACTTACATGGTACATAAATTCAAATACAACTTTATTAATATAACTCTGTCAGTACATATATACAACATAAACCGAGAGTTCTAATACAAATATTGTTGTCTACTAGATATTATACAAACTCAAAAGGAGTCCTCATTACAACTATTATCACACTATTTCACGTAATAGTGAGGACTACTAATGCTATCCTCTCGACCATTACTCCGCTCCCGACTCGTCCCAAATTATATTCTCATTTCCTCAGAGAATAAAGGAAAGAAAGGGTGAGCTCAACTAGCCCAAGAAGAAATATTATGACTAAGATAATGCGTAATAAATTATCATTAGCCTTCAACAAAGTTTAAACCGATAAAATACAATAGACAACCAGCTTAATCATAGCAATGAATATGCAATCCATTAAAAGAGTCAAGTAGAAAATAAAGTCTACTATCTTTTAGGTTTTAAAAGGTTTTCATCAATTTTTATCACTAAGACTCAGCTTTAATGAATAAACCACAATATCTAATCATCCCTCGCATCACTTGCCAAGGATTTTCATCAAATTATCAATGGTCATGACTATACCGAATCACCCCCGTCATAATCATACCAAAAACTATCCATCACCGCATTACAGCCACCGAGGACTTTTTATCACATCATTTATAACAAGCCATGATTATACCGAATGATCCCCGGTCATAATCATACTAAGTTCATCTATGCACGTAAGCCAAAGATAACATAATATAATATAAATAGGATGATGACAATGACATAATAATTCAATAAAACAAGTTCAAGAATTATTTTATCCAGAATTAATAACGCCCAAATTGTCAACAAGATACTGCTTTTGTAGAGTAAAATTCAAGAATGATCGTAAGAATATTTCCATGAAAAGATATCGATGAAACGCAAATATCAAGGATATTCTACTAATTTCATGGAGTATAAAGTCAAAGTTTTAACCAACCGGGTATAATAAAGAATGGAATAACAAAGAAATCACCACGCATGCGGATTGTGATGATGTGTTATTCCAATGTAATAATAATAATAAACCAACCAGTCGTGAAATTCACAATCATGTGATGATCCAATGTAATAATAAATGTCAATAATAATAAATAATGGAACCAGTCCTGTAAAAACACATGCATGTGATATTCCAAATGTAATAATAAATGCGAATAATAAACAATGGAACTGTGTCCTGTAAAACACACACGCATGTGATATTCCAAATGTAATAATAAAGAATGGAATAATGTAAGAAGAAGATCACCAAGTATAGGGATTCCACAGATACAAAAGTTATTCCAATGTAATAAATAAGAATGGAATAATATAAGGATTTCACCAAGTATAGGTATGCCATGTATACACAAAAGTATAGGTAGTATACCACTTTTTACAAAGTTATTCCAATGTAATAATAATGAATGGAATAATGTAAGTTCTCTTCATGAATAAGAAAGAATAACACCCCTTACGGTACAACAAATAATATCCCTTACCGTAAAAGACACCGGATATCAAAGTAGTGAAGTACCGTATCACTTCTTCTTCTTTCTCTCTATAGATTTTCTCTATAGCTTCTCTCTATAATTTCTCTCTCTGTAGTTTCAAAGAATTCAGTAAGAAAATAATGAAGGAATGAGCTTCTATTTATAGGAAAATAGAATGCATAGTAATTAATCCATGAACGGTCCGTATTGATTTACTTTAACTGACTATTCCATATTTAAAGCAAAATCTTTTAAATAAAATATCATATATTCTATTTATATAAAAACATTTTACTATGCAAACACTATGCAACACTACGCAAAAACACTATGCAAAAACACTATGCAACACTATGCATAATAAAATATAATATATTCTATTTATGTAATAACTTTAATAAAGTATTCTCGCTTTTATATAAAGATTTCGCTTTATTACGATTAATAATAATAATAATAAATAAAAAAAACGCCATTATCGCTATAATAATTCATATTATTAATCGACAATAATGGAATCAAACCGAGTGACTTCTCACATAAGATCAATAATCAATACCGCAAACTACTACGCAACCACACGACATCGTATTTTTACTACCGAAAGTAGTTCAACAAAGATCAACCAGAAAAACTTCCGCCGTTATTTCAATAAAATATTTTGTTCTTTTCTCAATCCGACAATAATTCTGCTAGGGTCCACCAATGATTGAGCTGTTACTAGAGTGAATAATAATTTCCCCGCTAAACCTAATATTCCCCACCAATCTAATATAATATAACCACTGTCTACTTTGCAAAATTTTTATAAATACTACCCACAACTATAATATTATCTCAAATTCACACCATAATATTAAAAAATTATTTCACAAAATTTAAATCTTTATTTCATAAAATTGGGGTCTCACAATCTCCCTCCTTATGGAATTTCTCCCCTCTAAATTAGGGTACGTGACTGGTATGATAAAGAGGTGAGGATACCTTGAATACCTTTATCGTTGAAAACATTAAATTCATCTTTGCAATCCTACCAAAGATATTCATTAACAATTCATCTTTGCACTACAAAAGCCAGATATACAATCAGAAACCAATAATGCCGAGACTCAAATTAATAAGATCACGACCACGAATTATCCATGCACTACATCGCCAAGGATATTCGTGTTTTTAATTACTACCATGATTATACCGAATAATCCTCGGTCATAATCATACCAAGTCCATCAATGTACTACTACCAAAGATGACTTTTTACCACATCCATGAATTAATATTTCATCACGAGACTCACTCACAATAATTAATCCACATCATCGAATCATCCCCGCACTACGTGCCAAGGATATTCTTTATTATCACGACCACGAATTATCCATGCACTACGTACCAAAGATAATCGTGTATTCATTAAGATCACGACCACAAATTATCCATGCACTACGCCAAAGATAATCGTGGATATTCATTATTAGATCACGACCACAAATTATCCATGCACTACTACCAAAGATAATCGTATTTCATTAGTATTCATTAAGATCACGATTCACAAATTATCCATTATCCATGCACTACTACCAAAGATAATCGTGTATTCATTAAGTATCACGACCACAAATTATCCATGCACTACTACCAAAGATAATCGTGTATTCATTAAGATCACGACCACAAATTATCCATGCACTACGCACCAAAGATAATCGTATTCATTAAGATCACGACCACAAATTATCCACGCACTACTACCAAAGATAATCGTATATTCATTAAGATCACGACCACAAATTATCCATGCACTACTACCAAAGATAATCGTGTTTTCAATTACTACTATGATTATACCCCAACAATCCTCGGTCATAATCATACCAAGTCCATCTACGCACTACAGCCACGTATTTACTTTCAACATAATATAAACACGAGGATAATGATATAAAGAATCAATCAAATGAGATAAAGGATAAATATTAAACATTTATAATATAATTTATCCAGATTCAAGAATATCCCCATGTTATCAATCACTTAATAATCTCATAATCTAATATCATTAATATTATAACAATATTTTAATCACTTCTTAAATTTATAAACAATTTATCTCAATTGTTTACGCTTTTACCATATAAATGCATTTAATCATTCAAAATGCCATACTCATAAGATATCATCACCAATTATCAAATCCTCAAAAAAAATATGCATATACTCTATATAGATTCTCTAGCCATAAAATCCTATTTTCAACTTTGTTACTTCACATAACATATTTAACTCATATGTTCAGAATTAAACTATTTTCATGAAAAATACCAAATCAGTCCCAAAAATATTTCTTTTCTGGGATTTAGTATAATATAGTCCCATAATGAAAATATATTTTTCTCGAATTTTTAAAATTCATTTACTATTTTTCAAAAATCAATTTCTAATTAATTCCTTAAGAAATTAGCTACCTCAAGTTTAACTCCAAAATTCCCAAATCTTGGCAGGACCTTACACATGTTAATGTGAGCCTCCAGTTTAAATTTCATGGTCATCTGAGTTATAGAACTCCTATTATATCATTTTTCATTTAAAAAAACCTAAATATTGAAATAGTCATAACTTGCTCATTTTAAGTCGTAATGAGCTCATTTTTGGACAGGAGGTTACTTTATACCATATACTTTCATGTCCCAAAAGGCTAGAATTTTTCTCATAATTTAAGTGGCCGAAAATGCCCTTTTAAAAATAAAATCAATAGCTTTTTTCGAAATTTCCAGCTTTTTCATTCTTTTATTAAAATCACCCACACGTAAATCTACAACACCTTTTCCAAAGATTCCACTTGGAGATGCTACAAACTCATAGATCTAACTCTAGAACTTGACCACACTCAAAAATTCAAAATATATTAGGAGATATGGTCAATTGAATTTCATGTTACGCTTTTCACCAAAATCTGATTTTCAACTCTTTGTGATTTCTAAGAAACTTTCATGTTTTCACATACTAACCAACATAACTCATTATAACACTTACTAATACCACGATACCCATGATTTTCATTAGTCCAATGCTTTTATTATGACTTTCATCATAATCCACGTAAATGCATCCTTTTAGTCAAGAAATATTTGAGGGTTTAAGAAATGGGTTTTTGTATCGTCAATACAAAATTCGATTTCACGCCTAGGGTAGGCTAGAAAGTCTTCAAGAATACGCCAAGAAATTTATTAATAATAGAAATATCATTCAAAACTGTGACTCTCATCCAAGACTTGATAAGACGTCACATTGATACCAACTCGTGACTTCTATCCTTAACCTAGATAAAGACCTCACAATGATACCTATCAACTTGCCATCTTCATTCACGATGTCGCCACGTAAAGTCCGCTTCTTGCATTCCACCACACAAGGAAGTCAACAACGAAAGGTTCGGGGCTCTTTACTTATGGCTTGATATGACAATAATTGACTTTAGTAGTTTGGTTACTTGAATTCGCATAACAAAGTTGGTTATGAATATAAAAGCTAACAACCTTACGAAAAAGCATGATGAGTAGTTAACCAATCGATTCCTAAAATCACATCAAAGGCAAGTATTTTCAAAAAGATAAGATCGACAGTAACGTGAAAGTGTTTATTTGAATCAAACAAGATTTAAAAATAGTAGCAGAACGAAGGCTCCTACTAACGGTTTTCAACCAATAAGTCAAAGTCTAACTTCTCCTGAGTCAAATTTAAACGCTGAACGCAAGCAAGAGAGATAAAATAATGGGTAGAACCCAGATCTTATAAGGTATAGACTTCGCAAATTTATAATTAACTAACCCGCTAACTTCGTTTTTATTACTCGCTTTTTTGAGAAGTCATGAAAAATGCACTTCCTAAAACCAACGACTTTGTTTTGTCCATATCCACCTTTGGTGCCACCGTCCCAAACTAGACTTGACTTTGGTGCACAACAAAAATCGAGCTAAATGACCTTCTCTTCTTGCAATTTCCACTTCTATTATCTTTGCCATGATTACCAATCAAGTGGTTACCATTCTCAGCATGATAATTTCCCCACGATGGTTATCATTGTTCGATAAATTGCTGCCACCAAAGATGATTATTATCGTGTTGTTGGTCGTTACCTTTTGTTCGAGCCAATCAACACTCTCATGTGCTTCATTGCTTATCTCAAAGATTTTCGATGTCATTCTCAAACACCGCACACAAAACAAGGGTTAATTAACATATCACATATTATCCCTATACTCGAATCGACCAATTAAATACCAAAATAAATTTAGGTAGGTCATACTAGCGAAGGAATTCCCCCTCCTCCCTAGTTCTTATCTCACATCTCACCCAGTGATCATATCCCTAAGCTCGATACCAACCGTGACGCCCCCAAAATTAGGTATACGCCACCCATCTTGGGTCGCCACTTACATGGTACATAAATTCAAATACAAACTTACTTATATAACTGTCGTGGTAACATACGACGACACATAAACCGAGAGTTTGAATACAAATATTGTCTACTAGATATTATCCAAACTCAAAAGGAGTCCTCATTACAACTATTATCACACTATTTCACGTAATAGTGAGGACTACTAATGCTATCCTCTGACCATTACTCTTTTCCCCGACTCGTCCCAAATATATGTTCTCATTTCCTCAAGAGAATAAAGGAAAGAAAGGGTGAGCTCAACTAGCCCAAAGAAGAAATATTATGACTAAGATAATGCGTAATAAATTATCATTAGCCTTCAACAAAGTTAAACCGATAAAATACAATAGACAACCAAGTTTAATCATAATGAATATGCAATCCATTAAAAGAGTCAAGTAGAAAATAAAATCTACTATCTTTTAGGTTTTAAAAGGTTTTCATCAATTTTTATCACTAAGACTCACTTTTAATGAATAAACCACAATATCTAATCATCCTCGTACTACCTGGCAAGGATTTTCATCAAATTATCAATGGTCATGACTATACCGAATCACCCCCGGTCATAATCATACCAAAACTATCCATCACCGCATTACAAAGCCAATCGAGGACTTTTGTCACATCATTTATATCAAAGCCATGATTATACCGAATGATCCTCGTCATAATCATACTAAGTTCATCTATACACGTAAGCCAAAGATAACATATATATAATATGAGGATGATGATAATGACATAATAATTCAATAAAACAAGTTCAAGAATTATTTTATCCAGAATTAATAACGCCCAAATTGTCAACAAGATACTGCTTTGTAGAGTAAAATTCAAGAATGATCAAAAGAATATTTCCATGAAAAGATACTCGATGAAACGCAAATATCAAGAATATTCTACTAATTTCATGGAGTATAGAAGTCAAAGTTTTAACCAACTGGGTATAATAAAGAATGGAATAACAAAGGAAATCACCACGACATGCAGATTGCATACACATGTTATTCCAATGTAATAATAATAATCTAACTGTGTCGTGAAATTCACAATCGACAGTGATGATCCAAAAGAATAATAAATGTCAATAATAATAAACAATGGAACCAGTCCTGTAAAACACACGCATGTGATATTCCAATGTAATAATAAATGCGAATAATAAACAATGGAACCAGTCCTGTAAAACACACGCATGTGATATTCCAAATGTAATAATAAAGAATGGAATAATGTAAGAAGATCACCAAGTATAGGGGATTCACAGACACATACAAAGTTATTCCAATGTAATAAATAAGAATGGAATAATATAAGGATTTCACCAAGTATAGGTATGCCACAGATACAAAGTTATGTATAGGTATGCCACTTTTACAAAAGTTATTCCAATGTAATAATAATGAATGGAATAATGTAAGTTCTCTTCATGAATAAGAAAGAATAACACCCTTTACTTGCACAACAAATAATATCCCTTACCGTAAAAGACACTTGGATATCAAAGTAAAGTGAAGTACCGTATACTTTTTCTTCTTTCTCTCTATAGATTTTCTCTCTATAGCTTCTCTCTATAATTTCTCTCTCTGAGTTTCAAAGTGAATTCGTAAGAAAATAATGAAGGAATGAGCTTCTATTTATAGGAAAATAGAATGCATAGTAATTAATCCATGAACTATCCAGATTGATTTACTTTAATCTGACTATCCATATTTAAAGCAAAAAATCTTTTAAATAAAATATAATATATTCTATTTATATAAAAACATTTTACTATGCAAACACTATGCAACACTATGCAAAAAACACTACGCAAAAACACTATGCAACACTATGCATAATAAAATATAATATATTCTATTTATGTAATAACTTTAATAAAGTATTCTCGCTTTATATAAAAGATATTTCGCTTTTATTACTTAATAAAACAAAACGCGTCATTATCACTAATAAAAAAGATATTACGTTAATAATAAATAAAACAAAACGTCATCATCGCTATAATAATTCATATTATTAATCGACAATAATGGAATCAAACCGAGTGACTTCTCACATAAATATCAATAATCAATACCGCAAAGTGCTACTACGCAACCACACGACATCGTATTTTTACTACCGAGTAGTTCAACAAGATCAACCAGAAAAACTTCCGCCGTTATTTTCATAAAATATTTTGTTCGAATGAATAAGAATCGTGAATAAGTACTCGACACAAAAAGTTTCCCAAATACTCGAGTGAACAATACTAGAGTGAATAGTAATTTTGAATAGTATAGTCGTGAATAAGACTTCCAGTATTTTATGACAACTTGTCTACTTTGAAAATTGTTCAAATATGACCTTTAACTTTAAACTTTTATCAATTTAACTATTCACCAAAATAGAAAAAATTGAACACTTTTATTTCATAAAATTGGGGTCTCATATTTAAATCCTTAAAATTTAAATTAATTCCCTTTAAATTACGCTTACATGTGTGTGACCCTATAGGTTATTATTACGTTGGCAATAATTTTAAAATCATATTATAAAATTATAAACAAAGGAAATGGCATCTAGTAATGCATCACCGCTAACCAAGTAATAATAAGATCGATGATTCGATGCAACCTTTTAGTGACCAATGTTTCAATGTAATTTAATCCTTTTAACCTTAATATCCTAGATTAAACTCGAGTCATGGAATGTGTCATACTCTTCATAATTTAATCTGAGTTTTCTTGATCAATGAGTGGTACTATATGAAACAAATCAATATTTGAGCATGGTCAGCATTTCATAGTCCTACTCAATCAAGAGGCCTATGGATATCACCCCTAATATATAGGAGGGTTAAATTTCATCTAGATCACTCATATTCCTCACACGATTCATGATGTACCCAATAATCATCTTTATAGTCCACCCCATTAAAGGTGACATTTGATGATATCAAAGTACATAAATTCTTGTGTAGTAATATAGTGATTTCAGGTCAGAGGACCATTACATCATTGTCACTATGAGAATTGCTAATGACACTTCGCATAATGCTCCACATAGAATTCTCATGGTGGGTCTGTCCAGTACATCGTTCTCTAACACATACCTATGCATTGACTTAATATCTCATATATTTATTACTAATGAGATTTGGTCATCAACATCCACATACTAGTCTCAATGCATCATTGTTGTCCTATCAACAATGGTACTTTTATTAGGGACATTTAAGAGCAATGATACTAATTATAATTATATAATCCCATGTTCAAGTCACATACTTGAAACTATATAAATTGTATCACTATTCTAAGGAATTTTATTATGTTAACATTTATATAACGCAGTAAATAAAACTATAATAAAATCATTCATTTATTCAATCAAATATAATATCAAAATGTTAAGCAATTATATCAAATAATTAGCCTCTAGGGCATAAACTCTAACACTTTTGGCACTTGATGCTCCGCCTTGACACGTTGACACATTAAACACCTTGAGATAAACTCTGCTATCTCTCTCTTCATATTGCTCCACCAAAATGTATGTTGAATATCATGATACATTTTGGTACTCCCAGGATGGATTGCAAACGGTGTGTTGTGTGCCTCCATCATGATTTTATACTTTAAATCAGGGTCATTAGGAACACAAAGTCTGGAGTTGACTCAAAGTATTCCTTCTTCATCAATTCTTGCTTCTGGAATAGCACCTTCTTGCACTTTTTTCTTCATACACATCAGCTCTAGGTCCGTAGCTTGAGCAACTTTAACTTTATCGATTAAAGTCAATTCTACTCGTTTATTTGCCATTATCACGTGGGTCCCTTGAGTCTTTATCTCTATCTCCATCCTTTGTAAGTCATATCAAATGGGCCTTTGCGTTGACAATATCGCACTCGTACCCACATATGATCTTCTACTCAATGCGCCGCCACCACGCTCGCTTTTCAGATGGTATCAATGGTATGATCATAATCTTTCAACAGCTCGAGCCAACGTCATTGCCGCATATTGAGTTCCTTTTGGGTGAAGAAATATTTGAGGCTTTTATGATATGTATAGATCTCCACTTCCTCCCTATACAGGTAATGCCTCCAGATTTTATGTGCGAAAATCTAGATCATGAGTAGGATAATTCCTCTCATATTCTTTGAGTTGTCGCGAGGCATAGGCTATGACTTTCCCATGTTGCATGAGAACACATCCTAAACCTCTTGCACGAAGCATCATTGTAGATGACATATCCTCTCGAACTGGATGGTATTTTCGAATGAGATCTTTGAAATGAGTCTCCTCTTGAGTTCTTGAAAACTCGTCTCACATTCCTCGCTCCAACCGAATTTTGTATCTTTTCGAGTCAGAATTTAACAAGAATGTTCAGAAAAATATCATTGTGAAACAATACTAGATGAAGCACAAATTTCAAGGATATTCTACTAATTACAAGGAATATAGAAGCAATACTTTACAAAATGAGTGTAGAATTCAGAATCTAAAACGAAATAATATTACTCACATACTACATGGTATGGAATAAAATATTATTTCTTACAAATACTGAACAAAAATAATATCCCTTACAACTATTAAACAAAAATAATATTCCTTACGAATATTGAACGAAGATAATATTCCTTACGAATATTAAACGAAAATAATATTTCTTGCGAATATTGAACGAAATAAAATTTCTTACGAATACGAAAAATAATATCATAAACGAATATAAAAAAAATAATACCCCTTTACTTAAAAGGAAAGTACTTCTGACTGGTATAGCGGAGATATTCTTGAAGAAAACTATCACTGTTTTCTACACTCAAAGCTTCCTTAAACTCTAAAAAAATACGCTCAATATTATAGAAGAAGAATTCTCTAATTCTGGTGTATTTTCATTTCTAAACTAATCATCGTATTTATAGGAGAATGTAAGGATACTATTTGAATTTAGAAAATCACGGACTGCACAATGGACAATCACGGGCGCGCAGAATTCGGCTGAAATGATTGATTTTCTGATTTTACTTTGCCTCATTATGCAATAAAATATTCTAATAAAATGAAAACTTTTAAATAAAATATAATATGTTCTATTTATAATCTAATAAAACAAAACTTATTATATATATATATATATATATATTGTGACGCCCCCAAAATAGGTATACATCACCCATCTTGGGTCGCCAGAAATAACACTACTGACAACTCTATTTATACAACTGTCGTTCAAAATACGAAGACTCATATACTGTGAGTTTCAATACAAATATTGTAACGTATGTAATACGAAAATATTCATACTCAAATTATTACAATGCCATATAAAGTACAACAGCAAATATTTCAAGTCTCCAAAAGAATACTAGAAGATTTTTGTCCTCCTCATTCTAATGTAGTGCATTTTGACGCTTTCAAATTCGAGTTTGCATCACCCTATTTAGTTCATCAAATATAACTATTAAATGATGTATAAAATATGTCACGCATATTTTAAATTCTCAGTACAATTATCATGCCCCACCGTTTCATAATTTGATTAGGCTTGTGACTAATTCGTATCACCACTTTATACCCATGTTCTCTCTGTTAGTTTCAGCTACACTTTTATTACTTGAAAGGGGTAGTGAAGTAAAAGGGTGAGCACAAATAGCCCAGTAAAGAATATCATGACTTAAGATAATTAAATTATCAAAATAATTCAGATATTTAGAACATATGGTAGAAGATACAAGTTTTCAACCATAATAGTAGCGGAATCAACAATCCATTAGAAGAGTCAAGTAGATCATAATGTCTACTTTCTCCTCTAGATTAAAAGTTCATTGTTAATATTTCAGTTCAACAGTTCTTTGTTAATATTTCGTTAATATGTCAACAGTTCTTTGTTATACCCAAGACAAAGAGAACTCTCATCACCTGTCTTCACCTGGACCACCACAGATTATAATTAAATCACAATTCATATTTATAATCAGGTAAATCAACAGTACATCTTTGCAATACAAGCCTAAGACATACAACTCAGCTCAATAGTATCACGACCACGAATTATCCATGCACTACGGGCCAAGAATATTCGTGTTTTCAACAATGGTCATGATTATACCGAATAATCCCTGGTCATAATCATGCCACTCAACAGTCCATCTCTCGCATTAACCGCCAAAGATGACTTTTACTACATCATTTGTAACATTACTACCATGATTATACCGAATAATCCTCGGTCATAATCATACCAAGTCCATCTACGCACTACTACCAAAGATGACTTTTACCACATCATTTGTAACATTACTACCGTGATTATACTAGAAAAATTCTCGGTCATAATCATACCAAGTCCATCTATGCACAACCGCCAAAGATGACTTTCAACACAATATAAGTATGAGAATGATGACAATGATATATAATGAATAAACATAAATAATCAGAATAATAAGATAACATAGATCTTAGTGATTTTCAACTTAATTATTCAGAATCCAAATTGATAGCATAATAATAGATGAAGCACAAACTATTAATAAGGATATTCTAATCCTTTCAGGACTTTTTACCATTTAATGATAAACTGAATAAACGAATAATAATATCTTACCATAATATGGAGTATGAAAGAAAATGATATTCTTTTTACCATAAAAATGATACCCTCTTACCATAATAATGATATCCCTTACCTTGGCATGTGACTTGATTCTGCTTTCTGTGAAATTGATTAACTTAAACAATGCTTGCATTCCTTATCTACACTTGGAGTAACATTGCACTCAATAGAAATACTCACAATATTATACTCACAATATTGAAGTAAAAGAATTCTATATTTTTAGTGTAGCGATGGTGTGTGTTTAGTTACTCACCCGAGCAACCTATTTATACTGAAAATTTAGTAAACAACTAGCACACCCGCTTTGACAAAATATCCAAATGAGGTATATAATAATGGTAGTGGAATTTATGGTCCCATCGAGAAAATTAAACCAACTTGTACACGTTTTAACAAAATTTGTTCAATAATAGAGTTGTGGTTCATACTACTTTAGAAAAAGTAGAGTGTCGACAAGTCCTGCCAAACTTACTTTTGTAAAAAGAAAATAATTGAACAAACATCTGTATATCATACTTATCTTTAATCAACACCTTTTATTCATCAATTATTTACACATATTTAATTTTTCAACAATTATTCACAATTATTAACAAAGACTCACAATACTGCCAACTGGTTTAATTATATCAAATAATATGAGTTATTGTGCAATAACTACTGTAGCAATTATTGAAATAAATACCGAGTGACTTCTTACGTAATCAATAATATAAATCACTGTGCAATAATTACTATGATAATTATTGAATAAAATATTGAGTGGCTTCTTACGTAAGAATCAAATCAATACATTGCTATAACTAATTTAAATTCTATTAAAAGTAGGGATCAAGACCAACCTATATTTATCTCGAATAACACATAAACCAACTAACAATTCATTATTCATTCAAGTTATCTTTATTTATCGCATAAAATCATTATTCATATTCCAAAACTTTAGAAGTGAATAATAAAACTTGAGAAATCTAAAACCTCATATATGAAAATCCACTATTCTGATATTATCACCATTTTTATTTTAACAAAAATATTATTTTGTTTTATATCATAACTCATTCAAGCATTTGTGCGTTTACATCTCGACACCCTCATGAGCTTATTAACACTTCTAAAATATTTAAAATAGTATTATGAACTTTCTAAACAGTTTTCACATTTTTTGGATTATCCAACAATTTTCAATAATTATTTCTATTTATAAAACTATCATTTAATAGCTTCAAAATAGAAATACTAACTCCACATACTTTTATATCTTTAAAACATCATCAATATTAATCTTACATTATTATAATATTTTTCAAAGAAAATTCATAATTTTCCACCATTCATAGAATTTTCTATTAATTTCTCTATTTTTAAACTAACCATAAATAGCTTAAAAATACAATAAATATTTCTTGTTATTCAATAATTTATCAAAAGCTGCCTCAAAATTATAAAATAATATTATAAGATTTTTCACCAAGTTTCATAATTTTTCATAATTCATAGAATTTTCTATGAATTTCTTCTATTTTCAAACTAACTATAAATAGTTTAAAAATATAATAATTACTTCTGTTTTTCAATAATTCATCAAAATTTTATAGAAATTCTAAGATGATATAATAAGCTTCCTGTAAAAATATTTCAGCCCAAATAATTTTTCTGATAAATTAATTATAAAGTCCAATCAGAAATTTCAATAATTAGCACTTTTATCAGAAAAATACAGATCTTATGTCCTTCCATGTAAGATTTAATTCACTAAAACTTTGTAGAAGAAAGTTTTCCCAAATTCTGACTCTAACATAGAGAGAAAGGCTTACCGAAATTTCTGCTACAACAATTTCTGGATCAGTCACCTTCTTAAATTCATAACAAATCATTCATTAATCTTTAACGGTTCAAAATTTGTGGACAAATACTCAACTTATATGTGCATAACATATCCAAACATTACAATGATCCAACGGTCGGATTAAAAATTATAACTCACGCAATAGAGCTTAATAAAACTGATTTTCGGACTATAAGTCCTTCAGACCAGTTTCACTCAAACTGTCATCACGAAAAATCTACAAAGAACTTTTGGGTGATTCAAATTTCTGCGTTTAGCTTACTTCCAGGGCTTTCTTTTTTATATATGGCTCAACTCCTAACTCATTATACACAAAGACTTATGGATTTTACTAATTTTTCTGAAAATCTCCATAGTTTGTTCTTCTTTTGATTTCTTGATTTCTTTCCTTTGATTCATGTTTATGCAAATTTAAATCATTTAATACATACATAAATATATCCTTTCAATATTAAATTTATAAATCTTAACTTCATATAAAAAAATCAAAGTATAAATCAAGATTTAAGAATTACCTTCATGATTTATTCCTCATTTCTTCTTTATTTATTATACATCTCTTCATCTTAAACTTATTTTCCTCCTCTTCATTCTTCAGCAAGGATTCCCTCTCTCCCTCTTTGGTTTCATCCGGGAGAATGAAGTGTAGAAAAAAATATATGAGTTTAGCCTTCTTTTTCTTTCCCTTTATTCCTTTTCTCTCTCCTTTCTTTTCTTCCTTTCTCTTTTCTTTCTTTCTTTTCCCTACCATTGTCTCCTTGTCCCTCCCGTGATATTCATTCAATCAGCCGCCCACATGGCTAACAAATATTTCTTTTCCTCTTTATTTGCTCATTTATCCGACTAAATGTTCGTTTGATCAATTATCAATTTAACATTTTATAATTTTAAAATAATAATCATAAATTAAATTAGACTTTTATTAATTTATAAAAGTCGGAGTTTTACACACACACACACACACATACACACATACATACATATATATATATATATATATATATATATATATATTACCACCACTCATTCATCATTCACCCACCACCACACACGGCAAGTCACACCTCTTACTTTATATATCTTCCACCACCACCACACTTATCAGTCACCCACACATACACACCATTACACACACGTCACACACACACACATATATATAATATTTATTTATATATATTGACACATATATATAAAATTTTCTACGAACTATTTTGAAAAATGGGTAAGTGGGGGTCCATATAATAAGCTAAATTTACAACAAATACCTTATAAAAATTTCATCTATTTATCTCAATTCACTTAGCTTCTCAAAACACATTTTCAATAACATTCATCATTAATATTAACAACCAGATCATTCCCAGGAAAGAGGGGGCTTTTCGATAAGAATTTCTCCTTATTAAGCGCCTTGATTAGGTGACCAAACCCTTTTCTCGTGTAACTTTCTAGGCAAAGATCAATAATGTAAATAATAATATGAATAACTTTGTTGTCTCAATTATTGATTTAATAATATAAAATATTGTGCGATAATAATCGTGACAATAATTGAATCAATAATGTGAGAGATACTATCAAAAGAATTCATCGTGGCAATAATTGAAATAAACCGAGTGATTTCTCAAGTAAAGCATCAATAATCAAAGATATCAGATAATACCGCAGGTTTCTATGCAACCATCGCCAGACATTATACTATACTTCTATACTCAAAGTATAGAAGTACACTCAAAGTGTCCTTATACTCAAGAAAAATACTCACAATACTATAGAATAAGAATTTCTGATATTGAAGGTGTGTTTTAGGAAGGAGGGGTTACCCCCTATTTATAGTGCAGCACAGAGGAAATGATAAATGGATCTACCTAATTTTCCTGCCAACTTTTCCTGCCAAACTTCTGCCTAACTCTTATTTTTCAAGGTTGAGGCCACCCTTTGAAATCAAGCTTGCAGGCAATTCTCATATTTTACAATGGTTAGGGCCCACACTATTTGAAAAACAAGCTTTCCAGCCATGCAATTTCTCCACCAACCATTCTTAGGAAAAAAAACAAAGCATTCAAATACTTTTGCCCACTTCCGTCCCTTTTTATCACACACACACACACACACATATATATATATATATATATATATAATAATATTACTATTTAAACAATTATAATATATTATAATAATATATTTGAATGAATATTTTATCGGAGAAAATAATTGAAATTCAATAGAAAAATATGACAAACTTTCAACAAATATCTCAGGTTAATTTCCTTCATTTATATCAAAATTGAACCAATATCTAGCACATTATAATTATTCACAATTAATATTATAAGCATCACAATATTAACAACCAGATCATTCCCAGGAAAGAGGGGGCTTTCCGATAAGGATTTATCCTTATTGGCATTATATAACCTAACCCCTTTTCTCGACAGAATTTTCTGGACATTGCCAATAATGCTAACTAATAATATGAATAATTGTGTCGTGTTAATTAATATAAATTATTGTATATTGTGACAATAATTGAATCAATTATATGAGATACCGTGCAATAATTACTGTGGCAATTATTGAATGAAATTGAGTGACTTTTTCCGTAAGAATCAATAATCAGAAATACTATGCAATACCGGGTGCTACTGTGCAACCACGCGTATTACTGTATTTTTATCATCGGGTATTTCAACAGTTAACGATAAAAGTTTTATCGTTATTTTTTATAAAAATGTTATTTCTGTCGCTTTCTATATTCGATAGTTATTCCGTTATGTGGCCCACCAATGATTGCGTCGTCGTACGGATATTCCCTGACAAAAAGAATATTCCCCGACCAAATGAATATTTTATGACCACTTACTTACTTTGCAAAATTTACACATTTCACCCATAACTAAAGTATTATATCAAATCAACACCTTATTATTCAAAATAATAATTAGAGAAATTAAATTTTTATCATAAAAAGTTGGGGTCTTACATGAAGAACTTTTCGATACTTAAGTGAGAGCACTAATTTAAGGAGAGAAGATTATTATTGGGGGGGGGGGGGGGGTCAGAATTGTGTATCTCAATTGTGTTGGAGTATCCCCTTTTTATAGTATGAGAGTCCTCTCCTTCTAAGGATAGAAATCAGAACCCTACGATGTCTCAGATTCCTTGTGGGTTACTAACCACCTACAGATTGGGATTCTATCATGTATTAGATTGGATGTAACATCCCCTTCCCGAATAAGAAAAAGGAGTGTTGCAGAGATGGTATCAGAGATCAAACTTCTATTTAAGAGTGTTAACAAAATTATAAGAAAAATATAACGAATGATGATATATCACGAGATATAAAGAATCAATAATTAGATGAGTGGAGTACAAAATTCGTGCTTGATAGTTAAACCACTTGTAGCACACTCCACAAAATTGATCTTGTCCTCATCAAATGCCAACGATATCAAATATGAAATATTATTCACCACCTACACATATTTATCTCGAATTAAATATAATCCAAACTAATTCTTCCAAATAATTCGTAATCCATTCAAGATGCTTTTAATTATCGCCTTAGATTACTATTATTACTCCAAAACGTAAAAGTCATTAATAAAACTTAAGAAATCTTAAAACCTTAATATGACAAATTATTCTTAAAACGTCAGTCTACTATTATAGTTTTACCACCATTAATTAACTTATTTTTCAAATTAATTAATTTTAACAGAAACTAGACTTCAAATACTCCAATTTAACCTCAACAAACACTCAAATCAGATTTAAAATCATTAAGTTATATAATTTGAAATATTAGAACTTGTTGAAAATTCTGCTACAAAAATTTCATATCAACCTTTTTTTTTAAAATTCATAAAAACTCATACGTTAATCTTTAACGGTTCAAAATTGGTGAACATATTCTCAGCTTATATATGCATAATATATACAAAAATTATAATGATCCAACGATCGGATTAATTAAGAGAGATAACCCACGAAATAGACCTTAAAATATAAAAACTAATTTTCATATTTTAACGTTTACATTCAATCAAATTATATTCCTTAATATAAATTTATCTCATTTTTTCGATTATCATGATATCTAATTTCATGACTATATTTTATTTAAAAATAATCTATAATTGAAAAACCATCATAACTAAACTTAAAATAAAAATACGAAAGAATATTTACCTTCATTGTTCATCTTTTTTCAATAAACAACAATAAAGAATTTGACTTTCAGGTCTTTTAAAGTCTTCCAAATCTCTTCACGTCTTCACTAAAATTGTAGCTCTCTAAAAGATACACAAAATAGGCTCAAGAATTACTTGATTCGAAAATTAATACGTCTGAGTTATAATTTTTCAAAATTAAGGCTGAAAATAGTGACAACGGGAATCAGGACAAGTTGTTGTTTTCAATAATTTAAGGCATGAATGTGATGTCAAATAACTTTTCTTTCTTCTTAACAATTGTAGAGGACAAAAAATTAAAGAAGTATGCTCTGGATTTTCTCAAGTTTGACATCGGATGAATTACTTATGATTTTTTTAATGGGCGGCAATGCGTATAAATATTCTACTAAGAAATTCAACTAGTCAAATTATAATAAGATTAGATTTACACCTCCGCTCTTTAAATATAAATAGGAAACATGCAAAAAAAAAATTACAAAACACTAATTGGCTCTTTAATTTTAATAAAGTTAGTTATTAAATTATCAACTAAAATAATTTAATTTTCCAAACAAAACAAGGAAGGAAAAAATATTAGTAACTTACAATTGTGCTTTTAAGAAAAATTTAAATCAACACTTAATTATTAAAAAGAAAATTCAGATAATTTCATCAACATTTAATTAATTAAAAAATATGGTTATTACATTATTCTCCTCTTAAAAAGAATTTTGTACTCGAAATTTAAATAAGTTACATAAAGTTTTATTTTTGTTTAAATTGCATAAATATTCATAAATTTTAGTTAAGACGTAACATCATCCTTTTGAAATGATCAATGCTGGTAAGTCCATTAGTCCATACAGTTTGTCTATGTATTTGTACATGATTTGACAGCTACCGCGTCAAACTCTGGTAAGGTTCTTCGCTTTGCATCGAATTAAACAACATGCTCTATAACTGGTGCGAGTCCCGATCATTTCTTTGATTTTCATTCTTGCAAAGGTACTCTTCGGAACATAATTCGAAAACACAAAATTTTCTCTTCATCTAAATATGATTCAAATACCCAAAATATTTAAAATTATATTTAATTCGTAAAATATTTATGTTCCACACATGACTAGGATCTAACAAATTATTTATATTTATACTTATTTATTTTACATAATTTTGTGCAAAATTCAAAGGACATCGGATAAACAAAAAAAACTCTATAAACTATATTACCAACTCTTTCCAACACCTCAGGAGCTTCAAAACATCCTAACCTCAATTTGAATTAGTTCTCAAATATTGTTATATTTTCCAAAGAATATACCACTAAGACCTCTTTATCACTATATCAAACTTCAAAACACATACTCTACTATCTGTATAAGAAAACTATATATGTTAAGATCTCTCAAAATTTTACTAAAAAATATGATCACAAATTCAGAGATATTTTCTTACTATGATCACAAAGAAACTTCATATAACATAACTCCAATATTTTACTAAAAAATATCCGTAAAATTTATCAACTTCAAATGATTAATCTAATTACCTCGAATATCTTCCATTCAAGTTTATAAGAAATCATATATACTTAATAGTTTTCATTTTATCGTATTATCCCATCAATACACATACCTCATAGAATCCACAAACTTAAAAAAATCAAAGCATAACCCAAATTAAATCCTTGAATTCTAAGATCATAATAGATTCTTACCAAAAAGCACTTTAACAATTAATTCTCCAAAATCAAATATTTGTTAATACAAATACTTATATCATAATCACATTACATATATCATCATTTTTTTAATAGTACAAATATAGCTTTATTTTTCTTAATAATCCAATTTTACAATTTTTAACCAATATCATTACTCATTCGCATATGACAAATTATCTCACTTTCCTCAAATCAACTACAAATCGAAAAGAGGCCAGTATTTGGTCAAAATCAACACCAACCAAACAAAAAATCAAATCGAAACAAACTCCAACATCTACCCAATAATTTACCCATAATTCACGGATGAAGTCTAAAGACAATATACAGAATGATTATGCCCATAATATACTCACTCCATAATGTTCTTTGGACGTAATTATGATTCTGCACTTCAGTAACGGGCTTACTAGACTTACATCTGGCAGTCCCTCATTGGTGGGTAAATTGACCCACATCACCGTGTTTACGTAAACGTAAAATCTGAATCTGAAATTACGGTTGTTCTTTTTTTTCTGAAAGACCACAACATACAAAATTGCTTAGATTTCCTAGGACTCATAGCTTGAAATGGTCAACACCAGACATGTCCTGTGACCTAGAGTAGAACTTCTTGATATAGTCACCTACTATAAATTCTTTGTATATGGCAGGGCTCTCTTCTGATATCAACTCTTTGATTAGACTGTACAATTTTTTCGGCACAACACCACCGGTGAAAAAGGATGCCACGGAAATTCTTGGTCCGACTCGGTTGGCAAGCACTCTGTGGTCGACACTGGTAAAACTGTTGTTTGATATAATCTGAATAAAAATGATATCATCATTCAGTGGTTAATTAAAATGAATGAAGCCTCTTCAGTTACACAAAAAGAGTCTAATTTGCTTTTTTTATGTTCCAGAAGTCTTGTTTCTTTTGATACTAGTATAAAATCACATAATGTTCTCAAATTTGCTATCAGAATTTCGTTATCATGTCATCACTAATAAACTAGCACAAAAGAAAAAATTTAAGGGCAAACGTTTTAATGTTTGTAACAATTTTACAATGCGACACTTTTTGTGGAACCTGGGAGAGTATATTGTGTTGGAAATTTTTAAATCTAAAAAGTATAGAATAAATATATTATATGTTGTCTATATAGTTAACAAATGAAATGATTCAGTTAGTTAAGAGAAAGGAGTTGTAATGTTCAAGTCATGGCAATAGTGTTCTTACAATTTTATTTTTTAAAGATGCCAAGATGCCAACTAACATTGAAGATGTCAAGATGTCAACTAACATTGTAAAAGATAGAACAAGTGTAGGTTGCAAATCTATCCAAAACAAGTACATCAATTATTCCAAATCATTCTCAATTAGTTCTTTGGAACTAATATTTTTTCTCACTATAAATTTCTTCTTTCTTATTTATAGTTTTGCTCTAGATTTATTTATATACAACAAATTCTAGTACAGAGTAAAATTTGTGTTTGTCTTATCTTGGGACGGGAGACTAATTCGCAAGAATCTTGTGTAGCAAAAGTTAAAGGCGAATATAGTCTTAAGAAAAAAATGGTTAACCATTCGATTCAGACGGTAATTTTGTTATTCTATATTAAATTATAAAGCGGGATACAACATATTGTTAAGTAGCATTGCTTGAAGTAGAAACAAACCTGGAGAAGGTCCCCAATATTGACAACCAAAGCTCCTGCAAGTGGTGGAACATCAACCCATTGATTTTCATGCAAGAATTGGAGGCCACCAATATTGTCTTGTAGAATAATAGTGAGGAAGGAAGGATCTGTGTGCTTGTTAGCTCCCAAAGTAAGCTCTGGTTTTGGACATGGGGGATAATAGTGACCGATAAATTTGCGGCCACTTGCACATTCCATTGCTTTTAGGTGGTCTACTCTGAGTCCAAGAGCTTCTGATCATAACTCAAAAAGAGTATCTCCCAACTTTGTAGCATCCTTTATATATTCAAGTATTGCATCTCTGCAGGTTAGGTGAAACTATTATTATCATCTGATCAATGTAAAATCGTATCTGTTTTTCTAGGTAATTAGTGATGAGATCATAAAAACACTTCAACTTTAACAGGAATACTCTGACACAAAGACTTACAGTTAGGGGAGATGTTAGGCTTTTGTGGTCTCACCCATTATTAAGGATACAAAGTTTGTTGGAAAAAGTTAGTAGGAGTCTCAATATTGAGGAGACAAAGTTAATAAAACAACTTCTATCATGTTTGTCTCCTTGCTTATTAAATGGACACTAACTTCTTCTATATAATCATACCAACATTATTTGCAAAGTGAGACATAACCCATCCAAGAGAGAAAAGAGAAAGGGTGGGACAGAAAGAAAATCCGAGAAAGCCAAGACAGAAAAATAGAGAGAGATAGATTAAACAACTAGGTGTATCGTTTGGGTTCTATCATGTACAGTTATTGTGGTGAGGTAATTTGAGTTTTACTCAATTTAAGATATCTTTATATTCTCTCAGTTTATTATAATGAATTTTTCGGAGATCGTTATGTGGTTTTTACCTCTTAGTTTTAAAGGGTTTTCTACGTAAAAATATTGGTGTCTTGTGCTTGGTTATTTCTATTTCATTATTTTCTGCAGTGGTTATTATTTTGGTGAAACTGTAAATTTAATCTGTTTTGCATATACTGATATTTTGGCCATTTAATTTATCAAAGATAACAGTATTTGGGAGGTAATTTTCCCCAACAGGAGAAAGTCTAAAAACCAATTAATTAAGTGCTTGTTTGTCTACATGGGGTGTTTCGTGCGTTAGGAGGTCCAAATGCAGCTTAGTTATCTCATATACAGCTCAGCTTTAGGTTGTGGTGTATTTGGACCCAGACGCAGTAAACACTGTTAGAGAAATACGAATAAAATATAGGATTTAACTATCAAATAAAAGAAGGGCAGAAATAGAATTTATCAATTCAGAGCGAATTATATATGTTGAGCAAAGGCGTGCAGTGCACTGTCCTTAAGTAGAACTTTCGCCCATCGGAGAACTTTTCTCGGTGCTAAGGTCATTGACGAAATCCTACTCCAGGATTCAACGGCTCTTCACCTAACTAATCAACACTTAGAATAGTTGAATGACCCAGGAACAACTAATTTTCCTTACTCAAACTCAAAAATTGTACCATATATATATATATATACGGTCTGAATCTTAAGCTCACCTCTTATCTAGCTCAACTTGTTCACCCTCTTTTAACGATTTTAATCGGTGATTTATCTCGGTCCGTCATATATATAGAACTGTTGTCTTAGCTTTTAGCGACGGACAACATATAGCAACGGACAACATATAGCGATGGTTCTATATATAGCAACGGACCGAATCGTCGTTCGTTCCGTCGCTAAAGGGAGGTGAGCAAGGTGAGCTAGACAAGGGGTGAGCTTAAGATCTGGACCGTATATATATATATATATATATATATATAAAGCAACTTAGTATATCACCTTTTCTATCTGCCAAAGATGATCTGTATATATATGAAAAAAAATAATGAGCCTTTCCTCTCCTTTATATAAGTATAGAAAGCAACGGAAACATATCATTCAACAGTCATAAAAATAGATAGCAACAGTATTTTTTTCCCAACAGTCATAAAATTAATATATATTGAACAGTTACAAATCTCCATAAATATATTAATTATAGCTCATTCAATTTACACATTAAACTCTTTTAATGGTACATCACTAAATAATATATTTTTTTATTTAACTTTGTAATATATTATTTTGTATAAAATACAACAATCCCCCACATATTACAAAGTAAAATATAAAAATTAGATAAACGAATAAGGAATATAAAAATGTAGCGCGTTAACACTAGTGTCTTTTGGACTATGAATCAATGTATATAGTAAATAGGACTTGATTCACAGATATTTGGTGAAATGAAAATTTCTATGAACATGCTTCCTTATTATGAATCATTTATCATATTACTCACACTACAAACTTTAATAGAAGTTTTTCTACACGATTTGGCACATTTTGGCCTTGCGCCAAACCTGGAATTCACGAGCGCTCTAGAAACCTGTCTTGTTTTCATAAGAGGCGACCCCACCTCTACACTCATATAGGTGTTTCCATCAAATGTTTTCTACAGTTAAGTACTAGCATTATTATTCATGA
The DNA here is from genome assembly GCA_020205615.1 of Panax quinquefolius. Lineage (NCBI taxonomy): Eukaryota > Viridiplantae > Streptophyta > Magnoliopsida > Apiales > Araliaceae > Panax > Panax quinquefolius. The sequence continues at coordinate 18,441,893 of CM035151.1, read as the reverse complement.
GTTCAAGTACATTCAAATGAAATAAACCAGCATTAAGATACCCTTTTTCCCACAAACACCCCATTTTTGGTTAACACGACCTTATCAGATTCAAACATAACCTTAACCCCAACTTTCTCAAGTATCCCAACAGATACGAGATTGTTGCGAATCTCAGGAATATGAAGAACATCAATAACAGAAAGGAGCTTCCCAGAAGTCAATTTTAAATTTACTTTCCCTTTACCCAACACTAGTGTAGGCCTAGCTCGAATCGCCCATGAACACATGTTTATCTTTTTCCTCAAGGGGAGTGTAAGAGATGAATGCACCACGATTCGCACAAATGTGTTTGGTAGCACCTGAATCCACTACTCATGCCTCTTTGTCAGTCACCATATTCACCTCGGAGACAACCGCCACAATAGTATTGTCTGCCTCAGCTAAATTAGCTCTCGGAGGAACAGACTGGTTATTTCCCTTTTTGAACTTGCATTGAGAAGCATGATGACCTGGCCTTCCACACACGAAACAATCACCTTTATGTTTTGAGGTTTTGTGTTTGAACTGATTTGGTTTTGCCTTTGGACCGATGTTATACTTATTCACATGTTTAGGATGTTTGTTGAACGGGTGACGAGGTTTGCGATCACCAACCCAATTTGCTTCGGAAGACATTTCTTTGGCTTTGGCAGTTTTATCTAAATTTCTGTTCTTTTCCTCAATAATTAACTCCTCTAAGGTCTTGTCTTTCCTTTTATGTTTCATAGTATTCTTATAATCTTTCCAAGAATCAGACAACTTCTCTATAAGGGAGCCAAAAATAAAAGGAGCAGGTAAAGACATGACTTCATTATTAAGTTCGGTTACGACAAGATGAAAAGCATGAATTTGGGAAGAGACATCTTTTTCATCGTTCATGTAAAAATTAAGAAAATTTCCAATCGCATACTTCTTGACATCAACATCTTCCACAACATATTTCAAAACTAAAGCATCCCAAATTTCAGTAACATGTTTATATAGACAATAATTATCAAAAAGTTTATTTGACAAAGAGTTGAGAATGATAGCCTTGCAAATTTTATTAGTAGAAGACCAAGTACTAATAGAAGAATCATATTCTTTCTTTTGTTCATCGGTAGCATCATAAGGGGGTTCAACTGATTTTGGTTTGGTTAAAACATGGTCAACTTTAGCAATGTCCATAATCAAAAGTAATTTGGTTTGGCAACGTTAAAAATTGGATCCATCAAAAGGCTCAACTTTGGTTAAATCAGAGACATATTTAATTAATGGCAGTAAACATAGCAGAATCCATAATTTCTACTTAAGATTGTTGGAGAAATACGAATAAAATATAGGATTCAACTATCAAATAAAAGAAGGGCAAAAATAGAACTTATCGATTCAGAGTGAATTATGTTGAGTAGAGGAGTGCAGTGCACTGTCCTTAAGTAGAAATTTTGCTCTCGGAGAAATTTTCTCGGTGCTAAGGTCACTGACAAAATCCTACTCCAAGATTCAACGACTCTTCACTCGACTAATCGACACTTGAAATGGTTAAATGACCCAGGAACAACTTCTAATTTTTCTTACTCAAAGTCAAAAATTGTACCATATATATATATATATATATATATATATATATATATATATTAGCACCAAGTACAGTATACTATATGAAAGCAACTTAGAATATCACCTTTTCTATCTGCTAAAGATGATCTGCTATATATGAAAAAAATGAAGAGCCTTTCCTATCCTTTATATAAGTATAGAAAGCAACGGTAACATATTTTTCAACAGTCATAAAAATAGATAGCTACGGTAAATTTTTATTTTTTTCCCCAACAGTCATAAAATTAATATATATTGAACCGTTACAAATCTCCATAAATATTTTAATTATAACTCATTAAATTTACACATTAAACTCTTTTAATGGTACATCATCAAATAATATATTTATTTTTATTTAACTTTGTAATATATTATTTTGTATAAAATACAACAAACAATACAAACACTACGGCTACAAATGTCAATAATCAAAGCATATGCAGACAAAAAAATAAATATACCTGCAAACTGGTGGCAGTTCATCAGGGTCAAAATGATCAGGAACCAACATAGATATATTCAAAGTGTCTCTCCATTTAGCAAATCTAGATCGATACAAATCAATACTGCTATCATATCTCACATTTTTCTTCCGATCATGTGAATAATACTCTTTCTTTACCTCAAAATCTTGGTCATGAAACAAGCGTACTCCATCAATCATCTTGTCCATCACATTAACAGAGATCCTATGATTCACCACTTGGAAGAAACCCCACTTCTTTGATGCATGCTTGACTTTCTCAACAATCTCCTCACGTAGTCGATTTCCTCTGTCACTGCCACTGAGATCAATGATCGGTACTTGTAGTTGTCTCAGTGAGCAAGCATTTAACTCCTCACCAGCAAGTTCATCGGATGGTCTAACAAAGAATTTAGGGATATTCATGATCCCTGCATCAACTAGTCCTTTAACACCAGCTTTCGTATCATCGAAAGCCTTGACCTCTTTAACTCGGTCATAATTTACAGCTGTTTCAGCTGGAGTCCCGGGCTGCATTTTGGAGCTTGAAATATCCATTCTTTCTTTGTCCTGTGTATAAAGATGAAATTTCTGATTATATATAAAAATGAAAATTTGCAACTCTATTAATACAACTCATGTAACTTTTTACAATCTTCTGCCTGACTTACTTTACCAAGCTAACACATGGGACTAACTACTTGGGATATTTTATAAGCTTCTTGTATTGCCAGTTGCTGACTTGTGTTAAGTCCATTGCACATGACCATATTTGCTAGTAGCAGCATTAATGCATTAATTGCAAAGACTGAACAATTTGTAGCTCAAGTTGCTGTGAGTTTGTTACTTGAACGCAGCAGCCTTGTTTGCGTTTTCTGACTTGTGTCACTTGTAGCAGCCTTGTTTGTTAATTTTTTATTTAGTTTGCCTTATAATTGGAATTAATTATGACTCGATTTACGTAATTTGATTTTTAGTCATCAGTCTAAACTCCTTGTGTGAATAATAATGTAGCGTGGCTTTTGTTGAATGCCAGCTTTAGCATAACATCCAATAGTTAGCCTTGGTCACCATCACCATGATGGCAGCAGACTGAACAAGTCAAGATTAAACAACAAAGTTATGGATCTGAACAAGGAAAAACTTGCCCGACAATATCATCCATCACTAGTAGTATTGAATAATATAGGTTGAAGATGATACGTTGTAGTAATTCTTACACAAAATTAGTAGTAGTGAATTTAATGATAAGTACCTTTCAAAATGCATTTAATATTTCACCAATATAATGAACTTACTTATTTGGGATCACTCAGAACATAGTTTATTATGAATTTTAGTGGCCTTAATTTGTAGTAGGGTATTGCATAAGTAAAAAGTATTTCTTACCTCTAAAATTAGTGGCACACATCCATATTGAAGAACAAAACAGGGCTAAAGAAAGGAGAGACGTAGTTCCAATTCATACTGTCAAAGCTAATCTCGTAGAACAAAAGCCACAGTGGAAGAGCCAAAATTATCAAATCCAAACTACAAAGGGAAAAATCAAAATCAATGGGAAGAAAGGATAATAGGTTCAACAATTCCAATCAAATTCGAAACCTTTATCTTTCACTAAAGGTCCTTTAGCTTCAGATGTGGCGGACACAGCCATATTGCTATGAAGTGTCACTTTCGCAAGGGGCAAGATAACAAAAATAATAATTCTGAGCCTAAGCCCCAAGCGAATTTAATTGAATCCGATGATATTATCATTGTTGTTGTCTCGGAAGTAAACCTTGTTGACAACTTCATAGAATGGGTAGTAGATACTGAGGCCACTAGACACATTTGCGCGGATAGAGACGTAATCCTCAACTACGAAAAATGTGACTAATGGAGAAAAGGTCTTTATGGGGGATTCTCGAGCCACCAATGTTGCGGGAAAAGGAAAAGTCTTACTAAAATTAACTTCTGGGAAAACCATTGCCCTGCAAGATGTACTTCATGTGCTCGATATTCGTAGGAATCTTGTGTCCGGGTCTTTGTTGAACAAAGCTGGCATTAAACTTGTGTTTGAGTCTGATAAACTTGTACTTACTCGTAATGGGGAATTTGTTGGGAAAGGTTTTTGTAATGGGGGTTTATTTGTACTTGATGCTTCTGCTGAATTGAATAATAAGAATGCTTCTTTTGCTTATATTGTTGAATCTTTGGATATGTGGCATGCTAGATTAGGACACGTGAATGTAGCTTCTATTAAAAAGTTGAAACAACTTGAACTTATACCTAATCCTGCAAATCTGAGTTTAACAAATGCGAAATTTGTGTAGAAGCAAAACATGCTAAAAAACCTTTTAAAAGTGTTGAAAGACAAACCTGAATTACTTGAGTTAATTCATAGTGACTAAATAGTGATTTTAAAAATACTACGAGTAGAGGTGGTAAGAAATATTATATTTCTTTTGTGGATGATATGTCTAGATATACTCGAATTTATCTACTTTCCTCTAAAGATGAAGCGGAAGAAATGTTTATTAAATATAAAGCGGAAGTTGAAAATCGCTTAAAAAAAAATTAAAAGACTTAGATCCGATCGTGGAGGTGAATATGATTGAGAAGTCTTAAAAATTTTGTGAACTAAATGGAATAATACATGAAACTTCTCCTCCTTATTCTCCACAATCTAATGGAGTTGCAGAAAGGAAAAATAGAACACTTAAAGATATGATGAATGCTATGTTAATTAGTTCGGTTTACCTTCTAATATGTGGGGAGAAGCTTGCCTTTTCTCAAAATCATATTTTAAATAGAGTTCCACATAAAAAGTTAGACTCTACACCATATCATTTATGGAAAAAATATGCACCTAATTTGGGGTATCTTAAAGTGTGGGGTGTCTAGCTAAAGTAGCTATCTAGAATTTAAAAGAAATAAAATTGGACCTAAAACAATGGATTGTATTTTTATTGATATATGCTTCTAATAGTCTTCGCTTATAGATTTTTGGTAATTAAAGATGCAACTAATAATTATCAAAATAATTCAATTTTGGAAACAAAAGATGCAGAATTTTTTGAAAATATATTTCCAATGAAAATTAGAGATGTGAGCAATCCTTCTTTTAGTGAACCTCTTAAAAGGAAAGATAAAGAACCTGTACCTGCATCTACTAGAAGTAAAAGACAACGTTTTGAGAAAACTTTTGGCCCAGATTTTATAACTGCTTTCATAATTGAAGATGACCCTAAAACTTATGAAGAAGCAATGAAATCTTTTGATGCAAATTTTTGGAAGGATGCTATTAATAGTGAGCTAGAATCTATTATGTCTAACCATACATGGGAGCTAGTTAATTTGCCTAGAGGATGTAAACCTATTGGATGTAAATGGGTGTTTAAAAAGAAGTTAAAAGCTGATGGGTCTATTGATAAATTTAAGGTAAGACTTGTAGCAAAAGGGTTTACTCAAAAGGAAGGTTTTGATTATTTTGACACTTACTCACCGGTGACTAAATTAGCAACTATAAGAATTCTAATTGCTTTGGCTTCTATTCATAAATTGATACTCCACCAAATGGACGTTAAAACCGCTTTTTGAATGGAGAGTTAAATGAAGAAATATATATGTGTCAACCTGAAGGTTTTGTTGTTCCAGGTGAAGAACATAAAGTGTGTAGACTTGTAAAATCTTTGTATGGTTTGAAACAAGCACCAAAACAATGGAATGACAAATTTAATAGAACTCTCTTGTCTAATAATTTTGTGACAAATGAATCGATAGTTGTGTCATAGTAGATTTAATGGAAATTGTGGTGTGATTATTTGTTTATATGTGGATGACTTGCTTATATTTGGTACTGATGAGAAAGTTGTGAAAACTACAAAAGAGTTTTTATCTTCTAAATTTGACATGAAAGATTTAGGAGAAGCAGATTTGATTCTTGGCATGAAAATAAATAAACATGCAAATGGTTTAGTTTTATCACAGTCTCATTATGTGGAAAATATTCTTAAGAAATTTGATTTCTTTAATGAAGAGCCATTAGGAACCCCTTATGACTCTAGTGTGCATTTAAAGAAAAATAAAGGGAATGGTATTGTACAAGTTGAATATGCTAGAATCATTGGTAGTGTAATGTATTTAATGAACTGTACTCATCCTGATATTGCATATGCCATTAGTAGACTTAGCAGATATACACATAATCCTTCACAAGAACATTGGAATGCATTATCACGACTAATGAGGTATTTAAAAGGAGCAGTTAATGTAGGTGTACATTTCTTTCGGTCATCCTAGTGTTTTAGAAGGATATTGTGATGCTAATTGAATATCTCGATAACGATGAAACAAACTCCACTAGTGGTTATGTGTTTACTTTAGGTGGAGGAGTTGTTTCTTGAAATCTGCTAAACAAACTTGTCTTCTAGATCTACTATGGAATCAATTTATTGCTTTAGAATTGGCGGTCTGAAGCGAGTGGATAAGGAATTTATTGGGCGATATACCATTGTGGTATGTTTATCTTCCATCTATTTCTTTACATTGTGATTCTCAAGCAGCTATTAGCAGGGCAATGAACCATGTTTATAATGGAAAACAGAGACACATTCGCTTGAGGCACAATATTGTACGAGGACTGATCAGTAATGGAGTTATTTCCATGGAATTTGTAAGGTCTGAAAAGAACCTAGCGGATCCGCTTACTAAGTGATTGAATAAAAAGGTAGTCCAAGAAGCATCAAGAGGGATGGGATTATTGCCATTATTTTGAGTAAATAATATGTGATGGAAACCCAACCCATGTGATTGGAGATCCCATGAATTGGGTTCAATGGGTAATAACAAGTCATGTAATTATTTAATTATAACACTACAATTATTTATATCCCTTCTTGTGTGCATGTGGTGCTTACTGACAAATTGTGAAAGGATGAATCGTTTAGATTCTTAATGAAACTCATAGCCCCTAAAGGGTGGTGTATGTCAGTATACACTTGATGGGTTCACCTATATAAAGGTGGAAGTGTAGGCCGCTTCCTATGAGAGTCCTTGGCAAACTCTCTAGAGCCTTTATGAAAATCTGGGACATGGCGCATGGCCTAGAATGCGCATGAACCATGCGACTTGTGTGGATTCGAGGATTTAAGATATATGCAAAACTCAATCGATTATATAACGTATAATAGGTTCAAGAATATAATTCACCTATAATCTATAATCATGAGCTTGTTCCACTAAGTGTCGATTCAAATCCATAAGGTATCGACGTTATGTATCTAAAATCCATTGCCTTCTCACTTCTTTTTTTTTTTTCTCTCTTCGATAATTTTGGATCATGCGGGATTGTTGGTTATGCTCCAAAATCTTATGGTTTTTCAAAGTCCCATTCGCTAGTTTAGGAACTCTCATGGTGCATATTAGTACTTGTTGTTATGGGCTTAGTAACATGGTTGAGGAAATAGAGATGGGCTCGCGCACACGAGATTCTGCTAAGGAATTGGGCTTAAGCCAATCTTGGTTCTCGGACTTTCGGTCGAAAAACCTTAGTGCGTATGTCTTGTGATGATCTACATGCAGGGTGCCGATCCGGTGGATTGTACTTCGCGGGTGCACCCAGGTAGCCCACTATTTTGGTAAAATTCCTAATTTCGTTTTATACTAATTCTAGCTAATGCCCTAGCCGTTTCATCCCTTAAATCCCCAAACGAAAACCTTAACGTAAACTTAACTTAATGCCGATGTTCTCCTTTACCGTTTTGTTCCCAACGGTACGTTCTTATTCTTGTATATATATTGCTTCAGTTCTTCACAGAAAAGAAACAATTGGCTTTAGTTCTTCACAGAAAATATACCATACACGCAGTAATATATACTCTGTTACGGTCTTCACAGTCTTCTTCTCATCTGATATACTCTGTTAACTGTTCGTTGGGCAATCCACAAAGACAGGTCCATAGTCTTCTTCTGCGAGTACACGCAATCGAAGGCTTACCGTTGAATCCTGGAGAGTGAACGCCATTGGAGCTCAACTGTACCAAGGTTTCTAACCAGTGAGGGCGGAATCACTTTTTAGGACAGTAGCTTTGCTACGCCTCGACCTCTTTCATATAACAGCTAAGTTGTTCCAATTTTGTTCGCCTATTAATCTTGTTAATACTGCTCTTGCTGCTGCTATTTCTCCAACAAAGAATGAACACACGAACGTAATGAACCAACCGACCTCCCTCTTCTCTTCTCCCCCTTCTCCCTCTTTTGTCTCCCTCTTTTTCTTTCTCGTCTGTTGAACGAACGAATGCCTGAGACTGATTAAGTTTAAGACGATCAGCGACCGCCATCAGCGACCGCATGCGGTCACTGATTTTTAATAACATGGACGTGTCAGCGACCGTCAGTCGGTCGCTGATAGAGATTAGTCGCAAACAAAACCGCGCCAGGGTTTTGCACCAAATTTTTGGGAGGAAAATTTATACCAGCGACCGCTCAGCGACCGCATGTGGTCGCTGATGGAAACTAGCGATTAAAATCAGTCCCGGTCGCAGATGGCAGCCGCTATTACTAATCTCAGCGACCGCATAGGACGATCGCTGATATCATTGGTCGCAGATAGCCCTTTTTCTTGTAGTACAATTACTTTATTATAATATGTGTCCAAGGGGAGTGTGTTGGACTCAATTCTTTTTTCTTATTTATTTATTTATTATTTTTTAAGTTCTTACCCATATAAATTTTTTTCTCAAATTATATTTTACTAGTTAGTAATGTAGTACTCCATTTATTTTTTCACTTTATTTTTGAATGTCAATTTAAAATACTTTCAAATTCAAATTGAGATGACTCAATAAAATTATAAAACAATAAATTTACGATGAGTAATACTTTTAAATAGTTTACAATATTTATTATTGATTAAAATTAAAAAAATCTATGTCAATTTTGAGTTTAAAAATCTCTAAAACTGATTTTAAAAAGTTAAGAATGATCAAATAAAATGAAAGGGATGGAGTATTTTTTTTAACTATTTCTCAAATTGATGCACTTTTCCAAAGCAGAAATTTTTATTACAAATAATAATGTAGTATGTAGATACAAGCTTCTAATGAGCTGCAGCATATATATTGTAACAACTCTTCAAACGGATCATTTGATTCAGAGCATAGAAACAATCCGAGCTAGCTCAGGCTGTTGGGCTTGAATCATTTTCTGGATTTCCTCCTGAAACCTAACCATTACTTCAATAGGTAAACATACTGGTACAACCATCCCATCCTCTCCTTTACTGTTCTTAAACCGGGCATAAACACTAGTTGAAAATGAAATAGCCCCAACAGTAGGCCCTCCATATATAGGCTTCCCCCATCCAAAATCCACTTCTGTAAACCCGAGTCGCGATGTATCTGAAACAATAAAATTCCATGAATTCGATAAACAAGGCTGCCCTCTTATCGCCAGAAGATCCATGACGGATCGTACGTACTCCTCGTTCACTTGAGCCACTGCTGCATGTCTTATTTTCTCAAGTGCATATCCAAGTGGTTTGTTATACAAAACTCCAGCTTTAGAAATTGCAGCTGGGAATACAAGTGCATTGCCATAATATCCACTAGGCAAGTTTAAGTGGTCCTTACCGCGCACATTGACAACGCATGTGAGCCTAACAATCTCATTTTTACCTACTTGAAGTGCAATTGTGCGAGCTTTCCATATACATGCAGATATTATATCGAATGTCGAACGTTTTTGAAGGTGTGGGGGTAGATTTTTACGTAGGGCTTTAATTTGGTTACTGCTGAAAAAGAAAGATCGGCGGATTAAGTTGCTTTCGTCCATGGTTTCGATAAGATTGTTCCCTTCCTCTTCGTATTCGTGATGTTTGCATGTAACCTGTGGAGGACTTCGTGCAATTACGAGCTCTCTTTTCCAAACAGGTAGAATTGTAGGTTTGGTTGCACCTCGTGCAAGTTCTGCAATGCAGCTCAAAAATTGGACTAAGCCAATTCCGTCTCCCATTATGTGGTTTAAGCGTATGGCAAATGCAAATCCTCCACAGATAAACCGGGTTACCTAATTTTGACAAAAGGAATGAATTAGTTCACAAAGTTAAAGAGAATGAACCAAATCTCAATTATAAACTATTTAAAAATATAATAACACTGAATTGCCATATAGAGAATTTGGTAATACATGAAGTTAAAGAGAATGAAGGCCAAATGTTATTTTGAAATTTTAAATTATTCACATTGCGATTTGAATTTGAGGATTTTGCAAATTACGTATAAACAAAGTCGAAATCGGATATTTTTTTAGAAAGGAGGGAATATATACATGGAGTTCAGACCATTTCTACAATTGTTTGGTATTTTGGTATCTACATGTCTAAGGAGAAGTTTCTATTATGATTATCTATTACCTGGCCTAATATTCTTTTGTTAGTGGGTTGCAATCAAGATACTCCCTCTATCCCTAAATAATTGACGTTATAGGGAGTTCAAAATTTCTCAATATATTTGACGTTACAAGTTTCTAGGAAGCATTAATTATAATTTTTCCTCTATTGCCCTCAACTATATGGAGTATTTTATTTATCTAGACAACTATATGAAGTACATCTTTTCTTAATTAATGCAAGGGTAATTGTGGTAATATATATCAATCTTAATGACAAAATTGGAGTAATAAATGACTTCCTTAATAAGTGTGAAAACCTTCAAAACGTAGTTATTTAAGGATGGAGGTAGTAAATGGTAAAATGTAAATCCAAAACAATTTATTGGCATCAATTCCTATATATTAATTATAACTCGGCCACTTACCTGAATAAGCATCAACGGGCAACCTAAGATCCCTTGAGAGCCAGGAACATCATATAGAAGCTCATGTGCAAACGAGCATGGAGGCTGGATTGTGTCTCCAAGCATGTCAACTGAGATTTCTGCATCCGCTTCAATGAACAAGATCCCTTGGCCACTACATTCAACTTCAAGCTTATTGTTAGGGCCTTGAATAAGCCTACCAGCAAAGGGGTAGTAAAACACAAGTGCCCTACTTATTGCTTCTCTTAAAACCCTAACTTGGTTTCTCCCTTCCATCAGAGGGTTACTAGGGTAATATATTATGATCGGAAAATGAGATCGAAGGTCCTTTCGATCATCTAAATCCGAAAGTTTCTTTTTTTCGCGTGGTGTAGGCTCTGCTGGAGCTAAGAGTTGTGGTTCTTTTCGTCTCACTGTGAATGAGAATGCCATTTATGATCTAGGGTACTTAATTAGACAAGATTAAGATTTTGTGTTTTTTTTTTGAAGCAACAAGAAGAGAAGAAACTGGAGTTTGTATACTTTTTAGTGCTTCGCATGTGTAGCCTTTTTATAAGGCAAATGGTACATGAAAAAGAGAGTCGGTACATGAACCATTTACTAGTGATATAATATTTTATTTTATTATGAGTCATAAAAAAAATGGTTGCTTCGTGCATGTTCCTGTAGCAGAGCTGATCAGTTATATGTTTTTTAGGGATCCGGTTATCACGAAGTTATTTATTTGGTAAGTTAATCGATTGGTAGATAGAATCTTGTATCATACAACAATCTGATCCACATGATTCTATCGATCAATCGATTAACTTACCCCAAAATAAACTTCATACTAACCACTTCAGTTTTTTAGTGCTTCGCATGTGTAGCCTGTTTATAAGGCAAATGGTAGATGAAAAAAAGAGTCGGTACATGAACCATTTACTAGTGATATACTCCCTCATCCCATGATAAAAGTCTTTATTATTATTTTGGGTAGTCTCATGTTAATTATCCATTTTTTTTTAATAATCAAACTTTTACACATATTTTCCTATTATACCCGTAACATTAAATATCTCATACTTTTCTTATTTTAATTCTCTCTCCATATTTAATTAAATTATTATGGGTAACTTTGTCATTTCATTCATCTTCTTAATATGCGTAAAAAATTCACCAGGACTTTTATCCTGGGACGGATGTAATAATATTTTGTTTTATTATGATTCATTAAAAAAAATGGTTGCTTCGTGCATGTTCCTGTAGCAGAACTGATCAGTCAGACACAGGGAAAAGTCTCTCTCATTAGTGGTAATTCCACAATAAGATTTGCATTTTCAATTTAATTAATTTGTGAAATTTTAAAGTTAAAATTATGTACATGTGAACTTGTTTAAATTTTAGAAAAAATAATTTTGTAATTGGTGGCAATATTTAATTAGTTTATATTAATTAGCTCATAATCCTGTGTGAACCACGAGTTCTGTTATAATTTTTTTTTATATTTTTTCTATATTATACTATACTAATATATTAATTATATTATTATTAAATATTATTTTTATCAAGAATATGAATTTTAAGTAATATATACTAATTAAATTTAAAAAATATATGGGAGTAAAAGATAGCGATAGCCGATAAGTATATAATTATATGAGATAAAAAGATTTAGAAATTGAATAAAAGATGAAAAATAATTTCTTTTCCTATACTTTAGGTTTCTATATTATACTATATACTAATATATTAATTATAATATTAGTACATATTATTTTTTATCAAGAATATGAATTTTAAAGAATACTAACTAATTAAATTAAAAATGTGAAATATGAGATAGCGAAAAATACTATATATATAATTATATGATAGTAAAATATAAATAAAAAGATTTTGAAATGAAATAAAAGATGAAAAAGTAATTTCTTTTCCTATATTTTAGGTTTCTATTCTTAAATTTTAGGATGGGGATCCAGTCCGGGAGTCCAGATTTTTTTAAGTTACGGAATTTTTTTTAATTTTTTTTTTTTGCTTTTTTTTTAAAACAACAAAAAAAAAGTTTAATGTTTTATGAAACTGAAATTTTTACATAATACAGTGTTTTGGGTATTATTTGGATACATATAACAAAACAGGCCTGTACAGACCTGATTTTTATATGTATTTGTTAGTTCTATGTCCTCATCTTCATGCAAAACCTGTTAATTGCTAGCATTTTTTTTTGTTACATTGACACACACTCTTTACGGTCACCAAGGATCGAACCCTCGACCTTATAAATACTAAAGTTCCTAAATAGTTCCTAAAGTTCTGAGGAAAATTTTAAGGTATAAATGGGTTGATATGTAAATGAATGCTAGGGTAGGTAGGAGCCAAGGGGATCCTAATAATTTTAAAGTTAATTTGAGAAATTTTTAAATTCAAAGTTAATAAGTTAAAGTTGGGTGAAAAAATGGTAAGAAAATACATTGCTTAAACTCTAGAAGAGTGCAGTCACTGTATTAAAAAACAATGAAGAGCTTTATTGTATCATGTGCACTAAGCATAAAGAGAGATTCATGTCATGACTTGGTGGTCCATCTGTATTTGGTGTTTTTGAAAATGATGTGCCACCACCTGATTCATTTATTAATCCGCTAAGTACACATTAAGTGACCGTCTAGCCTTAATTAATTTTTAGCACTATATATGAGCTGACAAGTGCATTTTTTACAAATAAATATGTTTGATCCATGATAGTACAATAAGTGATTTTCTTCTTTTAAACGTTGACTATCAATAGTGGTAGGCTGGTAGCTATATTAAATATATTAGCTATATTTGTAAAACAATTTTATTTTTACAAATAAAATTGTTTTACAAATATTCTGACATACTAAAAACGTCATAGCAATAAGCCGCCCACGTAATCAATACTTATATATAAATACATCACAACCTATCCTTTAAAATCAATTTCAAATCAATTAATCTAGCTTCTAAACACACCCAATTTTAATTAATTGAAATCAATTTGATTTTTAACAGAGTTAGTAATACATGTAAGTTATGAAAAGGAAGAGTCATGAACATTAACATTTAAAATATATTTATTAACATTCATGAACATTTAAAACATCATTAAAAAAATAATTAAAAATCTGAAAAGGAAGAGTCATAAACATTAAAAAAATCTTTAATAAAATCATTAAATATATGACTTCTCACTAAACAGTTACAAATAAAAATTTAAATACATTTAATAAAAACTTATATATAAAGACATCACAGCCTATCCTTTAAAATCAATTTCAAATCAATTAATTAATCTAGCTTCCAAACACACCCAATTTTAATCAATTGAAATCGAGTTAGTCATACATGTAAGTTATGAAAAGGAAGAGTCATGAACATTAACATTTAAAATATATTTATTAACATTCATGAACATTTAAAATATCATTAAAAAAATAATTAAAAATCTGGAAAAGGAAGAGTCATGAACATTAAAAAAATCTTTAATAAAATCACCCTATAAAAACAGTTACAAATGAAAATTTAAATACATTTAATAAAAATACTACTTATCATAGTACTTCACTCTATAAAAACCTCATACTACACACAAAAGTACTCTACATCTACATTTGTTTCTACACTTAAAGGTCAGATTAACAAGAAAGTGGGATGAGATCAATTTGAACACTGGACAGATTGTCAACACCACAGCTATATTGCTTGATGAAGAGGTAGTATTCTAAATTTTATATTACTTCATAAATAAATATTATCAAGAATTAAAAGTTGTTATCTTATAAATAAATTATTTATCTTATATATATTATGTGCAGGATAATCACGGAATGCTCATTTTGAGATTCAACCAACGAGTACAATACATCAAAAGATTGAGCGAAGACAACGTATACATTATCAAAAGATTTTACATGTAGATATAAAAATAATGTATTATAAAAAAAAATATTCTTCTCATTGTAATTTTAATAAATTATATAATTTGTTATTCAAACTAGTCCGTGCGTTGCACGGGCTACCAACTAGTATATCCAGCGTTCAAACTTGAGGTACTACTTTTTATGGAATTGATATTAACATGATACTAATAAAGATGGCTGCTCGATCTGCATAAAATCAAATATCTAATCAACTCAAAGTTTGAATCACACCTAATTTATCAACAATGGCTGCCTGATTTGATATTTTGAATCACACCTGACCTAATGGCTGCCTGATTTTCTATTTTCTTTAATTTCTTTCTCTGTTGATTTAGGAAATGAAGAAGAGAAAATCAAAATAGCTCTGTGGACCAAATCCAAATCCTAACACGACTGTCTATGAGAACGAAATATACGACTACTATACTTGGTAGGGAATTTATTTTCTAGTCTTCTTCTTGGACAACTAAGCAAAATTTAGTACCAGATTAGAAAAATATTCCACTGTAATTAGTACGGAATTTATTTTCTTTGACAAAATTGGACCACTAAGCAAATTTTAATACTACCAGATTAAGAAAATATATATTCGATGCAATGTATACTATGAACTTCCTTAATTTATATATTTTCTTCCTCTTCTTCTTTTGACAACATTGTGAAAATTAATATTCAATGCAAGGTATGCTATGCCATCGCTTACTCTCTCATTTTTTTTCCATATATTGTTAATAACTTCGAAAGGGTGTTTGAACCCTTGAATATTTATTTTGATGGACTAATTATTTGAATATTTAATTTTTTTTCATATATTGTTAATTGTCGAAACTTCCAAAGGGTGTTGAACCCTCGAATATTTATTATGATGGACAAATTATTTGAATATTTAATTAATTTTGAATTAAATGTTTCATCACTCTAAGTGAGAATTCTAATTTTAAAGGCACATCTGAAGGCAGGGGTGAGCATGGTGCGGTTTGAACTTCAAACCGCACCCGAAACCACTTAAGTGCGGTTTGAAAAATTCAAAACCGCACACGAAATCGCATGTAATTGGTGCGATGCGGTTTTAAAGTGTGCGGTGCAATTTTAATTGGTGCGATTTCGGTTCCAAAACCAATTGAAACAACAAAAAAAGAAGCCTTCAATAAAATTTAACATAGAACTTACATCGAGCAATTAACTTAGTGAGAGAGTCGGCAATGAGAATTATATCAAGCATAGAACCAAAGTTCTTTCTACCAAACATGTCAAATTCACCATCAAATCATAGAACAGTGAGATACGTCAAATAGTTTTAGTTTATAATAAAGGAATGATGCTTTAAAACTAAAACATACACTATATAAAACAACGGAGACCATATATTCAATAACAAGCAAGAATGTTTATCTAGTTTCCAAAAATTAAAAGTATATATATTGCAGGGAAGACTTGTAGAATATAATCCTAACTATACCTAATTTGAAAAATAATCTATTAGACTATTACTATTATATCATTGACCTTAACCAATGCATTAAGTGCTCGAACCAACGAATTTGGCCCCTCAGCTATAAGCCCATCTAATAACGCATCAAACAAATTCAAAATTCCAAAACTCAATTGCTTAATTTTTGACTCTATAACCTCTAACAATCTTCTTTCAATTGGTGAAAAAATAACGCAAGATCTGTTGGTTTTCTAACAGATTCAAATAAAAAGTAACTTTATAATTTACTGTAGAGATAATACATACATACACACACACGTAGTGCGAGTTTTGGTTTTATCGCGTGCGGTTTTGGCTAAGAATCAAATCGAAACCAGTAAATTTAGTTATTCAACCCACCTAAAACCGCCAGTATCTGTAGGAATCAGATTAGTGCGATTTTAATTAGTGCGGTTAAATACGATTTTAAATCTGAATTTTAGTTAAATTTGATTCTTGTTTCAAATTTCTCCTGAAGATTTCAAAGGGAAGAAAGACCGGGGTTGAATGTTGACGTATGAAATAATGATAATTGTCCTTTCCCCAGCCACAGTAGTAACCTCCAAATTTGTCCCCTAAGTTTAAATACTTGAGGGTTTATTGAGACGTAAGACATCCAGAGCCCAGAGGGAGGATATTGACAAATTTCTTAATGAAAGGTAAGGGGATCTTGTATCCTTATCTAAATTTTAAGGCAATGCCAAAAAGGGACCCGGCCTAAGGAGAGGAAGTAAGGGGACCATCCGGGAAGGGACACGTATGAGAAGGGTTTGTTTAGAGTTAAATAATTAAATGGCTGAATCAATTAGTCATTCAGTATGTTTTTTTGAATAAAAATCGTCTGAATGGTTGAATCGGTCAGATTTTTGAACCGAATGATCAAGTGTACTTTTTTTGGCTGAATAACTGTTGAATGAAGTATTTTATATTTAATTTTTTTTTTCAATATAAATTACTATATTAAGTAATATTAAATAAAGTTATAACAATTTTGAATTTTTTCAGAGGGATAAAATAATAAAAATCTGTTATTCAGATGTTTCAAACATGTCAATTATTAAATAAATTTTTTTATTCAGTATTCAACCATTCAGCTCTATTCAAATTATTTAAACATTCAGAACTATTTTGTTCAGTTTTATCAGACACCCCGCAGTCTAATAACATGTGGGAATTAGATTGAGGTGGTTGGCTAAGGTAGAGACACAAGAGGATAGCAGGGCAGGGAGACAAATGATTGCTAAGGTATTGTTCATAAACCACGAAAAAGGAAGGACTCTGATATTGTTCATAAACCACAAAACTATCCAGATGAGTAATCTTTCAATTTTTTTTTGTGAAAATATTAATTCTCTAAATTAATTAAATTATTTTTTTGACAAACATCAATTTGGATATTCAGTTTAATTAGAAAATTATATTCTTCGGTCTCAATCAAATTAAAGTCCTTCAGAACTTACAATTATCCTCTGCGCTGAATAGTCGAATTAGTCATTCAAAGCAACCATGCAAAATTGCAAATTGTGAACGGATACAACTAACTGACCCCTCCCCATCACCCAAAATCTTCCATTTGATATAGTAGTCAAGAAAAATGTCTCAAAAGTACCAAGGATTTGTTTTCATATTAATTACTACCTAAAGACCTTTTTATGAAGATTTTTTTTCCCTTATTTTAACTTTGGCACTACAAAAAATATATAAATTTCTCCCAAATCCTTAAAATCTAAATGCAATTAATTTTCTCTAATTTTCCTAAACATTAAATACATATTTGTTTTGCATTTCATCTTTCCGACTCGATTTATGCCACCGAGATAATATTTCTTATTTTCTCTCTCATCTTTCTAATAAATTTAAAATATTATATTGATATTTTGTATGTGGTAATCCATGACTCAAAAATAATATTTGCCCTAGTCTTTAAAACACTAAAAAGGAACGTAGCAGGAAGTACAAGTGATGATGCCACTATAAAATGCAGTTCTACCATGCCTAAATAATTACAGACTCACCAAACACAAACTCTCTCTCTGTCTCACACACACACTCTCTCTCACACACACACGGGAAGATGAACATGAATTTAGCGCTTTTTATGAATGGAGGGGAAGGAGATGCTAGTTATGCTCAAAATTCTAAACTTGCGGTATGTCCTTGTTCCATGCTCCATTTGTTTTTGAGATCAAATCACGATATATTAAATTTTAAATTAAAGTTATCAATTTATTTAGTTTTAGTGGATACACTTATTATAATTGTATAATATATAATAAAAATTATTAATTAAAAAATTTATTTCATTCTAAACTTCTATGAATCGATATCAATTTTAAAATTTAACACTAATTTCTCGTTTGACATCAAAAGTCAAATTATATCTCTAATTAATTTTGGAAGAGATAGAGTATTAATTTCATCAAGATTTATCACTATTTGGTTGCCAATTTTTTCCTGCCAGTTTGGAAATTAGAAATCTAAATTAATACTCCCTCAGTTTCGAAAAAAATAAGATAATTATTGCCTTTTGAAGTCAACTTAAAATATTTTTAAACTCAAAATTGACATATTCATTTAATTTTAATCACTAACGATTAGTAATGTAAACTATCCAAAAATTCTACTAATTATAATATTTATTGTTTTTTATGTAATGAATCTTATCAATTTTGAATTTTAAAAAAATTCAACTTCAATTTTTTTCTTGGAAGAATTACTTAATTTGTCTTAGTTTCTCATGTATATATATGCATATGCAGCAAAAGACAGCTTCTTTGAGTAAACCTGTGCTAGAAAATACAGTACAATCCCTATTCTTGAAAGACTTTCATCTTCAAAAAGTGATAAACGTAGCCGACTTAGGCTGTTCCGGGGGCCCAACCACAGTATCAGTGATTTCAACTGTCAAAATGGGCGTGGAGAAGAAATGCAAAGAACTAAATTGCTCAGTGCCGGAACTTCAGTTTTACTTGAACGATCTTCCGGGGAATGATTTTAATTCCCTCTTTAAAAGAGTGTCTACTATTTGTACTCAAAATGAGGCTTCTTTGTGCTTTGTTATGGGAACTCCTGGTTCTTTCTATGGCCGACTTTTTCCTCGAGAGAGTTTGCATCTTGTTCATGCTTCCTACAGTCTTCATTTTCTCTCTCAGGTTTGTACACTAATTAATATCTCAGTCAATTTTATTGTTATTACTTGCTACTAGCTAGAATGCATAATTGTCCCTAAATTATATATGTGTTCGATCAAGTGATGTTTTTATCCTTAATTAAGACCTTTAAGTAACTAATTAGCAAATTTCTCTCTAAGTAAGATACAATTATTAGTGCATATATATTATTGTTTCTTTAAGTTATAATTAGTAACGCAAAAATGAACGATTTCACACTAATTGTACCTCTATGGAGGGTTTTAACTTTTAACTAATACCCAAACTTATATCTGAAAACGTCACAAGTGAATAAATTGAGGGGATTGATTTGCATTTTAGTTTTGCTACTACTCTAATTTGCAATTTCAAATTTCAAGTATATATTTATGTTCCATGTTTAACCCTAAGATAATGAAACTATAGTAATAAACTGATCAACATTAAGTCATTCTATACTACCATCAAAGGAAATATAGAAGAATACTCTATTTTAATTTGAAACAAAAAAACAAGAATTGGTAAATAAGACTATTATTCTGGAACATTGGAGACATGATTAGTATCAATTACTGATAAAAATTTACGTGCTGAATGATAAATAATAAGGCACCAGTAGGACTCAGAAGCAAAGATGGCATGCCATTGAACAAGGGGAAAATTTACATATCCAAAACAAGTCCTCTAGTTGTAAGAGAAGCTTACCTTGCTCAATTCAAGCACGACTTCACCTTCTTTCTTGAATGTCGTGCGAAAGAGATGGTTCAAGATGGACATCTAATGTTGACGCTTCAAGGTAGGCCGTCCTCGGATCCCACAAGTAAGGAAAGCTGCTACCAGTGGGAATTACTAGCTGATGCCATAGCTGCAATGGTTTCACAGGTACAAATATTTCAATTTGAGTCTATCTTAATTAATTTAGGTTAAAGGCTCGATCGGTAGTTGAGTTAAAATGAATTTTATTTTTTTCATAGGGCTTGTTTGACGTAGAGAAACTAGACTCCTTCGATGTGCCCTACTACACACCGACAATTGAGGAAATCCAAGATGTAGTGGAAAGTGAAGGATCGTTCACAATTGAGCTCTTAAAGTCTTTAACAGTTGATGCTTCGGATGAGAACGAGAATGATATACAGGCTAAGGGCGAAAAGATTTCTTATAATATCAGGTGCGTATCGGAATCAATGATTTCGTACCATTTTGGAGAGGAAGTTGTTGAGCAAGTGTATGATAAGCTTACTCAGTTAGTAGTTGAGGATTTGACCAAAGAATCGACTAAACTCACAAGCATCATTGCGGTGCTAAGAAGAAACAACATTTAAGCGCGCTAGCTTCTTTAATTTCTTTTGTTGAACTAAGCATGCATGTTTGTGGAAAGTCCTCATCGGGAGACACTAACCTGCCCGATCCTATTCATTAGAGCGAACTTGTGGAACTATCACTTTTATTTGTGGAAATATCAATTCCCTATATTATATATATATGTTAAAGAGAACAATCTTCTTATCCTAATAAATTTCCTCCATTTCGATCCCCATGTACATTAGTATCTTTCTCCAACATTTGAAGCGTATGCAAACATTCACCGAGTAAGCTCATACATGCAGTCTTCTTCATTTATACAAAGTGGAATTAATTATGTTTTGCCTAGGAGTCTAATAATAGCTTTATTGAGAATTCAGAATCTTTATTGAGGCCATAAACATAGAACCCGAAAGACAGAACAGAAAACAACAGGATTCAGTCATGCAAGTTCAGAAATATTACACGTAATACATAGATAGAATGGCATTTCCAAGTTAGATCTTGAAGTGCAACAGGGTAGGAGTCCCATCAAGGCCTTTATCGCGGAAGTGTTGCACCAATTCTTTCACTGTTGTTGCCCTATACTTGGGGGGACATTCCTCCGATAACAACTCCTTGATTGGTTCGTACAGTTTTGAGGATTGGTACAATCCTGTGCTAAAGAAGCCTGCCACTGATACTCTTGGACCAACATTGTTTGCTGCTACTCTATGTTCTACGCTTATAAATTTGTCATTTGAAATAAGCTAAAATTTCAAAAAACAAAAATACAAAACTAAATTTAATAAATACCTAAACAAATAAAATATTTGATCATACCATGGAAGACGACTAAAATGTAAAACAGTACCCAGAGTTTATCACTTTGTAAAGATATAGTATCTGATTTTACAATATAGGAAAATTGTTATCTGGTGGTACAATAAGTAGGTGCAAAAGATATGTTTGCACTGCTAATTAAGGCTTAAAAGGTACGATTTTGTAATAATATTTATGTTTTAAGTGAGGAATAATATTTATTTAGTCAAACTTAAGGACGAAAACGACAGTCACAAACAAAAAGTTTTGCATATATTTTAAGTGAACTATGAAAATATAGGAAGGTAATTAGAGACTTTACCTGCAAAAGATCTCCAATATTGAGCACAAGAGCTCCTGGCAAAGGAGGAACATCAACCCACTGGTCCTGATGAAGAATTTGGAGGCCACCTATAAGGTCTTGCAAAAGGACAGTGATGAAGTTATTGTCGGAATGCTTGGTAGTGCCGACAGTTAATTCTGGCTGCGGGCATGGAGGATAATAATGGCAGATAATGGCATGCCCCTCGGCACAATCAATGCCTTTGAGGAAATCTCTGTTAAGACCAAGAGCCTCCGATAACAATTCTAACAAAGAAAGGCCTAACTTTGTTACGTGCTTGGAGTACTCCATTAAAATGTCTCTGCAGGGTTTATAATATATGGCAATTACAATAATCAGATTATTTTAATCAAGATAATAAAAATAGGTATTATCTTTAATATTAGGCCGTTAATAATACTAGTTATGTTCTCAGAACAATAAATATCACTGAAAGCCCTTAGTGTTGCTGAAAAAGTATAAAAATGTCGCTTAATAATTCAACCTTACGTATGTATATATACACAGCATGTAAAATCTGAAAACATGTAATATTTCATATAACTAGTCTAATTCACTCTGATCTCCCTCATTGCTTCTTCTAACACATTTTAAATTTTCAAAAGAAAAAGAAGACAATTAACTTTAATTTTTTGAATTTGCTCTTAAAATTGGCCCCCCTAAAGTTTTAGAGAGTAAAACAGTTTGAGAGAGAGAGAGAGTAAAAATTTTAGAGAGAGTAAAAAATGAGTGTATAAATATTTTAGTGAGAGAATATGTATAAAACAAAATAAATAGAGAAGTTAATTAAATAAATATAAAAAATTAATATATTAAGTAATTTATTTTATTTGTGTGGGTCCAAGTGTAAATTAGGATTCACATGACCTAATTGAATAAATACACAATTAGGGTTCCACGACATCATTAAATGTTCAAATTAGGGTTCGCATAACCTAATTAAATTAAGACGGAGAAGTCAGAAATAAAAGTGCTAGACTCGAGAGAAGCCTCCACGTGTCCCGAGACAAAAGGCTCGTGAAGGCGGTTCATTTTGAGAATTGATTGAGGGCTTGGATTGGTGGTTAGAAGGACAGAGCGATATGGACAATATTCTAATGACTAAAGGGTATTTCTGGAATTTTTCTGAAAACATGTGTCTGACATGTGACTACCTAATTTCAGGAGACTCTATAAATACCTCTTCCATTGCATGAAGGAGGGAGGGGAGGCTTTTGGTGACTTAAGACTTGGACATTCCATCTAAAAGCACTAAATGCTTGGATATTCTCTTAACTCGAAGCACTCAAGAAGGCTCTTGGAATCCCTGCTACCCTAACACGGTTTCCGAATTCTAAGAGTTCTGCTACGTGTCATTGGAGTAATCGACCACATGTTCTTCTCCTCTCTTCAATCAATCAACCAATTCCGTGCTCTTTCGTGAATTTCTCTCTTTCGATCCTCAGCCAACACGAAACCCTAACTAGCAAAGCACCATTTTCTTGCCCACAATTTGGTTATAACTATTTGATTTTAACGCACATAACTCATATTAAAAATAGGTAATATATGATTTTAATTTTTAACGAAATTATAACCATATTTTATAATTCATAAGCAACCCAAATCCACTTTTTGCCAAGTCTAGTCAAAAGTAGTTGACAGCACCGGGCACTCCAATTTTTCAAAGGTAAAATAGGTAAATCATTATAAATATTCATTAAATAATATTTAAAAAATTTAAACTCGAACTCTAATTGTAACCCTAATCATAACCATGAGTGTCTTCCCATCTCTTTCGTCCTAATTAAAAATTCAATCAACAAATTCATCGTTACCTATTAATTAAGATTGTCTTCCTCCATCATAACATAATCATTGAAAATCATATAATGATCAAAGAAAAGAGAAATGAGGAAGACGACTCCTTTTATTTTAAAATAATTAAGTCTACTATCACATAAAATCGATCACATACCGTCCACATACACTCACATGCATATGCATGTGGTCCACGTGACTTGTTATGCATGTGGTTCACGTGACTTCTTTCTGCAGCACGTGGTAGTGAAATATCGCGTGTGAGTGTAGATGTGAAATGATATGCTAACTATTTTATGTGATAGTAGACTTATGGTTTATTTTATTGAATTTGTAGTTTTTTTTTATGTTTCTCTCTAAAACGAGCTGCTCTGTTCTGTTTTAAGGCATCTACCCAACAGTTCATATAAATTAAAAACAAATCAAAATCAATTAATGATAAAGTAATAACTACATACCAGAAATCAAAATAAAAATAACTAATTTAATTAATATGCGGGGAAGAACCTTAAACAACCAGTGATTGAGCAGCTGTTGTACCTCGGAGAAAGCGGAATGAACTCGTGGCGAGAAGATTAAAGAACCCAACAAGCACAAAACAGGTTGGGATCTAATTTTGTGACCCAAAAAATGTGATGAAACTCCTCCTAAAACCATCCAAAACCCTTCAAATTAAGTTGATTACCCACAGGGCTTCATTACCGTTCAAGTCACATGCAGTTTAGAAACACTTCTCTATTTTTTGGCCATGGCTGGAACTTTGAATTGGAATTGATTCAATCACCTTATTGAGAGTAAATTCATCCCATTAGCTTTGTTTAATTAGTAATCATCATTTTTATCTTCAATTTAAAATCTTACATAATTAAAGAGTGCATAAATTTGATTAGGTGAGAATTAGGCATTTGATTAGTAAACACATTCCTCAATAAAGAAACTTTTGTACCGTTCTTTCGGGAAAATCAATTGCAATTCATTTTGAGAATGATTTTCCTCTCAATTTACTTTTTAATTGTATGCTTTGATTTTTTGTTTGGTATCTAGTTAAGGTTTTTATTCTTGTTTCTAGATATGGGTTGCAGAATACAAAAGTTATTATAGTCAATACTTCTCTAAAATTACGTGACTGCCATAACCAGTCATATTTTTGGAAGTGGAAAATTAAAAATATACCTGCACACAGGAGGAAACTCCTCTGGACTTGGAGGGTTAGGAGCCATAGTGCAATAGATTGAATCCCTCCAGTTTGCTGCTGGTGCCCTATATAGATCAAAATTGTTATTGTACACCGCAGCTTTCGTGCTGTCTCGCGTATACCACTGCTTCTTTACCTCCGTATCTTGCTCAAAAAACCTACGTACCCCATCCTTCATCTCCTCCATAACCCTAACTGGAATTCCATGATTAAGCACTTGAAAGAAACCCCATGTCCCCGATGCATCACGGACTTTATCAACAGTCTCCTTGTACAGAATAGGATCTTTATCAATGCCAATAAGGTCTATTATTGGAATACTAAATTTAGTAATGTTGGAATCATGATTAAAGTTGTCATAATTTTGTGGTGTTCGAAAGAACATACGAGGAACCTTGGTGATTCCAGCATCGACGAGTCCTTTAACACCAGCTTTGGTCTCATCGAAAGCTTTTAATTCACTAAGGCGGTCGTAGTTCTGTTCAGTTGCAGCCTGAATATTATTTGTGCCATTGGTAACTATTGTCATCTTTTGCAAGGAAAATATATAGTTCCTATAGTTCTTAGGAAAACTTTAAGATATAAATGGGTTGATATGCAAATGAAAGGTAGGGTAGGTAGCAGCACAAGAGGAGCCTGTTAATTTATACTCGGTTTGAGATTTTTTCAAATTCAAAGTACATAGGTTAAAGTTGGGTGAAAAATGATAAGAAAATGCCTTGCTTAAACTCTAGAAGACTGCAGCAACTGTATTAAAAAACAATGAAGAGCTTTAGTGTATCATGTGCACTAGCATAAACAGAGATTCATGTAATGACTTGGTGGTCCATCTGTATATGTTGTTTTTGAAAATGATGTGCCACCACCAGATTCATTTAATAATCCGCTAAGTACCACATTAAGTGACCGTCTAGTCTTATTAATTTTTAGCACTATGAGATGAAAAGTGCATTTTATACAAATAAACATGTTTGATCCATGTTAGTACAATAAGTACTTTTCTTCTTTTAAACGTTGAAATGCCAAGAAGTAATAAAAATATGAAAGCTATAAATTAATTAGTGAAATCAAAAACTAATTAATATGACTGGTGTCAATCAATTAAGTTTTAGCATCACAAACTTAATAACGTGCATAGTACGGGTAAGTTTTGAAATAACTTATGAGCGACAATATTTGTAATTATAATAATAATAATAATTTTAAATATAGTCATTATAATGTCATTTTAATATGAATAAGACTAAGAAAAAAAAGGATACAATGCAATTGATTTATGAATTTGAGAAGTTATTGTAAATAAATATATGACACATAAAAATAGAAAAATTAAAAACTTTTGAACTGCTGAGTCACCCAAAAAATTCTTCTTTAGACCATGAGTTGAATCGAGACTAACGAAAATAAATCAGTATTTATCTTGTTATATTTTAATATTGATTGATTGATTAGATGTCTGCTAATAAAATAAATAAACATACCTACTCCAATAAATATATTAAATTCTTTTATGCAATAAAATCACTTTGCTTTTTGACAAAAATATATATTAAATAATTATATTATTTTTAATGTGACTGGTTGATAGTGAGGTTGTCATCACTTCAAGACAAACAAAGCATATTGAATTGGATTTTTTATTTTTTTTTTGCTAATTTAATTTGATTGTCATTTTGTCGATATAAAAAAAATTCTTGAAGGGCTACTTCATCCCAAGTACCTCTACGAAGGTTCAGTACTTCAGTCAGCAAACATGTGCCACTGTATTAAATAATTATATTACCTTTCGTTTTAAAATATATGATTAATTTTGAAGTCACATTTTTAAATTCTTAAAGTTGGGTGAAAAAATGATAAGAAAATGCATTGCTTAAACTCTAGAATACTGCAGCCAGTGTATTAAAAAACAATGATGAGCTTTAGTGTATCATGTGCACTAGCATAAAGAGAGATTCATGTCGGGACTTGGTGGTCCATCTATATTTGGTGTTTTTGAAAATATTGTGCCACTACCTGATTCATTTATTAATCCGCTAAGTACACATTAAGTGACCGTCTAGCCTTGTTAATTTTTAGCACTATGAGATGAAAAATGCATTTTATACAAATAAACATGTTTGATCCATGTTGTTGGTTTTTGATTTTATGATGTTTTGAATGATGACTCATTTAAGTATATTAGACATGTGCATGGTTCATGATTTGTTATTATATTATTAAATATGCATGGATTATGGTTTATAAAAGGTTTATAATATTATAATTAATATGCATGGATTATAAATGGGTTATAATATTATAATTGATATGCATAAGTTATGGGTATTGCATGATCTATTTGTTTTGGAGGATATCAATGAAGTTTTGGGATTGGAGTTTATTAAGGTATGTTGTTGGTATTTATAATAACTGATATTATCAAGGAAGATTTGTTGCTAGCCCAAATTGGCTCCTCTGTTTCATCAGTGTATCTCATGGGTGATAATTTAATTAAGGATGTTATCCTGCTTAGTGGAGCCCACATTATTTAGTAGTCTATTTTAAAAAGGAGTCCTACTTACTGAAGCTTTTGAGTATTATTTTTATTTTATCTCCTCTTGTTCCGGTTTAACATAGTTGATTGTGGGTAGAGTTTCACTCCTTGATTTCAGCTCTTCAAAACTTAATAGCTGGCACATATCTGCTTGTGAATCAAAGCCGCTGAGATCATGGTTGGTTGTCAACGGGACAGAGATGTCTTAGCTAACAGATTTTATAGCCGTTGCACATTCTCGTTATATATACTCCTTCTCTTCGGCTAAACAATAGGCAACAGAGAACGGGCAATCAAATTGAGAGATTATTTCAGAGCTTATCAATTGTTTTATTCCAGCCATACATTCTTATCTATTATATTCGTTAGTGCTGGAAATTTCATTCCTTGTAAACCAAAAGTAAGCATAGTTTTTGCTTGAGATTTTCTGTGTTAGTTAGTCTGTTCATAGAAGGCTTCAAAGGTCTCAGAGGTGAGAACAATGCGAGAGGTGTACAAGTTGCGAGAGGTGTCTGAAAAAGGGCATTGGTGTCCATCATCGAAATTGAAGCTTCTTTGTAATGAGGGAGTTCTTTTTATTGTATTTAATTGAATATTAAGTTTAATAAAAAGAGTCTCCAATCCTAGTTGGGATTGGACGTGGATTAGGCCACTAGATTAGAGGATAGATACTGAACCACGTAAAAATCTTGGTGTGATTTTTACTTATGTTTCTCTCTTTAACTGTCATTCACGTTCTGCATTGTTTTGTTATTCACGCCACTATCTAGACACTAAAGCAGACAGGTGTAGCTGTTTGATAATCAGAAACGAAGAACATAAGCTAAAAGCAGAATGAAGTGTAAAATATCAGAATTATACCAGTGTGAAAAATTCCAAAAAAATTTCACCGTTTATCACTTTTAGCTTAACCACCTATTCACCCCCCTCTAGGTGTGCACATACATAGAATTACACATGTTAGTACGTACAATAAGTATGTGGCTCCAAGAGCAAATTAAGATTCACACAACTTAATTGAATTAATTACACAAATTAAAGTTCACACTATAATTAAATGAATGACAGAAAAGACAAAAAATGAATGAACAAGATCGTAATTAATGAACGAAATATTAAATGAGCAAAAAGAGAAAAAACCCAAGGGTTCGGCCCCATAGGGCGCGCACTATCTCATTTTCTCGATTGGCATGCTAGAAGGGGTTTGATCGTTGCAATGACACAGCAATAAGTCCAGACTACAGAAATAATCTAAAATCTTGTGAAGCTCCAATAATTAGCCTTATAATCTCTATGACAAGAAGAGCTTCTTAAAGGACCAAAAATTATGAGAAAGAGATGAAAACCGACCAGGAAATGTTGAAATGAACGGGAAAAAGAATCGAAAAAGGCCCCCTTAGGGTTCGGCTCCCTAGGGTTCGGTCCCCTAGGGTGTGGCTTCCCATGTCATATGCAGAGTTTTTTCGAGGATTTCCGACGACGAGATTCTCAAATAAAGAAGGAAGAGGAAGAAAGCATTGTTTGAGCAACAAGAGCTTTGAAGCCTGAGATCGAGGAGGAGCCTCCATGAGTCCCAATTGGACAGTTAAAGGAACTTAAAAGATTAAGTCTAATATGTTTCTAGATAACCTAATATGGTACCTTCACCATTTCCAAATTTGGGCCAAAACGAATATAGGTATCAAAGGTTACCGGGTATTGAAAAGGGGAGGGCTGAGATTGGAAAAAGAGACTGTCGAGGCAGTAGCAGCCAGCGCGCTCAGCGATGTGCCGCGTTGCGCTGCAGAGCCCGACAGTCAGTCGATCGCGAGCCCGGTTTGTAAATGTAATACAATGACTGCGATTTGTAGGTTAACTTAGAAGGTGGGTATATCATCAGAAATTAAAAATAAGTCGTAAATAAGCTACCTAAATCGAAGCCAAAAATGGCATGAGATGAGGAGCACAGCTGCTGCCCATTGGTAGCAGCATTTCACTGCAAACAGCAGCAGGAACTGTGTCGCAGTAGCAGAAGCAGTGGCCTTGAGTGGGACTAGTAAGCTTTTCTTTTAGCGTAGCTGGTAGGTAAGAATATCAAGGGTTGTATCACAAGTAGAATGTCAAAACTTCACACTAAATTAGTAAAATAAATTCCTCAAAGCAAGGACAGGAGCTGCTGTCATTAGCAATAGCAGTGAGCTAAAATCAACAACAAGAAGTTGCTACTGTAGCACTGTGGAACCCGCTTCCAAATTTAGTTTAATAGCTTAAAAATAAATAAATAGCAAACATGAAATTATTAAACTAAGTTGAACCATTAAAGCCTATTAAGGGGTTGTTGGGGCTAATAAGTTGGGTTTGGGGTCGCGGGGCCACGTGAGGCCACACCAAACTTGGTCAAGTCGATCATGGGGCCAAACCAAGATTGGCTGCCTGTGACGCCTCCAAAATAGTGATACATCACCCATTCTGAGTTACAATATACTAGATGCGAAATAACTACAACTTTATTATTACAACATATAAATCATGAGTTTAAATATAGATATTGCCATCTGCAGACAATATCCACAAAATCCCCATCATAATTATTGATACATTATTTTACAAAATGGTGAGGACTACTAAACAACTCTCTCTGTAACCTTCATTCCATACCTTAGACTAAGACTGCTACATTCTCGCTCTCGAGAAGAAAAATGGAACAACAAGGAAAAGGGTGAGCTCAATTAGTCCAAGAAGAATATTATGACTAAGATAATGTACAACAAATTATCGTTAGTCTTCACGAGGAAAAATCTAATAGAATCTGATAGGCAACAAGTTTTTAAATCAATATTAGCAATGAAAATAATAATTCATTAGAAGAGTTAAGTAGAGAATGCTAACTCTTATTGTGGCGCCCCAAAATTAGGTATCGTCGTTCCATCTTGGGTCGCCACTTACATGGTACATAAATTCAAATATAACTTACTAATATAAGCGTAGGTATGCAATCGACATAAAGCGTGAGTTTGAATACAAATATTATCTACTAGATATTATCTGAACTCAAAGGAGTCCTCATTACAACTATTATCACTACTATTTCACGAGAATAGTGAGGACTACTAATCTTATCCTCTGGACCATTACTTACGTTCCCGAGGCTAAATCCAATTTATGTTCTCATTTCACGAAGAAGAGCGGTGAATGAAAGAAAGGGTGAACTCAATAGCCCGATAAGAAATATTATGACTAAGATAATGCGAGAATAAATTATCATTAGCCTTCAACAATGTTAAAGCGATAAAATACAATAGACAACCGGTTTAAGCTGCGGTGAATAAGCAATCCATTAAAAGAGTCAGTAGAGAATAAAATCTACTATCTTTTAGGTTTTAAAGGTTTTCATCAATTTTTCATCGGCGAGACTTCGACAATAAATAAACCACCACATCTAATCATTCTTCCGCATACCACGGTCGAGGATTTTCATCAAATTATCAATGGTTATGACTATCTTAGAATCACCCCGTCATGATCATACCAAAACTATCCATCAACGCATTCTGAATGCCACTGAGGACTTTTGTCACATCATTTATATCAAGTCATGATTATCTTAGAATGATCCACAGGTCATAATCATACTAAGTTCATCTATCTTGCGTAAGCGAAAAGATAACCTGATATAACATGAGGATGATGACAATGACATAATAATTCAATAAAACAAGTTCAAGAATTATTTAATCCATGAATTATTAACGTCCAAATTGTCGACATGATCTTTGTTTAGTAGAGTAAAATTCAAGAATGATCGGAAAAATATTTCCATGAAAGATCTTTGGATGAAACGCAAATATCGAGGATATTCTACTAATTTCATGGAGTATAGAAGTCAAAGTTTTAACCAACCGGGGTATAATAAAGAATGGAATAACAAAAGAAATCACCATACATGCGATTGCATGGATGGGCGGGTTATTCAACAGTAATAATAATAACGGAACGAGTCGTGAAATTCACATCGACGGGATGTTCAACGAGAATAATAAAGATGGAACCGGATCCAATGTAAAACACACAGATAGGATATTCCAACGAGATGATAAAAAGCGGAACGTGTCGATGTAAAACACACACGAGATGTTCATGTTCCAATAATAATAAAGACGGAACCGGTCCTGTAAAACACACAGAATGTGGATGTTCCAATGCGAATAATAGAAGAATGTCACCAAGTATAGGTAAAGCGCATGATCTGAGTTATTCCAATGAATAAATAAGAATGGAATAACATAAGGATTTCATCAAGTATAGGATATGCCGCATATACAGGTTATGTATAGGGTATATTGTGAGACCCCAGATTTTATCAATAAAGATTTAAATTTGGTCGAAATAATTTTTAATATTATTGTGTGAATTTGAGATAATATTATAGTTGTGGGTAGTATTTATAAATTTTGCAAAGTATGCAAGTGGTTATATTATATTCGATTGGTGGGGAATATTCGGTTTAGCGGGGAATATTCGTCTAACTACTCAATCATTGGTGGACCCTAATAATGTAATTATTATCGGGATTGAGAAAACGACAAAAATATTTTATTGAAATAACGGCGGAAGTTTTACCGTGGTTACTGTTGAACTACTCGGTAGTAAAAGTACAGTAATAAGTGTGGTTGCATAGTAGCACACGGTATTGATTATTGATGCTTATGTGAGAAGTCACTTAGTTTGATTCCATTATTGTCGATTAATAATATGAATTATTATAATGATAATGACGTTTTGTTTTATTCAGTATTATTAACGTAATAAAATGCGAAACATCTTTATATATAAAATAGAATACTTTATTAAAGTTATTCTATAAATAGAATATATTATATTTTATTATGCATAGTGTT
Organism: Panax quinquefolius; assembly: GCA_020205615.1. Taxonomy (NCBI): domain Eukaryota; kingdom Viridiplantae; phylum Streptophyta; class Magnoliopsida; order Apiales; family Araliaceae; genus Panax; species Panax quinquefolius. Next base: position 18,409,645 of record CM035151.1, on the reverse strand, counting down.
GCGTAGTGTTTTTTGTATAGTGTTTTTGCATAGTATTGCATAGTGTTTGCATAGTAAAATGTTTTTATATAAATAGAATATATTATATTTTATTTAAAAGATTTTTCTTTAAATATGGACCGTCAGATTAAAGTAAATCAATCCTGACCGTTCATGGATTAGTTCTTATGCATTCCATTTTCCTATAAATAAAGCTCATTCCTTCATTATTTTCTTACTTAATTCATTGAAACTCTAGAGAGAGAAATTATAGAGAGAAGCTATAGAGAAAATTATAGAAAGAAGAAGAGTATTCGCTACTTCTTACTTCTTATATTCAGTTCTTTTACTTGTAGTGGGTGTTATTCTTTCTTCTTGAAGAGAACTTACATTATTCCATTCATTATTATTACATTGGAATAACTTTTGTAAAAGTGGCATACCCTATACATAACTTTTGTATCTGCTGCATACCCTATACTTGGTGAAATCCTTATGTTATTCCGCTTTATTATTACATTGGAATAACTTTTGTATCTGTGATTTACCTATACTTGGTGACATTCTTCTATTATTCTCGTTGGAACATCCTGTGCATGTGTTTTACACCCGACTGGTTCCGCTTTTTATTATTCTCATTGGAACATCCATGCATGTGTTTTTTACACCGGACTCGGTTCCGCCTTTATCATTCTCGTTGGAATATCCTATCTCGTGTGTTTTACACCGGATCCGGTTTCCATCTTTATTATTCTGTTGAACATCCTGTCGGTGTGTAATTTCACCCGACATGGTTCCGTTATTATTATTCGCTTGGAATAACTTTGCCATCTGAAGCACCGCATGCATGGTGATTTCTTTTGTTATTCCATTCTTTATTATACCCAGTTGGTTAAAACTTTGACTTCTATACTCCATGAAATTAGTAGAATATCCTTGATATTTGCGTTTCATCCAATATCTTTTCATGGAAATATTCTTCTGATCATTCTTGAATTTTACTCTATGAAACAGTATCATGTTGACAATTTGGACGTTAATAATTTATGGATTAAATAATTCTTGAATTTGTTTTATTGAATTACTATGTCATTGTCATCATCCTCATGTTATATTATGTTATCTTTGGCTTACGTGCATAGATGAACTTAGTATGATTATGACCAGGATCATTCTAAGATAATCACGACTTGATATAAATGATGTGACAAAAGTCCTCGGTGGCACCTGTAATGCAAAATGATGGATAGTTTTTGGTATGATTATGACCAGGGGGTGATTCTAAGATATAATCATGACCATTGATAATTTGATGAAAATCCTTGACCGTGGTACGTGGATGATTAGATTGGTGGTTTATTTATTGTCGAGTCTCAAATGATAAAAATTGATGAAAACCTTTAAAACCTAAAAGATAGTAGACTTTATTCTCTACTTGACTCTTTTAATGGATTGCTTATTCACCGCAGATTAAACCGTTTGTCTATTGTATTTTATCGGTTTAACATTTGTTGAAGGCTAATGATAATTTATTCTCGCATTATCTTAGTCATAATATTTCTTCTTGGGCTAGTTGAGCTCACCCTTTCTTTCACCGTTCTCTTCGTGAAATGAGAACATAGCCGGGACGAGCTCGGGAAGCAAGTAATGGTCCGAGGATAGCATTAGTAGTCCTCACTATTCTCGTGAAATAGTGTGATAATAGTTGTAATGAGGACTCCTTTTGAGTTTGTATAATATCTAGTAGACAAAATTTGTATTCAAACTCACAGCTTTATGTCGTATTGCATACCTACGCTTATATTAGTAAGTTGTATTTGAATTTATGTACCATGTAAGTGGCGACCCAAGATGGGTGGCGATACCCTAATTTTGGGGCGCATACGGTTGGTATCGAGCTTAGGGATATGATCCCCAAGCTAAGATGTGAGAATAGTACTAGGAGGGAGAGACGAGAATTCCTTCACTAGTATGACCTACCTAAATTTATTTGGTATTTAATTGGTGATCCGTCGAGTATAGGGATAATATGTGATATGTTAATTAACCCTTATTTTATGGCAGTATTTGAAAATGGCATCCGAGAATGTTGAGAATAGCAATGGAGCACAGGAGACTGTTGATTCTCCACAGATCAATAATCAGGACAATGTACAACAGGATGGCGATAATCCTCCTGTAAACAACAACACTGATCAATTGACTAACGACGGTACGTTTAAGAGGTTTTAGAATTCATGCAACATCAGGGGCGAAAGCGACTCTGTCCAAAACGTAGGTGGAAACACGGAAAACTCTCGGGCGGTCACCGCTAAACAATTCAAGGAGTTGGGGACCACCGGAGTTTAAAGGAGAGCCAAAACCACTTCAAGCGGAAGCATGGATAAAGCAGATTACCAAGATATTTGATGTCTTGGGATGCTCCGAGGAGCAAAAGGTTCCTTTCACGCCTTTATGTTGCGCGGAGGCGATTCTTGGTGGGAATCGGTAAAAGCGTACTCAACTTCTTTGTCTTGAAGATATCTTGGGAGAAGTTCCAGAGTCGTTCAACGACAAATACTTTCCCCGAAAGTATTCGCCACATGAAGGAGGTGGAGTTTATCAAGTTGGAACAAAACAATATGACCGTGTCGCAATACGAGGCAAAGTTTGCGGAGTTATCACGATTTCATATCCCCACTTGGTAGATAATGAAGAGAGAATGGCGCGAATGTTTTTAAGAGGTTTGAAGCGGAGATACGTCAACATCTTATTTCTCATAAACTGTGTTTTATTCGATGTTGTAAATAGGGCTCAATTAGTGGAGCGATAACGAGTCAACCCAACTAAAAAGAAAGCAAGCAAGAAAATTATAATACCAATGAGAGTAGTCATCGAGCGGTGACAACAAGCATGGAGGGAATCAACAGGGCCGATATGGTAACCACTTTGGTGGTAATCGTACAAAACAATAAGAATGGACATTTCAAGAAAAGGAGATTCAACAATGATGGAAAGACGTCGAAGACCAAAGACCGTTGTTAAGGAAGGAGAAGGACCACCTATTATATGCTTCAAATGCGGAGAGAGGGACACATCGGTCCGAATCTGCGCCATGCCGTCCAAAGCATGTTATAATTGTGGAAGAGAAGGTCACTTAGCTCGATTTTGTCGTTTACCGAAGACAAATTCAACTAGGATGGAGGCACCAAAGGCTGTCCCAGACAAACCAAAGCTAGTAGTTTAAGAGAGAGCGTTTTTTTTTCTCGTGACGAGGAACCTGAATAAAATTATCACGGGTTAGTTAATTATAAATTCTTGCGAAGTCTATACCTTATTAGATACCGGTTCTACCCATTCTTTTATCTCTCTTGCTTGCGTTCAACGTTTAAATTTGACTCCGGAGAAATTAGACTTTGATTTATCTATTGAAACTTCGTTGGGAGAAACCTTCGTTACCTCCAATTTTTTTATTAATCTTGTTGTTTCAAATAAACACTTTCACGTTACCTGTCGATCTTATCTCTTTGAAAATACTTGCCTTTGAGGTAATTTTTAAAAACGATTGATTAACTACTCATTATTCTTTTTGTAAGGTTGTTAGCTTTCATATTCCTAACCAACCTGTTATACGAATTCAAAGTAACCAAATCCTAAAGTTAATCACTGTGATATCAAGCCATAAGTAAAGAGCCCCGAACCTTTCGTTGTCAACTTCCTTGTGTGGAATGCACCGAAGCCAGACTTTCTGCAGGCGACATCGTGAATGAAGATGGCAAGTTTATAGGTATCATTGTGAGGTGCTATCTAGGTTAAGGGATAGAAGTCACAGTTGGTATCAATGTGACGTACTATCCAAGTCTTGGATAAAATGTAATGATTTTGAATGATATTTCTATCATTAATAAATTTCTTGACGTATTCTTGAAGATTTCCTAGCCTACCCTAGAGCGTGAAATCGAATTTTGTATTGACCCCAAAGATAAAAACCCATTTCTTAAACCTCAAATATTTCTTCAACTAAATGAACAGTTTACGTGGTTTATGATGAAAGTCATAATAAAAGCATTGGAATAATGAAAATCATGGGTATTCGTGGTATTAGTAAGTTTTATGATGAGTTATGTTGGTTAGTATGTAAAAACATGAAAGTTTCTTAGAAATCACAAAGAGTTGAAAATCGATTTTGGTGAAAAACGTAACATGAAATTCAATTGACCATATCTCCTATTATATTTTGAATTTTTGAATGTGGTCAAGTCCTAGAGTTAGATCTATGAGTTACCTAACTAATCCAAGTGGAATTACTGGAAAAGGTGTTGTAGATTTTTGTGTGGACTGATTTTAGCAAAGGAGTGCAAAGCTGCAAAACCGAAAAAGCTTCTGCCATGATTTTAGAGAGGCTGTTTCGGCCACTTAAATTATGAGAAAAATTCTGGCCTTTTGGGACATGAAAGTATATGGTATAAAGTACCTCCTGTCCAAAAATGAGCTCATTCTCGACTTAAAATGAGCAAGTTATGACCATTTCAATATTTAGGTTTTTCCGATTTAAAACGCTATAACCGAGTTCTATAACTCCGATGACCATGAAATTTAAACTGAAGCTCACGTTAACATGGGTAAGGTCCTGTCAAGATTTGGGAATTTTGGAGTTAAACTTGAGGTAGCTAATTTCTTAAGGAATTAATTAGAAATTGATTTTTGAAAAATAGTAAATGAATTTTAAAATTCCGAGAAAAATATATTTTCATCATGGGACTATATTATGCTAAATCCCAGAAAAGAAATATTTTTGGGACTGATTTGGTATTTTTCATGAAAATAGTTTAGTTACTTAACATATGAGTTAAATATGTTATGTGAAGTAACAAAAGTTGAAAATAGGATTTTATGGCTGTGAGAATCCTATATAGAGTATATGCATATTTTTTTGAGGATTTGATAATTGGTAATGATATCTTATGAGTATGGCATTTTGAATGATTAAATGCATTATATGGTAAAGCGTAAACAATTGAGATAAATTATTTATAAATTTAAGAAGTGATTAAAATATTGGTATAATATTAATGATATTAGATTATGAGATTATTAAGTGATTGATAACATGGGGATATTCTTGAATCCTGGATAAATTATATTATAAATGTTTAATATTTATCCTTTATCTTATTTGATTGATTCTTTATATCATTATCCTCATGTTTATAATTTTTTTAAAGTCATCTGTGGCTGTAGAAGCATAGATGGACTTTATATGATTATGACCGTGGATTGTTCTAAGATAATCATAACCAGTAATTGAAAACACAATTATCTTTGGCAGTAGTGTGGGATAATTTGTGGTCGTGATACTAATGAATATCCTTAAAGAAGTAGTGCGGGGATGATTCGACGATGTGGATTAATTATTGAGCTGAGTCTCAGCAATGAAATATTAATTCATGGATGTGTTCAAAGTCATCTGTGGCTTACGTGCATAGATGGACTTGGTATGATTATGACCAGGGATCATTCGGTATAATCATAACCGTAATTGAAAACACAATTATCTTTAGCCGTAGTGCATGGATAATTTGTGGTCGTGATACTAATGAATATCCTTAGCCTGTAGTGCAGGGATGATTCGACGATGTGGATTAATTATTGAAATTTGAGTCTCAAAGAATGAAATATTAATTCATGGATGTGTTCAAAGTCATCTACGGCTTACGTGCATAGATGGACTTGGTATGATTATGACCGAGGATTGTTCTTATAATCATAACCGTAATTGAAAACACAATTATCTTTGGTAGTAGTGCATGGATAATTTGTGGTCATGATACTAATGAATACACAATTATCTTTGGTAGTAGTGCATGGATAATTTGTGGTCGTGATATTAATGAATACACAATTATCTTTGGTAGTAGTGTATGGATAATTTGTGGTCGTGATACTAATGAATACACAATTATCTTTGGTCAGTAGTGCATGGATAATTTGTGGTAGTGATACTAATGAATACACAATTATCTTTGGTAGTAGTGCATGGATAATTTGTGGTCGTGATACTAATGAATATCCTTGGCTTTGTAGTAGTGCGGGGATGATTCGATGATGTGGATTAATTATTGAAATGAGTCTCAAAGAATGAAATATTAATTCATGGATGCGTTCAAAGTCATCTCGTGGCTTACGTGCATAGATGGACTTGGTATGATTATGACCGAGGATTGTTTCGGTATAATCATAACCGTAATTGAAAACACAATTATCTTTGGTAGTAGTGCATGGATAATAATTCGTGGTCATGATACTAATGAATATCCTTGGCACCAGTAGTGCGGGGATGATTCGATGATATGGATTAATTATTGAAATGAGTCTCGTGAATGAAATATTAATTCATGGATGTGGTAAAAATCATCTTTGGTAGTAGTGCATTGATAGACTTGGTATGATTATGACCACGGATTATTCGGTATAATCATGATCAGTAATTGAAAACACGAATATCCTTAACCAAGAAGGCATGGATAATTCATGGTTGTGATACTATTAAGGTTGAGTCTCGAATTATTGGTTTTACGCTTATATATCTTTGGCACAGAGTGCAAAGATGAATTGTTAATAAATATCTTTGGCACATAGTGCAAAGATGAATTGTTAATGAATATCTTTGGCCGGATTGCAAAGATGAACTTAATATTTTCAACGATAAAGGTATTCAAGGTATCCTCATCTCTTTATCATACCAGTATCGTACCACAATTTCGAGGGCTTAAATTCCATAAGGAGGGGAGATTGTGAGACCCAGATTTTATCAATAAAGATTTAAATTTGGTTGAAATAATTTTTAATATTATTGTGTGAATTTGAGATAATATTATAGTTGTGGGTAGTATTTATAAATTTTGCAAAGTATGCAAGTGGTTATATTATATTCGATTGGTCGGGGAATATTCGGTTTAGCGGGAATATTCGTATAACAACTGCTCAATCATTGGTGGACCCATAAAATGTAATTATTGTGACGGATTGAGAAAACGACAAAAATATTTTATTGAAATAACGGCGGAAGTTTTACCGTAGTTCTTTGTTGAACTACTCCTAAGTAGTAAAAAGAAATGCGATATAAGTGTGGTTGCATAGTAGTAACACACTATTGATTATTGATGCTTATGTGAGAAGTCACTCATTTGATTCCATTATTGTTAGATTAATAATATGAATTATTATAATGATATAATGACGTTTTGTTTTATTAAGTATTATTAACGTAATAAAACGAAACATCTTTTATATAAAATAGAATACTTTATTAAAGTTATTCTATAAATAGAATATATTATATTTTATTATGCATAGTGTTGCATAGTGTTTTTTGCATAGTGTTTTGCATAGTATATTGCATAGTGTTTGCATAGTAAAATGTTTTTATATAAATAGAATATATTATATTTTATTTAAAAGATTTTTCTTTAAATATGGACCGCGTCGATTAAAGTAAATCAATCTGGACCGCTCATGGATTAGTTACTATGCATTCCATTTTCCTATAAATAGAAGCTCATTCCTTCATTATTTTTTTAATTAATTCATTGAAACTCTAGAGAGAAAATTATAGAGAGAAGCTATAGAGAGAAAATTATAGAAAGAAGAAGAGTATTCTCGCTACTTCACTACTTCTATATTCAGGTTCTTTTTTACGGTGAGGGGTGTTATTCTTTCTTCTTGAAGAGAACTTACATTATTCCATTCATTATTATTACATTGGAATAACTTTTGTAAAAGTGGCATACCCTATACATAACCTCATGTATCATGGCATACCTATACTTGGTGAAATCCTTATGTTATTCCGTTGCTTATTATTACATTGGAATAACTTTTATACGCCTGTTTTACCTATACTTGGTGACATTCTTCTATTATTCTCATTGGAACATCCTCATGCATGTGTTTTACACCGACTGGTTCCGCTTTTTATTATTACTCGCTGGAACATCACATGCATGTGTTTTACACCGACTGGTTTCGCCTTTATCATTCTGTTGGAATATCCTATCTCGTGTGTTTTACACCCGATCTGGTTCCATCTTTATTATTCTGTTGGAACATCCTGCCTTTGTGAATTTCACACGACATGGTTCCGTTATTATTATTACATTGGAATAACACCTGCTACATGCAATCTGCGCATGCGTGGTGATTTCTTTTGTTATTCCATTCTTTATTATACCCAAATTGGTTAAAACTTTGACTTCTATACTCCATGAAATTAGTAGAATATCCTTGATATTTGCGTTTCATCCAATATCTTTTCATGGAAATATTCTTACGATCATTCTTGAATTTTACTCTACTAAACGAAGATCATGTTGACAATTTGGGCGTTAATAATTTATGGATTAAATAATTCTTGAATTTGTTTTATTGAATTACTATGTCATTGTCATCATCCTCATGTTATATTATGTTATCTTTGGCTTACGTGCATAGATGAACTTAGTATGATTATGACCGGGATCATTCGGTATAATCACGACTTGATATAAATGATGTGACAAAAGTCCTCGGTGGCTTTGTAATGCGTTGATGGATAGTTTTGGTATGATTATGACCGGGGTGATTCGGTATAGTCATGACCATTGATAATTTGATGAAAATCCTTGACCGTAGTAGTGCAGGATGATTAGAATTGGTGGTTTATTTATTAAAATTTGTCTCGTGATAAAAATTGATGAAAACCTTTTAAAACCTAAAAGATAGTAGACTTTATTCTCTACTTGACTCTTTTAATGGATTGCTTATTCACCGCAGATTAAACCGGTTGTCTATTGTATTTTATCGGTTTAACATTTGTTGAAGGCTAATGATAATTTATTCTGCATTATCTTAGTCATAATATTTCTTCTTCGGGCTAGTTGAGCTCACCCTTTCTTTCACCGTTTCTTCGTGAAATGAGAACATAGGCGAGACGAGTCGGGGAACGAAGTAATGGTCCGTAGGATAGCATTAGTAGTCCTCACTATTACGTGAAATAGTGTGATAATAGTTGTAATGAGGACTCCTTTTGAGTTTGTATAATATCTAGTAGACAAAATTTGTATTCAAACTCACGCTTTATGTCGTATTGTACACCAACGCTTATATTAGTAAGTTGTATTTGAATTTATGTACCATGTAAGTGGCGACCCAAGATGGGTGGCGATATACCTAATTTTGGGGGCGCTACATATATCACTTTTTACAAAGTTATTCCAACGAATAATAGTGAATGGAACAATGAAGTTCTCTTCAAGAAGAAAGAATAACACCCTTTACCGTAAAAGAACCTGAATATAGAAGTAGTGAAGTAGCGAATACTCTTCTTCTTTCTATAATTTTCTCTATAACTTCTCTCTATAATTTCTCTCTCTGAGTTTCAATGAATTCGTAAGAAAAATAATGAAGGAACGAGCTTCTATTTATAGGAAAATGGAATGCATAAGAATTAATCCATGAAACGGTCCGATTAATTTACTTTAATCTGACCGTCCATATTTAAAGAAAAATCTTTTAAATAAAATATAATATATTCTATTTATATAAAAACATTTTACTTATGCAAACACTATGCAAAAACACTATATCAAAAACACTATGCAACACTATGCATAATAAAATATAATATATTCTATTTATAGAATAACTTTAATAAAGTATTCTATTTTATATAAAAGATGTTTACATTTTATTACGTTAATAATACTGAATAAAACAAAACGTCATTATCGCTATAATAATTCATATTATTAATCGACAATAATGGAATCAAACCGAGTGACTTCTCACATAAGCATCAATAATCAATACCGTGCTTTCTTACTATGCAACCACACTTATTATCGCATTTTTTACTACCGAGTAGTTCAACAAGAACTACGGTAAAACTTCCGCCGTTATTTCAATAAAATATTTTTGTCGCTTTCTCAATCCGATGATAATTCCATTTAATGGGGTCCACCAATGATTGAGCCGTTAATACTAATATTACCGCTAAACCGAATATTCCCCGACCAATCAATCGATATAATATAACCACTTGCATACTTTGCAAAATTTATAAATACTACCCACAACTATAATATTATCTCAAATTCACACCATAATATTAAAAAATTATTTCAAAAAATTTAAATCTTTATTGATAAAATCTGGGTCTCACAACTATCTTCTATGTATGAATTTAAAAGTTCATTGCCTATCTTTTATCTCTGTAATATCAATCAATATATATCCGAAATCAAATATTCATCTTTGTACTACTGAGCCAAAGATATTCATCGATTAATCATGTTCATCTAAACACTGCTCATCTTTTTCACTACGGGCCAAAGATATTCATCGAAATTATTCATCTTTTGCACTACTGTGCCAAAGATATTCAATAATATCATCATTTAAGACCGAGGATGATGAAAATATTTTTAAAAAACGAATCCAATGAAACAAAATAATGACAAGGATTAAGGATTAAGGATTAGTACTTTGTTTTATCCACGTCCAAAAATACCTCAAAAATAATCATAGTGGTGTAAAATTCAAGAATGATCAAAACATGGATACAATCAAAGCTAGTATCCGAATAGATATTTTTAGACGAAAAGAAAATTTTTCATTTTTCATGAATAGTCTTAGTATTCGTGAATAGTATCCTATACGTGAATAGTCTTAGATATCGTGAATAAGAACTCAGACACCAAAAGTTCCAAATTTGATAAAAACTTCAGATCAATATTTCAACATAATGATATTGAAGAAATAATATCATTCTGAAAAAATAATATCCCTTACCTCGAAAGATCAAGTACTTACAAATTGAAACACCTGGATATAGGCTATGACTTGAACTTGCATAGTATAGCAATACTCAAAGTATACTCAAAATACTCACAAGAATACGCTCGATAATATAGAGAAAAACTTGAGTTTACGGTGTGATTTTCAATTCTAACCTAAGCACCCTATTTATAGGAAATTGCTTAGAACACAGCAGAAAAATTTAATAAAATATTAATAAATTTATATAAATCATAATGCAAACTTGGAAATTCTGATTTCAGCATATTTTGCAAACACATGTGCCCACCAACCAACCACAAAAACGTTTTGTTATTTTAAACAATTAAAACTTCCAAAAATCAATTATTTGAACTCCTAACTTCAATAATTCACAATAAATAGCCCTTTGTCAGAAAAAATTCGAAACTCACATTTTTTTTATAGAAAATTCAATTCTCTACAACTTTGCGGAAGAAAGTTTTTCCAAATTCCAAACAAAATTGACCAAAATCCACAAGCAGGCGATTTTACAAAAGTTATAATCAAATTTCGATCGATAAATGGGGTCCACCGACATGTTTAACATGTTTTAAATATTTATTGCAACAAAAATACTCTTCCTCCTCGTATACTCATATATCCCATTAGTTGTAAAAAATATCACCATTATTATATTATTAAAATAATATATTTAAATGAATTATTTTATCGAAAAAGATAAAATATTAATTTTCAACAATTGTCATTTTAAAATTTTCTCTATCTATATCCACATAAAATCAATATTTTCCTCATCATATAAATCAATAATTAATTATTCACAAATAATATTACGAATCACAAGATCGACAACCAGCCGCTTCCAAGAAGAGGGGGCTTTCCAATAAGAATTTCTCTCTTCTTGGCGCGCAATTAGGTGACCAAACCTCTCCTTGAAATGAACTTTCTAGACATTGCCAATAATGTTATCTAATATTATTATTCGGATAATATGAATTATTGCTTTGATAATGAAAAATATTGTGTAATGACAATTATTGAAACAACAACAATATAAAATATCAACGCAAAGAATTATTAAATCAATCAATAAAATCTTTGAGCGATAATTCTTTGTAACCATTATTGAGTAGTGCCTTCTTACGTAAGAATCAATAATTGGTGCGATACCTTGTCTTCTTGTGTTTTAACCAATAGGAGTATTTTAACGATGATTAATCTTGAGAACAACTACTGTTATTTTTTAAACAACTTATATTTGTCGTTTTCTTCATCCAATCGCTTTTTTAGTTATGGGGTCCCACAAAAGATCGCTACGCCGTAAATACGAATATTCCCTACAAGAAGAATATTCCACGACCAAACGAATATTCCCAAGCAACAATGAATATTTTATAACCACTTGCTTATTTTGAAATATTTGCGTATTTTTACCCTAACTATCCACATTAATCAAATCAACCCTTACTATTTCAAAATAATAAATAGAAAATTAAATTTCATTAATAATAAGTTGGGGTCTTCAACCTCCCTTATTATGAAATTTAGTCCTCGAAATTGGCGTACGTACACGGTGTTTGAAAAAGTGAGGATACCTCGCTTTCATTTCGTTTCCAATTCCTGGTCATTTCCTCTATAGCATGATTCCTCCACGAAACTTTAATTTGTGGTATGACCTTTCTTGGCGTAGGACATGCTCCTTTTTATCCAAGATCGTGGTGTACCTCTTACATACGTTAAGTCTTCGACTATCTCGTCCTGGTTCTAACTCTATAACATGGTTCGTCTTTCACATATTTACGAAATGCGATATGTGAAACACATTATGAATCTGAGACATACTCGGAGATGTAACGCAAGTCTATAGGCTACATTTCCTACTCGGTCGAGAATTTGAAATGAACGATAAATCGTGGATTGAGCTTTCCTCTCTTCCCAAATCTTGTAACTCCTTCCATGGAGCAACTTCATGAATACATGATCCCCTATACTAAATTCCACGTCCTTTCGATGAAGATCCGCATAACTCTTTTGTCGATCTTGTGTCGTTTGTATACGTTGTCGAATCATTTGGATCTTTTCCGTAGTCATACGTACCAACTCGGGTCCCAACAATGTTTCTTCACCCACCTCATCCCAACATATTGGAGAACGACATTTTCGTACATATAATGCTTCGAATGGAGCCACACCTATACTTGCCTGATAACTGTTGTTGTAGGAGAATTCTACCAATGGTAAATACTTATCCCAACTGCCCTTGAAGTCTAGGACACAGAGTCTTAATAGATCTTCAAGAGTTTGAATAATCCTCTCTGATTGTCCGACCGTTTGGGGATGGTATGCCGAACTAAATCGCAAATCCGTGCCCATAGCTTTTTGCAAGCTAACCCAAAATCTTGAAGTGAATCTTGGGTCACGATCCGAAACTATGGATACAGGCATGCCATGAAACCTCACAATCTCATTCACGTACATACTAGCAAAGGCGTTCAAGTGAATAAGTCTCCGTGTCGGCAAGAAATGAAAGCGAGACTTGGTTAATCTATCAACAATAACCCAAATAGCATTGATGCCTTGAGAAACCGTAGGAAGACCCGTAACGAAATCCATGGTAATGTGTTCCCACTTCCATTTCGAATCTCAAGTGGTTGCAACGGACCCTTAGGTACTAGATGCTCACTTTTACCGTTGGCAAGTTAAACACATCGAGATAAACTTTGCAATCTCTCTCTTCATATTGTTCCACCAAAATGTATGTGAAAATCACGATACATTTTAGTACTTCCGGATGGATTGCAAATGGTGTATTGTGTGCCTCCATCATAATCTTGTACTTCAAATCGTAGTCGTTAGGAACACAAAGTCTAGAGTGGACTCAAGTATTCCTTCTTCATCAATTCTCGCTTAGGAATAGCTCCTTCTTGTACTTTCTTCTTCATACGCATCGGCTCAAGATTGGGTGGCTTGAGCAACCTTAACTTTTCTATTAAAGTTGGCTCTGTCGTATACTTGACATCATCGCTTTTCGTTCACGCATATGATCTTCTACTCAACGCCAGCGTCGGCTACCACCGTTAAACTTTTCGGGATGGTATTGAATAGTGTGGTGCGTAGTCTTTCAATAGCTCGAGCCAGCGTCATTGCTTGCGTGTTTAGTTCTTTTGAGTGAAGAAATATTTAAGGCTTTTATGGTGCGAATATATCTCCACTTTCTCCCCATATAGATAGTGCCTCCATATCTTTAGCGGCAACGATTATTTGCCAACTCTAGATCACGAGTAGGATAATTCCTCTCATACTCTTTAAGTTGTCGCGAGGCATAGGCTATGACTTTCCCACGTTGCATGAGAACACATCCTAACCCTTTGCCTGAAGCATCGCTGTAGATAACAAATCCATCCGAACCCGGATGGTATTGTTAGAGCAGTCTTAAAATAAGTCTCCTCTTAAGCTCTTGGAAACTTTTCTCATATTCTTCGCTCCAAACAAATTTTGTATCCTTAGGAGTTAAATGAGTTAATGGAGTAGCGATTAGAAAAAACCTTCCACGAATCTCAGATAATAACCATTTAAGCCCAAAAACTACGTGCTTGATCCACCGACTTGGTTGCTCCCAACTTTGTATTGCTTCAATCTTCGTCGGATCAACGGATACTCCATGTTTTTGACACCACGTGCCCAAGGAATGCTACTTCCTCGAGCGAACTCGCATTTCTTTAATTTGGCATATAGTTTGTTTTCACGAAGCCTTTGGAGTACCGAACTTCAAATGGTGCTCATGATCTTCACGACTTTTGGAATATATAAGGATGTCATCAATAAAGACAACAACAAACCGATCGAATATTCCTTGAATACTCGGTTCATCATATCCATGAAAGCCATAGGAGCATTAGTCGATCCGAAAGACATGACTAAGAATTCATAATGCCCGTCTTAGAGTTCTAAAGGCGGTCTTTGGAATATCCTCGATTCTAATCTTGGTGATGATATCCGAGCGAAGATCGATTTTTGAAAAGAATTGTGCCCTTACAATGGGGTCAAACAAGTCATCAATCGAGGTGAGGATACCTATTCTTGATGGTGACATGGTTCAATTCCTAATAGTCGATACAAAGTCGCGTACTCCCATCTTTCTTCTTTTTCTGAATAAAAGGGAGCACCCCGAGGAGATGTACTGGGGCGAATGAAACCGATGTCAAACAATTCACTGTGGTTGGACCTTTAACTCCACGAAGTTCAATAGGAGCCATTCGATATGGGGTTTTAGAAATGGGCTTTGTGCAGGTTCAAGATCAATAAAGAATTCAACTTCACGTTACGGGGTAGGCCAGGGGTTCTTGAAATCGTCGGAAAAGTCAATAACAACACGAATATTATTCAAATTTCACGTGTCTTTATTCAAATCCATAACATGGGCTAAGAAAGCTTGACATCCGTTTTTCAATAAACGAATAGCTTTATGATTAGTTATGACAGTGATTGATTTTAATGGTTTAGTTGCTTGAATTCATACAACAGGTTGGTTAGGAATATGAAAACTAACAACCTTACGAAAACAATCAATTTTGGCATGATGAGTAGTTAACCAATCAATCCCTAAAATCATATCAAAAGTAAGTATCTTTAAAGAGATAAGGTCAGCGGTAAGGTGATGTTGCCAACTTGAATCAAACAAGATTTATAAGCGATGGATGTGATGAAAGTTTCTCTAACGGAGTTTCCACGAGATAGGTCAAAGTCTAATTTCTCGGTCAGTTTAAGCGTTGAGCACATGCGGGAGAGATAAATGAATGGGTATACCGGTATTAAGTAAAGGTATAAACTTAGCGAGAATTTATAAATAGCTTACCGTGATCACCTCGTTTGGGTTCCTCGCATTATGACCGATCACAACAAAGCGCTCTTCCGGAATCGTTGACTTTGACTTTTACGGGACGATCTTTTGAGTCACCGTCCCCATTGAACTAGGTTTATTCTTGTCTGATCTCGGCGATATATCCTTCCTTTCCACAATTATAGCATACCTTAAAGCTGTTGTGGGCGGTTTGGTGATATGTCCCTCTTTTCGCATTTGTAGCATATGGCCGGTGGTGGTTCTCCTCCCTTAGAACCGATTCTTCTTAAACCTTTGTCGTCTTCACATATTCGTTGTTAAATCTCCTCTTTTAAAATCTCCTCTGACTTTCGCTTCTTCTTTTTCATGGCCATAATTACCACGGAGTGGTTACCATTTTGTCCATCTGTTTCTTTCTCCATTGGTTATCATTATTACATTGACCTTATCTCTGAGTGCGATCCTGGTTATGGTCCCTCGGTTGACCGTACTCGTTATCTCGCTCTAATAATTGAGCCTGTTTTACAACATCTGAATAGAGAAAATTTATGAGAAATGAGATATTGTGCGTATCTTGGGTTTCAAACCTCTCAAAAACATCCGCGTCATCGTTCCTCATTCTCCACCAAATGAGGTGCTGAGCACGGATAACTCTGCAAACTTTGCCTCGTCTTTGAGACAAATGTCATGTTGATTTGTTCTAATCGATGAACTCCACTTCCTTCATATAGCGAACACTTTTCGGGAAAGTATTTGTCATTAAATAATTCTGAAAATGTCTCCCAAGACATCTTTGAGTCTTGGTGGATGGATGCGCTTCACAGACTCCACCGATGATCGCCTCGCCATGGAACATAAAGGTGGCGAATGGAACCTTCTGTTCTTCCGTGCATCCCAAGACATCGAATATCTTGGTAATTTGCTTGACCCATGTTTCCGCCATGATCGGATCTGGCTTTCCCTTAAATTCGGTGGTCCCACTCTTTGAATTGCTTGGTTTGTGACAACGTGAATTACTATCATTTCCTCCTGTATTTTGAACACGAGTCTCCTCGTGCGATTTTGCATGAGCTGCAAAAAACTTCTAAACATCCCCTCGTTCATCATCGCTTTCGGTGGTGTTGTTCATAGGAGGAACATTGCCCGACTGTTGCGCGTTCTCCTCGTTGGTGAGTCTGAGGCGTCTCCACGGTCTCATTTCCATTGTTAATATTCTCGATCGACATTCTCAAATCTTGTCATAAAACAAGGGGTAAATTAAAGAAATCAATATATCACATAATATCCTTATATCTTGACCAACTAAAAAAAATAAGCTTAGGTAGGACACCTTAGCGAAGGATTTACTCGTCTCTCCCTCCTGATTCTATTCCCCGATCTCCGTGGAGATCATATCCTAAGCTACGATACCAAGCTGTGGCGCCCCCAAAATAGGTATACATCACCCATTACGAGTTGTCAATCGTGATGCGAAACAACTACAACTTTATTATTACAACAAAGTAAAGCGTGAGTTTGAATACAAATATTATCTTCTAGACAATATCTATACTCAAATAAATCCTCATCACATTTATTGATACATTATTTTACAAAATGGTGAGGACTACTAAACAACTCTCTCTAGAACCTTCATTCCATACCCAGAGCTACGTACTCGCTATATTCTAGCCTCCACGAGAAGAAAAATGGAACAAAAAGGAAAAGGGTGAGCTCAACTAGCCCGATAAATAATATTATGACTAAGATAATATACAACAAATTACCGTTAGTCTTCAACAGGGAAAAATCTAATAGAATCTGATAGGCAACAAATTTTAAATCAATATTACGCAATGAAATAATAATTCATTGGAAGAGTTAAGTAGAGAATGCAAACTACTATCTTCTATGTATGAATTTAAAAGTTCATCGTCTATCTTTTATCCTTGTAACATCAATCAATATACATCCTGGAATCAAATATTCATCTTTTACTTCTGAGGCGAAAGATATTCATCGATTAATCATGTTCATCTAAACACTGTTCATCTTTGCACTACTGACCAAAGATATTCTTGAAATCATTCATCTTTTTCTGAGGACCAAGATATTCAATAATATCATCATTTAAGGCGAGGGATGATGAAAAATATTTTTAAAAAGCGAATCCGGTGAAACAAAATGACAAGGATTAAGGATTGAGGATTAGTACTTTATTTTATCCATGTTCAAAAATACCTCAAAAATGATCATAGTGGTGTAAAATTTAAGAATGATCAAAACATGGAAACAATAAAAGCTAGTATCCGAATAGATATTTTAGACAAAAAGAAGAAATTTCATTTTTCTATGAATAGTGCTTATATCGTGAATAGTAACTCAGACACACAAAAGATAGAAATTTCCCAAAAAAACATCTTATGAATACTTGTGAATAGTAATGAATAGTAACTTGTGAATAGTAACTCATGAATAATAACTCATGAATAGTAACTCATGAATAGTAACCCCGACATGAAAAAGTTCCAAATTTGATAAAAAGTTCCAACGAATATTTGACATAATGATATTGAAGAAATAATATCATTTGAGAAGAAATTAACATCCACTTACCTCGAAAGATTAAGACTTCAAATTGGAATCTGGGATATAGTCTTTGAAGGAACTTGCATATCTAACAATACTCAAAGTATACTCAAAATACTCACAAGAATAAACTCGATAATATAGAGAGAAAACTTGATTTACGGTGTGATTTTCAATTCTAACCTAAGCACCTTATTTATAGGAAATTGCTTAGAACACAAAGCGAAAATTTAATAAATTAATAATATAATTATATAAATTTCCTCGCATGCCTAGAATCTAATTTCAGCCATTAAACACATGCCACATTTTAGAAAAAAAGAAAAAAAACGTTTTTCTAATTTTAAATATTTTAAACTTCCAAAAATCAATTATTTGAGACTTGAACTTCAATAATTCATAATAAATAGCCCTTTCATCAGAAAATTCGAATCTCGTGAATTTTTATAGAAAATTCAATTCTCTACAACTTTGCGGAAAGAAAGTTTTCCAAATTCCAAATAGAAATTGACCAAAAATCCATAAGCGAGGCGATTTTACGGTATAATCAAATTTCAATTCGATAAATGGGGTCCAATGACATGTTTAACATGTTTTAAATATTTATTGCAACAAAAACTACTCTTCCTCCTCATATATACTCATATATCCCATATTCGTTGTAAAAATATCACCATTATTATATTATTAAAATATAATAATATATTTAAATGAATTATTTTATCGAGAAAAGATAAAATATCAATTTTCAACAATTGTCACATTAAAATTTTCTCCATCTATATCCACATAAAATCAATATTTTCCTCATCATATGAATCAATAATTAATTATTCACAAATAATATTACGAATCACAATATTGTTCCACCAAAATGTATGTCAAGATCACGATACATTTTAATACTTCCAATATGATGGATTGCAAATGGTGTATTGTGTGCCTCCATCATAATCTTGTACTTCAAATCGTCAGTCGTTAGGAACACAAAGTCTAGAGTGGACTCAAGTATTCCTTCTTCATCAATTCTACGGCTTAGGAATAGCTCCTTCATGTACTTTTCTTCATACGCGATCGACTCCTTATGTGGCTTGAGCAACCTTAACTTTTTCTATTAAAGTTGGCTCTATCGCGTATACTTGACATCATCGCACTTCGTTCTGCGCATATGATCTTCTACTCAACGCGTCGCACTACCACGTTCGCTTTTCGTGGATGGTATTGAATAGTGTGGTATTCGTAGTCTTTTCAATAGCTCGAGCCAACGTCATTCACATGCATGATGAGTTCTTTTGAGTGAAGAAATATTTAAGGCTTTTATGGTGCAAATATATCTCCACTTTCTCCCCATATAGATAGTGCCTCCATATCTTTAGCGCTGAAATTTGCGATGCTTGCTAACTCTAGATCATGAGTAGGATAATTCCTCTCATACTCTTTTAAGTTGTCGCGAGGCATAAAGGCTATGAATTTCCCACGTTGCATGAGAACACATCCTAACCCTTTGCGCTCAAGCATCGTTGTAGATAACAAATCCATCCGAACCAGATGGTATTGTTAGAACAGTCTTTTAAATAAATCTCCTCTTAAGCTCTTGGAAACTTTTCTCGCGTTCTTCGCTCCAAACGAATTTTGTATCCTTCCGAGTTAATTTGAGTTAATGGAGTAGCGATTCGAGAAAACCCTTCCACGAATCTCCGATAATAACCAAATTTAAGCCCAAAAAGCTACGTGACTTGATCCACCGAATTTGGTTTGCTCCCAACTTTGTATTGCTTTAATCTTCACGGATCAATGGATACTCCATGTTTCGACACCACGTGCCCAAGGAATGCTACTTCCTCGAGCGTAACTCGCATTTCTTTAATTTGGCATATAGTTTGTGTAAGACCCCAAATTTTTTAAATAAAAAGGAATTTCCTTTATTTATTATTTTGAAATAGTAAGGTGGATTTGATTAATGTGGATAGTTATGGGTAAAATACATAAATATTTCAAAATAAGCAAGTGGTTATAAAATATTCATTGTTGTTTTGAATATTCGTTTGGTCGTGGAATATTAAATGCTGTGTCGGAGAATATTCATACGACGGTAGCGACCACTCGTGGGCCCCATAACTTGAAAGCGATTGGATGAAGAAAACGACAAATATAAGTTGTTTAAAAATAACGGCGTAGTTATTACAGTTAACACTTATTGGAATACCCGGTGGTTAAAACACAAAGAATACGTCTGGCGTTGTTGCACGCGGTATTGCATTCAATTATCAAGGCACTACTCAATAATGGTTACGATAATTAATATTCGATATTTTATTTTATTGAGTTAATAATTGCTGCGTTGATATTTTATATTCTTTGTTGTTTGAATAATTGTCATTACACGATATTTTTTCATTATCGAAGCAATAATTCATATTATCTGAATAATATTATTAGATAACATTATTGGCAATGTCTAGAAAGTTACTGTCTAAGGAGAGGTTTGGTCACCTAATTGCGCGCCAAGAAGAAGAAATTCTTATTGGAAAGCCCCTATTTCTGAGGACCGCACAGTTGTCGATATTGTAATTTTGTAATATTATTTGTGAATAATTAATTATTGATTCAAATGATGAGAAAATATTGATTTTATGTGGATATAGATGGAGAAAAATTTTAATGTGACAATTGTTGAAAATTGAAATTTTATCTTTTTCGATAAAATAATTCATTTAAATATATTATTATATTTTAATAATATAATAATGGTGATATTTTTATAACGAATGTGGGATATATGAGTATCTGAGGAGGAAGAGTATTTTTGTTGCAATAAATGTTTAAAACATGTTAAACATGTCGGTGGACCCTATTTATTGATTTGAAATTTGATTATAGCACGTAAAATCGCCTGGTTTGTGGATTTCGGTCAATTTCTATTTGGAATTTGGAAAAACTTTCTTCTGAAAGTTGTAGAAATTGAATTTCCTATAAAAACTCGTGAGATTCGAATTTTCTGATAAAAGGGCTATTTATTGTGAATTATTGAAGTTCCGAAGCTCAGAAATAATTGATTTTTTGAAGTTTTAATTATTATTTTAAAGAAAAACGTTTTTTTGCATTTAAGTGGGCTAACATGTGATATTAATTGCTGAAATCAGATCTTCAAAGATGGGCTAAGGAAATTTATAATATATATTAATATTTTATTAAATTTTATGCTTTGGTGTTCTAAGCATTTTCCTATAAATAGGGTGCTTGGGTTAGAATTGAAAATCACACCGAAAATTGAAGTTTTCTCTCTATATTATCGGCGTATTCTTGTGAGTATTTTGAGTATACTTTGAGTATTGCTATACTGGTCTGAGTCCAAGTCATAGCCTATATATCCTGTTTCAAATTAGAGGTCTTGATCTTTCGAGGTAAGGGATGTTATTTTCTTCTCAAATGATATTATTTCTTCAATATCATTATCTTTGAAATATTGGTTGGAACTTTTTATCAAATTTGGAACTTTTTCATGTCGAAGTTACTATTCATGAGTTCTTATTCACGAAGTTACTATTCATGAGTTACTATTCACGAAGTTACTTATTCATGAGTTACTATTCACGAAAGTTCTATTCATTCAGTACTATTCATGAAGCGTGAAGATATTTTTTTTCAGGAATTTCTATCTTTTGGTGTCGGAAGTTACTATTCACGATACTTTGACTATTCACGATAATGACACTATTCATTTAAAAAATAAAATTTCTTCTTTTTGTCCAAAATATCTATTACGGATACTAGCTTTGATTGTATCCATGTTTTGATCATTCTTGAATTTTACACCACTATGATTATTTTTGAGGTATTTTTGGACGTGGATAAAACAAAGTCTGAATCCTTAATCCTTAATCCTTGTCATTTTGTTTCACCGGATTCGTTTCTTTAAAAATATTTTCATCATCTTCGATCTTAAATGATGATATTATTGAATATCTTTGGCTTTGTAGTGCAAGATGAATGATTTCTGAAGAATATCTTTGGCAGTAGTAGTGCAAAGATGAGCAGTGTTTAAATGAACATGACTAATCGATGAATATCTTTGGCTGTGGTGCAAGATGAATATTTGATTCGAGATGTATATTGATTGATGTTACTGAGGATAAAAGATGAGCGATGAACTTTTAAATTCATACATAGAAGATAGTAGTTTGCATTCTCTACTTAACTCTTCTAATGAATTATTATTTCAATTGCGAATATTGATTTAAAATTTGTTGTCTATTGTATTCTATTAGATTTTTCCTGTTGAAGACTAACGATAATTTGTTGTATATTATCTTAGTCATAATATTCTTTCTTGAGCTAGTTGAGCTCACCCTTTTCCTTTTTGTTCCATTTTTCTCGGGAGGCGAGAATATAAGCGAGTCTTTAGTCTGGGTATGGAATGAAGGTTCTAGAGAGAGTTGTTTAGTAGTCCTCACCATTTTTGTAAAATAATGTATCAATAAATGTGATGAGGATTTATTTGAGTATAAATATTATCTAGAAGATAATATTTGTATTTAAACTCACGCTTTTTTGTTGTAATAATAAAGTTGTAGTTGTTTACATACCATGTATTGACAACTCGAGAATGGGTGATGTATACCTATTTTGGGGCGTCACGGTTGGTATCGAGCTTAGGGATATGATCTCTGGCGGAGATCGGGAATAGAACTAGGAGGGAGATTTGAGTAAATCCTTCATTAGTGTGTCCTACCTAAGCTTATTTGTTAGTTGGTCGAGTATATATATAGGATATTATGTGATATATTGATTTCCTTAATTAACCCTTGTTTTATGACGATGTTTGAGAATGTCGTGAGAATATTAACAATGGAAATGAGACCGTGTGGAGACGCTTTGTACTCACCAATGAGGAGAGCGTGCAACAGGTGGCAATGTTCCTCCCGTGAACAACACCATTGAATGAGATGATGAGCGAGGGATGTTTAGATGTTTTTTGCGATTCATGCAAAATCGAGACGAGGAGACTTCGTGTTCAAAATACGGAGGAAATGATAGCAATTCACGGGTTGTCACAACCAAGCGATTCAAAGAGTTGGGACCACGAGAATTTAAGGAAGCCGGATCCGATCATGGCGGAAACATGGGTCAAACAAATTACCAAGATATTCGATGTCTTGGGATGCACGAAACAGAAGGTTCCATTCGCCACCTTTATGTTCCGTGGCGAAGCGATCTCTTGGTGGGAGTCGTGAAGCGTACCCATCCAAATGTGCAAGACTTTCGGCATGTCTTGGGAGACATTTCAAAACTATTTAATGACAAATACTTTCCTGAAAATGTTCGTCAATCGTATGAAGGAAGTGGAGTTTATTAGATTAGAGCAGAACAACATGACGGTGTCTCGAAGACGAGGCAAAGTTTGCAGAGTTATCCAGTTTGCACCTCATTTGGTGGAGAATGAGGAACGTATGACGCGGATGTTTCTTAGAGGTTTGAAACCCAAAGATACGTCGATATCTCATTTCTCATAAATTTTCTCTCTATTCATGTGTTGTAAGCCAGGGCTCAATTATTAGAAGCGAGATAACGAGTACGGCCAACTCGAGGGACCATAACCGGGATCGTACGGAGATAGCGATCAACGTAATAATGATAACCAATGGAGAAAGAAATGCATTTGGACAAAATGGTAACCACTCGTGGTAATCATGGCCATGAAAATAGAAGAAGCGAGTCGGGAGGAGATTTTAAAAGAGAAGATTTAACAACGACCATGTGAAGACGAGCGGTCTTGCGTGACAATCGGTTCTAAGGGAGGAGAACGACCACCGGTCATATGTTACAAATGCGGAAAAGAGGACATATCGATCAAACTGCCCACAACAGATTCAAGGTATGCTATAATTATGGAAAGGAAGGACATATCGCTTCGAGATTATGCGGTAGAGAAACCTAGTTCAATGGGGCGGTGACTCAAAAGATCTGTCGCAGAAAAGTCAAAGTCAACGATTAGGAAGAGCATTTGTTGTGGTGGTCATAATGCGAGGAACCCAAACGAGGTTATCACGGGTAAGCTATTTATAAATTCTTGCGAAGTTTATACCTTACTTGATCTAGGTGCTACCCATTCATTTATCTCTCTGCATGTGCTCAACGTTTAAACTTGACTCGGAGAAATTAGACTTTGACCTATCTGTGGAAACTCCATTAGGAGAAACTTTCATCACATCCACCGCTTATAAATCTTGTTTGATTCAAGTTGGCACCATCACCTTACCGTTGACCTTATCTCTTTAAAGATACTTGCTTTTGATGTGATTTTAGGGATTGATTGGTTAACTACTCATCATGCCAAAATTGATTGTTTTAAATAAGGTTGTTAGTTTTCATATTCTAACCAACTTTTGTTATGCGAATTCAAGCAACTAAACCATTAAAATCAATCACCGCTATATCTAATCATTAAGCTATTCGTTTATTGAAAAAGCGGATGTCAAGCTTTCTTAGCCCATGTTATGGATTTGAATAAAGACACGTCAAATTTGAATAATATTCTGTTGTTATTGACTTTCTGACGTATTTCAAAGAACTTCCTTGTCACCCCGAACGTGAAGTTGAATTCTTTATTGATCTTGAACTTTGTACAAAGTCCATTTCTAAAACCCCATATCGAATGGCTCTATTGAACTTGAGAGTTAAAGGTCCAACTACGAGAATTGTTGGACATCGGTTTCATTCGTCCTAAGACATCTCCTTGGGGTGCTCTGTTTTATTCGTAAAGAAGAAAGACGAGTATGCGACTTTGTATTGACTATCGGGGAATTGAACCATGTCACCATCAAGAATAGGTATCCTCTACCTCGTATTGATGACTTGTTTGACCCGATTCAGCAAGGGCACAATTCTTTTCAAAATCGATCTTAGATTACGGATATCATCACCAAGATTAGAATCGAGGATATTCAAAGACGCCTTTAGAACTTCGATATGACGCATTATGAATTCTTAGTCATGTCGTCGGATCGACTAATGCTCCTGTGGCTTTCATGGATATGATGAACCGAGTATTCAAGGAATATTTGGATCGGTTTGTTGTTGTCTTTATTGATGACATCCTTATATATTCCAAAAGTCGTGAAGATCATGAGCACCATTTGAAGTTTGGTACTCCAAAGGCTTCGTGAAAACAAACTATATGCCAAATTGAAGAAATGCGAGTTACGGCTTGAGGAAGTAGCATTCCTTGGGCACGTGGTGTCGAAACATGGAGTATCCGTGGACCCGCAAAGATTGAAGCAATACAAAGTTAGAGCAACCGAAGTCGGTGGCCAAAATCGTAGCTTTTTGGGCTTAAATGGTTATTATCGGAGATTCGTGGAAGGGTTTTCTCGAATCGCTACTCCATTAACTCATTAACTTCGAAGGATACAAAATTCGTTTGGAGCGAAGAATCGAGAAGAGTTTCCAAGAGCTTAAGAGGAGACTTATTTCGCACTGTTCTAACAATACCATCTGGTTCGGATGGATTTATTATCTACGAATATGCTTGAGGCAAAGGGTTAGGATGTGTTCTCATGCAACGTGGGAAAGTCATAGCCTATGCCTCGCAACAACTTAAAGAGTATGAGAGGAATTATCCTACTCATGATCTAGAGTTAGCGGCAATCGTTTTGCCGCTTAAAAATATGGAGGCACTATCTATATGGGGAGAAAGTGGAGATATATTCGGACCATAAAAAGCCTTAAATATTTCTTCACTAAAAAGAACTCAACATGTGGCGTGACGTTGGCTCGAGCTATTGAAAGACTACGACCACACTATTCAATACCATCCTGGTAAAGCGACGTGGTAGTGGCGCGTTGAGTAGAAGATCATATCTTGGAACGAGTGCGATGATGTCAAGTATCTGCGTAGAGCCAACTTTAATAGAAAAAGTTAAGGTTGCTCAAGCCACCCAATCAGGAGCTAATCGTTATGAAGAAGAAAGTACAAGAAGGAGCTATTAGGGCGCGAAATTGATGAAGAAGGAATACTTGAGTCCACTCTAGACTTTGTGTTCCTAACGACTACGATTTGAATTACAAGATTATGATGGAGGCACACAATACACCATTTGCAATCCATCCTGGAAGTACTAAAATGTATCGTGATCTTGACATACATTTTGGTGGAACAATATGAAGAGAGAGATTGCAAAGTTTATCTCAATGTGTTTAACTTGTCAACGTGTAAAGGCGAGCATCTAGTACCTAAGGGTCCGTTGCAACCACTTGAGATTCCAAAATGGAAGTGGGAACACATTACCATGGATTTCGTTCTGGGTCTTCCTACGGTTTCTCAAGGCATCAATGCTATTTGGGTTATTGTTGATAGATTAACCAAATCTCCGCTTCATTTCTTGCCGTCACGGGAGACTTATTCCTTGAACGTCTTGCTAGTATGTGCGTGAATAAAATTATGAGGTTGCATGGCATGCTGTATCCATAGTTTCGGATCGTGACCCAAGATTCACTTCAAGATTTTGGGTTAGCTTGCAAAAAGCTATGGGCGCAGATTTGCGATTTAGTTCGGCATACCATCCCCAAACGGACGGACAATCGAGAGAGGACGATTCAAACTCTTGAAGATTTATTAAGACTCTGTGTCCTGACTTCAAGAGCGGTTGGGATAAGTATTTACCATTGGTGGAATTCTCCTACAACAACGATTATCGAGCAAGTATAGGTGTGGCTCCATTTGAAGCATTATATGGACGAAAATGTCGTTCTCCAATATGTTGGGATGAGGTGGGTGAAGCAACATTGTTGGGACCCGAAGTTAAGACGTATGACTACCGAAAAGATCCAAATGATTCGACAACGTATACAAATGGCACAAGATCGACAAAAGAGTTATGCGGATCTTCATCGAAAGGACGTGGAATTTAGTGTGGGGATCATGTATTGTTGCGAGTTGCTCCATGGAAGGGAGTTACAAGATTTGGGAAGAGAGGAAAGCTCAATCCACGATTTATTGGTCCATTTCAAATTCTTGACCGAGTAAGAAATGTAGCTATAGACTTGCGTTACCTCCAAGTATGTCTCGTGTTCATAATGTGTTTCACATATCCGTACTTCATAAATATGTGAAAGACTCAACCAAAGTTATAGAGTTAGAACCGGGACGAGATAGCCAAGACTTAACGTATGAGGAGGTACTGTCAAGATTTTGGATAGGAAGGAGCATGTCCTACGCCAAAAAGGTCATACCACAAGTTAAAGTTTTGTGGAGGAATCATGCTATAGAGGAAATGACACGGATATGGAAACGAAAATGAAAGCGAGGTATCCTCACCTTTTCAAACACCGTGTACGTCGTCGTCAATTTCGAGGACGAAATTTCATAAGGAGGGAGGTTGTAAGACCCAAATTTTTTTAAATATAAAGGAATTTCCTTTATTTATTATTTTGAAACAAGTAAGGGTGGATTTGATTAATGTGGATAGTTATGGGTAAAATACGCAAATATTTCAAAATAAGCAAGTGGTTATAAAATATTCATTGTTGTCGAGGAATATTCGTTTGGTCGTGGAATATTAAATCTTTGTCGGAATATTCATACGACGGTAGCCTACCATGTGTGGGCCCCATAACTGAAAGCGATTGGATGAAGAAAACGACAAATATAAGTTGTTTAAAAATAATGGCGTAGTTATTACACGAATTAACACTATTGGAATACCCGGTTAAAACACACGATGTCGCGTTGTTGCTAGCAGGTTATTGCACCAATTATTGAAGGCACTACTCAATAATGGTTACACGATAATTACCGCTTCAAAGATTTTATTTTATTGAGTTAATAATTGATGCGTTGATATTTTATATTCTTTGTTGTTTCAATAATTATCATTACACAAGATTTTTCATTATCGAAGCAATAAATCATATTATCCTAATAATATTATTAGATAACATTATTGGCAATGTCTAGAAAGTTCTGTCTAAGGAGAGGTTTGGTCACCTAATTGCATGCCAAATGAAGAAGAAATTCTTATTGAAAGCCCCTCTTTCTTGGGAACCCTTGGTTGTCAATATTGTGAATTACAGAATATTATTTGTGAATAATTAATTATTGATTCATATGATTAGGAAAATATTGATTTTATGTGGATATAGATGGAGAAAAATTTTAATGTGACAATTGTTGATAATTGAAATTTTATCTTTTTTCGATAAAATAATTCATTTAAATATATTATTATATTTTAATAATATAATAATGGTGATATTTTTTAACGAATGTGGGTGGGATATATGAGTATACGAGGCGAAGAGTATTTTTATTGCAATAAATGTTTAAAACATGTTAAACATGTCTGGTGGACCCCATTTATTGATCGAAATTTGATTATACCGTAAAAATCGCCTCCGCTTGTGAATTTCGGTCAATTTCTATTTGGAATTTGGAAAAACTTTCTTCTGCAAAGTTGTAGAGAATTGAATTTCCTATAAAAACTCACGAGATTCGAATTTTCTGATAAAAGGGTTATTTATTGTGAATTATTGAAGTTCTGAAGCTCCGAAATAATTGATTTTTGGAAGTTTTAATTATTATTTTAAAGAAAAACGTTTTTTTTGCATTTAAGTGGGCTAACAAGTGATATTAATTGCTGAAATCAGATCTTCAAAGATGGGCTAAGGAAATTTATAATATATATTAATATTTTATTAAATTTTCTGCTTTGGTGTTCTAAGCATTTTCCTATAAATAGGGTGCTTAGGTTAGAATTGAAAATCAAACCAAAAACTGAAGTTTTCTCTCTCTATATTATCGAGCTTATTATTGTGAGTATTTTGAGTATACTTTGAGTATTGCTATACGGTGCAAGTCCAAGTCATAGCCTATATCCTGTTTTTTAATTAGAGTACCGATCTTTCGAGGTAAGGGATGTTATTTTCTTCTCAAATGATATTATTTCTTCAATATCATTATCTTTGAAATATTGGTTGGAACTTTTATCAAATTTGGAACTTTTTCATGTCGGGTTACTATTCATGAGTTACTATTCACGAAAGTTACTATTCATGAGT
Source organism: Panax quinquefolius (assembly GCA_020205615.1). Lineage (NCBI taxonomy): Eukaryota > Viridiplantae > Streptophyta > Magnoliopsida > Apiales > Araliaceae > Panax > Panax quinquefolius. The sequence continues at coordinate 18,380,409 of CM035151.1, read as the reverse complement.
TACTTCATTCACGAGTTACTATTCACGAGTACTATTCATGAAGCGTGAAGATGTTTTTTTCAGTGAAATTTCTATCTTTTGGTGTTTGTTACTATTCACGATACTCTGGCACTATTCACGATATCGACACTTATTCACCGAAAAATAAAATTTCTTCTTTTTGTCCAAAATATCTATTCGGATACTAGCTTTGATTGTATCCATGTTTTGATCATTCTTGAATTTTACACCATTAACGATTATTTTTGAGGTATTTTTGGACGTGGATAAAACAAAGTACTGAATCCTTAATCCTTAATCCTTGTTATTTTGTTTCACTTTGGATTCGCTTTCTTTAAAAATATTTTTCATCATCTTCATCTTAAATGATGATATTATTGAATATCTTTGGCCCAGTAGTGCAAAGATGAATGATTTCTGAAGAATATCTTTGGTAGTAGTACAAAGATGAGCGGTGTTTTAAATGAACATGACCAATCGATGAATATCTTTGGCTTTGAGTGCAAAGATGAATATTTGGTTCCGTATGTATATTGATTGATGTTACGGGATAAAAGATGACGATGAACTTTTAAATTCATACATAGAAGATAGTAGTTTGCATTCTCTCTACTTAACTCTTCTAATGAATTATTATTTCATTGCGAATATTGATTTAAAATTTGTTGTCTATTGTATTCTATTAGATTTTTCCTGTTGAAGACTAACGATAATTTGTTGTATATTATCTTAGTCATAATATTCTTTCTTGAGCTAGTTGAGCTCACCCTTTTCCTTTTGTTCCATTTTTCTCGGAGGCGAGAATATAAGTGAGTGCGAAGCCTGGGGTATGGAATGAAGGTGTTAGGTTTGTAATATTCATGAACGCAATCAAATTCCAAAAATAAGCGAAAAAGTGTAAAAATCAGAGTTTTAAAATTTTACAAACCATATACCCGGATCACCCTTTATGCACAATTATTAATTAAACGAAAAGATAAAGAATAAAATCATACCCTTGAAGATCGAGCTTCCTCAGGTACAAGTTCACCTCCAATCCTTTTCGCGTTCAACTTGAATCCACCGGGTTTGGTTCCTTCCTTTGATCAACGTTAGCCACCCAAGTGTTTGGCCTCTAGAGATGATCCACCAAGAAAAATAAAGATTCAAGAAGAAGGGGTATTGGCTCAACCCTAGTTTTCTATCTCTATAGAAAGGGCGTACTCACCAACAAATTGGAATTATTACGTTTTAGTAAAAGTCAACCACCCCATCACCCATAATAAGACTCCTCTTATTTATAGATGTGGTCAACCCATCTTAACAATTAAGGAATTGGGTTTTATTTAATTAATTAAATTCTTTTAATTAATTAAGCTCCCTAATCTTATTAGGGATAATTAATTAAACTCCTATAATTAATTTTCCTTCCTAATCCAATTAGGAATAAATGAGAGTACTTATATTAAATTAATTCCTAAACTCTTTTAAAAATTAAAATAATAATAATTGTAATAATATTAATAAGACTCCTCTTATTAATTTATATTTAATATTTCTAAAATATTAAATAATAATATTAAGCTATTTAATTTATTCTATCACCATAGATTAAATTAAATATACTTAACATATTATTACGATTATGCCATTAACTTCTTAAATAATTATTCTTCCTTTTATGATGTGACCCTTTAGGTTCTCCATATTAAACCTAGGTTGTGAATAAATCAATTAGAACAATTCTAATCTTATTTAAATAAATAAATTAAACAATTAATTTATTTAAATAAATAATATTTATTCTACAATAGGGATAAGCCTCCCTAATGATCAACGACTTTTCAGATAATATAGATTTCAACATTAATCATTAAAGAACCTTTGAGTAAATAGTTACCGTATAATTCAATCCTTCCACCATACAATGTCCCAATTAAATATAAGATGTGAATTACCACAAGTCTTATTTTATTTAATTATATGTATTTCACTCTTAAATGCACAACTCAAATAATGCAAATTAGAAACTCCTTTCTAATTTCATTCTCATGGGCCAAGGACTACTTTGGTTGTCATTTATCGAATCACATAGACATTTCTTGTGACGCCCCCCAAAATTAGGTATACGTCACCCATCTTGGGTCGCCACTTACATGGTACATAAATTCAAATACAACTTACTAATATAACGCGTGTGCGTGTACATTACGACATAAATCTGCGAGTTTGAATACAAATATTGTCTACTAGATATTATACAAACTCAAAAGGAGTCCTCATTACAACTATTATCACACTATTTCACGAATAGTGAGGACTACTAATGCTATCCTCTCGACCATTACTCCGCTCCCCGACTCGTCCGGCTATGTTCTCATTTCCTCAAGAGAACGAAGAAAGAAAGGGTGAGCTCAACTAGCCCAAAGAAGAAATATTATGACTAAGATAATGCGTAATAAATTATCATTAGCCTTCAACAATGTTGTTAAACCGATAAAATACAATAGACAACCGCTTTAATCATAGTTGAATATGCAATCCATTAAAAGAGTCAAGTAGAAAATAAAGTCTACTATCTTTTAGTTTTAAAAGGTTTTCATCAATTTTTATCACGAGACTCAAACAATAAATAAACCACCACATCTAATCATTCCCGCACCACTACCAAGGATTTTCATCAAATTATCAATGGTCATGACTATACCGAATCACCCCGGTCATAATCATACCAAAACTATCCATCAACGCATTACAGCCAATCGAGGACTTTTATCACATCATTTATAACAAGCCATGATTATAAGAATGATCCCCGCTTTCATAATCATACTAAGTTCATCTATGCGTAAGCGAAAGATAACATGATATATCATGAGGATGATGACAATGACATAGTAATTCAATAAAACAAGTTCAAAAATTATTAAATCCATGAATTATTAACGTCCAAATTGTCAACATGATAATTGCTTTCAGAGAGTAAAATTCAAGAATGATCGTAAGAATATTTCCATGAAAAGATATCTTTGGATGAAACGCAAATATCAAGGATATTCTACTAATTTCATGGAGTATAGAAGTCAAAGTTTTAACCAACCGGGTATAATAAAGAATGGAATAACAAAAGAAATCACCACGCATGCGATTGCCCAGATAAAGTTATTCCAATGAATAATAATAACGGAACCAAAGTCGTGAAATTCACAAGCGGGATGTTCCAATGTAATAATAAAGATGGAACCCGGATCCGGTGTAAAACACACGTATAGGATATTCCAATGAGAATGATAAAGACGGAACCAGTGTCCGTGTAAAACACACGCATGTGATGTTCCAACAGAATAATAAAAAGCGAAACCAGTCCTAGTAAAAAACACACGTATACGATGTTCCAATGTAATAATAGAAGAATGTCACCAAGTATAGGGTAAACCACAGATATACTGAGTTATTCCAATGTAATAATAAGCAATGGAATAACATAAGGATTTCACCAAGTATAGGGTATGCCATGATATCAAAGTTATGTATAGGGTATGCCACTTTTACAAAAGTTATTCCAATGTAATAATAGTGAATGGAATAATGTAAGTTCTCTTCAAGAAGAAAGAATAACACCCCTTACCGTAAAAGAACCTAATATAGAAGTAGTGAAGTAAGAAGAATACTCTTCTTCTTTCTATAACTTTCTCTCTATAAGCTTCTCTCTATAATTTCTCTCTACAGAGTTTCAATGAATTAAAAGAAAATAATGAAGGAATGAGCTTCTATTTATAGGAAAATGGAATGCATAAGAATTAATCCATGAACGGTCCAGATTGATTTACTTTAATCTGACGGTCCATATTTAAAGAAAAATCTTTTAAATAAAATATAATATATTCTATTTATATAAAAACATTTTACTATGCAAACACTATGCAAAACACTATGCAACACTATGCATAATAAAATATAATATATTCTATTTATAGAATAACTTTAATAAAGTATTCTGTTTTATATAAAAAGATGTTTTTGTTTTATTACGTTAATAATACGAATAAAACAAAACGTCATTATCGCTATAATAATTCATATTATTAATCGACAATAATGGAATCAAACTGAGTGACTTCTCACATAAGCATCAATAATCAATACCGTGTGCTACTATGCAACCACACGTATTACTGTACTTTTACTACCAAGTAGTTCAACAGTATCAACGGTAAAACTTCCGCCGTTATTTCAATAAAATATTTTTGTCGTTTTCTCAATCCGATAATAATTCTATTGTGGGGTCCACCAATGATTGAGCCGTTGTACGAATATTCCCTGCTAAACCGAATATTCCCCGACCAATCGAATATAATATAACCACTTGCATACTTTGCAAAATTTATAAATACTACCCACAACTATAATATTATCTCAAATTCACACCATAATATTAAAAAATTATTTTGACAAAATTTAAATCTTTATTGATAAAATCTGGGGTCTCACATTTCTCTTCTTTTATTAGAAGTGGTAGATTCTTTATTGATCATACATTATCTCCATATACAACTTATTATACCCAAGCATACCCTTTGATATACCCTAAGGGTCTTAAGGAATAAGTCAAAGTATAACTCATCATACACAAGATACTATGATGATCTCAAGTCCAAGGATTACTTGTACTACTATCACTACAGAAATTCCTATTGACAGCAAATAAAACTCCATTAGGTATTCCTTAGCGAGCCAATGCTCAAAGAACTTATTCTCTAATAAGCACCTACATACTTGCTTTAGTGTGTCTCCACAAAATGATCATGAGATCAATCATCCTCATCCAATGAAAGCAAGCAACGATGTACCAATCTATCCGGATTCACTAATCCCCAATTTAGTAATTCAATGATTGGGAACTATTTTAGTTTTAAGCTTTCAAAGAATTTAGATCTCATTAGAATGATCATCATCATTATTCTAAAAGCATTGCTTAAAACTATGGGTTTATCACATATTATAAAACAGCATCATGTAGATAATTAAAAGCCTTTAATAAATTAATACTTTTTATTAATAAATGAATAAGATTGTTACAAAGTATATGTTTTATCATCAAACATGATTGGCTTGTGTGCATACTACTTTCAGAAGGTTCTAGAGAGAGTTGTTTAGTAGTCCTCACCATTTTTGTAAAATAATGTATCAATAAATGTGAAGAGGATTTATTTGAGTATAGATATTGTCTAGAAGATAATATTTGTATTTAAACTCACGCTTTTCTTTGTTGTAATAATAAAGTTGTAGTTGTTTCTATACCATGTATTGACAACTCGTAATGGGTGATGTATACCTATTTTGGGGGCGCCACGGTTTGTTTTCACGAAGCCTTTGGAGTACCAAATTTCAAATGTTGCTCATGATCTTCACGACTTTTGGAATATATAAGGATGTCATCAATAAAGACAACAACAAACCGATCCAAATATTCCTTGAATACTCGGTTCATCATATCCATGAAAGCCGCATAGGAGCATTAGTCATCCGAAAGACATGACTAAGAATTCATAATGCCCGCATCGAGTTCTAAAGGCGCTTTGAATATCCTCGCCTCTAATCTTCACCTAATGATATCCGAATCGAAGATCGATTTTTGAAAAGAATTGTGCCCCTTGCAATCGTCAAACAAGTCATCAATACGAGGTAGAGGATACCTATTCTTGATGGTGACATGGTTCAATTCCGATAGTCAATACAAAAGTCGCATACTCCCGCTCTTTCTTCTTTACAAATAAAACAGAGCACCCCAAGGAGATGTACTAGACGAATGAAACCGATGTCCAACAATTCCTCGTAGTTGGACCTTTAACTCCCAAGTTCAATAGAGCCATTCGATATGGGGTTTTAGAAATGGGCTTTGTACCGTGTTCAAGATCAATAAAGAATTCAACTTCACGCTCGGGGTGTACCGGGAAGTTCTTCGAAATACGTCAGAAAGTCAATAACAACAGAATATTATTCAAATTTCACGTGTCTTTATTCAAATCCATAAGATGGGCTAAGAAAGCTTGACATCCGCTTTTCAATAAACGAATAACTTTATGATTAGATATGACGGTGATTGATTTTAATGGTTTAGTTGCTTGAATTGCATAACAAAGGTTAGTTAGAATATGAAAACTAACAACCTTACGAAAACAATCAATTTTGGCATGATGAGTAGTTAACTAATCAATCCCTAAAATCACATCAAAAGCAAGTATCTTTAAAGAGATAAGGTCAATGTGTAAGGTGATGGTGCCAACTTGAATCAAACAAGATTTATAAACAAAGGGGATGTGATGAAAGTTTCTCCCAACTGAGTTTCCACAGATAGGTCAAAGTCTAATTTCTCCTGAGTCAAGTTTAAACGTTGAGCACACGCAGGAGAGATAAATGAATGGGTAGCACCGGTATCAAGTAAGGTATAAACTTCACAAGAATTTATAAATAGCTTACCCGTGATCACCTCGTTTGGGTTCCTCGCATTATGACCAAGAACAACAAACGCTTCTTCCCTAATCGTTGACTTTGACTTTTCTCGGGACGATCTTTTGAGTCACCGCCTCATTGAACTAGGTTTCGCTATCGTATAATCTCGAGCGATATGTCCTTCCTTTCCACAATTATAGCATACCTTGAATCATTGTGGGCGCTTTGACCGATATGTCCCTCTTTTCCGCATTTGTAGCATATGACCGGGTGGTCGTTCTCCTCCCTAGAACCGATTCTTTCTTGCAAGACCGCCGCCTTTTCATGGTCGTTGTTAAATCTCCTCTTTTTAAAATCTCCTCCCGACTTCGCTTCTTCTATTTTCACGGGCCATAATTACCACCAGAGTGGTTACCATTTTGTCCATCTGCTTTTTCTCCGCCGGTTATCATTATTCTGCTGATCGCTATCTCCGCAGTACGATCCTCGGTTATGGTCCTCAATTGACTGCGTACTCGTTATCTCGCTTCTAATAATTGAGCCTCATTTACAACATCCGAATAAAGAGAAAATTTATGAGAAATGAGATATTGTCGTATCTGGGTTTCAAACCTATCAAAAATCATCCGCCATAATGCTTCCTCATTCTCCACCAAATGAGGTGCAAACTCGATAACTCTGCAAACTTTGCCTCGCATCGAGACACCGCCATGTTGATTTGTTCTAATCTGATGAACTCCACTTCCTTCATATGACGAACACTTTCGTGAAAGTATTTGTCATTAAATAATTTCAAATGTCTCCCAAGACATGCCGAGTCAAATGGATGGGTACGCTTCACGACTCCCATTAGTAGTCCGCCTCGCCACGGAACATAAAGGTGGCGAATGGAACCTTCGTTTCTTCCGTGCATCCTAAGACATCGAATATCTTGGTAATTTGCTTGACCCATGTTTCCGCGCATGATCGGATCTGCTTTCCCTTAAATTCGTGGTCCCAACTCTTTGAACGCTTGGTTGTGACAACCCGTGAATTGCTATCATTTCCTCCTCAGTATTTTGAACACGAGTCTCCTCGTCTGATTTTGCATGAATCGCAAAAAGCTTCTAAACATCCCCTCGCTCATCATCTCTTTCGTTGGTGTTGTTGTTCAGGGGAGGAACATTGCCAAACTGTTAGCACGTTCTCCTCGTTGGTGAGTACAAAGCGTCTCCTGGTCTCATTTCCATTGTTAATATTCTCATCGACATTCTCAAATCTCGCTATAAAACAAGGGTAAATTAAGGAAATCAATATATCACATAATATCCTTATATCTTGCCAACTAAAAAAATAAGCTTAGGTAGGACACACTAGCGAAGGATTTACTCGCCTCTCCTCCTAGTTCTATTCCCCGATCTCCGCCAGAGATCATATCCCTAAGCTCGATACCAATCATGGCGCCCCCCAAAATAGTATACATCACCTATTCTCGAAAGTTAGCAATACATGGTACGTAAACAACTACAACTTTATTATTACAACCAGAAAAGCTGTGAGTTTGAATACAAATATTATCTTCTAGACAATATGTATACTCAAATAAATCCTCATCACATTTATTGATATATTATTTTACAAAAATGGTGAGGACTACTAAACAATTCTTTCTAAAACCTTCATTCCATACCCCGACTGCATCTTCGCTATATTCTCGCCTCCCGAGAAGAAAATGGAACAAAAAGGAAAAGGGTGAGCTCAACTAGCCCAAGAAAGAATATTATGACTAAGATAATATACAACAAATTACCGTTAGTCTTCAATAGGAAAAATCTAATAGAATACAATAGACAACAAATTTTAAATCAATATTCGCAATGAAATAATAATTCATTAGAAGAGTTAAGTAGAGAATGCAAACTACTATCTTCTATGTATGAATTTAAAAGTTCATCGCTCTATCTTTTATCCCCAGTAACATCAATCAATATACATCCGGAATCAAATATTCATCTTTTTCACTACTGTGCCAAAGATATTCATCACCGGTCATGTTCATCTAAACACTGCTCATCTTTGCACTACTACCAAAGATATTCTTCTAAATTATTCATCTTTGCACTCTACTGAAGCAAAATATATTCAATAATATCATCATTTAAGACCGAGGATGATGAAAATATTTTTAAAGAAACGAATCCAAAGGAAACAAAATGACAAGGATTAAGGATTAAGGATTCGTACTTTGTTTTATCCATGTTCAAAAATACCTCAAAAATGATCATAGTGGTGTAAAATTCAAGAATGATCAAAACATGGATACAATCAAAGCTAGTATCCGAATAGATATTTTGGATAAAAGAAGAAATTTCATTTTTCTTGAATAATTAGGTCAGATACGTGAATAGTCAGATATCGTGAATAAAGTAACTCAACACCAAAAGATAGAAATTTCCCAAAAAACATCTTCACGCTTCATGAATAGTACTTTGAATAAAGAACTCGTGAATAAGAATCGCTTAATAAGAACTCGTGAATAAGAACTCATGAATAAGAACTCATGAATAAGTAACCCCACATGAAAAAGTTCCAAATTTGATAAAAGTTCCAACCAATATTTCAAAGATAATGATATTGAAGAAATAATATCATTTGAGAAGAAATTAACATCCCTTACCTCGAAAGATTAAGTACTTCTAAATTTGGAATAATGGGATATAAGTCTTTGAAGGAACTTCAGATCGCCTAACAATACTCAAAGTATACTCAAAATACTCACAATAATACGCTCGATAATATAGAGAGAAAACTTCACATTTTCGTGTGATTTTCAATTCTAACCTAAGACCCTATTTATAGGAAATTCTTTAGAACACCAAAGCAGTAAAATTTAATAAATTAATAATATAATTATATAAATTTCCTACGCATGCCTAGAATCTAATTTCAGCCATCAAACACATGCCACATTTTAGAAAAAGTAAGAAAAACGTTTTTCTAATTTTAAATATTTTAAACTTCCAAAATCAATTATTTTGAGCTTCTAACTTCAATAATTCATAATAAATAGCCCTTTCATCAGAAAATTTGAATCTCGCGTTTTTTATAGGAAATTCAATTCTCTACAACTTTGTCTTTGAAGAAAGTTTTTCCAAATTCCAAATATAAATTGACCAAAATCCACAAACCAGCAATTTTACAAAGTTATAATCAAATTTCAAATCAATAAATGGGGTCCAATTTAGCATGTTTAACATGTTTTAAACATTTATTGCAACAAAAATACTCTTCCTCCTCGTATACTCATATATCCCACATTCGTTGTAAAATATCACCATTATTATATTATTAAAATATAATAATATATTTAAATTAATTATTTTATCAAAAAAGATAAAATTTCAATTTTCAACAATTGTCACATTAAAAATTTTCTCCATCTATATCCACATAAAATCAATATTTTCCTCATCATATGAATCAATAATTAATTATTCACAAATAATATTACGAATCACAATATCGACAACCAGTGCAGCTCCTGGAAAGAGGGGCTTTCCAATAAGAATTTCTCCTTCATCGGCGCCGCAATTAGGTGACCAAACCTCTCCTTAGATGTAACTTTCTAGACATTGCCAATAATGTTATCTAATAATATTATTCGGATAATATGAATTATTGCTCGATAATGAAAAATACCGTAATGACAATTATCAAACAACAAAGAATATAAAATATCAACGCAAAGAATTATTAAATCAATAAAATAATCGAATATAAATTCATCGTAACCATTATTGAGTAAAGTGCCTTCTTACGTAAGAATCAATAATTGGTGCAATACCGTAGCTACTTCTTGTGTTTTAACCATCGAGTATTTTAACAAGATAATTACTTGAATAACTACTACTTATTATTTTTAAACAACTTATATTTGTCGCTTTCTTCATCCAATCGCTTTCCGTTATGGGGCCCACATTTGGTCGCTACTGTCGCATTTAATATTCCCCGACAAGATCTGAATATTCCACGACCAAACGAATATTCCCCGACAACAATGAATATTTTATAACCACTTGCTTATTTTGAAGTATTTGCGTATTTTACCCCTAACTATCCACATTAATCACATCAACCCTTACTATTTAAAAATAATAAATAGAGAAAATTAAATTTCATTAATAATAAGTTGGGGTCTTACATATTTGATTTATTAAAGTGTGACGAATAAGCTATATAATAAACAAGTTAATTTAAATAAATGGAGAAAGAGCCTTTTAAAGGCTAGCCAAACGTGGCCTTATGAATGTGGGAGCAGTTAATTGCGTAATGGCATTAACTGACCCCCATGTTATATCAGTTATTACGTATTACGTATAACATGCTTATATCAGTTCATTTGGTTAAGTCTGAGAATGGAATTACAAATTAAGAGAAAAGAGAGAGTTTGAGAGAATTGAGTTAGGGAAGAAGGCTTGGAGAATCATATGAGGAATTTCTATCATCTAAGAAAAAAAAAATCAAGGGGTGAGAACTCAATTCATAATCTTTGTTTTCTATGTTCTTGAGTTTTTCATGAAAATATATTTTTAGTTTTCTATAATTGAAATTCTTATGAGTAATTGCTGAAAAGTTGTTATAAATTGTTTATATTCATGAATAATCTAATATATGATGTTTATAAACGATTTTGGGTGAATTTATCCATGAACTTTGGTTAAAAGGGTTTTTTTTAAGTTTATAGTAACAATATATGATTTTGAAGTCAAAATATGAGCTTTGTTTGATGATTTGTTAGAATAATGGATGTTTATGTTGTTAGATAGATATAATATGCTATATGAGGATTGAAAATGATTTTTGGTATGAATTGATTCATGAAACTATTTTTTACAAAAGAAGTTTGAGTTTTGTTATAAAAGTACAAAATGGCTGATTTTAGAACCAAAATTTGTGTTCAATCCATGTTGTAATCTGTAAATTGACGATTGATTGTGTTAATATGTTTAAATACAAAAAAATGCATGTTATATGAACTGATTTGGTCAAGAAATGAATCAGTGGTGTGATGATTCGCTAAGAATGTCTAAAATGAAGTTTTTAGTAAGAACATGAAATTAAAGGGGTTAAATCTGATGAATATGGTTGTTTTGTTATTTAAAATCGATGTATGCATGCTTGGTAACAATTATGTGAAGTCTATATCTTCTGAGTTTGTTAAATTTACTGATTTCATGCATAATTCACGAATTTGGGTCGATGAGCGGTCAATAAGTGAATCGCGAAACTAAACCTCGAGAGACCCACTTTACGTGGGTGTCACCAAGCTTATTTCTCCGCCCCGACGAGCATCCCTCCCCGGAAGGCCTCTTTCTATATAAAAACCCCGCCCCGGCAGGGGTGGCAGAGTTGGACAGTTTCAGTTTTTGTCGTGTACAGTCCGCTACATGTTAGTCCAACCTAGTTTAATGAACATAATAATGTGTTGGACATGTAATAAGATGTCATATCATATTGTTAACTTACATGTGATGAAATGGTGTGGTAAATTGATAAGTTATATAAGGGCTAAACGTTATGTCCATGAGAAGATATATTGATGATCAAACTTAAAATGTGAGACTTCAGGCTAGGTAATTAGCAGAACTTAAACTAAGTTGACAAGTTGTACTAAAAGAAGAAACTAAACCTGTAAGGTTAATATGAATGTAACTAATGAATGTCGTGAATGCATATGGTATGTGTAGGACTTGTGGTGAACGTGGGTAGTAATCAGTTAGCATACGAACGAGACAAGTTTCTAAACATTACCTCTTTACATTGAACAAGTTTCCTTACTCAAAACTTTACTTTTATGAAATAAGTTCTTTAAATTCTAAATTCTTCAATTGAGAAAGTCTTAGACTTATATTCTATGTTGAGTAAGTTCTTGTTATTAATTGTTCAAATTCAAGATTTCGTATTAGATGTTATCATTCTTTTAAAGCATGATTTTCGTTATACAATACTTATTCGATTGTATACCTCTTGAGTTTTATTATTCAAATTGAATATCATTTATTGTTGAACCTTGTAAGAGTAGCGAACCTTTATTGATTCGACTTGTCCATAGTTGATGAACGTTCTAAATTCCAAAACCACTGTTGAGCTTATCCAAACAAAACTTCCTTTGGTGTAAACTCTAATGTCAAACTAAGATGAACAATGTCCCTGTTATAAGGGATTAATAATATTTTAGCGTTAAGATATTGTGCACAGTATGGTACTAAGGGTTGATCCCCCTGAGTACGAGAAGTAGAGTCTATAGTCTTATGACTGTTAAAGGTTTCAAGTATAAACACTTGACGACCTGGGACATAGTTCAAGGTCTTATGACCCTCAGAAGTTCTTTTGTTTCTTGTTATAAACTCTTGATTCAATAGCTGAGTTTCCTTATTTCAGAAGTCTTTGATTCACTCGCATGTTATTATATTGTTGTTATGTTATTATACTTGTGGGAAATCGTGCTCACTCTTGCGTAATAATAATATTGCAGTTAAAAACGAAAGGTCTGATGAACCTTCTACTAGCAAAGTCAAGGGCAAGGTCAACAAGTGATGAAGACTTGTTGTTTATTTAATATATTTACATTTCAGAATTATGATAAAGTTGTGTAAGACTTATTATTTGTTTACGCTTTCGCATTTGAGATTTAAGGTTAGTATGACCTGGGATTGATGTATTTACATTTTGGTTTTCATTTATTATGGGTAGATAGACATATGATGTTTGTACAGTGAACACCAAATCCCATGAAAATTGAAGTACCCAGATTTGGGGGTGTCACATCAAGTATGGGAATATAAACTAAAAACATGATCATTGTGATTATGTGATATGTGAACATAAAAGCTATATGACTTGGCTATTTGGCTAATTAATATGCTTGTAAATGAAAATATTTGTGTAGGATCTGTGAGAACACACAAGTTACACTGAATTTGAATCAATAGTCTACGAACAAGGCAAGTATCTAAATCTTACTCTTTATTGAGCAAGTATTCTGAGATTATTCATATATGGACAGGTTCTCTACATTTTGAACTGTCTTTCATTATTTATGAAAAATATAAGTTTAAATAACCTTTTTATTTCAATCAGCTTCAAAAGATTAGGTGATGTATTTTCATGTATATCAAATGAAATTCAATATGCAGGAGCAGATTACAAAGAAATCTGAGCCATTCTTTCTGGCCAGACACATATGTAAAATATTTCAATTTCTTTATAATAAGTCTTGAAATATTATTGTGCCATGATTTAAAAGCTATCCAACTATATTGTTGTAGTTTGGATTTCAAACTGAGAATGAACAAACCCTGAAATGGGATATTTTTATTACACTCTAGGAGTGGTGACGTTGAACATGAAAATTATTCTGGATAAGATAGTATTGATCAATACAGGGCATAAAGGGATGATCACCCTTCGTGCCCGTAAGATAACACAGTACGCAGATAAATTTCTGGCTGAACCTTTTCAAGAAAAGAAAAAGCATGTTCATGGTCTTATGACCTCTCAGTTATTCAATATTGTTATGATTTTTTCAAGAAATGTGAATGATTTAAGATTTATTTGTTTTACAGTTTTGATTCACTGTCAAGGCATGCTTCAAAGAAAACATTTATTGATAGTTAAGCCATTAAAGAATGCTATTACTTGCTGAGCAATTGAATGCTCATACTTTCTTTGTTATAAATGTTTTCAACTGAGCGGACTCAAGTAGAAGGATCTAGTAGAGACAAGGGGAAAGGAAAAGCAACGGAATAACTAAAATTTGATGTAATAGATAGTTTTCATGTTTGTAAATTAATATTAAACTATCATGTAATAAGCACTTAAAGGTCTACGTACCTGGGATTAGTAGAACTTTGATGTAATAACTTTATTTATTTTAACTGGGGGTTTCAAGTACCTGAATTTGGGGGGCGTCACAGCTAAGTTGTATTAAGACTAACGAAAAATGACTCAGCGTTTATCTTATTATATTTTGATATTAATTGATTGAGATGTCTGCTAATAAAAATAAGTAAGCATACCTACTCCAATAAATATATTAAAGAAAAATGCTAGATACACAACTTATTCTACAACTATTTTAAAATTTTCTGATGTGGCATACTCCACCTCAGCTTTTATGTGGGGTCGAAGACTAAATTGAAGCAATTTTTTCATTAATATGCAGAGGTGGAGTATGTCACATCAGCAAATTATAAAATAGTTGTAAAATAAGTTGTGTGTCTAGCATTACTCTATATTAAATTCTTTTATGCAATAAAATCACTTTGCTTTTTGATAAAAATATATTAAATACTTATATTATTTTTAATGTGACTGTGGTTGATAATTAATGAGGTTGTCACTTTTCAAGACAAACAAAACACATTAAATTGGAGAGAATTGATATTTTTACATAAAAAATGGATATTTCCACATGATTCTTTTCATATGAATAATGACTAAATCTCACTTTTATATGAGAGAAACTAATGTAGAAATATTCTTTTAACATGTGAAAATATCAATTTCTTAAATTTGATTGTCATTTTGTCAATATAAAAAATTCTTGAAGGGCTACTTCATCCTAAGTACCTCTACGAAGGTTCAGTACTTCAGTCAGTAAACATCTTCATTGCAATGTGCACGCGAGCCATATATTCTTAAATTAACTTTTTTTTGGATGTATATATATATTCTGATAATATTATATTCTTATGACTGGTTACTTATTGTAACCGTGATTAGGTTAGAAAATTTGGTTATACATTAACTAGCAATTATGACCAGAAGGTTAAATTTCAGTGTTCTAAAAGTTGCTAGTTGATCCCAAGTCGGTTGGTTACCAACTAGAGACTAAAAGATTAGTCGGGGATTAATCGGGAATTAATCATCTAGTCGGATTTTTATTTTTTATTTTTAAATATATATTCTCCTTCCTCCTTCATAAGTTTTAAGTAAGTAAAATAACATAAGTAACACAAATTATCAAATAAAAACATGGAAACTAAATAAAATCAAATAATTAGACGCTCTAAGTTCAAAACCAATTAATCAAATGAAACTAATTAGTAGCACAAAATCAATAGTCAATCACTCATCCTCCTCCTCTTCTCTATATCCCTCCAAGATTTGCTCTCCATCAGACTCAAACTCATTCCTCATCTTCCTCTTCGTTGTCATCATCTTCCGACACAAACTCGTCTTCATCTAGTTCTCGCACATTTCTACCACTTCTTCTAGGTAGAAGGACCTCATCTGCTCCCATTTTTTTCCGATTTTCTCCAACATCTTCCGATTTTTGCCGACTTGTTCCGATTTTTTGATTTACTCCGACTGGACGACTTTTTCGATTGGGTGACTTTATCGCCGACTCGAGCCCGACTAAGTCGGCCAGCGACTAAATCAAAGGACTAGGTCCTAGTCGACTCGTTGAGGCAAAGACCCCGATCTAGTCGCCGACTAGGCCGACTTTTCGAACACTTTTAAATTATATATATATATATAACTACTTTGATTGTAATCTAGTTCATTCTAATGTAATCGGTTCTCATTTTTCATTTTTTTCTCTTCTGAAATCTAGGTTACTTTTCAATTGTTCAGACGACAACCAAAGGGTAGTAGGAAGGGAGTCTTTTATTTTTATTTTTAAATACTATTTTTGTCTCGCAAAAAGGTTTTCTCACTTTTGAATTTATTTATTTTTCCCTCATAATAGTTTCAAATTAAAGTGATTCAAGATCATTGTATTTTAACTTGCCCCAATATATATATTTTGAAAATATTGCAACTGAACATTTAAAATCCTAGATGCAATAACATATAAGATCGATGGAGCATGCACTAATTATTGAGAGGAAAAAAAACAAATTTAACACCATACTATAATTATATGAATCACACTTGTACAGCCACAATTAATTATTCCGAAAAAATAAATAAACACAAGTAATTAATACTATGTGCACTACATAATTGTAGTCACTGCATAACAACATAATGGGCTGTATTGAGTGAAATTTTGAGATGCATGGATGCATGATTAAGTTACGTTTAAAGCTTTAAATGTAACCGGGCTGGTATGCCATCAAATCTTCTTACATAGTACTCATCTACAAATTCTTTAGCCGTAATAGCTCAATACTTTGGGGGATTCTCATCAGAATTCCTTGATCGGTTCAAAAATCCTTTCCGACTGAGAAGTTATGGTAGTTACGAGCTTTTGAACTTGTCACTTGATAAGATCTAAAAATTCATAAACAAATTATTAAATTTTTTTCTTCTTATTAGCAAAATAAAATTCATTAAAACCAAAATATTTTCATTAGTGTCAAATCCAAAAGATATGAATATGGACACTATAAAACTACATTACATGGACAAATTATTGAGAGTGCTGATATGTACTACAATAAATTTGAGTTGAATTTCAGTTGTGAAACTTATTAATACATAAAATTAGATAGAATTACAAGTGAGCTCCACTTAATACCTATCTCTCCCTTCAATAGACTAATACTTATTCCTGTAATTGTTAATTAAAAAGTTAACGTAAACATTTGTAAGATATATCATTTTTAATTATTAATGTTACAATGCACCGAAAAAAGAATTAGAATTAAATTATTATTAAAAAATATTAATTTATAATAATACATGTAAATAATTAATCTAGTCATCTTTCACTAATTATAATTTTATTTGTAAATTGTTAATATGTCAAGATTTACTCATAGTAATACTACAACAACTAAATAATTGAATACAAGATATGATGAGGACAGGATGAGCTTGGACTCAAATGGAGGTCGTGGATCAGATCTGGTGCAAATATCAGGGAGGATGAGAATCCCAAGTTCATTAATATGGTCCAAAGATGCGTTTCAGTTCAATCTGATGCAAGCCTGGAAAGCAAATTTCAAAATTGGAAAAAAAAAAAGTAAATCTGCCCCGATGGATTTCCAAGCCTAGTTGACTCCACCCCGGCGAAGAACTCTCTGGCCGAATGCGCCCCAGTGAGCTCTGATCCCTCCACGGCCCGTTGCTCTCTGTCTCAATCTGCCCCAGTGGACTTCACAGGCCAATAAATTCGCCCCGACGAATTAACCCATATTTGGTTGGCGTGTTTTTTGAGACAGACGCGTTTTGACATATTTTGAGCGTGGATTAATTTGTTTCCTAAACTTAGTATTTACTATATAATATCAAATTTCTATTATAACTAAGATGTTAGATTAGATTTTGATTCCAAAAACACTTATTGATTCCTTTTAGGATTTCTAGGGTTTCAATTATTGCTATTTAAGACTCATGGATGTAATTTAATTATTCATCATTCAATATTAATCAGATTTATTCTACTTATGAGATTATTCTCTACTTTTGGTTCTTTAAAGAATTTATAAATATTTTCTTAATTAATTCTTTGAGATTCAATTTTACTTATCATACAACAATTTATAGTTATGCATGTGTGGCGTCTTCTACTGCATCAACCATCGATTATACCGAGATTAACGCTTCAATATAAGCGAGGGGGTCAAGGTGTCGTTGGTATCCATTCAAGGCATATTTCCAAAACACGAGTAATTGTACCAAGATTACCGTCTACATATAGGCGAAGGGTTAATGTGATGCAAACAATCCATCTTACAACTTTGCTAGAAACGATTGGGGCGACGACCACCTCACAAAAGTGTGCCGTGGAGTCTATCATTTGGTATCAAAGCTAAGTCCTCTAGCAAGTTACTTATCCGTTAATTTTCTATTTGAGATTGTTGGGTAAAAAAAATATAGAAAATCTTTCATTTCAAAAATTTGTCGATTGTATGCTACTGTGAGGATTCCTACATTCTATATTTTGTTTTGTGATAAGTTACTTTTGAATTGATTAGTAAAAACAAGAATTTTGTTATGTAAATTCAAGAAGAACCTATTAAAGAGAATATTTAGAGGTAAAAGGCTCAGTAGTGAGATTAATTGAGGGTAAAAGCCATTATTGAGTGCATACACGAGTGAAATCATTGATTCGAGCGAAACATGTAAGAGTGGTGAGGAAACTGTTTTCTACTAACCTTTATTTTGCATGAAAAATGTCTAGCTCCAAATTAAGGATAAAGGAACGTGTGAAGATCATTCTTCTACAACCTTTGATATGAAACTTATGATAGAAGCCATACACAGATATTGGAGCAGAAAATGGGAAATGATGATTGAACGTCTTGATCAGTTAAGTGAAACCTGGGGAGAAACGTCTCAAAACACGCATGGAACACATAGGAAAAGGAGAGCACAACAAAAATGATGCTAGGAATGAAGAAACTTACGGTGATGTTGGGATTAGTGAACAGAAGGATTGTGAGTCTGATTTCAACCATCAAAAGCAATGAGGTGCTAGGGAAAGAGGAGGTCGAAATAGGGAAGATGCATGGTAACTTGGACACCATAAAGATGAAGATTCCATCTTTCCAAGGTACAGTTGACCCTGAGGCATATTTAGAATGGGTGACCAAGATGAAGCCGATATTTGATTGTTATAAATACTCAGACTTTAAGAGAGTTAAGCTGGTAGTTACCGAGTTTTCTGGATACATTAACATGGTGTGATCAATTGATAGCCAATCGAAGAAGGTGTGATGAGCAGCCGATTACAACTTGGGTGGAAATGAAAATTATAATAAAAAAGAGGTTCATACCAACATACTATCAACGGTAGATAATTCATAGTTTGCAAACTCTAAAGCAAGGAAGTCGGTGTGTGGATGATAACTACAAGGAGATGGAAATGTTGAAGGCTAGGTTTACAGTAGGGTTAAATTAGGAGATTGTGGACTTGGTTGAATGACAACATTATCTGGATTTAGAAGAACTGGTCCATATGGCTATCAAGATAGAGAAGCAGCTTAAGAGGAGAGAAGGTCAACGAGGAAATTCTAATGTCGGTTCATCATGGAAACCTAATTTTACAAAGCGCAAAGAAAAACCAAATGTGATCAAACAAAAGGTGGAACCGAATCAAGGGATGACTAACCAAGGGATACAAGGTAAAAATGAGCAACCTTCTTTTAGTCGTAATCGGGATATTGTATGCTTCAAGAGTCAAGGCAGGGGACATATTTCTACTTAATGCCCAAATTAGAGAACTATATTGTTGCTTGACAATGGAGAGGTAGAAACCGAGGGAGAAGAGAGTGACACTGATTTTATGCCACCATTAGAGGAGATAGATGAAGTTGCTATACATGGTGACATTCTGGTTACGAGGAGGGCACTTAGTACGTAGGTTAAGGAGGAGAGTAATGAACAGCGGGAAAACCTTTTTCATACCCGATGTCTTGTAAATGGGATCGAAAATATGTTGTGTAGTCATAGATGGAAGCAGTTGTACAAATGTGGCAAGCACTACGATGGTAGAGAAATTAGGGATGACTACCACCAAACATTCACAGTCGTATCGTTTGTAATGGCTCAATGATAATGTGGATATTAAGGTAACCAAACAGATGTTAGTTCCATTTACTATTGGCCGGACATTAATGCGGGTCATATGTTATTGGGTAGACCATGGCAGTTTTATAGGAGGGTTAAACATAATGGGTTTACCAATTAATATTCTTTTCTTCACGACAAGAAGAAAATCACTTTGCGTCCTATGTCACCACAATAAGTGCATGAGGATCAAATTCATTTGCAGAAAAATCATGTACAAAGAAAAGAGAATGAAGAAAAGAAAAATCAAGAAGAAAAAAATAAGAGAGAAAAAGAAAGAGAGAGAAAGTAAGCTAAGAGAAAAACAAATATATTGGCAAAAAAGAGTCATGTGAGAAGAACTTTAGTTTCTAAACAACCTATAATTTTACATCGGTTTAAAGAGGGGCTTTTGAATACTAACGC